>CM070672.1:22723476-23323476 GCA_036346575.1 Dendrocalamus sinicus | reverse complement strand
CATGGCAGTGATTTCTTGCTTATTTAGATTTATGTGGATGTCATTATATTTGGTTGTTCTTCTCATGCTTTGGCATCCAAGTTTTCAGATTCTATGATCAGGGAATTTGAGATGAGTATGATGGGTGAGCTGACCTTCTTCCTTGGTCTTCAAGTCAAGCAACTGAAAGATGGGATCTTCATTCATCAAAGCAAGTATACGAGGGACCTTCTTCAGCACTTCGAAATGGGAAGTAGCAAGCCAATGTCTACTCCAATTACCACCCTGACGAGGATGGAGAGCCCATGGACCAGAAGGAGTATCACAGCATGATAGGCTCTCTCCTCTACCTCACGACGTCGAGACTGAACATACAATTTTTTGTGTGTCTGTGCGCTTGATTTCGGGCTTCCCCTTGTGGCTCTCGTCGTCAAGCAATGTGTTGCATCTTCAGGTATCTTTAGAGCACTCTTGATTTTGGACTCTGGTATTCTTCTGATTCTGCACTATCCATTCGGGCTTTTTTGGATGTTGATTTTGTGGGGTGTAGAGTAGATAGGAAGAGTACTTTTGGCACTTGTCATTTTTTAGGTATATCTCTTATCCCTTGGTCTTCTAGGAAGCAGTCCTCTATTGCACAATCCACTACTGTGGTGGTGCATGTAGCTACTGCTAGTAGTTGCTCTCAGTTTATCTTGATCTTGTCTACTCTGTGGGACTATAGGTTGGTATTAGATAATATTCCTTCCTCTCTTCTATGACAATATTAGCACCATAAACATTGTCAAAAGCCTAGTGCAACACTCTAAGACCAAGCACATTGATATTAGATACCATTTGCTTAGAGCTCTGTAGAGAAGGGTGATGTTGTGCTTCACTTTGTAAAGTCCGAGCAGTAGGATATTTTCACTAAGGCTTTTGATTCGTCTTATTTTCCTTCTTTGCAAGGAGGTTGGGAGTTATTGCTCCTTTTGGCCTGTTTTGAAGGGAACTTTATCTCTTTTGCATCTGTTGTATCATATTACATTTTAAATTTAGTAATATGCATTATAATATAAATACATGGAGTTTTGACTATTATCCATGTGTGACACGATATCTCACTTTATATTTTGCCATACCTTATGTTGGTTTGCTAGATTTATCATATCCTTCTTTGTGTAGCTTAGCTTTTGCATGCTAGCTTTTATTAAATGTGAACTTGAATTAAATCATGTCTTGTTGGATCTTATGACTAGTTTTGCTCTGGTGATCCTCTTATGATTCATGCTATGTCAAATAAACTAAGTTGCGTCTTGAACCTAAATTGAGCTTTAGATTGAGCTATGTAAGTTCTTTATTGAAGCATGAGTTAGTATTAGTTCTTTGTTCTTAAACTAAGTCAAAAAAATGTAAAATGATCTCTTTTGTGCAAAAAAAATTGATCTCACGGGATGAGGTCACACGGGACATTCAAGGAGATATCCCTTGGTGTATGCTTTTCACTAATGATGTGGTGCTGGTGGATGAGAGTAGGATAGGTGTTGATAGGAAGCTTGAGTTATGGAGAAAGACCTTAGAATTGAAGGGTTTTAGACTTAGTAGGACTAAAACTGAGTATATGAGGTGTGATTTCAGTGGTGCTAGGGTAGATGATGGAGATGTTAGATTGGATGGACAAGTAGTGCCTAAGAAGGACACGTTTTGTTATTTGGGATCGATGCTTCAGTAGGACGGTGAGATTGATGAAGACGTGAGCCACATGATAAGAGCGGGGTGGATGAAATGGCGCCAAGCATCTAGTGTCCTGTGTGATAAAAAAGTCATTCAAAAGTTAAAGGGTAAGTTCTATAGGATGGCGATCAGACCCGCGATGCTATATGGAGCAGAATGTTGGGCAACTAAAAGACAACATATACAGAAAATGAGTATAGCGAAGATGAGGATGCTGCGGTGGATATGTGGTCATACGAGGCGGGATAAACAAAAAGCATCCGCAATGATGATATACATGATAGGGTGGGGGTAGCACCAATTGAAGAGAAACTTGTCCAACATCGCTTGAGATGGTTCGGACATCTCCAACAACAGCCTCCTGAGGCACCAGTACATAGTGGAATTTTAAGACGTACTGAAAATGTAAGAAGCGGCAGACGTCGACCAAAACCGACGTGGGAGGAAGCAGTTAAAAGAGATTTGAGGGATTGGAATGTATATAAAGAATTAGCTTTAGATAGGAGCGCATAGAAGTTAGCGATCCACGTACCGGAACCATAAGAAAGTTAGGAGCAGTGTTTTAGGCTTTTGGCTCAGATAGCAAGTTATACGGCTTAGAGTTTTAGCATTGTAAGTTTTATTTCAAATATCATATCTCTTTGATCTTAAGAAGGTTTCATTCCTAGCCTAATCGAACTTGTTTGGGACAAAAGGCTTTGTTGTTATAATTATGTCAAATAAGCTACCATCAGCTACAGTGCAATTTCAGTCATAAGCCAGCTTATTTCAACCGCGAGTGGCCCAAATCCAGCTCCATCACGAATTTCAATGCAAGCTGACGTTAATAGACATAACATATGTTTGTATATAAGCTGTAGATTATATCTGTAAAAAGTAAATATATGGACAAATGTTTTCCTAAATTTCTAAATTCTTCTTTTATGGTTAATGTGGAAATTCTAGCCTTTTTCCTCCTAGATAAACGTGGGAAACATGGATTAATTTGAGCATATTGTGTTATTGGGAGATCAATATGCTCCTGTGGCAGCCGTTTTGGTTGAAGGCAGAGAGTCCGTGACGTATACTGCTAGTGCCAGGAGACATGCATAACCTTTTTCATCCCGATTTTGCTTTGACTACATACATGATTTGTGTGTGTTTTGGTAAGACATGGTCATCTCTATATCTAATCTACACCGTATATTACACCAGCAGATGGTGTAGATGTTTTCTTTTTTCGATTAATCTAGGATTTTCAAGATTTTTTTCTTTTTCTCTTTAATTAATGTGGAGTTTCTTGCCTTTTTATCCCATTGGATTTAACGTGGCCATCTTAGATTGGAGAGACTTGGGAGTCAAAGTCAACTTATGTTGTTCACACGATGCTTTACATGCACCCTGGACTCCCCCACCTATCCGCATCGTCCTGAAGCAGCAGCCATTCATCTCTTCTTGCCTTCTTCGTTCTTTGGTGGATATGTGAACAGCTAGCATCTCTGCAGGTCTTGTCTAGGTCAGTGCTTTCGGAAGCTGCTGCTTTTTGTAATGACCTTTGAACAACCTTCTCTATGTGTGTATCTTTGCCAAAAAAACAAAATGGCACCCTGAATCCATTCTGTAATAAATTCATGTGTATTTGAAATCTGGTTCTTTTAAATCCTCAATACTATGAAGCGCCGGTTAGCTACATATGTCCTTAAAAAAATATGTATTTGTAATTAGATGGATTATTAAACTTATTCTCTAGTCTTACGTGAAAGATTTTTCTGTCATTAGGGAGAAGAACATCGAAGGTAGGCCTGGTATAACAGAAGCATAACAGCATGGATCTTCCATTCCATTTGCTAGAAACTATTACAAATGGTTTTTCAGAGGAGCAAAAAGTTGGTCACGGGGGGTATGCGGATGTTTACAGGGTATGATCAATAATTATATTTTTCTGTAGTTTTCAAATGATATATACTACCGCTAACTACAAACCCGTGTTCTGTATTAACAAGTGATTTTAACAGGCGGTGCATAATGGGGAAGAGATTGCTGTGAAGAGGCTTCGTTCCTTGCAAGTACTTGATGGTAAGCAATTTGAAAATGAATTTCGTAACCTCAACAATGTCCAGCATCAAAATATTGTGCGGTTAGTTAAGCTCTGCTATGAATCACGATATAAATACGTTGAGCACGAGGGACAACCAATATGGGCTGAACAACCAGAGCGAATTCTCTGCTTCGAATATATGCAGGGAGGAAGCCTTGAAAAGCATATTAGAGGTACATGGTGCTCCACATCAATTCGGCTATATTATTTAGCATGCTTAGAAAAACGATTCGGTAGATTTATATGTCTCAGGAGTAGGCCCTGTTTTCTCCTTCTGCAGATGAATCCTGTGGGCTTGATGGTCCACGTGTTACAAAATAATTAGAGGGACACATGCGGTTTAAATCACCTTCACAAGTCGCAGAAAACCCTATTTATCATCTGGACATAAAGCCAACATATTCTTGGATAAGAACATGACGCCCAAAATTGCAGATCTTGGTTTGTCAAGACTCCTTGCTACAACAAAAACCCATGAGACAAGCATAATCCAAGGAACACTTGTAAGTTGATGGCTCATGTGTAGCCCATTTGTTCGATAATTATTTTTAAAATAATAAGCTGCGTTTGTAACGCACTAACCGTATCTTTGATGCTTATGATATCATACAGTGGGTACGTGCCACCGGAATACAGAGAACGTGGCGAGATCTCAAAGAAGTTTGACGTGTTCAGTTTGGGTGTTGTAATTATAAAAATAATGGCGGAAATAATGGCTACTCAGTTATTCGAAATGCCTCCCAACAGTTCATTGAGCTTGTAAGAAAATTTATTTGTCTATGTCCCGAGCAGATGTCCTTTTCACAAATATTATGTTATATGTCTTACCCTTTTGCACGCATATACCATCTTTCTAACTTTATGTTTCAATTTTGCGGGTAATTGATAATCGGAGACAAAGGCTACGAGGAACGTCGAGGTATTCATCACACCAAATAGACATCCAACGAATGAAGGCATGCGTTGAAATAGCACTAACATGTGTGGAGAAAGACAGACATAAAAGGCCTACTATAAAGGATATTTTCGATGAACTGGACAAACTAGGAGCTGAGGTGAATAACCTTTTCTTTTACTGTTGCCAAAAAAAAATATAGGAAAGATTACATTCAACTAAGACAAACCCTCCATCCCCACTTTATCCCCGTTTATGTGCAGCCACATTATTAATGACTATTTTCTTTTATTATTATTATCAATTTTATTTTTAGGTTAGAATTCATATACAAATCACACTACTGATTTTTATTGAATTTTTATTCCAAAGTTCAGCTATTTAGGGGTTTTATTTTGGAGTTCATATGTAAATCAAATTGTTTATTTTGCTTTGTATTTTGCTAAGAATTTCAGCTATTTTTTATTGTACTTTATATTGACTCTTTCTTTTAGCCTAACTTGTTATAATGCAGGTCCGCATATCTTTTTAAATTTTTATTATAAATTTGCGTATTTTGGAATTTTAATTCTGAATAAAAACCAAATTTATAATTTTATTTTTTTCTTACTGTGAAATTTAATATTTTGGAATTCGTATAAAGTTCAGATTACCATTTTTCCTTTGATTTTATTCCGAATTTGCATTTTTTTAATTGTGTATGACATGGAGTTTTTTCCAGGATTAGTTTGGAATTTACATACACATACAATTGCCAATTTTCATTTAAGTTTCATTGAATTTAGCTATTTAATTTTTTTGTAGTCTCGATTCTGTTTTGAATTTATATCTCCATTCTATGTACCACTACTATAGAAATCGTATTACTGATTTGCAGTTGAAACGTCATCACAGACAGTTATCTGAACCATCCGAGTTTATGGGTCAGTGATATTAGAAGGTTATCACAGACGATTTTTGAACCGTCTGTGGTGTAAATATCACAGACGGTTTTAACTAAAAACCGTATGTAATAGTTGATAATCACAGACGATTTTTAAATAAAAGCATGCTCATGATTATCGATATCACTGACGGTTTTAGTTAAAACCGTCTGTGATATTCTTTTCTACCCTAAATCTATTTCTGTTTATTGGCTAGCCTCAGAAATGCTAGCCATGCCCTCTGAAACAAGCAGATGAAGATGTACATGTATACATACAATTCACATCTCAATTCATTTCAAAAACATAAAACATCCAATTTGCATCTCAATTCATTTCACAAACATAAAACATCCAATTCACATCGCACTTCATTTCACAAACATAAAGCATCCATTTCGCAAATCAATTAATTGAAATGAAATAAAATATCCATTAACAAATACACAATTACAAAAAATCTACACTGCATTTGCACTTAGATGGTAACATTGCATTTTTTATTGCTCTATCACTCCGAAATCGAGGTCTCGCAAAAGGAACAGAGCCATAATCAACGAACTTTGTCAGGCTGCACAAGCAATACTTGAATGGTGCATGCTTGCCATTCAAGTATTGCTTATGCAGCCTGACAAAGTTCATTGATTATGCACTATTCCTTTCGCGAGACCTCGATTCCGGAGTGATAAGAGCAATAAAAAATCATGGTGCGTAGTGGAACTCTCCTTCTGATTTTATGACTTGAGCCACCAAAAAGTACGCCAACTCTGCTCGAATTCGTGAAAGATCGGGCTGTTTCAATGCAGTTGACAGGATGAACGCAGCCTGTCGATAGGAATATCAATATGCATATATATGTAACGTGATAAGTATGAAGTAATTATGGGAAGATTGACAAACCTTGAAATTGGTGATCCTCGAGGTATCGAGCAGTAGTTCCATATGGTGGCAAACGTAGAATCCACATGTGTTGCCCGGCGGCTGCTGGTGGCACTACAAAAAATGCAATGTGTTAATTCAAGAGGCATTACTACCAACTGTTGCATAGAATTAATTAATGTGTAATAGCGAATATCTTAAAATCTAGAGCATGTGTCAGGCCTTTGGCCCCTTGCTTCGAGACACCTCCCATTGCAATGTACATCGCGAACGCCCTACGTGATTCGAAAAAGTTAACCTTAGTCATTCGGAAGGAAAGAAAAAGTAAAATATAGGTGTTTTAGCATTTCATTCTTCTTGCGCTCCTCCGAGTGCCAACACAGCAGTTTTGCCTCCTTTGGATTTGCAAAAAAC
Organism: Dendrocalamus sinicus; assembly: GCA_036346575.1. Classification (NCBI taxonomy): domain Eukaryota; kingdom Viridiplantae; phylum Streptophyta; class Magnoliopsida; order Poales; family Poaceae; genus Dendrocalamus; species Dendrocalamus sinicus. The sequence goes on along the minus strand of CM070672.1, from coordinate 23,316,596 downwards.
CTTTTCAAACGGGGAATTATAGAAAAATACCATGCCACCTTAGCAGGAGGTCCTTTCTTCGCCTATGTTCTCTCGCCATCATCTGATTGATTGTTACGTTTGTATCGGGATGCGTTGCACACCGGACATACATGCATGTTTGCATACTCTTTACGGTAGAGGATACAGTCGTTCGGACATGCATGTATTCTTTCTACTTCCATTCCCAACGGAGAAAGAACCTTCTTGGATTTATACGTGGTTTTAGACAACTCATTTCCCTCCGGAAGCATGTCCGCTAAAAGACCTAGTAGCGCTGTGAAACTCTTGTCGGACCAACCGTTGCTTGCCTTCAATTTCAACAGTTCAAGCACGGCTGACAACCTCGTGTACTTGCAGCACATGAACAAAGGTTTCTTCAAGTCCTCCATCAAGCCCCAGAATTTAACATACTCTCTCATCATAGTTCTCTTCCACATTGCGAAGCATCTGATCCAGATTATCATCGTGCAACCTATCCGAATCTGAACCACAATCGACATCATCCGGCAGCATGTCATTCACTTCACCGGCAATGTCATCCGGTGGCATATCATTCACTTCACCGGCGATGTCATTCGGCGGCATATGATCATGCACTTCGCCATGACTGGTCCAACACGTATAACCCTTTTTGAAACCCCTTCGAATCAAGTGCGCTTCAATTTGCCCTCGGTTCTTAAACATCTTTAAATTCTCGCAGTCAGTGCATGGACAGTACATATATTCCACCCCCTTATTCAATATATCCTCCTCGGCAGCTCTTGTAAAAGCAGACATGCCATTAATGTACTCTTCACTCACACGGCTCGCGGCATACATCTAGCTTCGGTCCTACGTTACGTACATATATAACAACTTAGTATTAAAAATTAAATTAACTAATTATTACTACATATATACCGGCCACATGTATTGAGACTTAATTTGCTAGCTCAATTCATATTATAAACACAACAGCTATTATATAACCAACAATTTTGCAAAACATCTTCAATAACACTCACCAATTACTTAGATCTAAATTGTAATGCAAAGAAAAAATAAATTACATTACTAACCAAATCTAGAGCAACCAGGAAAGTATGAATATTCAAAGCTCAATCTCTGCCTCCTCCTACCAAATTAACTGGTCTAAAATCGTCTAGTTGCCTCCTGAGCGAAAGAGTGCGCAACAGCGGCTAGATCTGGATCGAAATGAAGACAGATGCGGTCTGAGCAGCGCAATAAATGCCTAGTGCCATTATCACAGACGGTTTTTAATACAAACTGTGGTTCATCGGTAAGAACCGTCTGTGATACTCGCTTTCTCCGACGCCGCCAACACAGACGGTGTCCAAATTAAACCCGTCTGTGTTAGTGTCGGTCACAGACGATTTTGTAAAACCGTCTGTGATTGGCTGTCTAGTATTAGGCTTTCTGTAATAGTGTACGTTGTTTCGAGACATATTTTTTCGATTTGAATATGTTTGGTGTATTTATAAAATTTTTATTCTGAATTTTATATATCTGAAATTCGTACATGGTGAGGTATTTTTTTAATATAAACTGTTAAAGCTCGGCTCCACTAAATATATAGTTTTTCTATAGATGGATACATCTTTTTCTTTTTCTTCATCGTGTAGTCGTGGTAGCTAGGGCACTACACACACGGTAGCAGGAGCATGCGACAATGCACACGCGGTAGCAGGAGCATGTGACAATGCACACGTGAGATCCATGGCAGCATCTAGAGCAGCAACAGTGGCAGCAGACTATACCTGCATTGTCTGTAGCAATTCTGACATATTGTATAAGTGAAGCTTTGCTAGATCTGCAGTTTCTGCATAACGTAATCCCATACCTCACTCTCATGTCTTAATAAGATTTGGCCAGCATGTCTTCCAGCCACGTAGAGGGAGAACAGCATCAACTGCATTTGATTGAGCCAGCCAGACTACAGGAGCAGCACTTGCGGTGTAATGCGAGATCAATGGCATCGTCTGCACGAAAAATGGCAAATAAAAAAGGGGAAAAGGCATAATAAAGAACAAATGGGAAAGACGAGAAGCATTGTAACACCCTAGATGCATGATCAATAATACATGAATGTATCTCACCTTTATTCGCCTATTAATCTCTGACAACGAACATTCATCCTGCGACCGCATACAGTAGTACAAATACAAAGATGAAGAAACTATACATGCAGTGCTTCCTTTTAATTGGTTTCTCTGCTACTATTTGATGCTTCTCATTGCTTCCTCTGTTGACTTGCTCGTTTGATCCAACCTGTTTCTTCTCTCTGATCGGACGACATACTCCATTTGTAACAATCTACTACTTCTTGGATCCTCATTGTGGACGCTGTTCGAGCCATCTCTGACATTGCTGCGGCAAAAGCCATTGGTTCTACCTGGAAGCTTCTGCCTCCATCAGTTTCCAGCGCTAACACCCCAGGCTTCCTACGCCACTAGCTGCTACTATCTATAAGTGCTAATCTAAGGTCTAAACATGAAACATTAGGCTTAACCCTAGATCATAAACATGAACACCTAGATCCTTAGAGCGGAAGCTTAATGAACATACCCGAAGTCAGAGAGGCCATAGGGGTTGGTCGGTGCTCGGTCGATGCAGTGAAGCTGAGGTCGCCGACGGCGTGAAGGAGGTCGGCCGGCGTCGCTGAAGCCGTGAGCAGGTTGCAGGTGCTCCGGCCTTCGTTCACCACAACGCACCGTTAGAGATCGGGTCTGTTCGGGTTTTTAGGAGCCTAGAACAACTCGTGAACCAAGGCCTGCCGAAAACCATAGCTTTTTATATGGCGCAGGGTGACGGGGACCGAAACCAAAACGGGTTGGTTGCCGTCTCCGATCAAGACGCGCGAGTGGAGGCGTGCCTCCTGAAATCTCGGGGTAGTTAGCCGAGAGATCAACCCAACATTCTCCCCTTTGATCGTAAGGCTAATATCATAAGCCCATTCTCGATAAAATAGCATATCAAGGCAATGTGTTGCATAGCCAATGAAGTGCCATACAACCTCAGTACCTATAGTGTACTATCGTATCTCGAAATGGATATTCATTATACTTAATGGGAGTTGGTTTACTTTGAGATCCTTTTATCTAGAATTAGAGGCTTTCCAATAAACCCATGCCGGCAACATGATCACGAAAAATATTGGGTGGTAAGCCTTTAGTAAGCGGATCCGCAAGCATTAATTTAGTACTAATATGCTTGATACTTATGGTTTGGTCCTGGATTCTATCTTTCACAATATGATACTTAATATCAATGTGTTTGGCAGCACCACTTGACTTGTTGTTATTTGCATAAAAGACTGCGGGTTCATTATCACAGTATAAAGTGAGTGGTTTAGCAATGCTGTCTACCACTCTAAGTCTCGGGATAAAATTCTTAAGCCATACAACCTGCCCGGTAGCCTCATAACATACCACAATCTCAGCTTGCATTGTTGAAGATGTCGTAAGGGTTTGTTTGGAGATTTTCCACGAGATAGCTCCTCCAGCGAGTATGAAGATATAACCTGACGTGGATTTCTTAGTATCAACATATCCCACAAAATCTGAATCTGAATAACCAATAACTTCAAGGTTATCAGAAAACTAATATGTGAGCATGAAATGCTTAGTAGTTTGCATATAGCGCAAAGCTTTCTTAACGGCTTTCTAGTGGTCCGGTCCTGGATTTGACTGATATCTGCTAAGCATCCCGGTTACAAAAGCTAAATCAGGGCGTGTGCATACTTGAGCATACATAATGCTTCCGACAGCTGAAGCATAAGGAACCGACTTCATCTGATCAGTTTTATATTGGTTCCTTGGACACTGAAAAGTCCCAAACTTATCGCCCTTAACAATAGGAATAGGCGAGCCTGAGCACTTATACATATTGTATCTCTTCAGTACTCTATCAATGTACGCCTTCTGAAATAAACCTAATATTCCTTTGGACCTATCTCGGTGAATTTCAATGTCAAGAACATAAGAGGTATCACCAAGATCCTTCATATCAAAATTAGACGAAAGAAATCTCTTGGTCTCAAACAGCATATCCTTATCGCTGCTGGCCAATAAGATATCATCCACATAAAGAACTAAGATGGTGAATTTACTCCCCTTGAACTTAACATATATGCAGTTATCAACTTCATTTTCCTTAAAACCAAAACTCCTTATGATCTTATCGAATTTGAGGTACCACTGCCTCGACGCTTGTTTTAAGCCATAAATGGATTTCTTAAGTCAACATCCCATATGCACCTTGCCTTCCACGACAAAACCTTCCGGTTGAGCCATGTAAACATTCTCTTACAAGTCGTCATTAAGAAATTCCGTCTTAACATCCTAAATCATAATGAGCTACAAGTGCCATAACAATTTTGAATGAATCCTTAGTTGAGACAGGAGAAAAGGTGTCATTATAGTCAATCCCCTCTCTTTGGGAGAAGCCTTTTGCTACAAGCCTTGCTTTGAACCTTCCGATATTTCCCTTAGAGTCATGCTTGGTTTTGTAGACCCATTTACAACCTACTGTTTTGACTCCGTCAGGAATTTCTACTAAGTCCCATACATCATTAGTGCTCATAGACTTTAGTTCATCCTCCATAGCTTCAAGCCATTTAGAAGAATGTTCACTCATCATGGCCTCCTTATAAGAGGTGGGATCATCTACCTTCCCTATGTCATTAATATCCTCATTCATATAGACAACATAATCATTTGGGATGGCATATCTTCTCTCCCGATGTGATCTTCTAATAGGTTCATTAGTTATTTCAGGAGACTGCTGAGGCTCATCATTAGGTGTAATATCAGGAATTTCAGAGACCTCAATAGTGGGTGCAACAACAGTATTATCTACTGGAGGTGCAACCGCCTGAGGCACAGGAATAAAGGTCTCTGGGATGAGCGGTGTAGGAACATAAACCCACTTCTCCTCAAGATCTATTTTCCTGGGCTCCAGGTCCTCGTTATTTTTTAAGAACACAACGTGCCTTGTTTCTACAAACTTAGTTATCCTATCAGGACAATAAAAACGATACCCTTTAGATCTGTCAAGGTACCCAATAAAATGGCAACTTACTGTCTTAGGATCTAATTTCCCAATGTGTGGATTAAATAACATAGCTTCAGCACGACAACCCCACACTCATAAATATTTCATACTTGGTTTCCTCGCAGTCCATAATTCATAAGGTGTTTTAGGTACTGATTTACTGGGAACCCGATTAAGAATATGTGCGGCTGTCTTTAGTGCTTCTATCCACAAGCCAATTGGTAAACTAGAATGGTTAAGCATGCTCCGTACCATATCCATAAGTGTACGGTTTCATCTCTCAGCTACCCCATTCTGCTGAGGTTCACCTGGCATAGAATACTGGGCAACGATGTCATTTTTCTGAAGGAACTTAGCGAAAGGGTCAGGAATTTGCCCATAAGAAGCATGTCTTCCATAATAATCTCCCCACGATCCGATCTTACCACTTTAATTCTTAGGTTGTGCTGATTTTCAACTTCAACCTTAAATATCTTAAATTTATCAAGTGATTCAGATCGGTCTTTGATGGGAAAAATATAACCATAACGGGAGAAATCATCAGTGAATGTGATGAATGTATCAAAACCATCCACTGATGTCACAGGAAAAGGACCACAAATATCAGTATGAATTAATTCTAAGAGTCCTGTGCTGCGAGTAGCTCCCTTCTTTATTTGCTTAACATATTTTCCTTTAATGCAATCAATGCAATGGTCTGAGTCAGAGAAAATCTAGTGGGTGGAGAATTTCTTCTTTAATGAGATGCTCCATTCTCCCCCTCGAAATGTGGCCTAAACGACAGTGCCACAGTTTCAAAGAAGTCTCATCATTCTTTTTACGCTTAGCATCACACACATTCAAAGATACAAGAGATTCATTAAGGGAAAGCATATAGAGCTTGTCTTGTCTAAAGGCAAGACCAACATCATTTGAATTAAACTTAATAATGCATTTATTGTCACCAAAAATACATTTAAAACCTTCATCGTCCAATAAAGAAACTGAAATCAAATTCCTCCTGATGGAAGGAACATAAACTACATTATTAAGATGAAGCATGAAGCCGCTATCTAAAATTAATGAAACAGATCCAACTGATTCTACTTCGGCTTCCTTTCCATCCGTGACTCTAGGACTTCGCTCCCCCTTTCTTAGTGTTTTCGCGGTAAGGAATCCCTGTAAAGAGTTGGTAACATGCATAATTGCACCTAAGTCAATCCACCAAGAACTAAGGGAAAAAATCAGCATAAAGAGTTTCATCAATGAATGTTATTATATCATTGCCCCTTTTGGTGAGCCACTTTAGGAAACCTACACAATCCTTCTGGAAATTCCCTGGCTGCTTGCAGAAATGACAATCCCCCTTTAGATGCTCCGGCGGGAGCAACATGAGGCTTAGGTGCATTGTGCACTTTAGGTCCCCTTGGAATTTCCTTTTGTTTGAGCCACCAACATGAAGAGCAAAATATTTCTTTTCTGTTCTTATTCTCTCTTCCTCCTGGACACACATGGCGATCAAATCGCTCATGCTCCATTTTTCGTTCTGAGTATTGTAATTAATCTTAAATGATGTATACTCAGAAGGAAGAGAAGTCATAATAAAATGGACTAGAAAACCATCAGATATCGCCATGTCCATACCCTTGAGTTTTTTTGCCATATCGGTCATCATTATGACATGCTCTCTTATGCTGCCGGACCCATCATACTTAGGGGTTAAGAGCCTCTGAATCAAAGTACTGGCATAAACTTTAGTGGAGCCTTTAAATTTCTCCTCGATTGAAGTCAAGTACTCCTTAGCATTTTCAGAATCGGGGATTGCTCCCCTAATCCCGACTGAAATAGAGGTCTTCATAATCATTAGTGATAAGCGGTTAGACCGCTCCCATTTTTCAGCATTAGCCACATAAATTTTCCTTTTTTCATCATAATTCTCCTCACCTTCGGTGGGGGGAACGGTAACGGCTACCCTTAAGGCATAGTTAAGGTCCAAAACACTAAGGACAACATGAATTCATTTTTTCTATGTGGGAAAATTGCTCCCCGTGAGCTGCTCAATGTTATCAATTGTGGCGGCAACGTTTGAAGCATTAAGTTACAGGGCAAAAATTAGAAATATCATAAAGATATATATTGCATGTAATTAACCCTACGTTGGTCTGATTAATAACATGCAAAACTACAGTTCTAATTCATATCACCGTTGGGTAGAAAATGAAAAAGAACTTAATAATTTTATATGGCGACACATGATTACAAACAACGTTGGTCAGAATGTAATCATATGCATACATAATGCCAAAATAAGACATAAAAATCTCCAATTAAAATATCTCGTTGGTTCAATTTTAATCAGAGACAGTACATGATAATATGGTAATGATACATGTAATTTGGGCCACTGAAAATAATTAAAAATAGCGCACAAAAATAGACTTAAAACATAAGGAAATGTACTGAAAAAACAAAAGAAATAGTACTGCTGCAGTACACCCCAAAAATCAGCCCAAAGAAAAAATATCGCCCAAAAATTGCCCGCACGGGCCAAATACTCGCGCGCGGCCCATAAATCACTTGCGCACGTGGTGCAGCCAGCCGAAAAAACGGCTCAAAAAATGCAACGCACGCAGGCGGCCCAACCCATGGCGCAGCCCAAAAATCGCCCCGCGCGGCCGACCCAGAGGACGCGCGCAACCCACAAAATGCGCACACATGCGAGCCGTCGGATCTTCATCCGATGGCTGGAAAACGCGGCCAGCCCATCAGCTCCTCGGCCCGACGAAAATTCGCCGCACGATCTTGATCGAATGGATGAGAACACCCCGCAGCTGAGTTAAAAGGCGTCGAAAAACCCTAACCCTAAAACATATCCACCGGCTCCTCCGAAAAACACGGAGCGGGCGGCGTTAGCGGCGGCGCATGCGCGCGCTGAAGGAGCGCGCGGCGGCGCAAGGCGACATCGGCGCGCACACGCACGCTTCAGCAGAGCGGTGGCGGTGGCGCCGCAAAGCAAGCGGCGATGCGCTCGCATGAAGCGGCAGCACCAATCATGAGGCGTCGGCGGCGGCGCACCGGCGACGCCCCGCAGCGACGGCGGCGCTTCGGGCGGCACGGTGACGCCCAGCGTGGAGCAAGGCGGCGTCTGCAGAGGCCCCAGCGGAGTAGGGCAGCGTTGGCGGTGGCTCCGAAAGCCATAAGATCTTTTTTTTTGTTTGCCGCTGATCCAAGTTTCTATTTGGGTTTTGGGTTCGATTTTGCGAAAGTTTATTCATCCCCTCCTTCTAAATTTCTTAGCTGACCCATTAAACATTAAAACCGCGCCTCTAATTTCTAGATCCAAGTTGGGTTAAGACTAATAGGGTTCATGATCGAGTCTAGGTGGCTTTGATACCAAATATAAGTGCTAATCTAAGGTCTAAACATGAAACATTAGGCTTAACCCTAGATCATAAACATGAACACCTAGATCCTTAGAGCGGAAGCTTAATGAACATACCCGAAGTCAGAGAGGCTATAGGGGTTGGTCGGTGCTCGGTCCATGCAGTGAAGCTGAGGTCGCCGACGGCGTGAAGGAGGTCGGCCGGCGTCACTGAAGCCGTGAGCAGGTTGGAGGTGGTCTGGCCTTTGTTCACCGCAGCGCACCGTTAGAGATCGGGTCTGTTAGGGTTTTTAGGAGCCTAGAACAACTCGTGAACCAAGGCCTGCTGAAAACCCTAGCTTTTTATATGGTGCTGGGTCACTGGGACCGAAACCAAAACGGGTTGGTTGCCGTCTCCAATCAAGACGCGCGAGTGGAGGCGTGCCTCCTGAAATCTCGGGGTAGTTAGCCGAGAGATCAACCCAACACTATCTTCACCTGCTCGTTACATTTCTTTGATTCCATTCATTTGCTTTCGACTGTCTTCCCCTTCCATTGCAGAAGTCCCTTCTCCGAGATCGCTAGTGTCGCCCTCTGCTTTTGTTTGTCACCATCGCCATAATCAACTCTTCATCGGGTATGATCACCGGGCTCTCCGTTCTATGTTGCCTTCCCCGGCTGGGATCCATTAGTGAGATGCCCAGGCCACTTCTAGCTCCACCAGAGTGCTTCTCCTTCCACACCGGCTACTTTGTCCTCTGTATTGGTGCAACATCATAGTTAACTTGAGGCGGAGTAAGGTGCGAGGGCCCGAGACCAATGGAAGCATCTGGACTCCAGCAATGGCCATTCTTGACAGTTTCTTCGATGGCATAGGTTTTGTTCAAAGCGGAAAATATAGGAAGGACGAAAGGAGGAAAAGAACGGAAACAAAATAGATAACGGGAGGAGGAATTTTGTACTGTTCAAATGGAATAGATTATTTTTTATGGGTCAAAGGCTGGACTCATGTCTGGACTTTGGATTATACCTAACTGTTATGATTCGATTCCACTAGATAGATAATTCAATCTTTCTATTAACATGGAAGTTTCTTCAGAGTGACTAATTAGTATAGATAGATAGCACAGGAAGGTTGCAAGCTATTTACAAGCACGGTTATTTTTATTCTATACTTCAAAATTTGAAATTCCTTGTTTTCCCCCGGTGAATCGGGTAACCAACAACTTCTCCTTTAAAACCAATGTTCTTAAGTATAAGATCAAAGAGTTAGGCGGTAAGAGGGAAGAGCTCCCCTTTCCAGGTGCTCCTATAGTTGGATTCCCCTGAACAGCAAGAATCCTTACAATGGTATTCCATCTTCCAACCAAACATACCTGAATATTGAAACATACAAATGAATATTAATTGCATATATCTAAATATATATCACATCAAATACAAATTTGACCAAATATAAGCCGTTTTAGCCTTAGACACACGGATTAAGGAGTGAGAAAATGAGACTACTTTGACAACAAAACTTAATTACACTCATGTAGGTTTGGTACTAAACCGTGATACTAGAGGAGAGAGTCGTTAGGTGGGATTTCAGAAGCAACCATCCCAATGGTTTGATAATAAAGCTTGTTACTAGAGGGCCCACAATATATTAATTAGTAGTAAGCTCCTCAATGAATGATGTGGTAGGGAGAGAGATGGGCTCACAAAATAAGTAACAAGCTTCCAATGCATAAACTAGCTACTACTAAAATCTTGGTTTCCTAAAAGGCTTGATACTTACCAAGTAGCTTATCTCTTCCACCTCACCAAAAAGCTGGCATGGTATAGAAGCAAATTAGGCTGTTGGAAGTGCCCTAAGTAATCATAGCTTAGCTTTTCCATAATTCATATATGCAAATTTGGGATAATCACCACGATAGTCCTGAAGAAACTTGGCTTGTCCTAGGCAATGATAGGCTGATAACCCACCCGCCATTTTAACCTTGTGCGAGTTCTTGTTGCTTGCAGATAAGCCCCGCGTCCTCTGGGACTACCGAGCTGCTGGGCGTCCACCGGGTTCAGATGTGGCCAAAGAAAATGAAGATCAAGCTTATTGTTCTGGGCATAATAATCATTGCGCTCATTCTCATCATCATCCTGTCCGTGTGCCATGGCTTCAAATGCAAGTGAGGGTGCACTTCAGGTCGCCACATTCACCTTGCCCTATAATACTGCCTACTTATGGCGAGAAAGACCATATGTTTTTTGTTCTGTTAGTTGAGTCCTGCACCGATTCTTGGTGGTCGAGTATTCCTGATGTCGTGATCGATTGCTGTTGAATAGTGACTGGGTTTATGGGTTAGTGTCGTGTATTTTTGGGTATGCCATTCATGTATATAGCTTCTATGCTACCCTCTTTCGCTCTGCTATATGAGTATATGTTACTACGTTTGCCCCAGATTAGAATTATTGCGTCGATACATCGTAAGAAGAAATAATGTAGATTTTCAATCTGTGATCTTCAATCGAACAAAAGTTAATTTTGAACGATCGGAACTTATCGTGTGATAATCTCGGTTTTATTCATGCGAATGCACTGTTTATGTGCCAGTTTGTTTTCTCGCTAATTATGCTTCACTTCACTCAGTTCAAGGGTAAACGGGTATACCCACGGGCGACGGGTATGGACAAGGTTTTTTACCCGTCGTCCTTCGCGGTATGCCCGCAGGCGTAAATCGGGATCGCGGGTACGGGTATGGGCAAGCACTACCCGTACCCACCGCGCCCGATTGCCATCCCAGTCCACCCCATGGAGCTCTGCTTCCCCTTCGAGCCAAACAAGCGCATTCCATGCGAACTGAGCCTAACCAACAAGACAGACTTTCGTGCTATCTTCCGGGTTGTACCGAGTTGCCCAGATAGGTACTGGAAAATATGCTATCACCGCGGACGCTGCGAAGATCCACTGCAAGGGTGCGAATGCCCAGATGGTTTCAACAAAGCCGGCTTTCTATTGCCAAGGTCCACCGAAGTTATCACTGTGATAATGGAAGGGCAACAGCAGCCACCGCCGGACACGGACAATTTCGTCGTCGTGATGCTGTCACTTAAATCCATTGGCGGCGAGATTAACACGGAAGATGATTTTTTAAATCGAGTAGAGGGGCGATGGTGCGAGGCTTATATGGCGAGGTTGATGGCTGTCGTCTGTTGCCCGGCAAGCGAGACAATGAGCCACGAGGTACGTGAGTTCTGTTGGTTAACTAAACAAAACAAATTTCGAGCTGTATACAGCTATAGATTGTGGTAATTTTGTTGTATCAGATCATATCAACACGGGAATTTGAGGATCTCAAATCCATAGACGTGCATCCCACGGAGCCGTTGTGAGTAGATATTTCGAGTGCTAGTCCTTGGTGTGGGCACCAAATTAAAATGACGTCGGAATATTATGTCTTGTTTCAATGCTTAGCAGATTTCCTCTTATACTGTAACACAGGATTTTGACGAGTCATGACGGCGGGTATGTTTCTATTTGGAACTACCAAACGAAGGTATTAGTATCTGGCATATGATTAATTGTACATGTGGCTCATATGTTTGTTCATATATATTGAACTGGTTAATCTATCGTCAGGAAAGAGTGATGACAGTGAGAGTCACCAAGGAAGCAGGCGTACGCCGTGATACTACATCTTCAGCTTATTCGGCTAAGTTTATCGCTCGAAAGGAATGGTTCGTAGTCGGGGATAGTTATGGATACATCCATGTTTTCAGTTTTGAAAGCCAAAAAAATCAAGAAATTCAACGCTCACCCTCGCAGTCCTGTCTATTCATTGGCGGTTCACCCATCCCGTCCATTCTTGCTGTCGTCGTCTCAGGACCGCCTGATCAAGCTTTGGGACTGGGGTAATGGCTGGGTGTGTACTCGAAAATTTGAGGGGCACACTAGCAGTGTGTTCCAAGTCACTTTTAACCCAAAGGACAACGATACTTTTGCTAGCGCTGCTGCCTCAGACGTGAAGGTTTGTCTTCTCCTTTACCTATACCTGCTTCATTTTTGGTGACGAACCAAGTTCTTCCCCTGGGGTTCAATTTAATTTTGAAATTTACAGGTCTGGACAATTTATTCTCCCGATCCTCGCAAAACATTCGCAGGGCAGTACAGTGTTGGTTATTATTTCGCTGATAGTGATCCACAGTATATGATTAATTACCTCCTCGCGATCGGACTACTGGAAAGCATACGTATGGCATATATATCCATTGAAGAATATGCATGTACTGCTGTGTGTGTACCGAACATCGATTGGTGTAACGCCTTTTCGCCTTCTTTGTTGTGTTGAATCAGATTTGGGATTTGAATCAGGTACGTGTTCACACACTTGGCGAGTGGGTGACTGCCGTCGCTTGCCACCCGGCGCTTCCAATATTAGTTACCGGTTCACTTGACGGGACTGTTCGTTTGTGGAATGCCACTAACTACAGGTAATTCATGCTTCTGCCTTGACGGCCATATATCACCCTCCTTCCACTTTGATGACTGTGAGCACATCTGCTAGAGCAGCAAATTCCCTACCGAGCAGCAAATTGATGCCAATAGTAGTCTTGAACCGTGATGATAATAGATGACGTACATTTTGTGGATAAATTTGATACTGTATCTTACTAGCTCCTATGCGCAACATACTGCCATGAATGTAACCGATTACTTTGGATGATATTGCTCCCAAGGAGATATATAGGGTCAGTCTTCACCAACAAAAAATAAATAAATAAATTCGGGAACTGAAGAAATACGAGCATTCACAAATATTTTCATGTAAGAATAGGCCAAACAGATCACTATATAATTTCCAATTTTCTTCTATACGTACTGTTAAGGGACAATATTCATAATTCACATGCTGTGAAGAAGTAGGAATTCATGTTGTATCAAATTTTGATTAGCATTCTAGCCTACGATCAGGGTTCCGCATACCACAGAAATAGTCATCACAGACGGTTTAGAACCATCATCACAGACGGTTCAAGTCATGAGTCAGTGATAATAGGAGTTATTCACAGATGGTTTTTGAACCGTTTGTGAAAACAGTATCACAGATGATTCAGAACTAGAACTGTCCGTGATAGTCAGTTATCACAGACGGTTCTTAGTAAAAAAACGTCTGTGATGTGCAAGTATTACAGACGGTTGGTATATAAGACCATCTGTGATGTTCCCGTATCACAGACGACGAATAAATAAAATCGTCTGTGATATTACTAATCACCATTTTTGGTTTTTCATATCTTCCCCATTCACTAGAAGCAGTACATATATATGCCATGGTAACACTAACATATGTAGTCTTGCACACCCCACAAATTAAATGAGCTAGAGGCAAAGTCAGATCCTATATCACACTTGCTCTTCAAAGGGCATGAAGCAAATGACACACTAGATCCAGTGTGTGCAAGACTATATATATTAGTGTTACCATGACATATATAAGTATTGCTTCTAGTGAATGGGGAAGATATGGAAAACCAAGATGGTGATTAATTACAATTATACTCAAACACAATAAAGCATAAGAACACGAATATATATGTATTATCTCTCGAAGCAGATAAAGAATTCAAAACATTAACATATTGCAGTAAAAATAGTACACAACAGTGAGCATTTGAAATATGCATAATGCACAGATTAGCAATTATAATATTGCTCTCAGGTTGGAAGTTGCACAAGTTCAAAGAACCTGGCCTTATATCACTCTTGTCAGTATTTCAATGATCACAGTGACAATTCCTCAAATATTCTACTAGATTATCTAAACAAATATTACTTCAGTGTAGTATCAATGTCAAGAGCATGCACAATCATCAGATTTTGGTGAAATCAGAAACATGTAATAGACATGAACTACTGCAAGTCTAACATATATTCAACAGAGCCAAGAAATAATAGTAGTAATAATGAACAAGGGAGACTAAGTAATAGAAAATGACAGAGCTACAAACTACACTCCAAAGTAGTATACTATTAACACACGAGAGATCAAACTAGCAAAGTAATTTTAAATTGTCACTGTGATTTCAAACTTGACATATATCCTCATCAAGCAGTCAAAAGCCTACAATCTATCATGCAAAGTAATACAAGAATGCAAAGTAAAGCTCATTGGGAGGAGGCGGTATGGCATGCTCGGGGAGGAGGCGGCGTCGGGAGGAGAGGCCGGGGCGTCAATAGGAGGGGTGGCATCGGGACGAGAGGCGGCGGCGTCGGGAGGAGAGGAGGCCGAGGGAGTGAGTGCGGGCACAAACCCTAGCGGGCCACTACTTACTTATAGGAGAACTATCATAGACAATTTTCTTATTACAGCCATCTGTGATAATTGGATAATCACATACGGTTATTTATTAGAACCGTCTGTGACTTGTTTACATAGACAGACAATAGTATTTGTTTTTACAAGAGAAATTTGGTTTTTATGCCAAAGTTAAAAGGAAAAGAAAATTCCAAAGTTTGGTTTTCTGGGCTTCATAAGCTTCTTCATCAGCTTTTGGAGTAGGAGGATCGACAGCTGTATCCTCGAATGACATCAATATTTGCCTTTTCCTCTTGACTTCATCTTCCAACCTTTCGAAATTGTGAATTAGGTCTATCATCTGGTAGAGAAAGCCATCCCTAGCTTCCTCACAGTTGATCATTGCTATTTGATTGGCTAAAGAGTCCATGCACCTCTCCATTGCCTCAACAGCTTCCAAGGCCTTGCGTGTTTCAAAGAGGAGGACGAGGTTGAGAGCTAAGTCCCTTTCCCTAACCATATAGAGTATCTTCCGTCGATGACAAATGATAATATTTAGATGGCAAACTGTAGCACTAACGACCTGGGGGAAGGAGAGCAGGGTGCGAGTCACTACTACAAAACAAGCTATACTGGACGTCTTATCACAGACGATTCATGTGGAGCCGTCTGTGCTTTGATTATTACAGACGATTCATGGCTAAAACCGTCTCTGAAACTATGACAGACGGTTAGGTTTAAAAGTCGTCTATGATATATGAATTATCACAGATGGTTTTTAACTAGAACCGTCTATGAAACTATCACAGACGGTTATGTTTAAAAGTTATCAGTGATATACGAATTATCACAGATGATTTTAACTAGAACTGTCTATGAAACTATCACAGATGGTTTTTATTTACAACCGTCTGTGTTTTGTCCTTTGTCATATGAACTACAAAAGCTACTGAGACGAGAGACAAATTCAAGGAAAATTTATTACAAAAGTCCCAAAAAAAAGATATCCCCAGATCTTAGTCTTCTAGGCTTCATTGCTTCTTATTTGACTTTTGGAGTTGGAGGATCAGCCGCTGAGTTCTCGAATGCCGTGAAGTTTGCTCTTGCCCTATGCACTTTCTCCCCCAGCCTGGGCAAATCATTTGCACAGTCCATAATCTCATATAGGATGCCATGATAAGCTTCCTAAGAATCAGCCGCTTCTGCTTGATCGGCAATGTTATCCATGTGTCTTTCCACTGCCGCAAGAGCTTCTTCCGCTTTGTACACATTGCAAAGAAGAACAAGGCTAAGGGTGGTTTCCCTTTGCTGAGCGGCAACGAGACACCTCCGTCGACGGTGGATGATGAGGTCCAACTGATGTATGGAAGCGAGTCGAGGAAGGAGAGCAGGGTGAGAGCTGTTCCAGATGTAAATTCTTGGCCACCTGTGTAAGGTTGCTCAAACAACTCATAATGGATAGATGAGAGAAAGGATATCAAAAGAATATTAGATGCCATTATTGAGAAATCTGGTGAAGAAGATGAGAGGACAGTTTAAAAGAGCTGGATTAGGGCATGCATATTTAAGCGTTATCACAGATGGTTCATATACCAAACCGTCTTTGATATTAATATCATGGACGATTCGTATACCTTATCACAGACAGTTCGTATAACAAACCGTCTCTGATATATGAGTTATCATAGATGGTTTGTATAACAAACCATCTCTGATATGTGAGTTATCACAGACGGTTCGTATTACAAACACTCTCTGATATGTATTATCACAGACTGTTCGTATAACAAACCGTCTTTGATAATGACACGTTACCAATCCGTGGCGTGTCACCCAGGATTTTGATCTCACCCATCCATTCTCTCCACATCGAATAGCAGACACCGGTTCCTCCTACCGCTCAGCCCTTATTAATTACCCCCATCTACCTTTCCACCAGCATTCACAGGTGAGTCCATCCACTATATAGCTTTCTGCATCCCCCTCGACGACGTCGATCAATTACCACTGTGAGCTAGCGCTTCCGTTGTGACACCTCGGTCGAATGCAGAACACACTCTTGTCATAATTATCGTAAGAGTGTCTTCTGCATTCTCACCATCTTACCACAAAGGTGGCACTACTGCTGCTTCTCCATTGCCGGTGATATCCGATCGCCATCCGATGCATCCAGCTTGTTCCTCGACCTCGCCGACTACCGCCGTGAGCTAGCGCCTCTATTGTGACACCACAGTCCACTGCACAACACACTCTTGTTGTAAGTGTCATAAGATTGTCTTGTGTAGTCTCACCATCGTGTCACAAAGGTGGTGCTATCGCCGCCTCTCCATTGTCGGTGATATCCGGCTGCCATCCGATGCATCCAGCTTCTACTGTCTACTAGGATATCTGCTTCTTATATATTCTTGCCGTGTTAAAGAGCTGGGTTCGTTATCTTGTTATGCTGTAATGGTGGATTCTAATCTTAATGGAAATGGAATGTGCTGTTGTGTTAATTTGCCATTGTATTTGCTTGTTTTCAAAGGGCATAGGTAACATTATTTCTTGAGGCTAGCCAAAAAACAGAAAAAATTTTAGGTATAGAGTGAACTATCACAGACGGTTTTGTGGTATAAATCGCCTATGAAGGACTATCATAGACAGTTCTATATACCAACTGCCTGTGATACTCGCTAATCACAAACGGTTAGTAACCAGAATCGTTTGTGATGTGTGAGTATCATAGATGGTTTTTGGTTCGAGCCGTTTGTGATAGTTTTATTTACAAACGGTTCTAGTTACAAACCGTCTGTGTTGTCTTTATCACAGACGGTTCTAATTACAAATTTTTTGTGTTGTTTTTATCACAGACGCCTCACAAATCGTCCGTGATAACCTTCAATTATCACTGACACATAAATACAGGCAGTTCAGAAAATTGTCTATGATGACAGTTCTAAACCATCTGTGATGACCCTTTTTGGAGTAGTGAGTGGATGATCTTCTTCAGACGGTAATTATCGCTCACCTGTGTGAGGTTACAACCAAACAACTCGGTGTGGATGGATGAGAGAAAGGAGAAGATGGTAGCTGATGATGAAGGAATTGGCACCATTGTTGGTGGAATGAAGGATAATCTTTTTTGGTGAAGGATGATCATTTTTATCAAACAAATCATTTGTGAAGCCGAAGCGCCATTTTTATGTTTAAGAGAAATATATCACACACACTTCCAACCACAAACCGTATTAATATGTAATTATCTTAGACGGTTCGTTTTCAAAGCCGTATGTGACTCATCACAGACGGTTCTAGTTAAAAACCGTTTGGGATGTATCCCATTATCACAGACAGGTTTTAACTAGAACCATCTGTGATGAGTCACAAACGGCTCTGAAAACAAACTGTCTTTGATAATTACAACACTGATGGTTCTCTGAAACCGTTTGTGATGAGGTGTCCAGTATAGCCTTTTTTTGAAGTAGTGCAGACGAGCTAGGTGATGCATAATCTTTCAGTCTCATGTATGTACAATATATTTCTTGCAGTACAAAACTCTGTCACATCTTTTCAGTTACAATGTCTCTAGCATGTTTCCCTGAAAAGGGCTCCAGAATGTAACTTTCACCATTAATATTTATTCGTGCATATTTTAAAATAGTATAAAATTATAGGAACATTAAAATATTTTTATGATAATGCTACTAACATCATTTTCACGTGACCAATCTAAATATTCAAAATGGTACTACTGATATCAGGTATGAAAAATTGTCAGCATGCTTCCCCCATAAAAGCTAGAATTTAAACCCTAAAAATCTATCTATCTGTATCTATATTAATTAAGCACTCCGAGGAGGCTCCCACGTTAATCAGAAAAGATCTGGCCATCTATTTGGCAGTCTCGAGTTATAATGGCTCAGATTAAAAGAAAATGTCCATGTGAAGTACAATCAAAATATCTATATCTACACCAATTACGTACTCCGAGGAAGCTTCGACGTTAATCAGAAAGATCTAGCCATCTATTTGGTAGACTCGAGTTATAACATCTCAGATTAAAAGAAAATATCCATATCAAGTACAATCAAAATAACTAAAATTCAGAATAAAAACTAAAGAAAAATTAGCAATTTGATTTCCATACAACTTTGAAAGTAACATCCATAAATAACTAAAATCTTGAATTAATAATAAAATAAAATCAACAAATTAGAAGAAAGAGTCCACATCAAGTACAATCTGAATTAAGTAAAATGTAGAATAAAAATAAAAAATAGAAAATTGATTTCCATACGAAATAAATCCCTAAAAATAAAATTCAGAAAAATAATAAATGAAAATAGAAATTACATTTTCATATAAATTCCAAGCTAAAACAAAAATTCACCCCAAATACAATCCAAAAATATGCAAATTCAGTATAAAAATTAAAGTATGATTAGAGACTAATTAGGCACTCCGAGGAAATTTCCATGTTAACCAAAAAGATCTGGCTATCTATATGATAGACCTGATTTACAACGGCTCAGATTAAAAGAAAGAGCCCCTATCAAGTACAATCAAAATGACTAAAATTCAAAATAAAATATAAAGAACAACTAGCAATTTGATTTTCATACAACTTATAAAGTAATATTGATAAATCTATCTGTCTATCTATATTTATATCTATACTAATGAGGTACCCCGAGAAAATTCTCACGTTAATCAAAAAGATCTGGCCATCTAGTTGGCGGAGTTAAGTTATAATAGCTCAGATTAAAAGAAAGAGGTTATGTCAAGTATAATCAAAATAACTAAAATTTAGAATAAAAAATAAAGAAAATTTAGCAAATTGATTTCTATTCAACATCCATAGTAACATCCATAAATAGCTCAAATTCAGAATAACAATCAAATAAAAATTAGTGAGTACAACCCAAATTAAGTAAATTTTGAAATAAAAATAAAAAATAGAAAATTGATTTCCATGCAAATTCCAACAAAAACAAGAAAAAAATCCACCCCAAGTATGATCCAAAAATATACAAATTTGATATAAAACTTCAAATATTATTTAGAAAAAAACAAAATTAGCAATTTGATTTTCATACAAATTGCAAAGTAAAATCCATAAATAGCTAAAATAAAATGAAAAATTAAATTAATATCAAAAGCAACTTGTACTATATGTTATGAAACAAAATTTAGGTTAAATGGAAGATCTAAGTCAAGTATAACCTAAATTTTAGAATAAAAAACAAAATAAAATTAGAAAAATTAAAATAAAGACTTTATACCAAGTACAATATCAAATTAATAAATAGTTCATATTTATAAGTAAAATAAAACTAACAATTTGATTTTTATATGTATACAATGTAAAATCCCAAAATATATCATATTAGGATTAAAAACTAAATGAAAATTTACAATTGGTTTTTTAAATGAAACCCAAACTTAAATTCCAAAAATAAAAGCCTCCATGTTAAAGCAATTTCATTTGTACATGCATTCCAAACTACAATTCCAAAAAAATTAAAATTTGCAATGAAAACTAAATGAAAACTATAAATTTAGTTTTACAAAAAGGAAAACATCTACCGGTAGATCTGGTAATCAGAAATATGTAGAGGAATTAAATTAGGTTTAAAACTTGTTATCTCAAGTATTTGTATGCCACATTAAGCCAACAATTTTTTCTTTCTTAATTAGTCATGCAAGCAAATTAGCTAATGCATCAACACAGGTGTTACAGACTTGGTGCACATCAATTCGTCAAGTAGGATGCACTTTCTGTCTTTTGTGTAACTTAGACATGTTCTCGGTCATTGGTGATTACAGTTCAAATTGAAATTAAATTGTACTTTAATCTACCCTCAATAAATTTCATATTAAGTACTGTTTTCATGCTAAAAATTATTATTTAATTATTTAATTATTTCATATAGAGACCAAATACTTTATCTAAGAAGCTAGCTGTGCGAATGCACGGGTTATCGACTAGTATATATAAGCAAGTTGTACTAGCAGCATGCGCGCAGTAGTTCATTGGATGCAATATTATTGCGTACAAATCTACAACTGGAGTAGCTTTTAAAGAGGCCGTGACCCTTGTAAGTATAATTTATAACAAAAGAAAGTATTATCATTACATTATTAGTATTTGGGACAGTTTTTGTTTTTGACATTAAGCCGTGTCCACATTTGTTTCGACAACTGGAGTAGCTTTTAAAGAGGACCTGCTTGTGAGTCCCAATGGTATAAATAAAGTACAGTGCGAGCTAGTGGTAAGCTAATGTTTTCCATTAGCATTATAGCATAAATAAGTTAACTATTGGGTGAAGGAGACATATATTGACAAGGGTTAGAGTAAAACCATATTCTGTTTCAAAATAGATAGCACTGTTTGATCTAGCAAGATCTCCAAAATTGTATTTTGATCATTAATTTATTTTGTATCCTATTAGTAACTATGCTAAATTATGATCATATGAAAGTACTTTAATATATGAATTTAACGATTCCAATTGTGCCACTGAGATTATATATTATTAAAGTTCGGTAGAAATTTTACAATGTGTGACTCTCGAAATGTGTGGGTGCATTAATTATAAAAGTAATAGAGGGAGTAGGTGCTACAATATAAATTATTTTCAGTGCCTTGTTATCCTTCCAAAATATAACTCTCTTTCTTAAGCTTTAGGACACAATTGCAGGGTTTATTTGGTTGATGCCTTTGCTGTCGCAAAGGCCAAAGCACAATTCTCTATGTTCCCACTACTATAGAAAGCCTCATAATAGACGCCTCATCACAGACGGTTTTGTGAAACCGTCTCTGATTAACACTATTACAAACGGTTGTAATTTGGAGGCCGTCTGTGGTATTTGTGGCGGGAAAAAGGATTATCACAGACGGTCGGTCTATATTAAGAACCGTCTGTGATAATGGCTTTAAGGCATTTATTGCGCTGCTCAGACCGCATCTGTCTTCATTTCGATCCAGATCTAGCCACTGCTGCGCACTTTTTCACTCGGGAGGAAGCTAGGCGATTTCAGGCCAGTTAATTTAGTGGGAAGAGGCAGAGATTGAGCTTTGAAGATTCAGACTTTCCTGGTTGCTCTAGATATGGTTAGTAATGAAATTTATTTTTTCTTTAATTGCATTACAATTTAGGTCTAAGTAATCCATAAGTGTTATTGAAGATGGTTAATTTGCAAAATTGTTGGTTATATAATAGCTATTGTGTTTATAATATGAATTGAGCTAGCAAATTAAGTCTCAATATAATAAATGTGGTCGGTATATATGTAGTTATAGTTAGTTAATCTAGATTTTAATACTAAGTTGTTATATATGTACGTAACGTAGGACTGAAGCTGGATGTATGCCTCGAGCCGTGTGAGTGAAGAGTACATTAATGGTGTGTCTGCTTTTATAAGAGCCGCGAGGAGGATATGTTGAATAAGGGGTGGAATATATGTGCTGTCCATGCATCGATGCGAGAATTTGAAGATGTTTAAGAACCGAGGGCAAATTGAAGCGCACTTGATTCGGAGGGTTTCAAAAGGATTATATGTGTTGGACCAGTCATGACGGTGAATGATCATATGCGCGGATGACATCGCGGTGAAGTTAATGATATGCCGCGGATGACATCGCGGTGAAGTGAATGACATGCCGCGGCTGATGTCGATTGTGGTTCGGATTCGGATAGGTTGCACGATGATAATCTAGATAAGATGCTTCACGATGTAGAAGAGAATTATGATGAGAGAGAGTATGTTAAATTCCGCGGCTTGATGGAGGACTCAGAGAAACCTTTGTACACGGGCTGCAAGTACACGAGGTTGTCGGCCATGCTTGAACTGTTGAAATTGAAGGCAAGCAACGGCTAGGAGCTCGCCGAGTGAGACGTTGACATGGTTGGCAAAAGGGCCGACATTTACAGTTGTGACATGGCAAGGATATGACATAAATGGGTACACATTCTATACGCGATCTCGGGATGTCAAGCGCACTAACGAACAGCGATGTCCGCATAGATGCATTCGATGCAGATGGGTCGAGAAACTCGTACTATGGCTTCATAGAAGAGATTTGGGAGCTCGACTATGTGGTTTTCAAGATCCCCTTATTTCGCTGCCGTTGGGTGCATCTCCCACAAGTGAAGGTTGACAAGTACGGTGTCACGACCGTGGACCTCCAACGTGTCGGGTACAAAGACGAACCATTCGTACTCGCCAATCAAGTTGTTCAAGTTTTCTATGTAACCGACCCGGCAAATAAGAAACGCCATGTAGTTCTTCATGGAAAAAGGAGAATTGTCGGAGTGGAGAATGTAGTGGATGAGGAGGAATACAATCAATTTGACGAGTTACCTCCTTTTGGAAATGGCATAAGGGTCGACGATGAACAACATGACGAAACTAGTTACGTACGCATTGATCATGATGAAGGGCTAATTTTTAAAGGAAATAAGCAAATACAATAACAATGTATATGTGAAAATGTGTGACAATATTGAGATGTATATGTGAAAATGTGTGATGTAGTCAATTTTGAGATGTATATGTGAAAATGTCTGATGTAGTCAATTTTGAGATGTATATGTGAAAATGTCTGATGTAGTCAATTTTGAGATGTATATGTGAAAATGTGTGACAAAATGTATCAAGAAATGCAGCTGGTTGGTGTTGTATATGAATGCAGCTGTTTGGTGGTTGATCATAAGTTAATGCAGCTGTGTAGTTATTGGTGTTGTCTTAATAACAACAGTCGGCAAAGGTTTATCACAGACGGTTCTAAACTTAGAACCGTCTGTGATATCACAGACGGTTCTAAGTTTAGAACCGTCTGTGATAATCTCCCTATATATACCCTCTCGCTAGGGTTTCCCGTGTGCGCTGCAGTTATTCGATCTAGATCTAAATCCCCGAGCCCTCACCGGCCGCCTCCCCGGACAAAGACGTCGCCGCAGCCTCCTCCTCCTCCGTCGCCGCCTCCCCGAGCCCGTCGCCTCCTCCTCCTCCGTCGCCGACGCCTCCTCCTCCTCCGTCGCCGCCGCCTCCTCCTCCTGCGTCGCCGCCTCCTCCTCCTCCGTCGTGGCCGCCTCCTCCTCCTCCTCCGTCGTCGCCGCCTCCTCCTCCGTCACCAAAACCCTAAGGTCATCAAAACCCTCCCCGAGCTTCATGCTTACTGTTAGGGTTTAGGGTTGATGCTTGATGCTTCATACTTAGTGTTAGGGTTTAGGGCTTACTGTTAGTTGCTTACTGTTATGTATATGGTTAGTTGCATTCATGTATATGCTTACTGTTATGGTATATGCTTACTGTATATTCAAGTTTGTTATGCTTACTGTTATGGTTAGTTGCTTAGTTGCATTCATGTATATTCAAGTTTGTTAATCTTCCATATACTGAGATTGCCTGTGGGATTTACAGTTGCTCGATGATGATAAATTCATATACTGAGATTGATTCATTCGGTCTTTGAGCTCTAATAGCTGTCGGTTCATGCAGTTTTCAGGTTATAGCATGTTATTAAATTGATCTGTTAGGATTTAATCTTGACAAGTTAAAAGACTGAATTATTGGGCAAAGTTAACTTGTATATGGTCTTGATCTGTATGAATACTACTGTCTGAATATATGCATGCTGAATATATCTTGATCTTGAGATTGTAGAGTTTGTATCTAGAGCTCAAAAGACTGAATTCATTATTTGGCATAACCAATCAAGGTAGAGTATATGATTTAGTAGCGGGACAGCCAAGATTAATCTTGTGCAACCCTACAATTTGAGAGCACAAATTAATCAATTAAAACTTGAGCTTGTTGCTAGTCTTAATTGATACATGCCTTTTACATTGTCATACATATTCATGTTTAGACTATTATCGATTCTATTATTGATGCTTGTTGCTTCATATTGCTACCATTATATATGTATATATGTAGGTATATATATATATATATATATGTATATGTATGTATATACACATATATATGTATTGTAATCGCCTATATTGAGCGAAATAGATAGATATTGCAATTTCTTATCTTATGGTATGACACTTTCTCATCTTATCCTAATAGACCCACAAAATGAGCAACATGTCACCCGCGCATTCTTCAACATCATCACCGGAGGCGTCCGCTCCAACATCAAGACGCCAAGGAAGAGGGCTATCGAAGAAGCTCGAGGGCGACAGGACCATCACAACAGAAGCGCATCGGGGTCCCTATCCTTCCTCAAAAAGCGATGGCGCATTCGAGCATGGTTAGAATAGTTGCGAGAACAAATTGAGATCACATACAATTCGTGGAAGAACGTGCTCGACACTCGGAAACGTGAGATGTGGACCGAAATTTTGGCATCGTTCGAGTTCCCAGAAGAACACTTATACGCTGTGCAACGGCAAACCTACCTAGCGGTGTGCAAAGCATGGAAGAACTTCAAGAGCACGCTTGTCAGGAAATACGTGGAGATGGACGAAACGCCTTTTCATAAATACCCATTCCTGGAACCACAATGGGAAGAGTTCAAGGCGATGAAAACGACCGAAGATTTCAAAAGTACAAGTGTGGCGCACAAGGCACTCCAGGCAAAAAACACACACCCCCACAGACTTGGCACATCTGGGTATGCGGGTAAAATCCTGCAGTGGAGGAAGGAGGATGACCTGGCAGCTGCATAGGACATCGCCCCGCCGTTTTCCAATATCCCGGATGAGCGCACTCGAAATTGGATTAGAGCAAGGTCATCTACAACGACATCGGGGGCGTCGCTTTGAAACCAGCGGACCAGCAAG
Organism: Dendrocalamus sinicus; assembly: GCA_036346575.1. NCBI lineage: Eukaryota > Viridiplantae > Streptophyta > Magnoliopsida > Poales > Poaceae > Dendrocalamus > Dendrocalamus sinicus. Next base: position 23,291,133 of record CM070672.1, on the reverse strand, counting down.
TGTCCCAGAGCCTGGTAAGATATCGATCGAACTACGTAGCTTGTAATTACTCTACAACGTCGTATGAATTGAAATGACATTTCGTGCTCTTGTAGGAAGAGCTGAGTTTTGAATCTACCCTGGGATCATTCCAGGGAACAAGGGAGAATGATATGCTCTCCTTGGCGCTGGGAAACAAGGAGCACCCGAGTTGTACGAGAGGCCTTGGGTTTACGTTCCTTGGAAACATGGTTTCAAGATGACTCAGAATGTATCGGCGTAGGAAGAGAAACAAAGCCGGCGTGGCGCACAGCTACGAGAAGAGATCAAGGAATCTCTTAGAGAGGAGCTAATGGGTGAGCTGGTGGTGTAATCGAGATGAGGTGAGAAACAAACAGAAAGTCAGCAGGCCGCTACCGCCGCTCCTGTGCTAGCTAGCCCGCACAACCATCCGAGTAGCTGCGCGTCCAATCCGACGCAAACCCAGGCCAAATTTCCTGTGGACGACATCCTGGTAATAATTATTACCTCTCGAATGTTTGCTCCATTGATAGGCCTATTCGAGTAGCTAATTTTGTATCGTTATGTAGGAGCCTCACGGCGCGGGCTCCAAGTGAGATATGGCTCCATTCCCTTGTACGCCGCTAGGGCGGACATATTAAATGCGTATCGGGGCCATGGTGCACGGTCAAGCTTTAGCGCCAGGCTTCGTAAAAGTTAATGTGGATGGTGTGCATGTCAATTTTGAGGTGGTCCCACTACCGAAGCCCCCCGACGACGAGATCGTGACTCTAGGACAGGCCATTGGAACATTCATCCAGTGGCCCAAAAGCGACATCTCCCTGGAGGCTTCTTCACCGGTGGTAGGACCAGAGCAACATGTACTGGTGCCATCTCCATTACAAGACTAGTCGGTTCCACCGCCGGATATTGCACCAGTGCTATCTCCACGGGTCCTACTCTCGTCAGAGCAACTTGCACCGCTGCTACCTTCAAAGTCGACTGCCGTGAAGTCGACCTATAGCCGAGGCAGCAAGGCCAGCAAGGGCAAAGCAAAGAAGACCAATGATGATATGCCGTACCTACATTTGGCCCGCAAATTCGTGCTTGGCGAGCCGTTGCTCGAGCAAAAAGACCTCCAAAAGCTACCATATAGTTGCGTAAATTGCACACGTGGTATATGCAGCAGTCCAATAAGCTAGAGGGAGAACGGACCTCAAGTATCACTGTCAAATTCACGTCGGATGATTTATACCACAGTCTTCAAGAGTGTATGTTCGTGGTCGCCTTTGAGGATTTATTCGATCTGTTCACGCTCAACGCTCTTGACGTCTCAATCATTCAATGCTGGACGCTGTAAGTGTGTACAATCACAGTCTCCGTTAATGTCATACCGATAAATGCCATATCTAATTTGTTGCTTTCGTGTGTATATATATAGACACATGCTGACTAAAGCTAGATTATCCAACTCATCAGCTAGTTTCTTGGACTCACACTTGGTCGCCAAGGATACCATCGACCGGGATACACCCCTCGTCGAGAGGTACATTGCAGCAGGACTGCTGGGTTGCCGCAATAAGGAATATGTACTTATGCCCTTCCATCAGAACTTTCATTGGATTTTAATAGTAATTGTACCCAAATGGAACAAGGTATATTACCTTGATTCCCTAAGTAGTAAGAATAAAATGGACTTCACAGTTGTCAGCCAAGTAATCGATACGTAAGCACATATTCCCCATACATATCTACATTGTACTCTTTCTTTCCTTCCGAATGACTAAGATTAACTTTTTCGAATTACGTAGGGCGTTGACGATGTACATTGAAATGGGAGGTGTCTCGAAGCGCGGGGCCAAAGGCCTGCTGACACATGCTCGAGATTTTAAGGTATTCGCTATTTCACATTAATTAATCCTATGCAACAGTTGGTACTAATGCCTCTTGAACTAACACATTCCATTTTTGCAATGCCACCAGCAGCAGGGCAACACATGTGGATACTACGTTTGCCAACATATGGAACTACTCCTCGATTCCTCGAGGCTCACCAATCCCAAGGTTTGTCACTCTTCCCATAATTACTTCATACTTATCACGTTACATATATATGCACATTGATATTCCTATCGACAGGTTGCGTACATCCCGTCAACTGCATTGAAACAGTCTGATCTTGGAGGGATTCGAGGAGAGTTGGCGTACTTTTTGCTGACTCAAGTCATAAAGCCAGGAGGACGGTTCCACTGCGCACCATGATTTCTTCTTGGTCTTATCACTAAGTGCAAATGCAGTGTAGATCTTTTGTAACTGTGCTTTTGTTAATGGATATTTTATTTCAATTCAATTAATTGATTTGTGAAATGGATGCATGCTTTATATTTATGAAATGAAGTGCGATGTCAATATTGGATGTTTTATGTCTGTGAAATGAATTGAGATGTGAAATGTATCTCAAAAGGAAATGAGATGTGTGAATTGTATGTTTTTTGTCTGTGATTATCTGCTTATTTCAGAGGGCATGGCTAGCATTTCCTGAGGCTAGCCAATAAACAGAAATAGATTTTGATTTAGGAGGAAGGAATATCACAGACGGTTTTTCAGTAAAAAAACCATCTGTGATATGTATCACAGATGGTTTTTTTTATTAAAAACCGTCTGTGATTATCACATATCACAGACGGTTTTTAATGAAAAACCGTCTGTGATATCTGATAATCACAGACGGTTTTTTTTATTAAAAACCATCTGTGATTATCACATATCACAGACGGTTTTTAATGAAAACCCGTCTGTGATATCTAATAATCACAGATGGTTCGAAAACCGTCTGTGCTAACCTTCGATTATCACTGACCCATAAATTCAGACGGTTCAGAAAACCGTCTGTGATGACGTTTCTGAACCGTCTGTAATGTGGATTTCTGTAGTAATGTCCTCAACCTCTTTAGGGCTTGTGTACATATGGCTCCCATCAAAAACCTTTCTTTTGTTTCTTTTTATTAGCCTGCCCCAGGTAGACCTTGCAGGGCACAATTGGAGGCAAAAATAAAAAAAAATCAAGGCCAATTTTGGATCACATGAATTTTACAAGATACAGTTCAATTCTCATATGAATATGGGCAATTTTTTGTGTTCCAAACGGCGCTTAAATAACATGCATTCAAAAAAAATATTTATATGGTACACTTGAGAAAATACATACTTTAAGAATGCAAACTAAACACAGCACCTACTTTTAGGACAGCAATGCCAAAATAATGGATGGCCCTGCCTAAGATACGAAGTATTTTAGCAAGACTGCAGTTTCTTGCTTATGGATTTAGACAAATAATACTTTCATGAATACAAGTAATGTATTTGTACATGTAGTCACGGAGTTAACTTCAGCATAAACCTAGGTACTGCATGCGTATCTTTCTCAATCTATTAGGATATAACTAACGGTGGTCTCCTAATTTTATAGGCATGAGAAAACGGTTGACTTTATGCTCGGTACGGTTGAAGATCTGGGATTCATAAACATGAAGCACTTAACAAGGTAACAGTTTTTTTCTGTTAACTTCGTAATTTAAAAACTTGCTAATTAAGAACATGGCTTCTCTGCAGTAACACATTTTGAATGTGCAAGTAAAGACAATAAACCGTACAAAACTAATTTTGGCACAAGTATATATATGTATATTTTGTTCGAAAGCTTCTAGTCTAAATATTCTTGCCTTACGTAAACAGGCATATCTCAGAAGTGTAGAATTATTAAGTGATCTTTAACAAACTATAGGTAGTGCTCAAAATAATTGTTCTTGACTTAGTATCTTTTCCACTCTGTTTTCTTGTTATATTTTTCCAATTTCACACTTCTAACCCTATAACATCTTAATTATGTAGGCTTGTGGTCGGGTGTAGAGGTGAAATAGCAATCATGGAAATTAATTTGCGAACATTAATAGATCAACAACAGGACAACTCGTAGAAATTGGAATATAAGGACGCCAACATCAAGGTTTCTGCGTCGTATGGTGGACTGTGATGTAATGTAATGCCATATTTGAAAAGCAGGAATTGAACTGTTTCTTGTGATATTCTTGTATCCCCGTGGCAGTTTGGAATTAGTTCCCCATAGGAACTGACTCTGTTTCCTGGCTGAGTACCACCCAGAATGACTGTTCATCAATTCAAATTCTAAATTTATAAGTTAGTATGGCTGCTATAACATGGGACCTCAAACTTGTACCACGTTGTGGGTCGATTTACACTAGCGATTGTTAGTTTGTACAATATTTTGTTGTGTGCATTGGAATGTTCATGCATACTGTGGCCTACCGCCCTGCCACCGGACGGCAGGTAATTAAGCCGGCTCTTCCTAAATTAGTATTTGTAATAACTACTTATTTAAATTTTTAAATATAACAAATAAGCTAAAAAACTTATGAAATTTTATGTACAACCTCCTGACACAACGTACTTTATTGTGTAATTTTTTTGATAATTTTATTCACTCTGAATATTGTTCAAAAATTTGTAAGATTGTGATATTTATAAGAGTTATTACATATAGCAAATGGGTTCTAAAAATTACGAAATTTTGTGTGCAGCCTCCCGACATAGTCGACCTCATTGTCTATTTTTGTAGGAAATTTTTGTGCTCTGAAGATGGAATGAAACTTGATGCTCATTGTCTTCAACACAAATAAAATGGCAAAAAGATAATGTGCTTTTCATTTCAATGCATTATAGTTATCGTATGATTACTTCTCAATAAAAAAGGGAAATATTATCATACCTGGCATCAACCAAATGAGTAACTACGACACAAATGTTCCTCATTCACATGCAAGTGCTAAACAATAGGCAAAACTATTGATGAATAAATGATGCTAAAAAAGAACTAGAGAATAATGCGGTCATTTCATGTGCGTTGCCGGAGAAGTGGGATTCCCGCTTGATACGGTCCTAGGGTCTCAATCATGTCACATGAAATCATAAAATCATTTCAAGGCCTTAATCAATATCTCTTACCTAGAATAGTTATATCATACTAAACTTTCCACATTCCAAGTCGCATGAAATCGTGGAGCCCTAATTTCTGAAACCTAAAATCCTAATTTTTGAGACCTAAACCATTAAGTTTTGAGATAATTTTAGAACATACAAAATTCTCAAACAAATTCTAAAATCAATTCTACTATGTGAGGATCCTTGAAAAAATATTTCATAATTTTTGGAGCTCATTTTCGATACTAAAAAAATTCTTACATACAGTACATTTAAATGAATTTTGGAGTAAAATTCAAAAATATAAAATTACAAAAAAATTCATAGTTAAGTACGCTATATCTAATGTCTCCACAAAAAAATTTGTAATTTTCTAAGGTTATTTCCTATATCTAAAAAATCATACAAATGGTACACTTAAATAAATTCGCTAATTATAATTAAGAAACACTAATTAACGGGCTAATCGGCTGGTGCTAGCCTGCTGTCCGGTGGTGGGGCAACAGGCCCCGTGCCGTTCGGTGGCTAGACGGTAGGCCCACGTGTCGCTGCACTGGCGCTACCGCCCGCTGAGCGGACGGCAGAAACGTATTTTTGTCAATACCGCGCACATACGGTAATTTTTGCAAATATGGGTTCGAAACTAGCTATATGTGCCAAAAACTCTGATGTCATGTGTGCAATTCCTAGTATAATTTGGTGGATGTAACCTGTATCATGTGATTTATTACTTGAAAGTTATCTACATGACAGGACGAAAGCATAGGTTCGTGTAGCCAATTGTATCCGTGTGCTTGTTGCGAGTTGAATCCTTCGAATCCTCTTAAATGAGTAGATATTTCACTTCGGTTTCATGTAAAAATCCTATGTTAAAATGACGTCGACATAATGTTAATTTGCCAGGAATTTAGTTGAAACTAGCGCTTGTTATGCATGGTTCACCGTATGTAAACTTGCCCTGAGGCGTCGTCAATAAACCATCATGAAGATTAAAAAGGACCAAGAAGTTATACGCTGTCGGACCTGGATTTAACCTATCTAGAATCCTCTAAAAAATCACTGTACTATTTCCTAGAGCAGTAGATAGTGTTGACATATACATCACTGAATTATTTTATACAGGACGTAAACCATACCATACATTAATATTACAAAACAAGTCCAAATGGACCGCATTAGACCAAGTTTACAATAGAACCGATCAAGCTAAATGGATACATTACATAAATAGGAAGTGGTAAACAAAAGGGGGTAGGGTGCATCTCGTCACAGGCAAACAACTGGGGTTAAGATTGTATGCGATAGGTATTACCCAGCTTGGATAGTATATGCACACACATCAATACAAAATCAACCGGACTATGGTAAGAACCAACTACTAGGAAAAATAGCCTAAGCTCACCTGCGACATGGATTTGGCATTCTGTTGTTAGTTGTGGGGAAGCACATTTGCTAATTTCTGGCCATGTGTTTCAAGGTCGAGAGAACAATGTCACTTGCACTTAACTGAAGTTAGATAAGAATTTCAGCAAGCTTATTGCAACTGTGTACTTGTAACAACCCTGCTTTCTAAGGAAGCTGGGTGAAATGCCTTTAGGCCTCTTTGGATGGCCCAAACCCGGCCGAAATTGCGGCCTAAATGATGCAGAGGATTGTCCAATCTTCATGTGTAGGATCGATGAAGATAATTTGGATCCGTGCAACCTGACGAATCGATGGCGCCAACCACTATTAGAACAGTAACCTGCGACAAAAGAATTCACCTAACCACACGCTCGTGATCCCGTCTACCCGACCACCAAGTAGACACGTCGTTGCTCTAGCCAATCACAAGAACGACGGAGAAGAACGTCCGATTCCCCTCTAGATTGCAATCGTATGCCAAATCCTAGGAAGAACAAGCGTATAGCTCTCTTAAAAAAATAATAGATTGATTTCTCTCTGTCCGTGGTCTGTCGATGTGTTTGGCAATTACAACGTAAATAGCGACTGGACTCAGCTGACTTCACCGTGAGATATGAAAGCAAGTCGTACTCAGTTAAGAAATTAAGTCATACTCGGACTCAGTTCGGAACCAAAATAAAAATAGAAAAAAAACGGTGCATGACTGACTCGACAGAACCCAAGCTCGACTGGTCTTTCGCCACCACTGCACACATGCATGCTAGCTAGTATTTATTTCTATCCCTCTCTTTCCTCATATCTTGTGCATGAAATGGCTGCATGCAGCACGCTTGAATCATTTGTGAAGGCTCACGTAGACTTCTTCCCATCGCATGCATGTAGTCTCTCTCTTCTTCCATTGATTCCTTCACGCTGCATGTATAGCATGCATGCATGTTTGGCTTCGGCCTTTGTTTCTCACGTAGAGCGCTTTTCGTTGCCATCTATTTCCATCTTCGTTATCCTCATCTAAAGCTTTGTTCTGTTCAAACCTAAGAATAATTAAAGAGTAGCTATTAGGTAGTATATTATTCTCACTAACAACATTATTAAAATTATTTAGGAATAGATTCACTGCTGGTTAATTGACTTAGCCCGTGCTGGTGTAATCGGTCCAATCGGAATGCCCTCATCACTAAAGGAAAGCAAAAGTCATGAAAGGACCCACAAACTTTTCATACTTTTCCAAAAGGTTCTACAATGAAATAATGTGTACGATTTAACAAGCATTCACCCTTTTAACCAAACATCTCTTGAGTACTTAAGATCTAAGGTTTAGCTGAGTATGATCAAATCACTATTGGAAATTAGACGGTTTTAGCAATATTTTCATTTTAATTCCAATTATGATTAAGCACAATAAAACATATATGTAACAATATGAAAATAACATGGAAATATATGTATTATCTCTCCAAGTAAATAATACATTCAAAACATTAACATATTGTAACATGCTTAATAGAACACATATGTGGGCATATACAATCTGCATAATGCACAAATTTAATAATTGAACTATTGCTCTCAGATGAGAAGTTGCACAAGTTAAAAGAAACTTAGCCTTTTACGACTTTTGTCAATTTTACACAATTACAGTGACAAACCTACAAGATTCTTCTAGTCTATCAAATTTACTTTTACCTATGAATCGATGTCAACAACATACAGCTACTACAGATTTTGATTACAACAAATAGAGCAAAGCTACTGTGACAATAACATATACACTCGGTAGTTACTAACTATCATGTATAAGACTCAACAATGCCTAACAACTGCAGTAAGTACAGTTGAGCAGAATATTGATCACAAGCAATTGACAAAGCTATCAACAAAAGTAATCAAATAGTATATGAGGATTCAAAACTAGCAGAATCAATTTAAAATATCACTGTGATTTCAATTTGACAAAGACATCCTCATCAAGCAATTTAAAAGCTCACGATCTATTATGCAAAGCCCTCCCAGAGCTAGTGATTATCACAAATATAAGAGATATTAAAGAGATATACAACACTAGCACGTCTAACATTTGCACAATAGAAATTACAGAACACAAGTAATGCTCACTACGTAGTGGTACTCCAAACCACTAAGAAGCCAACAGGGCCAGGCTTGTTGCGAAGACAATGTCCTAGAAAACCAATCGCCAAAAATACCAGAGTACCACCGGGAAAGCAATCGGAGATACAAAGCCCAATCTTCACAAATTGGTACTCACCAAGTTGTGAAGCCGAGATGCGAATCAGTGTCACACAAAGCTACAGAAGGATCAAGAACCCGTCGCACTGCTCACAGCCACGGACAAGCCAAGGAGACCAAGAACCACCGTGCTTAAGCATGCAGTCCAGAGAGGGGAACCGAGAGTAGAGAACACAGGAAAACCATAGCCTAGAGGACAAGCAAGCACGACATTGCCGAGCTCTCTCCAAAATCAGATCAGTTGTAGAACTTTTGGATCTGGTGGCTCACCTCTATTCCTCTACCCTGAGCCCCCTTACCCATCTCTATTTTATGGTTGAAGAAGCCGAACAACTCGGACAAGACTCGGCGGCACACAAGAGTGGGAGATCAGAAGAAATCGCCCAAGGAGGAGGAGGTGCCCACGAATCGGCGGATCCGAAGATACTACTGAAGAAAGAGGAGAAGAGGAGATAGCAAGAGTGTCGGCTAGATTTGAGGAAAATGAGCCAAACGGACTGCCCCCCTCATCTCATCTCCTTGCCTTACAAGTGGGCCCCACGACCATTTTCTTTTCTTTCCCCAAAAATGAGGGAAATTACAAAATGGCCCAATAATGGCTACAATGGTAAAGGTGATGTGGATGGATGATGCATTAAGAGCTTCTTTGGGAGTCCGATTCCTAGCTGGATCCTGTCCCTAATCTCATGGGCGAAAGGCCCTATTGAAGTTTCTCCGGGTCAGTGATGCATCATGACCTTCTCCTCTCACCACTATCCTTGGCAACTTCACCGCCAACCACCACCATGGGGCTCCTCCACATCTTCCCCCACGCTTCAGTTGGAGGTAATCTTGTCATAGTCGAGATTGAGTCCACTTCGTAGTCGAAGCCGAGTATGAGTCATAGTCGTAACTGAGTTATAGTCGTAAGTCATACCCGAGTAGAAGTCGTAGAGTAGGGTATAAAAGGGCAGAGTCATGTAACTAGGAATTGTAAGAAAAGAGGAAGGAAACATAATAAAGAGAAGAGAAGACAGAGCGGTTTGGCTCTGGGAAACTATCAAGTATCGAGTATTGACTTCATTGTGTATTCGCAGACATGGTTGTAAAGGACTTATGACCACGGCAAAGGGAGGATCGCAAACGTGGTCGTAAACAACTTACGACCACGGTGAAGAAGATCACAGACGTAGTCGTAAACAGAGGTACAACCATGGAGATTGAGCAGAATAGTCCGCAGGTGCTAAAGATGTGGTCGTAAAGTGTTACGACCACAGCCGTGAAGAAGTGAATGCGGTCATAAAGGAGTTACGACCATAGCAAGAAGGCATAGTCGTAAATGACCATAACGGGGGAGACGTGGTTGTAAAGCATTACGACCACAGTGGTCGGTAGAATCACTACGTGGTCGGAGCAGCGAGGCGTGATCGGGGAGATCATAGTGTGGTCGTAACAACTATCTGTGAGGTCAGAGAACCAACAGAGAAATCGTAACAACATAGGAGGCAGTCGTAGTCACTTCAACATGGTCGTACAACGGAAGAAGGTGGTCGAAACAACTACAGAGTGGTTGTAGAGGTTCTGGGAGCAGTCGTAAAGGCTGCAAAGTGGTATTAGAGCCATGGGAGAGTCTTCGAAGTCCAAGGAGAGCTCCGTGTCACTGCAATATCCTCTTCTCACCCCGGATAACTATCCGGTCTGGGCCATGAAGATGTAGGCCAATATGTGTGCCTAGGGAGTCTGGGGTGCAGTTGATCCAAAGAGGAAGGATAAGGAGATTGACGATCGATTGGATCAGACGACATTGGTGGTAATTTACCAAGCTGTACTTGATTAAATGATGCGGCAATTGATTGGCAAAGAGATGGCACGAGATGTTTGGGCTGCACTTCAAAGAATGCATAAAGGTGTTAACAGAGTAAAGGAAGTTCGACTCCAGCCTCTACAGAGCGAATTTGAGGCAATGCAAATGGGAGAGAACCAAATGGTGGAGGAGTTCGCCGGGAAATTCAATGAAGTTGTCAATGAGATCAAATATCTTGGTGACAAACTAGAAGATGAGGTGGCTGTGAAGAAATACTTGAGAGTCTTGCCAGAGAGGTTCCTCTTGGTAGTGACTACACTCATGTATTCCCAAGATCTTGTGAAGATGAAGATAGAAGAAGTAAGTGGGTCACTCAAAGCACATGAGCAGCTCTTGAAGGGGTACCAAACACGCAATGAACAAATGTTGCTCGCAAGGGAAGACACCAGGAACTGAGGCAAGGCGAACCATGCAGACCCATCATCTAGGGATGGCTGTGGTTCATCTTTTGGACATGGTTCATCTTTTGGTCGTGGCTCATCTTTGGGCCAGTGCTCTTTCTCTGGTTGTGGACCAGGATATGGGTTTGGCTAGAAAGGCCAAGGCTTCTAGTTTGGAAGAGGTGGAAGAGGAGGTCGTGGAGAAAGAACTGGGCGAGGCGGTGGTGACAAACCGTAAAACAAATCTCACGTCCAATGTTTTGAGTGTGAAAAGTTCAGCCATTACTCCTCTGAATGTCAAAGTCATATTCAGTGTCATAATTGCAGGAAATTTGGTCACTATGCAGCAAACTGCAGGAGCAAGCAAAAAGTTGAGTAGGCTAATCTCACTCGCACCTAGGACGATGTAGAGCCAACTTTGCTGCTATCACTCTGTACTGAAGCTGTGCCGACAATGGTAATGTTGAATGAAGGAAAGGTGTTTCCAAATCTGGTAGAGAAGGAAGAGAAGACACAGGCACAACAAGTAGTATAGTACCTAGATAATAGGGCAAGCAACCACATGACTGGCACATACTCCATATTTCATGAGCTAAATGAGAAGGCACTTGGTGTGGTGCAATTTGGAGATGGATCAACTTTCCAGATCAAAGGAAAGGGCTCAATTCTCTTGAAGTGCAAAAATGGAGGGCAAAAGCTGCTGCCACAAGTGTATTACATATCGAGTATCTACAGCAATATCATGAGCCTAGGACAGTTAACCGAAGAGGGGTGCTGAATTGAGTTAAAAATCAATTATCTGAAAGTGTTTGACAGCAGTGAGCACCTGTAGATGAAAGTGCAGAGGTCAGCAAAACGTCTGTACAAGATTCCAATTGAAGCCTGCAAACCGAAATGTTTGAAGATTTCAGCAGATGATTCAGCATGGTGGTGGCATGCTATATTTGGTCACATGAACTTCCGAAGCCTCAAAGTCATGGCAAAAAAGGAGATGGTGATTGGCCTACCGAAAATTGATCATCCAGAGCAGATCTGTGAAGGTTGTTTGGTGGCAAAACAGACTCGAAATCCTTTTCCGTCACAAGCATAATTTAGAGCATCTCACCCATTAGAGTTGGTACATATTGACTTATGTGGACCAATCACACCACAAACGGATGCCGGAAACCAATACTTCATGCTTATAGTCGATGACTATTCCAGAGCTATGTGGGTGTATATGCTAAAAGGCAAGGATAAGGCAAAGAACAGTTTTCGGAAGTTCATAGCGGTAGCAGAAAATGAAGTCGAATACAAGGTCAAGGCGGTTAGATCAGATCGAGGGGGAGAATTTCTATCAAAAAAATTTAACTCAGTCTGTGAAATGAAAGGCATAGCAAGGTACTTTATAGCTCTGTACTCACCTTAACAAAATGGAGTCATGGAGAGAAGAAATAGAACCGTAATGGCCACAGCACGGAGTTTGCCCGGGAGATTTTGGGCAGAGGCAGTGAGGCATTCAGTGTATCTCCTTAACCGTGCCACCATAAGAGCACTTGATAGAGTTACTCCGTATGAACTCTGGATAGGGAGAAAACCGAATGTAATGCATCTAAAGGTATTTAGTTGTTTAACACATGTAAAAGCAAGCAAGCAGTTGAAGAAATTGGATGACAGGAGCAAGAAGATATATCTTGGCTCAGAACTGGGCAGCAAGGCGTACAGGTTATATGACCCGGTTGAAAAGAGGCTTCATGTGAGTAGAGATGTTGTGTTTCAAAAGGACAAACATTGGGAATGGGAGGAACATCAAGGCATGGAAAGAAAGATGCAGAACTAGGTTACTTTTGAAATAGCGATGCACAAGAGGCTGATAGCACAGGCTGGGAAGATGCAGATCCGAGTTCACCTCAAAGTACAAGCTCATCAGGTGCAGAGATTCATGAGGCATCACCTGAACAAATAACTGAAACCTCTGATGAGGAAGTATCAATTGATAGAATACCGAAGATGAGAATTATTAGCGAGATATATGCACAAAACCTGTGCAGGCTGATGAGATGTTGCTTTATACCACAGCCGAATAACTTGAGAATTATGAAGAAGCCAAGAATGATGAGCATTGGAGGTGGCCATGCAAGAAGAAATGAAGTCAATTGAAGATAATAACACATGGAAACTCACTGACTTACCTAAAGGTCACCAGGCTATTGGTTTGAAGTGGGGTTACAAAGTCAAAAAGAACTCTTAGGGAGACGTGGTAAAGCATAAAGCACATCTTGTGGTTAAAGACTATATCCAAAAACATGGTGTGGATTATGAAGAAGCGTTTTCACTTGTGGCTCGTATGGAGACGATCTATGTTATCATCGCTATGGCGGCTCATGGTGGATGGGAAATTCACCACATGGATATGAAAATGGTATTCTTGAATGGAGACATCGAAGAGGAGGTATATGTAGCTCAACCACTAGGATTTCATATCAAAGCTCAAGTTGAGAAAGTGTTGAAACTGAATAAAGCATTGTATGGACTCAAACAAGCGCCACGGCTTGGAATATGAAGCTTGACAAAAGTCTCTCATCACTTGGATTCAAGCAGAGCAAAACCGAACATGCCGTGTATATAAGAGGTGATGAGAATACGAGGTTGATTGTGGGTGTTTATGTGGATGACTTGATAATCACCAGAACAAATCCAAGGGAGATTATGAAGTTTAAAGAGGAGATGATGAAGCTATTTAAAATGACTGATTTGGGGCTCTTAAGCTACTACCTTGGCATTAAAGTGAAGTAGACCAAAGGTGGCATCTCACTTTGTCAATCAGCTTATGCTTTGAAAATACTAGAGAAGTGCAGCATGGCAGCCTACAACCCGTGTCAAGTTCCAATGGAGAATCGTTTGAAGCTAAGCAAGACAAGTTCCAGTTCTTCAGTTGATGCCACACAATACAAAAGCATAGTTGGAGAAACCAACTGAGAGACCATGTGGAGGTATCCCCATGTTGTGATGAGTAATTGACATTTGTGTTAGAGAGTTTGAGTTTGTTTTGGGTATTCTAGGTTTGAGTACCTTTCGCTAATGCTATTGTTGATTATGTTATTTCGTGCGGAGCTATGTGATGGTTTGCTTATTTGTGTGGCTGCAGGACTTCGGAGCTAGGTCATGGTGAGGCGAGGAGGACCAGGACTAGGCATAGGAGGTGTTGAGGTCCAGGCGGTTAGGGATGCCGAAGATGATCGAGGCTGGTGAGGTGGTTGCGAGTTGGGAGACGAGGAACCGGAGCTGGAGCTGGAGCTGGAGCTACCGGTCGTGGACACGACAGGCAACGACGAGTGGACCGGGACTAGGCTCAGGAAAGAGTCGGAGGTCCAGACGGTTGGATGTCAGTTGCGGTCGTGTGCGACGGAACAGACCAGACTAGACTCTGGTGGAGTCGGAGGTCTCGGTTGGAGTCAGGTGGACACGACGGGCAGCGGCGAGGTGGATCGGGACTAGGCTCAGGGAGGAGTTGAGGTCCAGATGGTCAGGATGCTGGGTGCGGTTGTGTGCAGTGGAGCGGACCGGGACTAGACTCGGGGAGGAGTCAAGGTCCAGACGGTAAGGGTGCCGGTTGCAGGAAGCTTCCGGGAAGGTGCTTAAGGGGCAATTTGAAGAATTGACTCAAGTCATGAGTGGGAGGCTGGTTTCCCTCCATTTCCTGGAAAGGGTTTGACCCTTGCTTCATTTGGATGTGGAGCATGGAGTGGAGAACGGCCTACATTTCTTATTTTGCTATTTGAGGAGGTGAGGTCTTCCTATTTAGCAAAGGGTATGGGCAGTGCAGGAGGCAAGAAAAGGAACTGAGCTAAGCAGTGAGTGTGTGTACAGCATGTGTGGTCTTCTCTGAGAGAGAAGCATGTAGTGTGTTCCCCTTGTTATCAATTGCGTATGGGGATGTATTGAGATGGTTGTAATCTCTTTGTATCAATCTAAGTTATCTTTTGCTTGAGATGTCTACATTTCTAGTTTTCCCTTGCTATTTGCCTCTTTGTATTTTTGAGTGAATCTTGCTTAAGTTGCTGGCCCTTGGTTGCTCTGTGATGGGAAAATACTCAAGGCCATTTGGCCATTCCATTCCCTAGAGCAAATGGATGATTCCATGATTCTCCTCACTCTAAGTGAAGCGTCAGATTTTCCTCTGCTCTCAATGTTCTAGGGTTTGAAGTCAGGGCAATGTTGGTTCTCTTGCTTCACTTGATGAGAGTGATGTGGTTTGAGCTGTCTAGCTGTGAGATGACTTCTTGTTCTATTTCAAAGCCTCATGTGCAAAAAATACAAGAATGACCGGCAATTTGGACATATGTCTCACTCACTGTTCAGGTTTCAATATTTTATTCAAATGTTTGATTCCTTGCTCTTTTAGGATGAATGCCTTGATCTCTTAGGTCCCCGTGCTATTTAATTCAAAGTCCATTTCTTTTGGGCTAAGGGGAACAACAGAAGTTTGGCATTTTCCCTGAGTTTAGCTGTCTTCAGTAAAAAAACACCGCAAAACTTTCAGTCTGCTCTATTTTCAGGGGGCCGGTCTGACCTCTAGGGTTTCAGCCGGTCAGACCGGTCCCTGAATGGCGGTCAGACCAACCGCATAAAGGCGATCAAACCGGCGGCTTAAGAGCGGTCTGACCGGTCGTTGCTAGGCGGTTTGACCAGCTCTTGCTGACTGTGCTTTGTTCTCTCTGTTTTCTCTGATGATCTTTTCCCTTTGGTTGTATCTCTCTGTTCCTTGTCTGGATTTTGTTTCTCTGTTGCTAGTAAGCATGTACTCTCCTTCTTCATAGCTTCTGTAGCTATTGGTGTAACACCCCAGCCAATCAATGACCTGGAATGCTACCAACTAATAACATAATAAGGAAACTAATATTCATCTTACAAAATTTCGGCAGAACTTCCTTTGTTTATTGAGTAAATCAAAGGTCTCAACAAGCATAATCAACTGATATGAATACCAATAAGCAATAAGTTCATTTATAAGCAAAGCTGGTTATGATCACCATCGCACTCATAACCATTCTACTTAGATAAAGAACGGAATCAAAGCAAATAAGTTCTATTCTTTATTACACCTTGAACCTGATAGACAATAATCAAATACCACTTAAATTATTCAGCAAATAATGTTTAATGTTCTTTCTGCCTTCCATGGTGAATAGACCGTGCATGTGCATCAAAACTAATCCTCATTCTTCCCATGCATGCTGATCTCATGTGGGTACCTAAAACAAACAACAACCATAACAACAAACAACAACAAGAGTGAGTTCAAAGACTCAAGCAAATATAAATAGGGGCAGCAAGGATAAAAATAAACATCACTTCACAAATTCATCCATCAATCATATGAATAAACATGCTATGCAATATGATCAAAAATCGCTTTATCTCTTCTCTTGCGCATTTTACCGTCACGGAGTGTGCATCCGTCAATGCACACCCATGCCTGTACCCTCTCTGTACAGGGACCAGTGCCCATACTCCACAAGTATGGGGACCTTTAGCCCGTCATGACAACAACATGTCGGGACCTCGGCGCTGGTCATCTCGTGACCAAGACTTCAATAAATCAGCATGATGCACAAATGTGAATGTCTCAACAAATAAAACTTGCATTCACAACAACTATGCATCATAAATTCTCAGGAACTCTTTCAATTGCAATCTACCATAAACAATATCAACATATCATTATCATGATCAAGATCACATAGTCTCAAAGCATGGAACAACCATCTTCATAGCAACAACCATCAACAATGCACACTATAAAATTTAAACCAACATTATACTTGCCTTAACCGAGAGAAATGGGAAATGATCGAAGGCGCGGCACCTGGAATCCGTCCTCCTCCTGAACAATAATTTTAATAATCGCTAAGGCAACGGTAACGAGACTTTAGATTAAACAAAACAACCCCAAACTAACCCAACATGATTGGCTTGACTCAAAACCCCAATTCCTTTCGGCCACCCTGTCCCCTTCTACGGACAGTCAACTTCAAAAATCCTTATCAAATGGTACAGAAGTCCGAATAAGGCGTTCTCAGATTCTCTGGAAAGATAATTAAATTACCTAACTAAACCTAGTTGGTGAGTCTCCCTGATTCGGCCAACTTCTACCCGCCCCATCTAACTTTCTTAGAACATCAATTCTGTAACGGGTTCTCTGGACCGCGCACTAAAACTGTCATAACTTTCAGCCCGAGAGTCGGAATCCGGATTTCTTGACCTTTCTGGAAAGCTAAGGAACATATCTGAAACTTTCATAATATGGAGATCCTCTGATTCTCCTGATTGCTAATCGCCCAAACCCATCTACCGAAACCTGACAGGAATTTCCCCGATCTACAGGACAGTCCGACTAGAAAAATCATAACTTTTTCTACAGAGGTCCGAATGACACGTTCTAGCACTTCCTGGAAAGCTAAAGATGTCCTCTACAAATCTATAGGAGAAGACCAGACCTGAATCCCCACGGATCTATATCAAAAAGACCGTCTAACAGAGGCTGTCCTGAGTATCTCCGAAAACCGACATTGCTAAACAACTAATTATATACATCTAGTTGGGGAAAAACAGGGATTACCCTTGATGAATTGTTGTAGAACACGAAGAACTCTCCACGAAACTCCTCCTCCTTTCTTTTCCCCTTTTTCCCTTTTCTCTTCCCTTCCTCCGGATCCAATCGCCTTGCTGCAATAGATCTTCTTCCTCCGCTCGATCGGCAGCAAATGGGGACCTTCTTCACCGGCAATGGAGGAGAGGGGAGGGGGAATAACTGCTGGAGGCGTGCAAGGGAGGAGAGGGGAGGCGCAAGGGGAGAGGGGAGGCGGCTAGGGGAGGCGGCTAGGGTTTGGAGGGGTGGCGCCTCTCCCCCCCTCTATGGCTGGTTTCCCTCCTGGGCCTTGGCCCAGCCCAGTTGTCCGAAAAATTCAGAAAACCCCCCTGAAAACACTATTTTAATTCTTTCCTTTAAGATCGTTTTGCCCGATTAATCGATTATTTGTCGAAACGCTTTCGGGATATTACAATTGGAGAGGTGATGTTGAGTGGATACTTTGGGGGCAAGTTTTAAAAAGGCACCATTCACCCCCCTCTGTTGCCATTCCCGATCCTACAATTGGTATTAAAGCCGATTAGCTCTTCTCGATAGATCTTAACCGGTCTATGAGCCATGGAAATGGACAAGTATTCTACCAAGCCCCCGATCTTCGATGGGATCGACTATCCCTTCTGGAAGAGTCGGATGGAGACTTATATTCAGGCTCAGGGCTATGCGATCTGGCGCAATGTTAAAACACACTTTGTTGTTCCTGCCGATGAGAACATCAATGTGGCAAAATGCCCAATGTTGAGGCGAATGCTAAGGCAAGGAACATCATCATCCAAGGTTTGAGTCGAAACGAGTTCGATCGCATTTCTCATCTTTCGTCGGCCTTCGATATTTGGGTGACTCTCAATGCTTACCATGAGGGCACCACCCAAATTAAGACGGTACAACAGGACTCGTTCAAGTGAGATTACAACAAGTTTGAAATGCTCGCTGGAGAGTCCCTTGATGAGTGCTTTGCGAGATTTCACAAGATTTTGAGCAACCTCCGAGCGGTCGGTCTCACATACCCCGACTTGGACAATGCTCGTCAAATGCTTTCAGCTTTGGATTTGCGTGTTTGGGAGATGAAAGTGACCACTATCAAGGACACGATGAACCTTTCGACTTTGACTCTTGATGCATTGTATTCACATCTCAAGACTCACGAGATTGACATTGTCTCTCGCAAGTCGAAGTCACAGTCGATGGCTTTGGTCACCGATCCTAGTCCTGCCTCTGGATCTTCTGTTGACACTGTTTCTAGTTTCTCTCTTGCTGCTTTGTGTGAAATTGATGATGATCATCTAGAGCAGCTTCCAGAAAATCAACTAGCCCTCTTAGCCAAAAAATTCTCCCATGCATACAAGAATGTTAGGGAGAGAAAGAGAGGAGGACGTGTGATTTGCTTTGAGTGTGGTGGCCCTAACCACATTCGAGCAAACTGCCCCAAGCTGGAGAGCAAAAACGACTACACCAACAAGAACCGCAACAAGAAGCCCCCAAGCAAAGGGAAGAAGTTCCGCAACCTTGGCAAAGCCAAGAAACTCTTCCACCGCGTCCTCACCACCTTCGACGACATCGATCTCAGCGAGGTGGAGGGGTGGAGTGACGACGATGGGAAGGATGATCAAGAACCCAAGGATGGCGATGACTTCCTCGGCATGTGCTTCATGGCCCTTGACGGCGACATCAGCGACAGCGAGCTCTACTCCGACTCCGATGAGGTATATCCCTTCTATGACCAGCTCAATGATTCTTTTCTTAAGTTAGGAAGATTTGAGTTAGAAAAGGAAGTAGATAGATTGTCACGGGAGCTTACTTCACTTATATCTGCTCTCTCCCGTGACGAATGTGATACATGCTCTTCTTTGCTTAGAGATATGGAGAAATTAAGGACCTCTCATAATAGTGTGTCTTCTGAGCTAGATTTGCTTAAGGTGGAGAATGTTAGTATGCTTGCTGAACTAGAGATGAGTAGGGTAGCTGCTCTTTTATCTACTATTGTTGAGACTACTTCTTGCACCTCATGTGAGGATAAGGACAATGTTTTTAGAGATCTTTATACCTTGCTTCTCTATCTACATGAGACTTGTGAAAGTTGTAATAATTTGAAAATGAATCTAAAAAGGACAGATCATAAAATTGCTGAACTACAATCTTCATTACTCGAGCCCATTGTTTCTTGCACCAACTGTCCTAAATTAACTGCTAAACTTGAATCTGTCTCAAAACAGTTTCAAGAAATGATTGATCATAATAAGAAAATGGCTCAATATGCTTCTAAGGACCCTGTTAGCTCACCATGCAATAATTGTAAAAAACTAAAATCTGATTTGATTGCATTGGATGATAAATGTGTGAAGCTAACTAAGGACCTACTAGAGAAGTCGTCATCTGCTTGTGATGTGTGCGCTGTTGGGAAGAAGTCTGAGGGTTTGGTAGAGACGCTTAGCGACGTGAACCAAATGGCTAACAGTAGGACTGTCCCTCTTGTGGTGGCTGTGCGTGCACATGCCATCCGTTCTTTTGCTGATGGTTCTTCTTCTACTCCCTTACCTTCTGCTGTCTCTTCTTCCCCTGCTCTTCTTGCACCTCTCTTTCAGAAGTATCAGTATCTTATAAACACTCGTGAGAGATTTATAGGAGGCAGGAAGAAGCTGAATCTTATTTTGGACCAATCCAAGATTTGCAAATTCAATCAAGGTCTAGGATACGATTTTTCTGAGGATGTTAGGAAGCATCCACCTGCTGTTCTCAGACCCATAGCAGCAGGTGTGATCGAGGTCAAGCCCCGAACCAAGAAAGTTGAGTTCAAATCTGCGGGCTTTGTCCATGGGATCTCTGACAGTAAGGTGGTTTCACCTATTGCTTCGACCTTTCAGAAGGCAAAGCCTTATCATGCTACTTCTACCTCTCAGAAGGTGAAGTATCATTGTACCTTCTGTCAGAAGGATGGACATTTGATCGAGAGATGCTTCAGGCGCGCCAAGATCACGCGAAGAGACCGTGTTCAGGCTCTTAGGCATATTCAGGGTTCAGCCCCAGACCTTGAGTGCACCTAAGACCAACACGAGGTTTAGAGTTGCTTCTGTTGATGGGTTTGGGCAGCATCGAGGACTT
Organism: Dendrocalamus sinicus; assembly: GCA_036346575.1. NCBI lineage: Eukaryota > Viridiplantae > Streptophyta > Magnoliopsida > Poales > Poaceae > Dendrocalamus > Dendrocalamus sinicus. The sequence goes on along the minus strand of CM070672.1, from coordinate 23,270,558 downwards.
GGATTTTCTGAGTTTTCTGGTTTTCGTCCTCGATATGCTTATGGTCATGATATCCGCCGTCCTGAGGGTAGATCTCATTTCCCCCATCAAGATAGCTACCCGCGGCGAGATCAGCGTATTGTTGGTGCTCTGACTCATTCTCCCATAGCAGTCGGACCCAGCAACAGCTTTAGGTCTGCTCGTGGACCTTCTGGCTTTTTGAGCAACAGAGAGCGTAGGGTAGTTAGAGGTCAGTCGTGTGTGACTACTTCTTCTGCTCGACGTGTGACTCAGTATTGGGTTCCAAAATCTCTTTTGATTTATCCCAGTACTGAGCCTTTACTCTCTTGTTGACTCTGGTTCGCCGGGCAGGGAAGAGAGAGGTCTGGCTTGTTGACTCCGGCTGTTCTCGACACATGACCGGGGACTCCTGTTGGTTCTCTTCCCTAGCCCGAGCTCTAGGTGATGACACTATCACCTTTGGAGACGCTTCGTCTAGGTGCGTCATCGCTAAAGGTAATGTGCGCATTAATGATTCTTTCATTTTAAAAGATGTTGCCTTAGTAAGTAAGCTGCAGTACAATTTGATTTCTATTTCCCAGCTTACCGATGACAGTTTCGAGGTGAGTTTTAAAAAAAATGCTTGCAAAATTCTTGATTCTTCGAGGAGTCTGGTTTGCGGGATTTCTAGATATGGGAGGATCTTTCGTGCTGATTTTGTTGAGTCTTCTGGTGATCCTCTCAGGTGTTTAGTTGCTTCTGAGTCCCATGACCTCACTTTCTGGCATAGGAGACTTGGTCATATTGGATTTGACTATTTGACCCGAGTTAGCGGTCACGATCTCATTCGTGGTCTGGCTAAACTTAAGATGGTCAAAGATCTAGTTTGTGCTCCTTGCCGGCATGGCAAGATGGTTGCCGCTTCTCACCCTCCGGTCACAGTGACTATGACCGATGCACCAGGACAGCTGCTCCATATGGACACAGTTGGCCCAGCTAGAGTGCAGTCAGCAGGAGGGAAGTGGTATGTTCTTGTCATGGTCGATGACTTCTCGAGGTACTCTTGGGTGTTTTTCTTAGCCTCGAAGGATGAGACATTTACCCATTTTCGGGGTTCGTTTAGTAGGCTTTTTGTTGAGCTCCTAGGTGCCTTACGAGCGATCCGCAGTGACAATGGCACGGAGTTCAAGAATTCCTACTTCGAGAGGTTTTACGATGAGACAGGTGTAGAGCACCAGTTCTCTTTTCCATACGTCCCTCAGCAAAATGGCGTTGTGGAGAGGAAGAACCGTACCTTGGTCGAGATGGCCAGGATGATGCTTGATGAGTACTCTACACCAAGGAAGTTTTGGGCTGAGGCTATCGCCACCGCGTGCCATGTTTCAAATCGAGTTTTTATCAGGGCACACTTGCATCGCACCTCTTATGAGTTGAGATATGGGCGAAAGCCCAGCGTTTCGCATTTTCATGTGTTTGGTTGCAAGTACTTTATCTTGAAGTCCGAGAACCTAGATAAGTTCGAGTCACGATCTTGTGATGATATCTTTTTAGGTTACTCGACTTTCTCGCGGGCTTATAGGGTCTGGAACTGCGAGTCTAGCAAAATGGTAGAGACCTGTGACATGACCTTCGATGAGGCCAGTCCGGGGACTAGGCCCGATATCTCAGGTACCTTAGAGCTGTCCGAGACCATCTTTGTGGATGATGAGGAGGATGGAGATGAGGGTTGTCTACCCGATCCAGTTCCTCCTCCCCTTGAGGTGCCTGTCTCTACCATTGCACCTCGAGGAAATCAGCCCATGCCTTCTGCTTTTTCTGGAGCTAGTGACTCTGTTCCTACCTCATCAGCTCATGAGGTAGAGGCCACTTCTTCATCTCATCCAGGACCTCCCCAAAATATCCAAAAAGACCATCCTTCAGAGCAGATGATTGGAGACCTCTTTGAATGTGTCACTCGCTCAAAGTCTAGCATGTCATATTTTTGTCTCCACTCTGCTTTTGTTGCCACATTTGAGCCCAAGGATGTTAGTCATGCTCTTTCTGATGAGTCTTGGGTCAATGCCATGCATGAGGAGTTGGAAAACTTTGAGAGAAACAAGGTCTGGTCGCTTGTTGAGCCCCCTAGAGGTCACAATGTCATTGGTACCATGTGCGTGTTCAAAAACAAGCAGAGTGAGGATGGGGTAGTCATTCGAAACAAGGCTAGACTGGTAGCTCAGGGTTTCTCCCAGGTTGAGGGTCTAGATTTTGAGGAGACCTTTGCCCCTGTAGCTAGGCTAGAAGCCATTAGAATCTTGCTTGCTTTCACAGCTTCTAAGGGCTTCAAGCTTTACCAGATGGATGTCAAGAGTGCCTTCCTCAACGGGTTTATTGAGGAAGAGGTCTATGTGAGAAAGCCTCTAGGTTTTGAGAACCCCAAATACCCAAACCATGTCTACAAGCTTTCCAAAGCCTTGTATGGACTTAAGCAAGCCCCTAGAGCTTGTTATGAGAGGCTTAAGTCCTATATGTTGAGTCATGGGTTTGAGATGGGTGAGGTAGATAAGACCTTGTTCATTTGCAGGCATGGCAATGACCTTCTGCTCGTCCAGATTTATGTGGATGATATCATCTTTGGCAACTCTTCTCATGCTTTTGTTTCATAGTTCTCGGATGTCATGAGCATCGAGTTTGAGATGAGCATAATGGGCGAGTTGACCTTCTTCCTTGGCTTCCAGATCAAGCAGACTCGGAAGGGTACTTTCTTGCATCAAGGCAAGTACACTCGTGACCTCCTGAGACGCTTTGACATGAGTGATGGCAAGCCGGTGTCAACTCCAATGGCATCAACAGCTTCACTTGACCCAGATGAGGATGGCGAGCCAGTTGATCAAAAAGAGTAGAGAAGCATGATCGGCTCTCTCTTATACCTCACTACCTCGAGCCCAGACATACACTTCTCTGTGTGTCTATGTGCTCGATTTCAAGCTTCTCCTCGCGTATCTTACCGCTAGGCGGTGAAACGCATCCTTCGATACCTTCGAGCTACCATTGACTATGGTATCTAGTACTCTTCCTTTTCCTATCTTTCTCTTAGAGCCTACTTGGACGCAGACTTTGCTGGCTATAGGATAGATAGGAAGAGCACTTCTGGTACCTGCTAATTCATTGACACTTCTCTTGTTTCTTGGTCTTCTAGGAAACAGTCAGGTGTTTCATAGTCCACCGTAGAGGCCGAGTACGTTGCTGCTGCCAGTTGCTGCAGCCAGGTGCTTTGGATGGCTTCAACCCTGCGGGACTTTGGATTAGTTATAGACAGTGTTGCACTCTTTTGTGATAACACTTCTGCTATTAACATTGCTAAGAACCCAGTGCAGCACTCTCGGACCAAGCACATTGATATCAGGTATCACTTCCTTAGAGACCATGTGGAGAAGGGTGACATAGTGCTCCAGTTTGTGGAGAGTGATCACCAATTGGCTGATATCTTTACCAAGCCTTTGGATAGCTCTAGGTTTTTAGCCTTGCGGGGAGAGCTTGGAGTGGACTGTCGTTATAGACTGTTGTGAGAGGGAGCTCTGTGCTTTATGCTTTATCTTGTTTATTATGCTCCTGTTCTCATTTTGTTGCATTGCATTTGGGTGCATTGGGTTAGTCCTCCTAGCATAGATTAGAGTGTTTCTCCTGTCTATATGCTTAGATTATTTCCTCTCATCTTGTGATTCTAGGATGCTGCTTATTAGCTGTTTCTCTTCTCACTAGGTTGAGCTCACTCACTTCTTATAGGTTCTAGCAAAGGTTGGGCCGCCCTTGGGTAGATAGGGAACGTGTTTGTTCCTTAGTTTGTTAGAAGAACAGCTGATAGTTCTAGTGTCATATGGGGTAAATGAGAGTCAGTCTGAGCCATAGTATCCTCTATATCTTATCTGTGCTCTTAGAACTGCCTTTTCTATTTCTCTTTCCAGCTTCTCGTTTTTATAGTTTTGGTTCAGGGGGAGTTCATTTGGGAGCTTCTGGCGCTTAATATTGACATAACTCAAGTTGAACTAAAAGTGCATCACATGTTGAGGGGGAGCTGGACTTTCCTGCATTTCATGTCATTTTGCATTGTAATATAACTACATGAAGCCTTGACTATTATCCTTATATGACATGTTTACAATGATTTACATCTTGCTATGATCTGTGCTCAATTGCTAGATTTATCATAACTTTATATGTGTCGTCAAGTCTTTGCCATTGATAAGTTGATTAAACATGCACAACTTGAACTAAGACATGTCATGTTAGCTCTTGAGACTAGTCTGTCTTTAATTATCCTTTTATGATTCATGCCATGTCAAATAGGCTGAGTTGAGTCTTGAATCTCTATTGGGCTTTAGATTGAGCTATGATAGTTCTTTATAACTTATTGTTCTTGCATTACATTCAGTAAAAGCAAAAAAGATCTCTTTTGTGCAAAAGAACTGAGCTCACCAATTCTTTCTCATGAGACTGCTTGCCATTGCAATAGGCATGAACTCAGGGGGAGTTTTGGATGACCAAGATCATCTCCTTAAGCTTCTTGCTTGGAGTGGTCGCATAAGGCTTGAGATCTAACACACGACTAAAATTTTGGTTGGAAACGACCATGAGTTTCAAAAGAAAAAAAATATGACAATTGTGCTAAAATTGCTTCATTATAAAGTGACTAAAATACTTGAACAAATGAGTCATTCTTGATCTTGTAGCACTCTAATTTGACTCAATTTTAGCTTCTTGGTTCCACTTAGATTATTGACATGGCTTGCATCATCTTTGGATACCTTTAGCTAGACTATACTTTTGAATGGCTTGACATGCTAAGAAATTCATTCTAATATTCAAATTGTTACTTATGTGGCTTGGCTTGATTATGCATATCTTGTCATGATCTTGATAGCGTTCATATGAGTTATGGCTTGGTGTAATACTCAATGATCATTTTGGATAATCTTCATAGCTTTAATTGCTTAGCATGAATAAAAGTCAGTCATTTCATCCATATCATGATTTATTTCCTCCAAGTAACTTGATGACTTTATTGCCAAAAGGGGGAGAATATTGGAGAAAAAGCTGATTTCTGGGAGCTTTGGAAGCTTTTTGAGGAAAACTTGCTCTTTCTTTTGCTCCTTTGGCGACATGGTCTTGCATCTCTTTGTTTTTCTTTTAGACCATGTGTGACTCTTTTTCTTTCAAACAAACTCAACTTGGCGCTTTTTCTGTGTTTGTCAATATACTCATCAAGGGGAAGATTGAGAGACCATGTGGAGGTATCCCCATGTTTGTGATGAGTAATTGACGTTTGTGTTAGAGAGTTTGAGTTTGTTTTGGGTATTCTAGGTTCGAGTACCTTTCGTTAATGCTATTGTTGATTATGTTGTTTCGTGCGGTGTTATGTGACGGTTTGCTTGTCTGTGTGGCTGCAGGACTTCGGAGCTAGGTCATGGTGAGGCGAGGAGGACCGGGACTAGGCACAAGAGGTGTTGAGGTCCAGATGGTCAGGGATGCTGAAGATGATCAAGGCTGCTGAGGTGGTTGCGAGTCAGGAGATGAGGAACCAGAGCTGGAGCTACCAGTGGTGGACACGACAGGCAATGACGAGTGGACCGGGAGTAGGCTCAGGGAGGAGTCGGAGGTCCAGACGGTTGGATGTCGGTTGCGATCGTGTGCGATGGAACAGACCAGGACTAGACTCAGGTGGAGTCAGAGGTCTCAGTCGGAGTCAGGTGGACACGACGGGCAGCGGCGAGGTAGATCGGGACTAGGCTCTGGGAGGAGCTGAGGTCCAGACGGTCAGGATACCGGGTGCCGTCGTGTGAAGTGGAGCAGACCGGGACTAGACTCAGGGAGGAATCGAGGTCCAGACGGTCAGCGTGCCGATTGCGGGAAGCTTCTGGGAAGGTGCTTGAGGGGCAATTTGGAGAATTGACTCAAGCCATGAGTGGGAGGCTGGTTTCCCTCCATTTCCTGGAAAGGGTTTGACCCTTGCTTCATTTGGATGTGGAGCATGGAGTGCAGAATGGCCTGCATTTCTTGTTTTGCTATTTGAGGAGGTGAGGTCTTCCTATTTAGCAAAGGGTATGGGCAATGCTGGAGGCAAGAAAAGGAACTGAGCTGAGCAGTGAGCGTGTGTACTGCATGTGTGGTCTTCTCTGAGAGAGAAGCATGTAGTGTGTTTTCCTTGTTATCAATTGCGTATGGGGATGTATTGAGATGGTTGTAATCTCTTTGTATCAATCTAAGTTATCTTTTGCTTGAGATGTCTGCATTTCTAGTTTTCCTTTGCTATTTGCCTCTTTGTATTTTTGAGTGAATCTTGCTTAAGTTGCTGGCCCTTGGTTGCTCTGTGATGGGAAAATACTAAAGGCTATTTGGCCATTCCATTCCCTAGAGCAAATGGAAGATTCCATGATTCTTCTCACACTGAGTGAAGCGTCAGATTTTCCTCTGCTCTCAATGTTCTAGGGTTTGAAGTCAGGGCAATGTTGGTTCTCTTGCTTCACTTGATGAGAAGTGATGTGGTTTGAGCTATCTAGCTGTGAGATGACTTCTTGTTCTATTTCAAAGCCTCATGTGCAAAAAAAATACAAGAATGACCGGCAATTTGGACATATGTCTCACTCACTGTTCAGGTTTCAATATTTTATTCAAATGTTTGATTCCTTGCTCTTTTAGGTTGAATGCATTGATCTCTTAGGTCCCCCTGCTATTTAATTCAAAGTCCTTTTCTTTTGGGCTAAGGGGAACAACAGAAGTTTGGCATTTTCCCTGAGTTTAGCTGTTTTCAGTAAAAAAACCAGCGCAAAAAGTTTCAGTCTGCTCTGTTTTCAGGGGGCCGGTCTGACCTCTACGGTTTCGGCCGGTCATACCGGTCCCTGAATGGCGGTTAGACCGGATATTGAACTGTGGTTAGACCGGCGGCATAAAGGCGGTCAGACCGGCGGCTTAAGAGCGGTCTGACCGGCCCATGACCTGTGGTCTGACCGGCCTCTTGCTGACTGTGCTCTGTTCTCTCTGTTTTCTCTGATGATCTTTTCCCTTTGGTTGTATCTCTCTGTTCCTTGTCTGGATTTTGTTTCTCTATTGCCAGTAAGCATGTATTTTCCTTCTTCATAGCTTCTATAGGTATTGGAAAGGTGATGTTGAGTGGATACTTTGAGGGCAAGTTTTAAAAAGGCACCATTCACCCCCCCCCCTCTGTTGCCATTTCCGATCCTACACCAACTCATGAACATTTGATGGCAGTCAAACATATCCTGAGATATATAAAAGGCACTCTATTCTTTGGCTGTCATTTTGGGAGAGGAGGTGAAAAGAAGTTGCAGGTGATCGGCTACAGTGATAGTGATATGGCAAGAGATATTGATGATCGAAAAAGCACGATAGGGGTAATGTATGTGTTGGGAGATAGTCCGGTTAGTTGGCAATCTCAGAAGCAAAAAGTGGTGGCGTTGTTATCTTGTGATGCAGAATATATAGCAGCAAGTGCAGCATCATGCCAGGGAGTCTAGCTTGCTTGGCTATTAGGAGAATTATTGGAGAAGGAAGCCATGAAGGTAGTACTCAAAGTAGACAACAAATCGGCAATATCATTGAGCAAAAATCCAGTTTTTCATGGTAGAAGCAAACATATAGATACAAAATATCATTTTATCAGAGACTGTGTTGAAGAAGGGAGAATCGCTATTGAGTACACCAATACGGATGAACAGATGACCGTCATATTGACTAAAGTGCTTGGCCGGATAAAATTCTTGGAGATGAGGAGGAAGATTGGAATTATTTATATTGCACAACAAAATTAGGGAGAGAATGTTGGAGGTAATCTTGTTGTAGTCGAGATTGAGTTCACTTCATAGTCGAAGCCGAGTACGAATCATAGTCGTAACTGAGTTATAGTCGTAAGTCGTACCCAAGTAAATGTCATAGAGTAGGGTAAAAAAGGGCAGAGTCATGTAACCAGGAATTGTAAGGAAAGAGGAAGGAAAAATAATAAAGAGAAGAGAAAACAGAGCGGTTTGGCTCTGGGAAACTATCGAGTTTCGTGTATCGACTTCATTGTGTACTCACAGACGTGGTTGTAAACGACTTACGACCACGACAATAGAGGATCGTAAACGTGGTCATAAATGACTTACGACCATGGTGAAGAGGATCGCAGATGTAGTCATAAACAGAGATACAACCACGGTGATCGAGTGGACGAGTCCGTAAGTGTTGAAGATGTGGTCGTAAAGTGTTACGACCATGGCCGTGAAGAAGTGAATGTGGTCGTGAAGGAGTTACAACTACAGCACGAAGGTGTAGTCGTAAATGACCACAGCGGGGAGACGTGATCATAAAGAATTATGACCATAGTGGTCGGCAGTATCACTACGTGGTCGGAGCAGTGAGTCATGGTATGAGAGGCTTAAGTCCTACTTGTTGAGTCATGGTTTTGAGATGGGTAAAGTAGACAAGACCTTGTTCATCTGCCGGCATGGCACTGATCTTCTGCTCGTCCAGATTTATGTGGATGACATCATCTTTGGCGGCTCCTCGCATGCTCTCGTTTCCCAGTTTTCCGATGTCATGAGCTCGGAGTTTGAGATGAGCATGATGGGCGAGTTGAGTTTCTTCCTTGGCTTCCAAATCAAGCAGACTCGGGAGGGTACCTTCTTGCACCAGGGCAAGTACACTCGAGACCTCCTGAAGCGCTTCGATATGAGTGATGGTAGCGGTGTCCACTCCGATGGCTACCTCAGCTTCACTCGACCCGCATGAGGATGGCGAGCCGATTGATCGAAGGAGTATCGCGGTATGATCGGTCCCTCTTGTACCTCACCGCCTCGAGACCGGACATACACTTTGCTGTGTGTCTTTGTGCTCGGTTTCAGGCTTCTCCTCGCGTATCTCACCGCCAGGCGGTGAAACGCATTCTTCGATACCTTCGAGCTACCATTGACTATGGTATCGGTACTCTTCTTCATCCTGTCTTTCCTTGAGAGCCTTCTCGGATGCGAGACTTTGCGGTGTAGGATAGATAGGAAGAGCACTTCGCACTGCCAATTCATTGGCACTTCTCGTTCTGGTCTTGAGGAAGCGGTCCGGTGTTACCATCCACCGCGAGAGGCGAGTGCGTTGCTGCGGCCGATTCTTTGCAGCCAAGTGCTTTGGATGGTTTCGACCCTACAGGACTTTGGGTTAGCTATTGATAGTGTTCCACTCTTTTGTGATAACACTTCTACGATTAACATTGCTAAGAACCCAGTGCAGCATTCCCAGACCAAGCATATCGATATTCGCTATCACTTCCTTAGAGACCATGTAGAGAAGGGTGACATCGTGCTCCAGTTTGTGGAGAGTGACCACCAGTTGGCTGATATCTTCACCAAGCCATTGGATAGCTCTAGGTTTTCAGCTCTGCGGGGAGAGCTTGGGGTGGTTTTCCTTATGGGTTGTTGTGAGGGGGGGGGGGTTTTGTGCTTTACTGCTTTATTATATATTGATTATGCTCTTGCTCCTTACCGTTGCATTGCATTCGGGGTGCATTGGGTTAGTCCTTCTAGCATAGGTTAGAGTGTTTCTCTAGTCTAGCTGCTTAGATGTCTTCTTCTCATCTTGTGACCTAGGGTGCTGCTCTGTTAGCCGCTTCTCTCTTTTCACTAGGTTGAGCCCACTCACTACTTTTAGGTTCTAGCAAGGGTCGGGCCACCCTTGGGTAGACAGGGTACGTGTTTGCTCCTTAGTGAGATTGATTACCGGACTAATAGTCCTAGAGTCATATGGGGTAGATGAGAGTCAGTCTGAGCCATAGTTGTTTCTATATCTTTTCTATGCTTTGAGGACTGCCTGTTTGTTTTCTTGCCAGCTTCTCGATTTTATTGCTTTGGCTCAGGGGGAGTTCATTTGGGAGCTTCTGGAGCTTAATATTGACATAACTCAACTTGAACTAAAAGTTGCATCACATGTTGAGGGGGAGCTGGATTTTCTGCATTTTCAGCATCTAGCATTGTAATATAACTACATTGAGCCTTGATTATTATCCATTTATGACATGTTTTCAATGCATTACTCTTGCCATGACTTGTGCTTAAGTTGCTAGATTTATCATGACTTCATATGTGTAGACTAGCTATTTCCATGATAAGTTCATTAAAATTGCTCAACTTGAATTAAAACTTGTCATGCTAGCTATCGAGATTAGTCTTTCTTGAGCTATCCTTTTATGATTCCTGCCATGTCAAATAGGCTGAGTTGAGCGTTGAATCTCTATTGAGCTTTAGATTGAGCTATTTTAGTATCTTGATGATGCATGAGTTAGTACAACATGTTAAAAAGCAAAAATATCTCTTTTGTGCGAAAAAACTGATCTCACCAATTCTTTCCTATGAGACGGCTTGCCATTGCACTTGGCGTGAACTTAGGGGGAGTTTTGGATGACCTAGACTATCTTCTTAAGCTTCTCGTTTGGAGTAGTCGCATAAGGCTTGAGATCTAGCACATGATAAAACAAAAATCTGGTTGGCAACAACCATGAGTTTCAAAAGAAAATATGTCATTTGTGCTCGAATTTGCTTAAGCTACCAAAAGAACCAAGTACTTAATCAATGTTTCATTCTTGAGCTTGTAGCACTCTAATTGACTCAATATTAGCTTCTTGGTTCCGCTTAGCTTATTGACATGGTCTGCATCATCCTTGGATATCTCTAGCTAGACTTCGCTCATTGATGACTTGACTTGCTCAGATTGTCATCTCCTTATTTTAGCTGGCATATACATATCTTGTCATGATCTAGATAGCCTTCTATTGAGTTATGGCTTGATGTAATACATTATGGTCAAATTGGATAATCTTCATGGCTCTAAATGCTTAGAATAAACAAACTTCAGCCATTTCATCCATGTCATGTCATATTCTCTCTTTTGCATCCTTGATGTGTTTATTGCCAAAAGGGGGAGAATAGAGGAGAAAAAGTCATTTGGGAACTTTTTAGAGCTTTGGAGAACAATTTGCTCTTTTAGTTGTTGCTCTAGTGTTCCTTCTGTCAACATGGTCATTCCTTGGACCATGTTGGATTCTTCAAACTCAAACTCAACTTTATGCTTTTTCTGGGTTTGTCAATATACTCATCAAGGGGGAGATTGATGGACCATGTGGAGGTGACCACATGTGAGTGATGAGTAATTGACATTGGTCTTTGTTAGTCGAGTTTGGTTTGGGTTGTTCGGACCTTGACGTTGCATGGTGCAACGGGCTCGGTCGGACTTGGTCAAACTTGGTCGTATAAGGATTAGGACGCTGATTCTTTGATTCGACAGGTTTGGACTTCATCTGTGGTAAGTATGATGGTATTTACGCTTTTATGTATCGAGCGGTGCTATTTGATGTGTTTCTTGTCTGTGTGGTTGCAGGACGTCGAGGCGGAGCCGTGGTGAGACACGAGGTGACCGGACTAGACACGGGCGGTGTCGAGGTCAGAACGGTCGGGATGTGTCGAAGATGGTGGAGACTCGAGGCGGTTGCGAGGCTTGGACGACAAGGAGCGCGGAAGCTTCCCGGAAGGTGCAGGAGAGGCGAATCGGGAATTTCGCAAGGCTGCACAAGCGAGAGCAGGCTCCGTTGGATTTAGCGGGCGTAACGGGTGGAGACCCGTTAGCCATGGGCTATAAATACATGTGAGGGGCTGCATGCCCATGTATGGCTTTAGGAGAGAGCTAGGGTTTTAGAGAGTCAAAAGAGTCTTTAGAGGGTTGTTTAGCTTTGGCTCTTTAGTTGGTGAGAGTGGGTGTGGACTACAGAGTATGTCTCCTGGTTGTTTCCTCTCCTCTGTACGTTGTGTTCTCTAGCAAGGATGTAGAGTTCATGTGTTCTTGAGATTGAGAGGGAGAGGGAGAGGATGGATTGAGAGCTTGTAATCATTCCTCTAGTTCTAATGTCCAGTGGTATCGGGACTCCTCTGTATTCTTCTTGGTTCAATGAATGAAATCTGAAGTTTTCCTCCCGTGCACTTTTTCTCTTCGATGTCCTCTGTTCTTGATTTCTTGATTTTCTGATTTCTTGTTGGTTCTTGTTGGGAAGGCCCAAAATGGGTTGCTCTTTGGTGGGATGATACCTCAAGATCATTTGATCAAGTTTCCCAAGAGTAGACTTCGTTCAAATCTCAGATTTGGACTTCGGGATCCCTCTGTTCTTCACAGTCATTTCTAGGGTTTGGATGCTGTTCTTGATTTCCTTCGCAAGATTGCATGAAATTGGGTTTGGAGAGTCCCTTGGCTATTGCTAATACATTCCCAAAGTTTCATGTGCTAAGGATCAAGGGTTTGGGAGAAATTTGATTTTTGGTGATGCACTGTGAGTTGTTCCTCTCTGATGGTCACTTCTAGGGTTTTGGTGTATCTCGAGTTTCCCTTCATAAGATGGTCCTTTTGCTATTGCTAACTTATCTGCAAAAGCTCATGATCAAAGATTCAATGATTGAGGAGAAACTTGATTTTTGAAGTTGCCTCTGTACTTTCTCAAGTTCTTGGCAAATCTCTGATCTTCTTGTGTTTTTGCTCAATACCCTTGTTGTTTGAGGTCCTAAAGATATTTAGAATAGGTCTACTCTCTGTTGGCAAAGGGAATTTGTCTACAAGATTTTTATTTGGTCGAAATCTCATCTCTTGAGTCCTTCAGTGCAGAAGTTTCAGATTGTCGGGCTGAAATTTCAGAGAGTCCGGTCTGACCGGACTTTACTTGGCGGTCAGACCAGCCAGTAAGCACCGGTCAGACCGGGCATATGCAAGCGGTCAGACCGGCATGTCAAGACCGGGCCTCCCATGGCGGTCTGTCCGGCCCCTCCAGTGGCAGCCTATTTTGCTTATTTCTTTTATGAATTTTTGGTTTGCTGGTGTTGCTTTTGCTGAGATCATTTCCTCTGAGGGTCCAAGTTTCCAGTGAGTAGAATTCATCCTTTTCGTAGCTTTTGATAGCTATAGGAGAGGCAATTCTTGAGTGGAAACTTTGAGGGTATTTTTCTATAGTCGACATTCACCCCCCCTCTGTCGCCATTTCGGTCCAACATTCTAAAAACTGAAAAACTGACCACTAACTGAAATTGAAAACAGTAATGCCATAATGGCTAACTAAGTAACTGGCGCAGGATTATTTCTCCAACAAATCTCCCCCTAATCCTGACGCCTTGTATCGATCTCGACGATGTCCGCCTTCTTGCGAAGTTCATGAAACTTGATGTGCCCGAGTGGCGATTAAATGAAGCTCGTCGGAGTCGAGCTCCACCGGCTTCGAAGTGGCGAAGATGTTGGCCATGCTTCTGTAGCACCGCGGAGCACTGAAATCGAGGTTCGGGTCCGCCGTGGGGGGCGACACGAATTCCACCAGTGGACTCGGCGACTCGGAGGGAGGCGCCACTGATTCCGACAGCAATGCACCGGAAGGCAGTGGGCTTGGTGAAGCAGTGTTGGCATCGACGGGCCGCACCTCATAATGGACCGTGAATGAATCAATCGATGCGCCCGTACCTGACTCATGCTCCCCCAGTTCCACTTCCTCATTTCGTCGAACACCACGTCGCGTGTGACCCACCGCGCGCTTGGCGTGGTGGTCGTGAGCGCGTAGGCCTTGCTGCTGGGCTCATAGCCGAGGAACACCATGGCCTTGCTACGATCCTCCAACTTCTTCATGTGCGGCTTCACTACCTTCACATGCACCACGCACCCGAACGTGCGGAGATGATGCACGGCAGGTGTTCGACCATGCCACGCCTCGTATGGAGTCTTATCGGGGACACTCTTCGTGGGTGATCGGTTGAGAATGTAGACCGCCGTCGTCACTGCTTCCCCCCAGAACTCGCCAGGCATGTCCTTTGCCTTCATCATGCACCGTGCCATGGCCACCACCGTCTGGTTGCGGCGTTCCACGACGCCGTTCTGTTGCGGTGAGTAGGGCGCAGTGAGGTGGCGCCCAATCCCCTGCTCGGCGCAGTAGAGGCCGAACTCCACGGAGGTGAATTCACCGTCGTGATCAGTCCTTAGCACGCACTGTTTGTAGCCGGTCTCCACCTCTACGCCGGACTTGAAGCGCTTGATGGTTGCAGGAGCATCACTTTTTGCCGCCAGCAGAAAGAGCCACACGTAGTGGGTTAGATCATCGATCAACAACAGGAAGTACCTCTTGCCGCCATGGGTTGCCGGCGTGATGGGCCCGCATATATTGCCGTGGACGAGATCGAGGCGTTCCGACACGCGGTACACTGCCGTGGCGGGGAACGGCATTCGCTTCTGCTTGCCGATCAGGCAGCCGTGGCAAACCTGATTTATGCGCTCAAGCTCCGGTAGGCCTCGCGCCATCCCGCGCCGAGCGAGCATGCAAAGCGAATCGAAGTTGAGGTGGCCGAAACGCGCATGCCATGTCCAGGCCTCCTCCTTTCCCCTCGCCGCGAGGCAAATGGGCCGTGCAATGTTGACGTTGAGCACATAGAAACATCCGACGCTCCGTCGAACCAGGCATAGCAGCCGGTGTTGAGGGTCGCGTAGTGTGAGGATGCCATTCACGATCTCCTTCTTGCAGCGAGATTCGTCCAGCTGGCCGAGGCTGACGATGTTGCTGCGGAGGCACGGGATGTAGCAGACGCCGGTGAGCGCGCAGTGATCACCGTTCTTGTAGGTGAAGAGCACAGTGCCGCACCCCTCGATGCGGACTCGCAAGGCGTCGCCAAACTTGATGGAACCACGCACGCTGGTGTCGAGTTCGGAGAATGCGTTCTGTGCGCCCGTCATATGATTTGATGCGCCGGTGTCCAGGATCCAGTCTGGATCAGCTGGTTCTCCCTCGTCGCGGAGAGTGACAAGGGCACGCTCCTCGTTTATAACGAGTTCGGCACCTACTGGTTTGATGTTGATGGTGGGAGAGAGATCACAGACTTGAGCCATTAACAACGTGGGCTCGTCTTCGCCTTCAGCCTGCTCTGGTTCGGCTTGGAGAAGATTCGCCTGAGCCAACCTCTCAAGATCCCGCTTTGCCTTTCGGCAGTCCTTGGCCCAGTGGCCGAGTTTGCCGCAATAACGGCATTTGTCCTTGGAGATGTCGTGGCACGCGGCTTGGGATAGCCCAGACTTTGGTTCCCCGTCTCCCCCATCATGCCCGTGGCTGCGCCGGTCGCGCTGGCGTGAGCGCGACATGTTCCCGTTGTTCGCAGTGGTGCGAGAGGCGGACATGCCTGTCTCCTTGGTGTTGTACGACGACCATTCCTTCTCCTTGAGTAGGACCTGGTCTCCTTCCTCATCATCCGACTCTCCACGGTCCTCGACAGCGTGGAGTCGGCCGGTGAGGTCCTCGATGGACAGAGTGCTGAGGTCAACCAAGGTTTCAATTGACAAGGCGATTTGGCGATACCTGCGGGGAACAACACGCAGTAGCTTGCGGACCACCTTCTCCTCCGACAACTCCTCCCCAAGGAGGCGAAGGTCGCTGACAACACCCTGGAGCCGGAGACTGAAGTCTTCCACATGCTCGCCATTTTTTAATCGCATCGACTCAAATGTCTGGCGTAGCTTCTGCGCCTTTGATTCACGCACTCGATCCGCCCCAACCCTCATCGCCTTGAGGGCATCCCAGGCTTCTTTAGCGTTGTCCTTCTCGGCGAGCGGCTGGAGCATTTTCAGAGGCACCGCGCGCAGGATCGCTGAAAGGGCCTGGCAATCTTCTTGGTATGGCACATCACCGGTGTCCATGGCGTCCCACAGGCCTTGAGCCTACAGGTTGATTCGCATCAACACCGCCCAATCGGAGTAATTTGAGTGTGTGAGCGTGGGGTAGGAGATGGAGCCACTACTCTCCTTCACGACCCAATGGACAACAAGTTCACGCTGGCCGCCATCACGTCGACGCGGGTGGCGCGTCAGTGGGGACGGCGAGCGTCCATGGCTGTCGTTGCTGTATACGGGAGTGGCCTACGGCAAAGACGGGGGCCGACATTTTGCTCTGATACCAATTGTCAGCCGCCCTTGCTAATCTCTCAAATCTCTAGCTCTCGCTTCAAATGAAAATGCATACACAGGATGAGACAAATGTTTTGGTGCTGCGTTCACCTTACAAGCTGCAGCTTTTCTTTGTACTAGTAAGGTGCCCGTGCGTTGCAACGGAAAACTAAATAAAAGTGATGCATACTATCAAATATGATCTCAAATTGAATAATAAATATCAAGTTTATCTTACGTCATCATGTATCAAAGAAAACTCGTGCGTTGCTACGAATTTTTAAAATTTATCATATCTCAAACTCACGGGTGGGGAAAAGTGTGAAGCGCAACATCTGAGATTCGGTGCCTGTGGGTGTGTGGGAAGCGGTACAAAGAATAAAAGAAGTTGACTATCGCAGAGCCGCTGCCGCTGTACATTGAATGCCATCTCAAGATACCAGTCAAAAACAGAATCAGGAGTCACACAACACAAGAAACAACCTAATTTCTGTTGCAATGGCCTAACAAGTAAGGTACCCGTGCATTAACGGAAACCAAAATTTATAGCAAATATCATCCTTGTTCTACCCATTCATCCTAAACCACTCCCCCAGCATGCTTATTTGTTGAGTGCTAGCAAGATGTTAATCGGTAGAGAGCCTACAGCCCTACACTGACTATTATGTAGCTTTAATTTTGTTAGGTCTTGTTAGGAATAAAATTGTAGGATTATTTTGTCAAATAAGCATATATAGGACATATTAAATCATGTCATGCACATTGTTTGAAAAAGCATGCTAGTGACAATGTCAACAATAATCTATACTACTGGTTTAGCTAAATAGCTTGAAACTCTCTTCAATAGCTAGTTGGTTGGGAGCAAGCCCAACTTAGACATCATCAAACATGGATATAGCTTAAGCTTATAAAGTTTTTCATCAGCTGCATAGCTTGGGCGTCAGTAAATCAACTTGCAATCATTAATCATCATCTCAAGCAAACACAAGCATAAATAAAAAGTGAGCAAGTATGGTCTCACTCATGCAAAACCCTGTGGTGCTGCCATGCATCTGAGAAGCACTTAGCAGAACAATGGTAGCTCTTAGCAACAGGTATTTTTGACTTGAGACAACCTAGGCACTGAATTGTTGCTTGTTCCATTGGTGTACATTGCAGATAGCGACTTTTCGATCACTTTGAATGAAATACCTTCAAGGAAGAAGTCCAATCAATATAACACATCCTATTGGATAAACGGAAAGATTAGAAGAATGTGACTGAATGGTAAAAAACAAAATGAAATGAGTTGGCTTTAAGTTGGCAAAACATCAAATCACAGGTGTGCTTGTGCACGTGTGCTTGTTGTTGTCTTTGTTTTTGGTTGATTTTAGTCCCTCAACCTGCTAATTTTGTTGACCAACATTCTTCTCTAGCTTTCTTTACTAGATCAGACCAAATACATAATAAGCTAAATTATGTAGTACAGCCTTAACTGAGTACAACTACAATTTCGTATATCATCAAAACTGTACACGTCGCATGAGATGCTATTAAATTAGCCGACTGAAAAGCTGACAGAATGAAAATCAACAAAATTAGAGTTCAAAGTAGAATGTGTATAACGTTCATAGTTAAGGAATGGAAATGAATCTTCTGGACATCATGCTACAATACTTGAGCAATTAATAGTCCTAGAAGCTTTTTTGGCCCATGAGACACAATGGAATCAAAACAAATATAGTCGATATAATCATGATGAGAAAGGCATTAATATGAGTATATAACAACAGTCAAAAGTTGAATTCAATGCATGATTCGAGATAATACAGGTTGCGGCGGGGTTGAAGATAGAGGGTAATACCAGCTTGAGACAAACGATGAGCTTCTGCACTTACCCAATCACCAAATTCCTTGTGCTTCCCATCAACGTAATCTTTATGGGGGCAATGTACCTTTATCTTCTCTTGAATCCTTGCCCTTGCCTCTTGATTATCTGATTCTTCCGCAATCTCTACTGAAGCTACGGGTGCCAGTGCAAGCTGACCAACATAATCTTCAAAATAGTCGCTCCCAAAAAGCATCCCAAAGACAGCAGTTGGATCGACCATGTTATCCCTGAATGCCATTATAAGATATTCAGTGCGCCATCAAGTAAAAGTCTTAACAGCAGGATGATTAGCTAATACTGTCAGAATTGGCTATCGGCAATCACGTCCAGAAATCCTTCTCTGAACTTACTCGCTCTCGGTGGAAATTCAGGAATGAACAGTGTACTGACGGAAAAACGACAGCACGAGATGAGCAGAGTGGAGAGAATGGTTGAGGCGTATGCCTTGAACCTCCAAATCAACTGAGGTCTTTCTGCGAGCTATTATATAATACTTAGTGATGGTTACATGCAAATAATAGTCAACCGGAAATGCAGGATCTCCTGCCAAACTTCCTTCTGACTCGGACACAAAACGAAAACAGAAAAATGGCTCTACCGCGCTACTAAAGACTGAATTCTGCTACTGCATTCCGGTCAGTCCGGAGTTATTCTAAAGTGCTCAACCTGTAACTAAAAATAGCAGAAATATAAATTGTGCTCAAGTTTACAACAATTTCACCCCCTAATCTTGAAGCACTATCAGACCTCAATCAAACCAAGTTTGGCCTTCAGCTCTTTAAACCGGACTCGACCGAGCGGCTTAGTCAAAATATCTGCCAGTTGCTCTTCAGTACGGATGTGCTCCACTGAAATTTGCTTTCGTTCAACACATTCTCTTATGAAATGGTACCGGGTATCAATATGCTTACTCCGGTCATGAATCACTGGGTTCTTGCACAAATTGATGGCAGATTTGTTGTCAATTTTCAGCACCGCACAACACAACTCCTTCTCTTGTATCTCAGCAATTAAACGGCCGAGCCAAATACCCTGACAGGCTGCAGTAGCGGCTGCTATATACTCAGCTTCACAAGTTGATAAAGCCACCACCTTTTGTTTTTGTGATTGCCAACTAATCAAGCCATTCCCAAAAGTGAATAAGACTCCGGTTGTGCTCTTCCTGTCAACAATATCTCCGGCCATATCGCTATCACTATAGCCAACTAGAAGTGACTCTTCTGAACCTTGTTTCCTCTCGAATCTGCAGCCAACATTCAGAGTCCCGACTATATATCGCAGTATATGTTTGACAGCCACCCAATGCTCAGTAGTAGGCCTCTCCATAAACCTACTCACATATCCAACTGAGTAAGCAAGGTCTGGTCTTGTATTAACCAAATACCTCAAACTTCCCACTATACTTCTGTATAAAGTGGGCTCAATGCACTCTTCTGAACTATCTTTGCAAAGTTTAGTCCTTGGCTCCATAGGAACTAGTGCAGAATTGCAACCTTCCATCCTTGCTTTTACAAGTATCTTTGCTGCATATGTTGATTGTGACAGAGTGATTCCATTCCCGGATTGATGTACCTCCATACCAAGGTAATACTTCAATAATCCCAGATCACTCATATCAAACAACTCCTTCATCTGCTGCTTGAAAAACAGTTATCACTTCAGCTTGAGCTCCTACAATGATGAGATCATCAACATACACACCTACTACAAGCCTTGTTCTTCCTGTACCTCGGGTGTAAACTGCACTTTCAGTGACTGATCTGATGAAGCCTAGGCTTGCAAGACTGGAATCCAGTTTAGAATTCCACGCTCTCGGTGCTTGTCGTAAACCATACAGTGCCTTTCTCAGCTTCAAGACCTTGTCTGCATTCTTCTCATCAACAAAGCCAGCCGGCTGCACCACATAGACGTCTTCTTCTAGCTCCCCATTCAAGAAAGCCGATTTTACGTCCATATGATGGACTTCCCAATTCTCTGCAGCAGCAATTGCAAGCGACAAGCGAGCGATTTCCATTCTTGCTACTGGGCATATACTTCATCAAAGTCAACTCCATGCATTTGCACATACCCTTTTCCACCAATCTAGCTTTGTGCCTCACCACAACTCCTTTGGCATCTTTCTTAATTTTAAACACCCATTTCAAACCAATTGCGGTGCCCGGTGTAAATCGGTGAGAAACCAAGTTGAATTACCTTCAATCGAATTCATCTCCTCAATCATTGCCTTCCTCCAGACTTTCCTTTTGGCCTCTTCAAAACTTGTTGGTTCCACCTCATTAGCGACACGATCCTCATAATCAAAACCAAGAATCGAGTTGTGGTTGCAATGAGGTCAGTTACCTTCCGAAATCTCCTTGGTGCCTCATCTGGAGTTGTGGACATACCCGTCGGTGGTGTACAGAATTGTACCCCAGTAGGGGTTCTTGGATTACTTGGAGAGGTGTCTGTACTCTGAACTGGGTTGAAGTCACTGTGTGACCCCCCAATGTCACCATGCTCCCTGGGGCCGTCGTTCCTTGCATCTTCAGATACTCCACCATACACTCCAGTGACTGGAATGATGAAGTGTTCAACTATAAACTCATCAATCTCGGGCTCCTGCACCTGCAGATTGCTGGACTCGTCCCAGTCCCAGCTTGCTCCCTCATTGAACACCACATCACGGGTTACACAAACTTTCTTTTCCACTGGATCAAACATCCGAAAAGCTTTGGAACCTTCTTCATAGCCAATGAAGATCATCTTGCGACTTGATCATCCAGCTTCACGAGATTTGGTTTCACTGTCTTCACATGGCGATGCATCAGCACGCGCAAATGACTAACACCAGGTTTCCTGCCATGCCATGCCTCAAAGGGTGTCACACTATCTAGGCTCTTTGTCGGTGAACGATTTAGGAGATACACTGCAGTTACAACTGCCTCTCCCCACAGCCAGGCCGACAAGCCCTTTGCCTTCAACATACTTCTCGCCGTTGCCACGATAGTTTGATTCCGGCGCTCAACCACTCCATTTTGCTGTGGAGAGTATGGAGCAGTGAGTTGTCGCTGAATACCTTGATTGGAACAATATTCTCTGAATGTAAGTGAATTGAACTCGCCTCCTCGGTCGGTTCTGAGCACCTTCAGTTTTCTTCCTTTCTCCACCTCGGCAGCAGCCTGAAACTGTTTTATAGCAGCAGCAACTTGATCCTTTGATGGCAACAACCGAATCCACATGAAACGGCTCATATCATCCACTAGCAGCAGAAAAAATCTCTTGCCTCCTGGTGTTGCCGGGGTGATCGGGCCGCAGAGATCTCCATGCACTAGCTCAAGTACCTCCTTTGCCCGATACTTGGATTCAGCTGGAAATGGCAACCTTCTTTGTTTACCCACAAGGCATCCTTCACACAGTTGATCGGCTTGATCAACCATTGGAAGTCCACGGACCATCTCCTCCCGAGCAAGTCTTCTCAACGCCTGGAAGTTGAGATGCCCATATCGAGCATGCCAGCGCCAACCTTCCTCAGTGCAAGCTGCTGCCAAACACACCGGCTTAACTATATTCAAATTAAGAAGGTAAAGCCGATTAATGTTCCGAGAAACCCTTGCCAATAAGCAATGCTTCTGATCACGGATTGAGAGTGTCCCTTCCTCAATGTGGATCTTGTATTTCTGCTCATCTAGCTGCCCGATGCTTATAATATTACTCTTCAACCTGGGGATGAAGTATACTCCCTCAAGCACACGATGTTCGCCATTCTTGCAGGCATAAAGGACAGTCCCGCGTCCACAAATGCCTACAAGCGAGCCATCTCCAAACTTTAATGACCCTGTGACATGGGTATCCAGCTCTGCGAATGCCGTCTTGGTGCCGGTCATATGGTTTGTAGCTCCTGTGTCAAGGTACCATGTGTTGGAACTGGTTTTGTCACATTCTTCCTCCCGGAGCTCTATCCCGTTGGCATTTGCCTCATCCAAATGGACCTGCTCAGTCACCGGCATTTGCAGAAGTGTCTCCTCACGTGCTGTGGTGATCTCACACGTCTGTGCCATTAGAAGAGTTGGCTCTTCTTCAGTTTGCACCAGATTAGCTTGAGACTTGTGCTCCCGACGTGGCTTACGACACTCTTTTGCGAAATGCCCAAAGTTTCCACAATTGTAGCATTTTACCTTTGATCGATCGCGTGTGCCGCCATTGCCACTGTTCGGCGTTGCCTCCTTGTTGTCGCGGTTCTTCTGGGAGTTCGAGCTCTTCGGGCGCCAGCGATTTTGTTTGCCGCCGGAGCCACTCCCAGTGCTGCCGGAGCCACCCCCAGCGCCTTTGCTCCAGTTTGTGGAACCCTCCTGGTTCCTATGCTGTAGACGCGCCAACCATTCCTCCTCAGTGAGGAGGAGCTTGCCACCTTGATGTGCTTCCCAGTTGTCTTCGTCATCCCCATATCGTTCATCAACGGACGACAGGCGACCAACGAGCTCCTCCAATGGCAGGGGCGAAGCCAGCGGGGGGGGCTTTGTAAGGCTCCAGCCTCACCTCCTCGGCGCCGGCAAACGCCCCCTCCAGCTCCTGTCGAGCGCCCGCGGCGGCCGACGACGTCTCGCGGCCGGCCATAAACCTTGCGCCGCCCAATACATTGTGGCCGAAAATCTCAAGCCAACACCGGAAAGCTCGCGCGGCCATCAACCTCTCGCGGCCGGAAACACCTTGACTGGAAACCTCGCGTCGCCGGAAACCTCACGCGTCCGGAAAGAAACTCCGCCGCCGGAAACCTCTCGCGATTGTAAACCTCGCGTCGCCGGAAGCCCCGTGGTCGATAACCTAGGGCCACTGCCGAAAACATCGCGCGGCCGAAAAGCCCACTACTGGAAACCTCTCACTATCGAAAACCCTGCGGCCGGAAATCTCACACCGCCAGAAACCCTCTGGTCGGAAACCTCGCGCGGCCGAAAACCCCACCGCCGGAAACCTGGCGTCATCACCGGAAACCTTACGCAGGCAAGAGTAAAATATTGTGTTTGTAGCAATCTAGTTTAGTGCCTTAGCCCACCCTCGATTTTGTTCCTGGCTTCGCCACTGTCCAATGGCATGGTCTTCAGATCGAGCAATTGTTCAATTGCTATCGCCACTTGCCGGTACCTCGAAGGTACCACCCGGAGCATCTTCTTCAGTACTTGTTCCTCCTCAAGTTCACCTCCCATCTCACGGATGTCGTTGGCGAGGCCGGAGATCCGCATGCCGAAGTCTTCAACTGCTTCTCCATCCTTGAATCGGATGGCATCAAATTCTTGACGCAACGCTTGCTGCCTTGCCTCCCGTACACGGGAGACGCCAACTCTCATCGTCTTGATCGCCTCCCAGGCTGCCTTTGCGGAGTCCTTCTTTGCAAGAGAACGCAACATCTCTCGCGGCACAGCCTGGAGAATCGCAGCAAGCGCCAGCCGATCCTCCCTGAAATCTGCACCCCCGGGCTCAATGGCACTCGGGCGCCACGGGCTTGCGGTTCACCCTCATCAACATTGCCCGGTCGGCATAGTTGGTTCTCGTCAGGACCGGATACCTCAGCGGCACCCCCGACTCCTTTGCCATCTGCTTTGTGGCGTCGCCGTGAAAAATCCTTCGCCGCCGCGAGCCGCCGCCGGTGTCACCCGTGCTGCTCCTCCTCCCTGGTGGCGTGTAGCGGCTTGGAGTCTTGGACGTGGACATGGATCTAGACGCGCTCTGATACCAAATGTCAGAATTGGCTATCGGCAATCACGTCCAGAAATCCTTCTCTGAACTTACTCGCTCTCGGTGGAAATTCAGGAATGAACAGTGTACTGACGGAAAAACGATAGCACGAGATGAGCAGAGTGGAGAGAATGGTTGAGGCGTATGCCTTGAACCTCCAAATCAACTGAGGTCTTTCTGCGGGCTATTATATAATACTTAGTGATGGTTACATGCAAATAATAGTCAACCGGAAATGCAGGATCTCCTGCCAAACTTCCTTCTGACTCGGACACAAAACGAAAACAGAAAAACGGCTCTACTGCGCTACTAAAGACTGAATTCTGCTACTGCATTCCGGTCAGTCCGGAGTTATTCTAAAGTGCTCAACCTGTAACTAAAAATAGCAGAAATATAAATTGTGCTCAAGATTACAACAAATACAATGTCAAGCGACATGCAAGTTAAAGCTCAGATTGTTTGTGGCCACTGGATTTTCTGTAAAATCTTGGGTAGTTCTGTGTTATAGAAAAAAAGGTGTTTGGAGCTTAATATTTCAATACAAGTAGACAAACAAAATCATGACTTACTGGGGAGGACCTTCCTTTCCATGCTTATCATAAGAATCATTTTTTTCAGGATCACTTAGGACTTAATAGGCCTCACCTAGTTAGTCAACCAATTTAGTCAGTCAATATTTGTAGCGAGTTAACCCTCTACAAATATAATGGATTAATGAGTGCATCAATCAGACACATCTTTCTTTACCCAATCATGTATAACAAAGTTTAGCCTTCATATTACTGGAACTCGCCCAATATAAAGAATTCTATTATGAAATAAAACATCATCAGAAACAGAAGGCATAACCAAAGTGTCCATCTCATTCGTTCTGTCATCTAAAAACCATTGCCTGCACTATTTCGGTATTTCCTCTCCTAGAACATTGATTCTACAACCATAACACACTTATCTCTCTGCACGCCAAAATCATGTAACAGGAAACAAAAACACAAAACGCAATAGGACAGAAGCGAAAAATCTACCTGAAACTTCCACGCGGCATCAGGTTCCCGGGATTCTTGTCTGGGTGCACCACCTTGGCCTATAGAAACCCAACATCGCCAGCACGGTTGAATTAAGGAATGAGAGCACATTGCACAAAAATACCATCAGCGTTTGATTGCGGAAGGATTACGCACCTTGAGGTAATAGGCCTTCTTGATATCAGCCGCGGAGGCGTCAGTGCTGACCTCCAAGATGTCGTAGTACGCGCTGTCCTTCACCATCGCAGCTACTCCCGGTTGGATCCCATTACAGCACTGATCACCAAGAAACAAATAAAAAAGGAACATCACTTTAACACAGATAATATAAAGAAATATAAGAAAAAAGAAAAAATCTATAAAAAGATAAAAATAAAAAAGCTAAAAACTAGAAGTAAAAAAATCAAAAAAATGCTAGATTAATCTAGGCCGTTGATCGCCGGGTGGACGGACTTTACGAAGCAAAGTCACGCTGTGACTTTACTTTGTAAAGTCAGAGAATCCCGCACGGCGGAAGAAATGGGGGTGGGGGGGGGAGGCAACCGCACGGATTCGGTGTGTTGGGGGGGTGGTACAGCTGACGGATTCACGGGAGTGGGGAGCACGGATTGAGGGGTCCACACGTCAGTTAGCATAGCATTTTTTGTGAGAAAGAGTTGGAGAGGCCGCACCAACCACCAACTCCTTCTTTTATAATAGTAAATATATTAGACTCATATTTAAAGGGAAACTTCAAGAGCTAACCACAGCAGTTTGCACTAACGTGCCATCCCACGATCAGCACTAATGCCTTGCATTAACATGCTTCTAAAAACTGAAAAACTGATCACTAACTGAAATTGAAAACAGTAATGCCATAATGGCTAACTAAGTAACTGGCGCAGGATTATTTCTCCAACAAACACATGATCTAACTACTATAATACAGCTGCAGACACTCCACATCTCCAAGCCTCCAGAGAGTGCTTTCTTCCTTGATCTGCAAAGCTAAGATATCTCGCGATATATATGAGTGCCCTGAAAGACCATTTTGTTCCTTTCATTTCACAGACACCATATAACTAAGATCACCATATTGTGAAAACATTTCCTGACTTCCTTAGAGTTCCACCACTCCTGTAGGTCATCCTAGTTGTTTGGGGTTAGATCCTGCATCCCTTCCCATTGTAGGATTCGAAACCAAACCTATCACGCTTCAACACAAGTGATGAGGAGGTGTCCGATCGTTTCTTGTTCTTGCAAACACACCGGGCAGTTTAGCGGATGAGGCAGTCCTCTTTACTGCAACCTGTCACTTGTCCAGCACCTTTTTTTGCACTGCAAACCTGGAGAAAATTTTGCATTTTAGTGGCGACGTAGATTTCCAGATTGGCTTGTAGAACCAACAGTCCGTTCCCCCCAGGAACAATGTCTGGTATGCTGACTTGACTGTGAAAGTCTCTGAAGCTGCTCAGTGCAACACTAGGGAACCCTTTTTCACCCAAACCTCATCCATATCTTGAGATGCACAATGTTGCAAGAACTGAAACAATGTTCTTGCTCTTGACATCACGATTGTGTCGGCATGGATCCTATAGTGGGGGGGTAGAGAAACGTCAGTTCGCCAATAAGATGTAGCGGATCTTCAATCAGGAAAAGCACCTGTGTCCTTGGTAGACGCCATACTTCGACTGCAGAATATGCCTGGGCCCATGCTCGAACACCGTGTGGCCACCTCTTCTGCTGTCCCTACTCCAACTGGTGGTTCAGGTTGGCACAGCACAGCTTGAGGCAGTGCCCAGTCTGCAATGTAGGAATTTCACAGGAGAAACAATCCAATTCCCATAGAAAACAGGAAAAATTCTCGTGTTTGAAACATGCACGACATATAGTTGCGCGAAGGTTTGCCATACAGGAATACTAGTGCAGAAATGCAGGAAAAATCAATGTGCCTCATCTAGACATGAACCTATGCAACACGTTGCATCTTCTGATGCACCCAATGAGTTCGGAAGTCCTTGTGCAGGCCCAGCAGCCAGAGCTTCTTCATGGAGCAAATGGGTTCAATGCCTTGAGGGAACTTATCCAGCTTCGACAGTCACACAATATACAAACCTTCAATGTATGAAATAATTACTACATCGATGTGAAATCGAGGACTTAAACACCTGGAAATACACAATATACCCCTTGGAGTCTTGGCTGATGAGACCTTGGATGATGTAGAGGGAGAGTTAGCTTATCAATAAACATAAAGATAGATTGACAGCATTCTTTGTGAAACAAGTTTAATAGAAAAGGGACATGTTCTTACATGAAATCAATCTTACAGCAACTGAAACAACACAACGAATTCAGGGGCTTGCAGGTGGCAATTAACGCTGCTGTTTCAGGAATAAATTATAACAATCCAAACATGTGACCCAGGTACGAATGCAGTAGTACGGACATAATTGAGGATTTATTGAAAGGGTTAAAGTACAACTTAATTGTGCAAAGTGCCACACAAGAACCAATCTGCTTCTCCGAGAAGCGAATCTCTGGAACATGCTGCACCTTCTGGTGCATTCCATTCTTGTGTCGTTGAGTTATGAAGTCCTTGTGCAAGTTCAGCAGCTAGAGCTTCTTAAGTGACAGAAGAGATTAAATGCCTTGAGGCACCTTATCTAGCTCCGATAGACACGATATACAGACCCTCAATGCATGGAGGGGCTCCATCTCCGATCTCTAATTGGTTGACATTAGGCATGCACTTCAAGACAAGTGTCTTCAGATGAGGAAAGCACCCTGCAGAAAGAATCGAAGTCTTTGCGCTATTCACCGTGTTAAGACTGAAATACGTGAGGTTGGCACATGTGGTGCCAACACTCCCAATGGATCTTCCCCAAGAGACACCAGCTTAGAGCTAAATATTCGAGATGTTCCCCATTGTAGAGCTTGTTGCGTTCTGATACAACTTGTAGTGGATTCGACAGGACAAATAACAAAAATAATGAAGAACAGTTAAGAACACGAGCTAAGTTGATTTTTGAGTGTAATACAAATTTTGGCAAAAACAAATTTCAAATTAGAATTTAAATTCTAAACCAAAATCAAAATCTGAACAAAAATCAAAAATAAAAATGAAAATTAAAAAAAAAATTAAAAAACAGTTTTTGGGCCCAGCCCAATTTCTTATCCCCCGCAACCCACTTGCTTTCGGCCCATCAGGCAGCCGGCCTGCATTCCTTTTATCCCTTGTTTTCTTTTCCTAGCCCAATGCACAGCAAGAAAGAGCATTCAAAGATTCATGGCTAAAACCCTAGGAACACGAT
Organism: Dendrocalamus sinicus; assembly: GCA_036346575.1. Taxonomy (NCBI): domain Eukaryota; kingdom Viridiplantae; phylum Streptophyta; class Magnoliopsida; order Poales; family Poaceae; genus Dendrocalamus; species Dendrocalamus sinicus. The sequence continues at coordinate 23,242,722 of CM070672.1, read as the reverse complement.
TTCACAAGAAGGGCTCTAAAACAAACCAAACTAGACAACCTCCCATTACTTGCTATAGCCGGTCTCTAGATGGATGGGATATGATCCTCATGAGGCACCTTCATCATTTACACATCCTTGGAACATAGTAAGACCAAGAGAGAAGAGAGAGGGCAAAAACACCAACCAAACAAGTGTAGAAACAATAAGATCAAGAACACATCGGGAGGATGAACAAGATTGATCTATTGCAACTAGTAAATATTTGATTCATAGCCACTCCACCATAGAGGATAGATCTCTCTCTCTTCCAAGAGCACACATTTAACCCTAGCCACCAACCTCTCCCACTCAAATACATGGAGTAACCAGCCCATGTCTAACCCTAATGAATACTATCTATTAGCACAACTAGAAAAATATGTTAACCCCACAAACACCAGGTTGTACATTCAATACATGAATTATGCATGTTTCTTAAAGTGCATAAGCCCATACCCACTAAGGAGCAAGCTTCCATCTAGTTGGTATCCTCAGCACCTCCTTGACCTAAACAGCTCTCCAAACATCCTCTAAGTTCTGTTGTTTTGGTCCAATTTTTGGTATTTTGGCTTCTCTGCCAAAACACCTTCACCTTAACTATTGACCTCACCTCTTCCTTAAGCCTAGTCCATGGTCATATCCTCGTTTGCAAGCAATCCCCATGCTTATAATGTGTAGGTTCACCAATGGCTCACACATTAACAAGTCTTTCCATGTCGGTTCTCTTTGACCATGCCTCACTTGCACCGACTGCACCATTCGATGAACTGTTGCTTGAATCTTTCGTTCAACATCTCTTGTCTTTCCTTGTTTCATGCTTGAGCTCAACCCGACCATGACTGCCTCCAAGCACCCAGTATATCAAATACCAAGAAATTATTTCTGGGCATCAGTTTTTCACAACTTGACCCACATTAGTCCAAGTATGCTTCATGCAATGACCTAGACACCAAAAACTCAACCCATGACCAAATCCCAAAAATTCCAAAACCCCTCTTCGCCAAGAACTGGACCGCTTGTCTCAAGCCAGTCTGACCACCTAGGTAGAACACCAGAATGACCCTCTCTGAAAATTTAGTATTTTGCTATCTAATTTCAGCTCAGACCTTCATTTGAGGTGGCACCTGGCGCAAAGACATCTTAAGACACTCCTACAAAATAGTTTGGTGTCCAAATGCCAAAAACCAATAGGGCTGATCTAACCGCTTGACCCAAGCTAGTTAGATCGCCCTGGCAAAATGCCTGAGGAGTTATCAGTCGGTCTGACCAACAGGCAGCTCTAAAAAACTATAAACTTTTGCAAATGCAAATTTTAACTAGACATGATTGTCAATTAATCAGCACAAATAAACCATGGATATTTTCAACATGGTTTTTTAATCTTCCCCTTGATGGACTCATTGGCAATCCCTCAAAAATGCAAATGAGAGCATAAGCAAGTTAATTTTTTTGAAAAATAAGATCAATTTATGAAAGAGAGCTCCACTTGGCCCATAAGATGCAAATAAGACTGAAGATGACCAAGTAAGCAAGAAGTGAAGTGACGCAACTAGATAGAGCAAGTTTTCATAAGAAGCTTCAATTTTACCAAGAGAATGACAAATTTCACTCTAGGTTTATATAAAAGAATAATTGCTTCATTTGACCTTGATCATGGTAAGAAGAGATCACAAGGACCAAGAAAAGCTAAAGAAAGCTTTTAAGCACCTCCCCCTTTCATGCAAATTTCTCCCCCTACATGTAAATGCTCAATTTAACCATTTTAGGCTTAATTCACTTACAATGAGCATTTTTGGGCATATTTCTCCCTCTTTGACAATGGATTTATCGAGGTTCAAATTCTTCTCTAAATAATTTATGCAATTATTTCATGATAAAATATAGGGATAAATAAAAGCATAAGAAAGAGTTTGATGCAAATGGAATGGCTGTAGTTTATTCATTTAATCTTATAATGAGTGTAATATCCTAGTTTTTAGAGTCTTTTTAAGTTTTTAAAATAAAATAACCATTTGGATTTTTCTTGAATTAATTAAAGATTAATTTGAATATTTGAACTTTGAAAGATTTAATCTGAATAAAATAAACATCGAATAAAAGATCTTTCTGTATTTTCATGGATTATTTGCTATTTTCTAGAGCTCAATTCTGTTTTCCCTATTTTCTAAAATTTTGAATTCAGTAAAAATCAGGATTTTTGCCCTTGGGCCAAATTCTTCTCCTTCGGCCCATTTCCTTTCCTTCCTTGGCTCAGTCCAATTTCTCCTTCCAGCCCAGTCCGATTTTTTCTCATGCGTAGCCCATCTTCCAGCTCAGCCCAACTGGCACCAGCTACTTAGCCTAGCCCGCCTCCTCCCTTCCTCTCTCCACCATACAGGCCCCGCTATTAGCCGAGTCATCCCCATCCTAGACTCCTTCCTTGACTCCGTCTCATTTCCTATGTCATAGCCATCATGGCCTCCTTCTCTGACTTGGTGCGCACACCTAGGACACCATCATCGCATGTCCTTAAATAGCGCAACCCCCTCTGCCACTCCATCGAGCTAAGGTTGCCCCAATCTCCTCTTCTCACTAAGAATTCGAAGCAAGTAGCTGCCACCCACCTTAGCTCTGTGAGCAATTGCCCTTGCATTGGTGAACCTCCATTCTTACCGACCACCTTTTGAGAATCCTCGTGTGCTACCCTACCTCATCCATGCCTCGCTGAGGTCAAGCACCCACCAAAGCACCATTTTCGCCGTGTACCCAAGCTTCTTCGCCGCCAATCTTCCTAGGTGACCCTTGGTCTGTGCGCCTACCTCTTTAGCATCGCATTGCACCCAAAAATTATCCCACATCTCATCACCCCTCGCCGCACTCCTCACCGAAGATCCACTGCCGCCCAAGCATCATCTCTACCCCTCTCATTGCTGACCATGTGCCACCCACCATTGACCAATCTGAACCATCAGATGGGATCACTGTGTCATGGTGATGCTCATGGTGCCCTCGCCGATGTCCAGATCGTGATCAATCACCGCCACTGTTACCAGAGGACCTTTGGTCATCGATCTTTTCCGATCAGCTTCCCACATGGTTGCCACATTAGTGCACAGAGCACGCGTGTTCGCCATGTTGCAACCATGTTAGCTTCAGCTGCCACATCACCTCACCGTTTCACCCTGCCATGTCAATGGCCCAATCATGTTCCACGTGTCAACCAAGTTAGGGCCACATCATCATCTTTTGCCCACGTGTCATCCATGTGCTGGCCACATCACCTTACCCTATCAACTAGAACCCTAAGACTAATTCGGTGGACCTAGTCTACCGTGGACCAAGCCACTAACATGTGGATCCCACTATCAAGTTTTCAATTTTTTTTCTTTCATTTAATTTTGAAGGGAATTTTCTAGATAATCTCTTTTCACTCTCAATTTCGGGGACTTAATTTTTTTATCAAATCTTTCGAGAGCTCGTTCTACTTCATACAAACTCTGATTGACCTGATTCTTTTTCTTAAATTCATCTAAAATTCAGCTATATCTTTTGGTTCTAGTTTTATAGTTTTTGGTTTTTTATTTGGATTTTATTTGTGTTTTTTCACTTTCTCTATCGTTAGATAGCATATTCAAATGAGCAGAAACAAGAGCTGAAGGTCAAGAATTGATAACTAAGCAAGGCCAAGGCAAGTTATGATTGTTAATCTTATTGAATTTATTATTTCAAATCTATTATTTATTATTTTATTTTTAAATTACATGCATTGCTAATTTAATACAAACCTTTGTGATTGGTAGTTATTGACCAACTTGATTAAATCTCTCAATTGATAATTTGAATGCTATAATTTCATTATCACCATAGGATGGGTAATTAACTAGTGATGCAATACTAGTATCCACTTGGGTTGTATGTTTAGTATGCTTAGCCATGTTTATAGTGCGTTGGGCTCATCATCATATGTTGATTCATTAATTAGTTTTAATTTAATGAGATATTGAATCGTGGTGGTCAGCCACAATTATAAAATTTATGTACCATGACATAGGTAGTGTCACTAGTGTTCATTATACAAATTGGTTTTCACTTGGGTAAGTGATCATGCAGTAAAGGGGAAGTGTGGTTAGCACTTTTTGGGATATAGATGTTTCGCTTTGGTAATATTTAAGGACTTAACTTTGTGCACCATTGATCTGAGTCTTATCGTACATCCACACGTCAAGTATGGGAAAATGGTTGTCAGTTAGACATTTCCATGGGATGCAAGAGGGGGCTCTCCAACTAGGTGGTTAGCCTACTCGACCGTGAAATTTTAGCTAGAGGAACTAGGTTGAGATTGAATATTGTAAAGGTCTTGTGATAATCTCTTAGTCGCAAACCTTTGAAAGTATGTCAGACGGACATTATAAGTTGATTTTTGAATAGCCATGTCCCCGGTCATAGACAATGCTTAGTGATTTCATATGAGGGAGTAGAGATTTCATAAAAATATGGTTGGGTTAAGTTTGAGGAGTGAATGTTTAGTTAGTGGTTCAATATGTGAATGGCTAGTTCATGAGTAGTTTATTGGGTGGATAGTTAGTTCACTTATGAATAATTTAATTTCTTTGACTTAATTGCTTATTACTTGTTTTGAAAGTTTGCTTTCAATCTATTTATTGTATTACTCTAAATTGTTGCTTTTCGCAAAATAACTATTCAGGCATCTTTTGGTAAGCCTTGCATCATTATATATTACATCTTGTTTCAAATGAATTGCTGAGTGTTCATGGTTATATCATTTGCTGCTCAGTTGTTGAAGAAGAACCACATCAGACAGAGGTGCTTGAAGGAGGTTTCTTTGATGACTTCTTGGAATAGGACTTCGCTTCCCAGTCGATTGCCTGTGGTATGTCGAATGGCTATTATACTTATCTTTTGTTTTCCGCTACTAAGGTTTTGCTAATCCCTTTAGGCTATTATTTGTAACATTGGCCATAAGGTCATTATTCTGATAATTAATAATATTTGGGTTTTTCTTAGCTAATGGTGAATATGATTGATATTTCACCTATGTTTCTACTGTGTATACTAGCATGATCCTAGACTAGTGTGGAATACACAGAAAGTTTAGATTTGCATATTCGGGTCTCAACAATGAGCTATGAAGATTATCCATATTGATTCAAACAAGAATTGCTACAAGTTATATGATGAGTAGAAGCTATCTAGATCATGACAATTCATATATAGAAAAGCATAGCTAAGCATAGTTATATGATGAATTAAGTCAATTTGAGAACATGTGAAGATGATCAAAGTCCAATTCAATCATTTAAAGTGCTACAATTATAAGCCAAGCTATATCAATAAGATAAATGAAACCAAGAAGTTATAATTGAATCATTTAGAATGCTACAAATTCAATATTAAATTATTTTGTTCAAACACTTAGAATTGAGCTCAAATAGCATATTTAGCACTTTTGAAAATACAATTTGGTCTTATCTTAGTAAAGTAAGTCCTAAACTATGAGTCATCTATAACTGCCTCCTAAGCTTTAAGCATTTTTCATAATTCTTTGTTTTCTTCACTTTTGATTAGCCATGTGCTAGATCGCAAGCCTTTGTTGACCACCCCAAGCAATAAGCTTAAGAGTATGGTCTTGGTTATGCAAAACACCCCTAAGTTCATACCTAATGTAATAGCAAGTTGTCTCATAAGAAGGAAATGGTGAAATCAAAGTTTTCGCATATAAAAGAGATCATTTTTTTCATTTTAGCTATTAGTTCAAGAACAATAAGGTACTCTTGAGTCCATAAGCAATATCCAACCATAGCTACAAAAACCTATGAGAAGTAAACTCATACTTCGATAAAGAATTAGTATAGCCCAATTTAGATACTAGATTCCAAAGAGCATATTTGATATGGCATGAATTATAAAAGGATCACTAAAGTAAAACTAGTCATGAGATCAAATATTGACATGCTTTACTTCAAGGTTTGCATTTTTAGTATGCTAGCATGGTAAATAGCTAAGCTACCCATAGAAAATTATGATAAATCAAGCTAAACTAGCTAAAAACATGGCAAGGAGGAATTTCATGATAGCACATCATACATGAGTAATAATCAAAGCTCCATGGATATTAACTAGATTTAGTTGCAAAAATTTAGATTTGCAATATCATACAATGAATGCAACAAAGATTCAAACTCCCCCTTAAACCAAGCAAGAAAGGCAAATAACCTCAAAATCCCCTCAAGAAGTAAAATGAGAGAAGTAAGAGGCTAAAAGATTGCAAAATGAGATAAAATTCAAACTTGACACAAGAGCACTAGTCTACCCTTCTCAAGGTGGTTTATATGGAGAAGAACCAAATGAAGGAGAAATCAATTATGGAATTGATACTACTTGCATGAAAGAAGTAAATCAATTGAAGAAATAGATATCAAGGTAAGAAATTACAACCAATTGTAAGAAACTAGAGTCCCCAAAACCTAAACAACAAGCATAAGACACCTAGCCCAAGTCACTACCTTCTACTCCACAAAGGTCTCTAGGCCAAGAGAAACACAAGCTAAGGAATGAATCAACACTAGGAATCCCCACTACTATATACTAGAGACTGAAGAAGCGAGCTCAACCTAGATATGATAAAAGACTCTAGAATACCTAAAGGAGTGAGAACACTCCTAAGAAAAACACAACTCAAGAAAACAACCTATCCAAACCCAGATCCTCAACTAAAACCCAAATGATATGCAATGAAGAAAATGGGAATGGAGAATCTGAAAAGAGCTTAAGTAATGATACCACTTGTCCCTGTGGCTACTTGTTGGAACATATTCGATATCACTTGTTGATGAACCAAGAGCACGGTGTGGTCTTAAAGGTGATAGAGATCACTAGAAATCCATGTGATGAAGATTTAAAAATAGCATCCAAGATATTCATGATCTCCTCACCACTTGAAAAGTCTATCTCAAAGAGACAGGAGCCATCGATACCTCAGTATTGGGGTTAGTGATAAAAAACTTAAGAATCTAGTATTGGGACACACGACATGCAAGAACAACAGTATATAAACCATAAGTGGGTGTAGGAATAGAAATATATAAACCATAAGAGGGATCAGCATGAAAAGTATAAGAATGCACACGAGCACTACCTAGACCTCTCTTAGACTCTTTCTTGGGTCAACTAGCAAAAGACCTACACTCCGCCTATTAGTAGCCACTCGTGATCTACCATTACCCTCATAGTATCCTATACCCCTACTCTATTGAGCACTAGCAAAAGGAGTTATAGAAGCCATCTACCTTAGATTTGACACTAAGAATCATAGTAGCTCTAGGTGCATTCTGGGCCGATGGCACTCATATCATACCCTTCAAGGCTCGCACACGTTGTTTTTGCTCATGCTTGGCCTTCTAGAAATAGAAGTCAATTATGTGGCCATCCTTCTTGCAAAAGGTATTTTGGCATTTGAACTTTTGAGGGATCTTACCTCATGAAGTAGAAGTACCAACAATGCTAGAAGAGATTTGGGTAAATCTGGCTAACTTGAAAATTAGCATGATTGGCTTAGGTGGTTTTACCTTAAACTTACCACTATCCCAGGCTCTAACAATTTGAGGAGGGTAATTCTTGGAATGCTTAATATGGTTGAACTCTAGACCTTTATATTTGATACTCACCTTAGATTGATCTAAGATCATGTTCAGGTTCTTTTTGCCACTAGAAAATCATTCCAAGGTTTTCTTAAGGTAGTCATTTTCTTTGCCTAGGTTGGTACATATGGTACACTTAAGGTTCTTAGTTGCCCTAGCATATCTCTATTCATAGATGGCTATCTTTAGTTTCAAGGCTTTACAAGACACATAAGAAATATCCTTGATCCGACCCATCCGCTCTTCAAATTTGACTCTAAAAGCCTGAGTTATCTCATCTAAATCATTTTCAATCTCAGCACAAAATGCACAAATAATAGAATCAATGGATTTCTTAGATGCAGTCATGGATGATTATTTTTATTTTTGTCTTCAAGTGTCTTGTTAAGAGCTTCAATTCCATTAGTGTGCTTAGGGTAGTTTTCACATGATTTATTTAGAATGATGAAGAATTTCAGTCAATTGTTTCAGGTTTTGCTCTCTAAACTCATAATGAGAACATGAATATTCAGGACTGAATTGAAGCAAGGTTTTAGTGGCACTAGCAAGTTTTAGTTCAAGCAAGGCGCAGTTGGAGCAAGATGAAAAATAGTATCTAAAGCACCGACACCTATGTCAATATGGTCATTGCTAGACTTTAGTGTCACTAACTCATCCTTAGCATCTATGAGTTGGCTAACAATAGAATAACGTGTAGTTTTAAGCTTACCCAACTTAGGATGTAAAGCAAGGCAAGAATCATAGTTTTCATCATCATGAATTAAAGCTCCATGCTAAGCAAGTTCTTTCTACAAGCTTTCAATTACATAATCCTGGTTCTCAATTTTCTTGTACTTCTTCTCTAGTTCTCTACCACAATAGATGATCACACACTTTATATCCTCAATAGAAGGGCATACCTCATCTGGATATCTGAAGATGGAACCGTCATTGGATGCGTCCTCAGTGTTGCCCTCGACGATGTCCTCAAGTGCCATGAAGCACATGACAGTGAAGTCTAGAAAATCCTTCTTCTTGCCTCTCTGATCATTCTTGTCATCATCAGTTTCTGAGTCCATATTGCTTATGTTGATGGTCTCAAGAGTAGCAAGGACCCAGTTAATAGATTTGTGGTAGTTGGGCTTGTTCTTCTGAGAGACCAGGTGGTCGTGACTCCATGTGAATGATGAGTAATTGACAAAGGTTTAGGATAGTCGAGTTTGGTTTGAGTGGTTCGGAGTCGAGTCGTTGCGTGGCGCAATCGGGCTCGGTCGGACTTTGGTCAAATCTGGTCATTTGGGTTTAGGATGCATATTCTAATGTTTTGACAGGTTTTGACTTCATCTGTGGTAAGTGTAATGGTATTTACGCTTTCATGTGTCGAGCGGTGCTATTTGGCGTGTTTCTTGTCGTAATGCAGGGCGTCGAGTTGGAGTCGTGGCGAGACACGGTGGACCGGACTAGGCGCAGGTGCGCGAGGTCGAACGGTCGGATGTGTCGAAGACGACGTGGACTCGAGGTGGTTGCGGGCGTGCGAGGCAAGGAGCGCGAAGCTTCGGAAGGTGCGTAGAAGGCGAATCGGAAATTCGCAAGGCTGCACAAGCGGGGCGGCGCCGTTGATTTAGCAGCGTAGCGGGCGAGACCCGTTAGCCAAGGCTATAAATAGGATTGAGGGGCTGCATGCCCACTTGAGCATTGTATGAGAGAATTAGGGTTTTAGAGTCAAACGAAGCTTTGGTGGCTTGCTTTGGCTTTAGACTTTAGTTGTTGAGAGTGGGTAGTAGTGGCAGAGTAGTGCTCCCTCTGTTATCTACGATGTGTTCTAGGTGTGAGTTCCAGTGTGTGTGTTCTTCCTCCCTCATGTGTTCTTGAGTGGTGTTCTTGAGTAGAGAGGGAGAGGATGGATTGAGGAGTTTGTAATCTTTCCTTTTGTATCAAGTCGGGGTATCGGAACTCCTCTGTATTCCCTGTGATTCAAGAAATGAAATCTGAAGTTTGGTTTTCCCTGTTCGTAGCTTCTGTTCTTCAGTTTCCTCTTTGCAAGACTTCTTGATTTTCGTGGTTCTGAGTTCTTGCTTGCTGGAGAGTGCCAAAATGGGTTGCTATGACATGGGTGATGCTCAAAAGCCATTTGGCTATTTAATCCCAAGAGCAAACCGAGTTTGATTCTCATATTTCGGTTTTGGCCTCCTCTGTTCTTGTTCTCAGTTTCTAGGGTTTGGAGCTGCTCTTGATTCCCTTGTTGAGATGGCTTGAAATTTGGTATGGAGAGTCCAGAGGCTATTAATTAGTTACCCTCAAAATTTCATAGCCAAAGGATCAACGGTTGGGGAGTAATTTGATTTTTGGCTCGGGTTGTGCAAAAATTCAGATTTTTACCCATAATCTGAAATTCTTGCTTCTTGGTTTGATTCTCTTGTTTCCCAAGGTCCCCTTACTATTTAGTATGTTGTAGTAAGGCCTTGGATCAAAAGATTGAGAGCAAACCTTCTTTTTAGCCAAAAATCCAAGTCTCAAAGTTCCACTGAAAATCCTGTTTGTTGTTTTTCTCGAGAGGTACTACCGCTCTGGAGAGGTACTACCGCGGAGGTACTACCGCTTGTCCTAAGCGGTACTACGGTTTTGTTCGGACCAATCGATCGGCAGCAAAGAAACGTTCGGACAAGTCCGATCTTCGTCTTGATACTACCGCTCCTCGAGAGGTACTACCGCTCCTCGAGAGGTACTACCGCTCAAAGGTACTACCGCTCGTCTCAGTGGTACTCTCGCTTTGATCGGACTTGCTCAATTTATTTTTCTTGGTTGCTTCTTTACGGATCTGGTTTTCTCTGCTGTTGTTCTTCCTGTAAGTACTTGTCTTCTACCTTCATAGCTCCCATAGCTATTGGAGAAGAAGATATTTGTTGGGGGCGATTTTTAGAGATCGACATTCACCCCCCCTCTGTCGCCATTTTGGTCCTACAATTGGTATCAGAGCCGGTTAGCTCTTTTCAATAGATCTTAACCGGTCTCAAGAGCCATGGCGACGGACAAGTACTCGACCAAGCCTCCCGTCTTTGATGGCCTGGATTATCCCTTCTGGAAGAGCCGAATGGAAACATACATCCAGGCTCAGGGGTATGCCATTTGGCGGAAGGTGAAGGTCAGATTTGTTGTTCCTGCCGATGAGAACATTAATGCTGGAAATATGCATGATGTTGAGGCAAACGCTAAGGCAAGGAACATCATAATCCAGGGCCTGAGTCGTAGCGAGTTTGACCGCATCTCTCATCTTTCGTCCGCCTTCGATATTTGGGAGACCCTCGATGCATACCATGAGGGCACCACCCAGATTAAGACGGTGCGACAGGACGATTCAGCGAGAATACAACAAATTGAGATGCTTGCTGGTGAGTCCTCGATGAGTGCTTGCGCGTTTCCATAAGATCTTGAGCAACCTCCGGCGGTCGGTCTCACATACCCGACTCGGACAATGCTCGTCGGATGCTTGCGGCACTTGATCTGCGTGTTTGGGAGATGAAAGTGACCACCATCAAGGACACGCAGACCTCTCGACCTTGACTCTTGGCGCGCTGTACTCGCGCCTCAAGACTCACGAGATTGCGTTGTCTCGTGAGTCGAAGTCACAGTCGATGGCTTTGGTCACTGATCCCACGTTGGCTTCTGGTTCCTCTTCTTCTGGTTCTCTTTGCGGTTTCTCCCTTGCTGCTCTCTGTGACATAACTGATGATCAGTTAGAGCAGCTTGCGGATGATCAGCTGGCCCTCCTTGCTCGAAGATTCTCCCATGCTTACAAGGGGAGGAGGGACAGAAAGAGAGGAGGACCCGTGATTTGCTTTGAGTGTGGTGGCCCCAACCACATTCGGGCAAACTGCCCCAAGCTGGAGAAAGGCAAGAACGACTACGGCGGCTCGGGCAAGATCGACTACACCGACAAGAACCGCAACAAGAAGCCTCCAGCTCGGACAGGAAAGAAGAAGTTCGCAACCGGGAAGGCCAAGCTCTTCCACAGTGTCCTCACCGCCTTCGACGACCTCGACCTCGGCGAGGTGGAGGGATGGAGCGGCGGCGACGGACGGGTGACCAAGAGCCCAAGGATGGTGGCGGCGACTTCTGCGGCATGTGCTTCATGGCCCTCGAGGGCGAATCGAGCGACAATGGCTGTACTCCGACTCGGACGAGGTATGCCCCACATACGACCAGCTTAATCATGCTTTCCTTAAGCTAGGTGGCTTTCATGCTAGAGCTAGGGCTAGGTGTACTGAGTTAGAGAAGGAAGTAGATAGATTATCACGGGAGCTTACTTCACTTACATCTGCTCCCTCCCGTGATGATTGTGATACTTGCTGTGCTCTGTTGGGTGACATGGAGAAACTAAGGACCTCGCATGATAGTGTGTCCTCCGAGCTTGATATTGTTAAGGTGGAGAATGTTAGTGCGCTTGCTGAGTTAGAGTTGAGTAGGATGGTCATTTACCCTACTTACTACTGATGAGACTACTTCTCCCACCTCATGTGAGGTTAAGGACATTGCTGCTAGAGGACCTTATGCCATGCTCCTTGATCTGCCCGAGTCTTGTGAAAATTGCAATAACTTGAAGATGAATCTAAAACGGGCAGATCATAAAATTGCTGAACTACAAGCTTCTTTGCTTGAGCCGATTGATTCATGCTTGAACTGTCCTAAGTTAACTGCTGAACTTGAAGTCTCTCCAAACAGTTTCAAGAAATGATTGATCATGATAGGAAGTTGGCTCAGTATGCTTCTAAGGACCCTGTTAGCTCACCATGCATTAATTGTAACAAACTAAAATCTGACTTGGTTGCATTGGATGAGAAATGTGTGAAGCTAACTAAGGACCTACTAGAGAAGCCACCATCTGCTTGTATTATGCTGTCTTTGAGAAGGGGAGAAGCCCGGGGTAAGGTTGAGGCGCTTAGCGGCGTGAGCCTACCGCTAGCGATGGGACTGTCCATTACGAGTCGGCTATGCGTGCACAAGCCATTCGTTCCTCTGCTATTGGTTCTTCATCCGCTTCCTTACCTCCTGCTGTTCCCTCTTTCCCTGCTCTTCTTGCACTCTCTCTTTCGAGTGTCGATGCCTTATGAACACTCTCGAGAGATTTGTAGGCGGCAAGAAGAAGCTTAATCTTATTCTAGACCAGTCCAAGATTTGCAGATTTAATCGGGGTCTAGGATATGACTATTATGAGGATATGAGGAAGCATCCACTGCTGTGCTCGGACCCATAGCACCGTGTGTGATCGAGACCGAGTCGGGGCGAAAAGTACAATTTAAATCAGCGGGCTATGTACGGGGATATCGGCGGCAAGGTGATTGCACTGCGCCGCCCTCTCGGAAGGCGGCTCGACCGTGCTACTTCTACCTCTCGAGAGGATGAAGTATCACTGCACCTTCTGTCGAAGGATGGACACCGGTTGATCGATGCTTGAGCGCGCCAAGATCGCGCGTAGAGACCGTGTTAAGTCTCTAGGCGTATTCGAGTCGGCCCAGATCCACGAGTGCACCTAGGACCAGCCGAGGTCTAGGTTTATCGCCGTTGATGGGTTTGGGCAGCATCGAGGCTTGGTTTTTCGAGTCTTCGCTTTTCGTCCTCATGCTGCTCCTGCTCATGACTTCCGCCGTCCCGAGGTACATCTCGTTTCCCCGTCGAGCGATTACGCGGTGTGTTCAGCGTGTTGCGGTGTTCGACTCGCTCTCCGTAGCGATCGGACCCGCAGCTTCAGTCTGCTCACGACCTTCGCTGAGTGACGAGAGCGTAGGGTAGATAGAGGTCGATCGTGCTTGACTACTTCATCTACTCGGCGTGTTGTTCAGTATTGGGTGCCAAAATCACTCTTGATTTACCCATCATCGAGACTTTACTCTGTTTGACTCGGGTTCGCCGCGGGAAGGAAAGGTTTGGCTTGTAGACTCGGGTGTTCACGACACATGACCGGAGACTCCGTTGGTTTTCTTCCCTTGCGTGCTCCGGTGATGAGTCGATCACCTTCGGAGACGCCGTGCAGGCGCGTCATCGCCAAAGGTGCTTGCGCGTTAATGATTCTTTCATTCGAAAGATGTAGCCTTGGTTAGTAAGCTGCGGTACAATTTACTTTCGTCTCTCGACTTCGATGACGGTTTGGTAAGCTTTAAGAAAATGTTTGTAAAATTCTTGATTCTTGGGTAGTCCGGTTTGCGGGATTTCGTTATGGGAGGATCTTTCGTGCTGATTTTTCCGAGTCTTCGGTGATCCTCTCGGTGTTTACTTGCTTCGAGTCCCGCGATCTTTCTTTCGGCATAGGAGACTTGGTCATATCGGATTTGATCATTTGACCGAGTTAGCGCCACGATCTCATTCGTGGTGCTGCGAAACTCAAGATGGTCAAAGACCTTGTTTGCTCTCCATGCCGCACGGCAAGATGGTTGCCGCTTCTCACCCTCCGGTCACGATTACTATGACCGATGCACCGGACATTGCTCCACATGGACACGATTGGACCAGCTCGAGTCAGATCAGCGGGAGGAAGTGGTATGTTCTTGTTGTGGTCGATGACTTCTCGAGGTATTCTTGGGTGTTTTTCTTAGCCTCGAAGGATGAGACGTTTCACATTTCGAGGTCTTTTGATGAGGCTTTCTGTAGAGCTCCCGGTGCCTTACGAGCAATTCGCAGTGACAATGGCACGGAGTTCAAGAATTCCTACTTTGAGAGTTTCGTGGTGAGACAGTGTAGAGCACGATTCTCTTCTCCATACGTCCCTCGAGTAGAATGGCGTTGTGGAGAGGAAGAACCGCACCTTGGTCGAGATGGCCGGGACGATGCTTGATGAGTACTCTACACCGCGGAAGTTTTGGGCTGAGGCTATAGCCACCGCGTGCCATGTCTCAAATCGAGTTTTCTTGCACACTTGCATCGCACTTCTTATGAGCTGAGATATGGGCGAAAGCCTAGCGTCTCTCATTTTCGTGTGTTTGGTTGCAAGTGCTTTGTTTTGAAGTCAGGAACCTAGACAAGTTCGAGTCACGTTCTTGTGATGGAATCTTTCTAGGTTACTCGCCTTCTTCGCGGGCTTATAGGGTGCAGGCTGCGAGTCTAGTAAAATGGTAGAGACCGTGAGGTGACCTTTGACGAGGCGGTCCGGGACTAGGCCCGATATCTCGAGTTCTTTAGAGCAATCCGAGACCATCTTTGTGGATGATGAGGATGATGGAGACGACGGTTGTCTACACGATCCGTCCCTCATCCACCCCTTGAGGTGCCGTCTTCCACCGCACCTCGAGGTGATCGACCATGCCTTCGCTTCTTCTCGGAGTGGTGGCTCTGTTCCTACCTCGTCGACTCACGAGGTAGAGGCCACTTCTTCATCTCATCCTAGACCTCCTACACATATCCGAAAGCTCATCCTTGAGCGGATCATTGGAGACCTTTTCGAGCGTGTTACCCGCTCAAAATCGCTTATCTCAATTCTGTCTCCATTCGCTTTCATTGCCTCCTTTGAGCCCAAAGATGTCTCTCATGCTTTATCTGATGAGTCTTGGGTCAATGCCATGCATGAGGAGCTAGAAAATTTCGAGAGGAACAAGGTCTAATCGCATGTCGAGCCCCCACGAGGTCACAATATTATTGGGACTAAGTGGGTGTTCAAGAACAAGCAGAGCGAGGATGGAGTGGTTATTCGAAACAAGGCTAGACTGGTTGCTCGGGGTTCTCCCGGGTTGAAGGTCTAGATTTCGAGAGACCTTTGCCCCTGTAGCTAGACTTGAAGCCATTAGAATCCTGCTTGCCTTTGCGGCTTCTAAGGGTTTCAAGCTTTACAGATGGACGTCAAGAGTGCCTTTCTCAATGGCCTTATTGAGGAAGAGGTCTACGTCCGACGACCTCTGATTTCGAAACCCCAAATACCCAAACCATGTCTTCAAGCTTTCCAAAGCGTTGTATGGACTCTAGCAGGCCCCAGGGCTTGGTATGAGAGGCTTAAGTCCTACTTGTTGAGTCATGGGTTTGAAATGGGTAAAGTTGATAAGACCTTGTTCATCCGCCGGCTTGGCGTGACCTTCTGCTAGTCGGATCTATGTCGATGACATTATCTTTGGCGGCTCTTCCCATACTCTAGTTTCCCGGTTCTCGGATGTCATGAGCACCGAGTTTGAAATGAGTATGATGGGTGAGTTGACCTTCTTCCTTGGCTTCCAAATTAGCGCACTCGGAGGTACATTTCTTCATCAAGGAAAGTACACTCGTGACCTTCTGAAGCGCTTCGATATGAGTGATGGTAAGCCGGTGTCAACTCCCATGGCTTCGACAGCCTATCTTGACCCAGATGAGGATGGCGAGCGAGTTGATCAGAAAGAGTTCAGAAGTATGATCGGCTCCCTTCTTTACCTCAACGCCTCGAGACCGGACATACACTTCTCCGTGTTGCGTGTGCTCGTTCGAGCTTCTCCTCGCGTATCTCACCGTCGAAGCGGTGAAGCGCATCTTCGGTACCTTCGAGCTACCATTGACTATGGTATCGGTACTCTTCCTCATCCTGTCTTTCCTTGAGAGCCTTTTCGGATGCGGACTTTGCCGTTGTAGGATAGATAGGAAGAGCACTTCCAGCACTGCCGTTCATTGGCACTTCTCGCTCTGGTCTTGAGGAAGCGATCCGGTGTTGCATGATCCCACTGCAGAGGCCGAAAGCGTTGTCGCTGCCACCGCAGCTGCGGCCAGTACTTTGGATGGTTTCGACCTGCGGGACTTTGGGTTAGCATTAGACAAGATTCCACTCTTTTGTGATAACACGCCCGCTATCAACATTGCTAAGAACCCGCAGCACTCTCGGACCAAGCATATTGATATTCGCTTCCACTTCCTTAGAGACCATGTAGAGAAAGATGACATAGTGCTCCAGTTTGTGAGAGTGACCACCGGTTGGCGATATCTTCACCAAGCCTTTGGACAGCTTCGAGGTTTTCAGCTCATGGGAGAGCTTGGGGTGGTTTGTCCTTACGGACTGTAGTGAGTAGGAGCTTTGGGCTTTACTGCTTTACTATATTGATTATGCTTCTGTCTCATTTCTGTTGCATTGCACTCGGGGTGCATTTGGGTTTAGTCCTTCCAGCATAGGTTAGAGTGCTTCTCTTGCCGAGATGCTTAGACTTCTAACTCTTATCTTGTGCTTCCAGGATTAGCTGCTTCTTATCTCACTAGGTCGAGCTCACTCACATCTTGTAGGTTCTAACGAGGGTTGGGCCACCCTCGGGTAGACAGGGTACGTGTTTGCTCTCTAGTGTGTGATTTACTGTTAGCTGATTGTCCTGGAGTCATATGGGGTAGATGAGAGTCGTCCTGAGCCATAGTTGTCTCTATATCTTATCTATGCTTTAAGGATCACTGTTTTGGTTTTATTTGCCACTTCTCGATTTATTGCTTTGGTTCGGGAGAGTTCATTTGGGAGCTTCGAGCTTAATTGTGACTTAACTCAACTTGAACTAAAATTGCATGTCATGTTGAGGGGGAGCTGGATTTTTTCTGCATTTTAGCATTTCGCATTGTAATATAACTACATTGAGCCTTGATTATTATCATGTTATGACATGTTTACAGTGCTTTACACCTTGCCATGATTTGTGCTTTATATGCTAGATTGATCATGACTTCATACGTGTAGACTAGCTTTTACCATGATAAGTTAATTAAAATTGCCCAACTTGAAGTAAAACTTGTCATGCTAGCATTTGAGTTTAGTCTTTCTGGAGTTATCTCTTTATGATTCATGCCATGTCAACTAGGCTTAGCTGAGCGTTGAATCTTTTATTGAGCCTTAGATTGAGCTATTTTAGTCTCTTGATGTAGCATGAGGAAGTACAATTTGTTTAACAAAAAAAAAAGATCTCTCTTGTGCGAAAAAACTGATTTCACCAATTCTTTCTCATGAGACGGCTTGCCATTGCACTAGGCATGAACTCAGGGGGAGTTTTGGATGACCTAGACTATCTTCTTAAGCTTCTCGCTTGGAGTAGTCGCATAAGGCTTGAGATCTAGCACAAAAAAATCTCTTTTGTGCGAAAAAACTGATTTCACCAATTCTTTCTCATGAGACGGCTTGCCATTGCACTAGGCATGAACTCAAGGGAGTTTTGGATGACCTAGACTATCTTCTTAAGCTTATTGCTTGGAGTAGTCGCATAAGGCTTGAGATCTAGCACATAAACAAAATTTGGGTTAGAAACGACCATGAGCTTTAAAAAGACAATGTCTTATGTGCTCAATTTGCTTAAGCTACAAAAAGAACCAAGTACTTGCGCCAATGTTTCATTCTTGAGCATAGCACTCTAGTTGGTCTCAATATTAGCTTCTTGGTTTCGCTTAGCTTACTTGACATGGCCGGCATCATCCTTGGGTATCTCTAGTTAGACTTTACCTCTTGATGACTTGACATTCTCACTTAATGCACTATATTTCAGATTGTCATCTATGTGTTCTAGCTAGCTTATACATGTCATGTCATGATCTAGATAGCTTTTTATAGAGTTATGGCTTGGTGCATCTCATTATGGTCAATATGGATAATTCTCATGGCTCTAAATGCTTAAATAAACAAACTTCAGCCATATTCATCCATTGACATGTCATATTCTCTCTATTGCATCTTGATGTGTTTATTGCCAAAGGGGGAGAATAGAGAAGAAAAAGTCTGTTGGGAACAGTTTAGAGCTTTGAAGATCAATTTGTAGAGCTTTGAAGATCAATTTGCTATTTCAGTTGTTGCTCTAGTGTTCCTTCTGTCGACATGGTCATTAGCTTCATTCTCTTCTTTGGACCATGTTGGATTCTTCAAAATCAAACTCAACTTCATGCTTTTTCTGAGTTTGTCAATATACTCATCAAGGGGAGATTGAGAGACCAGTGGTCGTGACTCCATGTGAATGATGAGTAATTGACAAAGGTTTAGGATAGTCGAGTTTGGTTTGAGTGGTTCGAGTCAGTCGTTATGCGGCGCAATCGGGCTCGGTTGGACTTTGGTCAAATCTGGTCATTTGGGTTTAGGATGCATATTCTAATGTTTTGACAGGTTTTGACTTCATCCGTGTAAGTGTAATGGTATTTACGCTTTCATGTGTCGAGCGGTGCTATTTGACGTGTTTCTTGTCGTGTGATCGCAGGACGCCGAGTTGGAGTCGTGGCGAGACACGGTGGACCGGACTAGGCGCAGGTGGCGCCGAGGTCGAACGGTCGGGATGTGTCGAACGACGTGGACTCGAGGTGGTTGCAGGCGTGCGAGGCAAGGAGCGCGAAGCTTCGGAAGGTGCGAGAAGGCGAATCGGAAATTCGCAAGGCTGCACAAGCGGAGCGGGCGCCGTTGGATTTAGCAGCGTAACAGGCGAGACCCGTTAGCCAAGGCTATAAATAGGATTGAGGGGCTGCATGCCCACTTGAGCATTGTATGAGAGAATTAGGGTTTTAGAGTCAAAAGAAGCTTTGGTGGCTTGCTTTGGCTTTAGACTTTAGTTGTTGAGAGTGGGTAGTAGTGGCGAGTAGTGCTCCTCTCATTATCTCGATGTGTTCTAGGTGTGAGTTCCAGTGTGTGTGTTCTTCCTCCCTCATGTGTTCTTGAGTGGTGTTCTTGAGTAGAGAGGAGAGGATGGATTGAGGAGTTTGTAATCTTTCCTTTTGTATCAAGTCGGGTATCGAACTCCTCTGTATTCCCGTGATTCAAGAAATGAAATCTGAAGTTTGGTTTTCCTGTTCGTAGCTTCATTCTTGAGTTTCCTCTTTGCAAGACTTCTTGATTTTCGTGGTTCTGAGTTCTTGCTTGCTGGAGAGTGCCAAAATGGGTTGCTATGACATGGGTGACGCTCAAAAGCCATTTGGCTATTTAATCCCAAGAGCAAACCGAGTTTGATTCTCATATTTCGGTTTTGGCCTCCTCTGTTCTTGTTCTCAGTTTCTAGGGTTTGGAGCTGCTCTTGATTCCCTTGTTGAGATGGCTTGAAATTTGGTATGGAGAGTCCAGAGGCTATTAATTAGTTACCCTCAAAATTTCATAGCCAAAGGATCAACGGTTGGGGAGTAATTTGATTTTTGGCTCGGGTTGTGCAAAAATTCAGATTTTTACCCATAATCTGAAATTCTTGCTTCTTGGTTTGATTCTCTTGTTTCCCAAGGTCCCCTTACTATTTAGTATGTTGTAGTAAGGCCTTGGATCAAAAAGATTGAGAGCAAACCTTCTTTTTAGCCAAAAATCCGAAGTCTCAAAGTTCCAGCCTGAAAATCCTGTTTGCTGTTTTTCTCGAGAGGTACTACCGCTCCTGGAGAGGTACTACCGCTCAGAGGTACTACCACTTGTCCTAGCGGTACTACCGGTTTTGTTCAGACCAGTCTGATCGGCAGCGAAGAAACGTTCGGACAAGTCCGATCTTCGTGCGGTACTACCGCTCCTCGAGAGGTACTACCGCTCCTCGAGAGGTACTACCGCTCAAAGGTACTACCGCTCGTCTCAGCGGTACTACTGCTTGCAGTCAGACTTGCTCTGAATTTATTTTTCTTGGCTGCTTCTTTCTGGATCTGGTTTTCTCTGCTGTTGTTCTTCCTGTAAGTACTTGTCTTCTACCTTCATAGCTCCCATAGCTATTGGAGAAGAAGATATTTGTTGGGGGCGATTTTTAGAGATCGACATGCACCCCCCCCCTCTGTCGCCATTTCGGTCCTACATCTTCTTGTCATCATGAGCTCAAGAAGACTTGTGATACTCCTCCTCCTTGTCCTTCAGTTTGGGGTAGTTTGCCCAAATGTAATTTGGCTCACCACATTCAAAGCAGAAAAAGGGACCTTCTCTCTTCCTATTCCTCACATTATGATAGACTTTTGTGAATTTGGTAGATAGGAGGGATAAGACTTCCTCAGGTAGCTTCTCAAGCTGCTCACCAATCAACTCATGTAAAGCAGACAAGAAAAATCCAGAAGAGCCAAAATCCAATGATCGAGAAAACCCATTCTTCACGGGGTCAATCACAAGCACCATCGATTTTGTCTTTGGGAGATGAGAGATGAAGTGAATTTCATACGACTTCAACCTCAAGTAGAGCTTACCGTACTCATGATAGTGTCGTCATTGATTGATGTAATTTTCATCGCCACACATTCACATCTAGGGCACCAAGCACTTGGCTTGCATGCTTAAACTTAGAATAAGTAAAGTTAACTGCATGCAGATTGCTGAGAATCTTATTATAATATTGTAATATTACAAGAAGAGTACAATAACTGTTAGTGTTATGACGGTAAATTGTATGTTTGTTTCTACACGAGCTCCCAACCGCACAAGCAGGCGAACACCAAGAGGTATTGCCTGTAGTTGATCCAGCCACTATCACCACTAGCAACATGGGCATGGTGATTACGATGTTGTAGTAATAATATATATGATAATGCACAATAATTGTAATACAATTATAACAGTAACAAGTTTTTTATGCAAGCTGCCGTTTTTCCCGCCAATGCTAAGAAGACCAAGAAGGGGAAGAGGATGACTAGAGTTCCTAGCAAGCTGGTCTCTCCATTCAAGTGTTGTGCCACATGACTATCTGTGCCAATTGATATGGCTATTAAAGCTAGGAAGCTCATACTAAATGACCAGAGCCTAAAGGGATAAGATTTTCTGCTTTTGTTTTCTCCCATATGAGTATGTTTGTTTCTATTCATCATTTGCACCGTGATGTGAGACCTTTGGTTTTTTTCTTTCGACAACAATGAAGTCTTGCTGCAGTTCGGCAATGCTGTGCTTTTTGCCATCGATGGTGATATCAGAGCTTCATTCAACAATGGTCAGATGACTAAAGACATGTTCGTGCCTTTCTTCATCGACTGCATGAGCCACAATGACATTAAGCTAAGGCCGAAGAGTGTGGGTTGTAGGATTTTTCTCTACTGGGAACTTTCGGTAAGTATTTTTTAGGCAGTAAACTCTTTGTGTTTTGATAGTAATTGTTAGATATACATGTAGTAAATATTAGCTAAATGGTTGTGAATTTTTTTGTAGAGGCTACTAAATGTTGAGGAGTTCTTCAAAAATAAAGAGTACAACAGCGTGCTCACTGTGAGTATTTTGGAAGCTCAACTCGACAAGATGGACACTAAGGTAGTAAAATTGGTGAGTTATAGTACTTTTATATTATGCAAGAAGTAAATTTTGTCCTCACATCATTATCAACCCCTTTTGTTTCAATTGATAGGTCTACCTCCCCTTACTTCACAACTCCCACTGGTCGGTGTACTGCATAAACATTGTGCACAAGCACATCGACATGCTAGACTCAAACAACTATGTTCAAAAATGCACTGACCCTAATGGACATTATCGTGTAGTTGGCAGCAAGGTAATTGCATGTTTGAATAACAGCTTCCATGCCGTGACCGGTAGGAAGTTCCCAAAGTTTGTGAATTCGAGAAGGCCGTTGTTTGCCATGCCAAGACAGGTTCTCTCGAATGATTACGCCTTCTTCACCATGAAGTTCCGAGAATTTTATGATGACAAATGATAGAAGATCCAAACTGCCATAGAATCAGTAAGCAGTATTTTCTTCTATTACATGCTATATATTGTTTTGTAACATGTAGTAATTTAGGATTATGATGTATTTTTTTGTACGTAGGAGAAGGGCAATGTATACAATGCAGGTCTAGTATTCTACATGCTATTCCATGCACTCAACATTGTCAATCCCCTCCTCGATATTCTGGAGAACCTTAGGACGCGTAGCTCATTGGATTAGAATTATATGTTGTGAGTTCCTTTCTATACATTATGTAAAGTAATATGTTACATGAATAACAGTAAAATTGTGTACACAACATAGTAGAATTACCTATGATTAGCAATAAATTTACTTGTGGGCAGTAGTAAATTTAACTGGTCGTAAATTTATTTATGACTGGTAGTAAAATAAGTTGTGACTGCTGCCACCTCCTCTGTCCCCACCAATGCCATACACCTCCTTCATCCCCACCAACAATCGTGCTCAACCAGGTCATTGTGCTCAATGTGCCATCGTTAGCCTGTTGGGCTAAGCGTGCCTGTGCTAGCCTGGCACGATCTGTCCCCTCTCCGTGCTGTGCTTGGGCCATATGACAGGCACTTGGGCAGGCACGGCATGGCGCGGTAACTTATTCATGCCAAACAGTCCATGTCTAAATAGGTTGTGCCCTTTCTAGGCCTATGTCGGACCATGCTAGGCGTCTCGTTTAGCTAGGTCTATAGGTAAGCAGCAACCACTACCACACAAACCCTAAACATGCATGCAATAGGAGCTAGGAAGGGCAAGCCGCTGCTTGTTGCCACTAGATAGAGCCATCATCGTGGTATCCTACACTCCACGCTAAATTGGCCGTCAAGATCTCCTCATCCACCACCTCGTGCTCGTGCCATCGCTGTGGTCTCCTCCACTGCTCAGAGCCCAAGCCACCACTAGTTTTTTTCTTGCTACAGTTTTGATTTATTCTGTGTTTATTTTTGATTGATGGTGTTCTTTAGTTCACTTGGATCTCATGTTGTATTTTCTTTCAGTTGTTGTTGTATTACAACTTGCATAGGTGGGCACTCGATGGGCAACGGGCATAGGCGAACATTCTTGCTAGTCGCAGGTGATGGGCATGCCCATAGGTGAAATAATGGCTGGTGGGCATGGGTATGGATGACCACTACTAGGGCGGTCCCAACATAATTCAAGAATATTCAGTTGAATACCCAAAAATTTTGGCAAACAATTCACCCTATACAAGGTGTAATACATATGTATACTAGTAGTTTCGCCAAATTCGTCTTGTTCATATCCAGTCAGCCTAAATTGGTGCCAAATCCTTTGGCCCATTTCCCTCTCCTAGGCCCAAATTGGTGCTAGACACTGGCCCAGGCCCACTGTTGTGATTCACACGACACATGGTAGAAACTCTAGGTCTCACTCAGTCTCTCCTCTCACTCAGTTTCTCCTCTCACTCATGTCTCTCCTCTCTGACTTTCTTTGTTTGGCGGCGAGGAGGCTTCTTGTGTTCTGGACTCTGGACTTCTGGAGGCAGGATTCAGGAGGCTGTGTAGGAGCAGCCGTCTTGCAAGTCGCAAGTCATCTCACCATTGTCACTCGCCGGCATGGCGTGGACATGCAAGTTCGTCCTCCCCAACCTGGTGATCCTCATGGCGGCATGGCCCCATATCCCTAATCCGGTAATCCCTCCATCTCCTTCTCATCGCTTGGCGATCTCTGAATTGAAGCAACATTATGTGTCTAAATAAAGATATGATTTGTATTTTGCTTAAAGAAGTGAGGCATCTATAATGATTTTAAAGTTTTTGCATAGAAGTTGATTATATTCTGATAACTGATATATCAACTATTTAGAAACTATACAAGTGTTGTCAAGTCTTTCTTGTAGCTTGATGTGTTGAACACTTGGATGATTTGATCTCCTTTGGTGTATGGCTATCCAATCCATATTTTGTTTAGCAAATTAGGTAATATTGCTTAAATTGCTTAGCTAAAAACTGTTCAACAAGGTATGTTCATTATAAAAGCACTTTTGAACTTTTGCTTGTGGAACACAAAAATCTGACAAAGAGAATTGTCTTTTCACTTGATTAAAGTGTCATGTTGTAATTGTACAACTCTATTGTAGAATTATTCAGACTTGAATTTTAACTCAGGTTAATAGTTCCTAGAAAAAGTTTATCTAATTCCAGCCATCATGGTTTAAACTATTAGCCTTTGAGTTCTATTCTTCACTCATTGTTGAATTTGCTTCCTTTTGTGTGCTTGCCTGCATGACATTATATCTCGCTTCCAAGACATTATTTTGTAATTATTTTATATTATTTGAGATGTTGTCTGTAGTATCAACAATTGTACTTTAATTTTCGCTATTGTGGATTTTTACATTTTTTATTGAATAATATTTTTGTAACTTTGAATACCCATCTTGAAATTCCTAAGTACACCACGGACCACTATCCGTGCCCAATTGCTATCCCTATACAAGTCCACGTGATTGAGCTGTGAATCAGGGCATTTGAAAAGGAAGACTTGGTACCAACTACCAAGCCGTCCTGTAGTATATCCAAAAAATTATCAGCTGCTAGCTATCCATCTGAACACAAAATTAAACATTTTAAAACTCCCACAAGTCCTCCATTAATTAGTTTGCATAATTAACAAAGGAGAACAAACAACAAAGTGTAATCACTGTAACATGCATGTAGTTGTCACTCCAGAAGAAGAAGAAGAAGAAGAAGAAGAAGAAGAAACATGTAATTGTCAAAATGCATCAGCAAAAGTTAGCCTCATGGATTTGATTATTTTTTTACGCGAAGAGCACACAGTTAGCATAAATCCGCAATCAACATTAATATATATAATTGAACAAATCAACGTCATTTCATAGTGACGGATGACAATTTCATTGAATTTGTGTTTTTCCATATTACAGGAATGAACACGGAGAGGCAAGGGCGAATCCATGGGGTAGGCTTCATCAGGCTGGAGCCTACCCTCCACTGGTTTGCCGACCCCCCACCCCCTCCTGTGGTAGTCACTGGCGAGTGGCGACGACGTCGACGAGAAGAAAGAGCATGGAGCCAGCCAGCCAGGGGAGAAGAAAGAGCACGGAGCCAGGGGATGAAACAAGGCCGACCGAAGAAGTAGAAATGTAGGCCCACCGCGGCACCACCCACGGCCCACACATTTTGTACATCCCCAATCAGCTGTTCTCGTTCTCGTGCTCCCAAATTTTTCCAAATCCAAAAGACCAAAATCCCCATTCCCTTCCCGAGCTCGGAGCCTCCCGTTCCCCCAAATGCCCGATGAGTGACGACGGGATCGGCGGGGAGGCCGGTCACCAGATCCGGAGGGGGACGCTGGGAAGGGCTGAGGCGGGTCGCGCGTCGCGGACGCCCGGGCAGCTGCCACGGTGGGCTCGAGCGCGAGGCGCGAGCCGGGCTCTTGGGCTGGGTCGTGCCGTCGCGCGCCTCGCAGGAGCCGGGAGGCGGGAGGTGGGAGGAGGGACACGGGAGGCGGGGCCGGAGCCGGGGCCGGGAGGCGGGACGCGGGAGGCAGGAGCCGGGATTGCGTCGCCGTTGCGTGAAGCCGTCGCTGCAGCTGCTGCCTGCTTTTATTTGGCGTGGAGCGTTGTTACTGAGTTGTGATTTGTGAAGGGCTGAAGGCCGAACTGCCGAAGGTTATACACTTATATTGTTACTGCCGAACTCAAGCTCAAGCTCATTATCTCAATTACTGTTATACTGCCGAGCTTATTTGATTAGCAATTTATTAATAATTAGCAACTGTTATACTGTTGTATATACCCAATGAGCAATTAATTTGTAGGTTTACAATAATGGAGAAACGGACTTTGTTTAATTATTTTACAAGCAATTCAATTAGTACTCCCCCAAATAATAGAGAAACGAACTTTGCGTAATGAATTTGCCTTGTGAAAGTCACGAGTGGATTTTAAATGTTCATGATCATTTAAGTAATTAAATACAATTTTCTATTGTATTACTAAATTTTTTTAATTTTGATGTACAGATTGTTATCTACCGGAACCATATTTACATGTTTTAGGGATTCACTTGCCATTAGCGAGGTACCTCCATTGTATCTCTCTTTTTTCTTTGCTTTTATTCATATATGAAACTATAAATTTGATTGTACAAGAATACAAAACTATGCTTCTTATAAATTAGTTTAGTCAATCGAGGTGTAAGGCCAACAATTCTAGGAAAAGCTAATGATCTGGTAGAAGAATGTATATTTTTTTAGCTCACCTTTATTTTTTGATTCTAGATTCGCCACTGCGGAGAGGTATCAAATGTTGGGGAAAGAAAGGGGAAAAAAGCAGCTTCCAAAGATTAACGAAACTTCCAATTCAGATCCAGAACTGAAGTTTGTCCATCCGATTAAATTTCCTTAAATCTTCCAGTGAAGTAGGCGCAGCAGCAAGGCCGAGCTTGTTGTTGGCCTAGTTGGCAGCTCCACCGCCGGCGAGGCATGGACAGCTGGAAATCGGAAACGGAGATGACAGGTAAAAGCATTAGCTGATTAAACTTACCAAACAGAGCAAGTTCAAACGGCCTGGTACCAAATCATTTGCTGATATGCTAACTGGAGTTACCATTTGGCCATGAAGCTCTGTTGGTTGCCCCGATCAGGGACCGGCTGTTGTGGTCGCTGCTTTTCAAGGTTCGCCGGGCGACCGACGAAGTAATCTTATTCCAAGAAACAGAAAGAAGTTGCTCGACAAAATTTGAACAAAACCATATCGGAAAGTATATATGTTCACAGCCTTGTGTTCACTCATAGGAGAAGATTACGGGTGTGTTTGGTTGGGCTGTTACTTCTGAAAAAGCTGCTGTGGGCTGTGGGCTGTGAGAAAGCTGCTGTGAGCTGAGAGCTGTGAGAAAAGCTGAAAGCCGTTTGGTTGAAACAGCTGTGACTGTAGGTTTGGTAAGAAATACCTGTAATGCCCCTGTAGGCCTGAGAGACTGTTTATATGCAAATTGATCCTTAAACATTATGTTGTTCACTGATTCGCATGTAAATGACCATTTTAGAAAGGGAAAATTAAATTTTCTAAGTTTTGCATCCAGCATTAACATATGGTCCACATAAATAGAACGATAGCATTTTACAAAAGATATAGGGCTCATATAATGATGTCCTCCATCAACATAATTATCCCCCTCTTGCACTAACCAAAGCATCAGCTATCCTATTGCAAATGGTATTCATGGTATTCTCATTCTCCACATCTGGACTCTCATCTCCTTGTGTTTGTGCCGTGGCACTTGTCTGTTCTAGCAAGTACTCCTCATCAGCATCACATCTATCGAACTCCATATCATGCAAATTGTTGTCACGAATAAAATTATGCAACGCCAGACAAGCAAGAATGATATGCTTCTGAGTACGAGTTGAGAAACTTGGCATGCCCTTCAAAATACGCCACTTCTGCTTCAAGACTCCGAAAGCTTGCTCAATGACATTTCGAAGGGATGAATGCAAGAAATTGAACACCTCGTACTTCCCTTGCACCTCCGGCGATCCACAAGAGCATTATTGGGGTCCTCCGACGATCCACAAGAACATCGCCAATGACTCAATGGATGAAACATTGTTAGTTGAGGTTAAACCGTAGGTCGAGACTAGAAACTCATGAAGTGCCATGAAAACCTCGGTGCTCATCCGAAACATCTTATAAAAGTACCTCGGACGACCCATGCACCTCATCACCCATTGAATTCCAGTTTCTGGTGTTTCCCTGTATTCACCTTTGTGCAAATACCGCTCGGTGTACAGTTTGCCCATTTGACCAATAACAAGACATCTGTGGAAAGTTCAGCTAGCAGGAGTAGTCCCTTTTGCCCTTCTTTGGCCAAATCTTCCAAGTTTTCATCCATCTACACAAGATATTAATTTCTGAAAGAGACAATATTTTCTGAAAGAAGCACAACATAGAGAAGTAAATATTGGTTCACGACACAACAATTGAAATAAATAACTAAAAAGGTTCACAGATGACATAAGCAAATAATCTAAACATAGAGAAGTAAATATTGGTTCACAACACAACAATTGAAATAAATAACTAAAAAGGTTCACAGATGACACAACAATAAATAATCTAAACATAGAGAAGTAAATATTGGTTCACAACACAACAATACTAATAAATAACTAAAAAGGATCACAGATGACACAACAATAAATATTGGTTCACTAGCGCTTCATCATCTCCTTTTCATGCTCCCTCTCAATCAAATCAAGCCTTCCTTCATTTGTTTCCAGAGAGTTAAAGACCTCCCTAAATTCAGGCTTGATGATCAGGAAGGTGGTTGTGTGCATTAGAGCAGTTCTTTCTTGCACCCCACAATCTTTCACCATCTTCATGGCCTCTGCAATGGTAGGGACTAGGTTGGTTGGAGGAGCTGATGACGCTTCAACACTTGTGGAGATCTTCTCTGCTGCAGTTTCTATCTTCAAACATGTGTTCTTGTACAGACGAAAGAATGGGCTCTTCTCATCCTTCTCTTCAGTAGCACTACAGGAGCCCTTGCGTTTCTTTTTTCCTGGTTTCGATTTCTTCAAAGCAGCTAGCTTTACATCATCATTATCTGGAGTTTTTTGTACCTCAGCCACATCCTCATCACTTGATTCATCAGAGGATATATCTCCAGGACAGGATGCACTAGCCCCACTAACATGTACCTTGTCAAATAATATATGCAGATCATCAAGGTTCTTCAGCCCTTGTTTTCTAAACCTCACATGGTTGCATTTGATTCCTTTGTCAAGATTATTGCATCTCTTAAATTAAATGGGAAAAGTTAGCAAGGCACACCATATCAAAGCATGGAAAAATAATAATGAACAATGACACCATATCTTACCGCAAGGTGTTCATCCCACCATTCCTTAGAGCAATCAACAGTTTGCTTTGCCTCATCCCATCCAAGCCCAGTGGCATAATTCTTGAACTCCATGAACCATGTATATTCGTTTTTCATATTGTCTAACTTGTTCTTCAATTGTTTCTTTGTTCGTTTTTGACCCGATTTTTCTTCAAACTTAGATACCAGATTTTTCCAACCAGTCTTAGTAAAAATTCCCATCGGCCTATTCCCAGCTTCTATCTCTCCTTTGCAGACATCAATCAAATGCCTCACAAAGGCATCACCCCAATCTGCCTTATCACCCATTCTTGAATCAAGCAAAAAAATTATTTCATTCAATGCAACACCATATACACCATGCTGAATCATGGCAAAAATTATTGCATTCACAAAATCATGGCAAAAATTATTTCAATGCACAGAGGTATCAACCTGTCGGCTTGGGGCTTGGGGCCGGAGAAGCGCCGTCGCCGGGCTTGCGGCCGGAGCGGAGCGGAGCGGCCGGAGAAGCGCCACCGGGTGGAGGACTGCCGAGCTATGGGCGCTGGAGAAGTGCCGCCGCCGGGCTTGGGGCTTGGGGTCGCGCTTGTGGCTGGAGCGGAGCGGAGCGGCCGGAGAAGCGCCGCCGGGTGGAGGAATGCCGAGCTGTGGGCGCCAGGCTGCAGGACGGCTTCGGTAGCAGTCGCCGGCCTTGGGGCGGCAGGCGTGCCGAGCGCCAAACGTAGAGGCCGGAGCGGAGCGCAGCGGAGCGCAGCGGAGCGGCCCGGCCGGAGAAGCGCCGCCGCTGGCCACGAACCCTAGCGCCCGCCTCACGCGCCTGCTGCCGCCTGGGGTTCATGCGGATGGGGAATAGGAAAGAACGAAGCGATGGCAGGTGGGTAATTTTTTGGGAAAAGCCAGTGGAAGCACCTCCTTACCTGCTGTGAAAAATGAACTGGTACAAAAGTAGCTTTTGTCTTCCACCTCTTTGGTTAGCTTTTGGCTTTTTAGAAGCAAAAGCACCTCCAGGAAGCCCAACCAAAAGGACCCTAAGCATGTATGTACTTACCACCAGGAGTTTGTGTGTTCACTGCCTTCTGTTCATCGACGCCCTGTGGTTCTTTCTCCTTCGGTTCCGCATAGTTCATCGGATGGCCAACGAAGTAGCCTACACAGACCAAAAACAAGTTTATTTGGCAAAAATTACAGGCAAGGTACGTAGAACCGACAGAGGCAAGAAAATCTTGGTTTGAGAAATGCGTCAATCGTCTCCCATTCAGAAAAGTTTTTTTTCTTTTGTTTTGGGGAATCGAATTATCTCATGCTAGCGCGAATTCATCTTTCACAGAGGTGGACAGATGAGTTGGCCAGTCTCTCATAGAGAGAGCAAAGGAAGCTAGCAGAGAAGGGGAACAACAGCTAGCTAGATATGGCTGATTGAGCAACACTGTAAACGTACCAGGAATATCACCCTGATCGTCGTTCATGGCAGATCTCCTCCGGGATCCGGCAGGTCAACTGCCTCTGCTACTCTCCCGGCGAGACGACTACGAGACGACCCGACGCGTTTTGTAACGCGAAAATAGCAACAGGTCTCCGCCTCCGTCGGTTGGTCGAGAGGAGCAAAGAGAACGAAGATGCTTTCACCAGGCTGGCAAGTAACACACTGAGAGTATATTAACTGTACGACGGCCCAGGACTCAAGTCCAGTAGCAAGTCTATGACGGACAGCTCTTGTTCTGCTCCTGCAAATGTGGGATGGCAGTGTGGTGAACACAGCTGCAGCTTAGATAATTGGATTGTCTGTACTTGATAGCTTTTGGATATCGTTAATAGTTTTTATTTGTATTTTTTGAGACGGCAGAGAACGGCAGAGATGTTAACATGAACGGCACAAACGGTTTTGAGCTCAAAAAGCCGTTTAGAGAACAAAAGCAACTTAGAAAAGCCATCTTGTTTGTTTTCGCTTTTAGAGAAACGGTGGCGTAGCCAGGTCTTGAAACCTATGGGATCAACTATTATAAAATCTTTAGAGTTTTATGAACTTATGAGTAAATATTAGTACTAATTAAGCATTTTTGTAAAAATCTGTGGGGGTCAATTGACCCTTTAGTAAAAGGCTAGCTACACTACAACAGAGAAACAGAAGTCAAAAGTCACAAAAATACCCAAAAAAAAAAAAGAACAGGTGTCTTAGCTCCTTTTCTCTGTATATATATATTTTCCTTTCCTGTTCTGCTTGTGTGATTACTGATTAGCCACTGTTAGTTACTCCAGATTTGAGGTTGAGGCTGTGTCTAGCTCCGATCTTTTTATGACAAGAAGACTTGACGCCAAGCTGTCTTAGTGTCTGCTTGGATCATGTGGATTAGAAACTGAATTTCAGAAAACAGATTTTTTAGAAAAACAGGTTTTCAGTTGTTTTACTGTTAAGATGAGTTTATAGATTACTTTGTTTGGATCACGTCAGCAAAAATGAGTTTTAACTAATACCGTGTGTGAGCATCTCGTATATGTATTTGACATCATGTTTGATGATCCAACAAGTCATGTACATGACACAGAGTCTGTTCTTTAACAGCTTTTAAAAAGGCTTTTGGTTTTTACTAGAATACCTAACTTTTGAATAGAGTATTTTTTAAGACAGGATCTACAAATTAATTATATTACACGTTATAAGCCCAACATCTGTATCAACCAATATCACAAACAAGTATCTTTCCGTAATCTCTATCACAAACAGTTAAAATTCAAAATTTTCAGACAAAATCATAAGCCACAATCTTATCAAACAGGCCTACAATATTTTGACGCACCATGCAACGTCGTTAGCGTGCAGCCGGAACGATCGTCAGGTACTCTTCTTACCTCTAATTTAATATGAAAAACCAGACGATTTTTTTTGTTGAATTTTATTTATGCAACACCTAGATAATGTAGATATTTCGCGACATAAATTTGCTTCGACCCGTCCCGGTCAATCAGGGATCCAACTTTCTATTTTCTTTTCTTTTTGTTTTTGCGGTCAATAGATAATGTTGAACAATGGCGGTCGATTCCTGGTCAACTTTCTATTTTCTTTTCTTTTTGTTTTTGCGCTCAATAGATAATGTTGAACAATGGCGGTCGATTCCTGGTCCGCACTGTCTACTATCAATAGTCACAAAGTTCGTAGGAGTTTCGGAGGTAGTCCAAACTCCCAAGCGACTGAGTCAAAAGCTCTAGAAAATTCAGGTTGAGGATCAAGGAAGCTTCGCAAGACGCTTCAGATCCAGCGGAAGTTGTATTGGATGCATCACTTCTATTTTATTTTCTTGTTTGTATTTGCGAGGAGGATGCATCTTTTCTTGACAGAGACGCTTTTGATAAATGCGTCGGACCGTGAGATGCTTCTGTATCGGCCCGTTACTGACAGTGGCTAATAAGTATGGTGGCAGTGGGATCAGGGAGATGGGCTAAAGAAGATGCCCATTGTATGCATAGGACGGACCTGTGAGATGGGCTAAAGATGCCCCGTTACATGCATAAGATAGTCTGTTTTCCTTTCAAAAAAACGATAGAATCTGTTTCAGTGCTAAAAACAAAACTAAACATTTGACTACAGGGTACACAACAACTCTGAGAAATTCAGGTAATCAGATGCCCTAAAACTAAATATTTGACTACAGAGTACAAACACCAGGCCAACACTAGCAATCATCATCCTTTACAATTACCAAATAAGCATCACAGTGATCTACACAATTTATGAAAACCCAGCAAATCAGTTGAAGATTTGTATGGCTTGTTTTCATAACTGCCGTTATGAAAACCCAGCAAATCAGTTGAAGATTTTTATGGCTTGTTTTCATAACTGCCGTTAGCGCAAACCTCACTCTCTGAAAATTCAGCAAAAGAGCTCCTGAAAATAAAAAAAAAGCTTGTGAGCAAAAAAGCTCCTGACAAGAAAGTTGACTGGTACTTGAAGTAATCATCTACTAGTACATGAAGTAGGCATTTCCACTGTACTATCAAATTTACTGTCATCCATGTTTATACTAAAACGACAACATAGCCTCAAACAAAAAGGGAAAGTGAATTAGGCAAACAGTAGTGCAAGTCTCAGAGAGTACTTGTAACATCTTATCAGTTGTACAGCAAAAATGTATGTCCCAAAAGTAGAAAATAAGGAGAGGTCAGAACGTGAGAAACTATGAATACTATATTGAAACTATTAACTGTCTATGGGCAAAACATCAAGTAAAAAGTCAGTAATCTACATAATGCTTAGAATAGTTTGGTCCTTAAGATTTCATAGTGCAGATTAGGCTTCTTAACAACTACCTCCACTTATGCTTACGCTAAGATGTATTGATTTTTACAGTGGTAAGGAAAACAAACAAACAAAACAGTATTTTGAAACAGACAGCTGAAACACCTCTGAAAAATTCAAAGCGAATTTGAATTTTCATTTATTTGCTTGAATTTGAGTTTTTTTTGCCAAATTGAGAAATCTTTCTCTTTTGCGCTTTCCTCATTTGGTCCCCGCCTCCTGCCTTGGCTGGCGCCCCGTCTCCTTCCGCTTTCTCCCTGTGCCGCCGGCCGAGCTGGCCGCTCCCCACCACAACTCGCCTCCCCCATTCACACCGTGCCCTCCTCACTATGTCGCCAGCTCGCGCGAGCATTCAATTCCTGCCCTGCAACTGCTGGTGTCACTTGCCTCGTCTCGTGCGCACGCCCCTAACCAGCTACTCCAACCGCAATCCCTCACATCTCGCGGCTGATGCGTGCACCCGCCATACCGGCTTCCATCAGCAAGCAAGAACTTAGCCAGAGGCCATGGTACTTCACACCAGAGGGCAGCACCACCTCGCCTGCAACTTCCCTTGCTGAGGGTGCCCCTCTCCTTCTCACCCTTCCACGCGCCGGCGTCGCCCAAGCCAGACCACTGCTCCCCCACCTCTCCCCACCTTTAAGGCCCGATTGGCTTCACAGAGAACTTCGCCCTACTCTCATCTACGCATCAGAACCACCCAATTAAACTCCACCTCACCACCGCCCCTTCGCCAATCTCCCCTGAGCCCAGTGAGTCCTAAACCTAATCTTCTTCCCTCATGATTAAAGCTCAATTGCATTCGCCTGTAACATCCTCTTGACATCCCGAACACACTGGTGAACTCTTTTGAGCAATAGCATTTCCCTAAAGCTTCGCCGACGAAAGCTACTACCGTCCAGAACACCCTCTCCGTGGACAACCTAAATCAAACACCCTCAGTCAAAACCGCCATTGCTCCAATACTCCTTATTCCTCGTAGATGGGCAAATTTGCTCCCAATCTCACTGGAGAACTGCCAGAAATCCCTAGCATCGCTGTGAAACTCGAAACCTTCTCTCCTACTGCCAGCCACCACCACCCATCTCCCTACCTCCTAAAACCCTAAAAAGGAGCCGTCATGTTGGGTGAAAGCCGACTGTGCCATCCTCAACCGCCGGGAAACACCACTGGTGCCAATTCATGGAGGCTGTTGCGCCCCTGTTTCGTGCCGAAGAGAGGAAAGCCAGAGGTTGAAGAATATGGCATGGCCGCATCGCCCGCATGGTGAGTATCGGGCAGTCCCGTGCGCCATGGCTTGATCCTTACCGCACGCATGTTAGGCCTCGAGACCGACCTCGTCCGCTCGGTTGTGGGCCGAGCCATTCGGCTTAAAAGCCGAATTTAAAATTTCGGCCGTGCACCCTGTTCCTTGTGGGTTAGCCCGATACTGTAGCACTGCAGCAGTACTGTTCACCGAAACCTAAATTCAACAATACCTCTGTTTTGACTGTTTCAACCCCATGAATCCATTTTCGACGTCTGTTTCACCAAACCAAGTCCCTATAAATCCCAACCCAACCAATTTGGCATATTTGCATTTTATTCCTATTTATTTTATTTTATTTTCCTAGCTTGATTAATTTTAAGCATAGAGCTTGTGTTATTTTATGTGTTTGCACTAGCTTTACTATTCTGAAGTGACTGTGCATGGACCGGAACCGAGTAACGAAGTTTATGAGATAGTAGAGTTCACAGAGAAGCAAGGCAAGTTACAAGTTTTTGATCATATTGAATCCTATGAAATTCATATTATTAAATTACAGTATTTGCG
Source organism: Dendrocalamus sinicus (assembly GCA_036346575.1). Classification (NCBI taxonomy): domain Eukaryota; kingdom Viridiplantae; phylum Streptophyta; class Magnoliopsida; order Poales; family Poaceae; genus Dendrocalamus; species Dendrocalamus sinicus. The sequence goes on along the minus strand of CM070672.1, from coordinate 23,207,560 downwards.
TTAATGCTATTTGCGCAATCTTTTTTAATTAAAATAAATGTTTAGAATGACATGTAAATATTGTTATGTTTTACCACTGAAAAATGTCCTATTTATTTTGAGGCTATATTCACATTGACAACCTAGTAATATTTAAATTACTGTATTAATAATTGTAGAATGATTCATCCAAATTTTTGATATTACTAAGTGATTTGGCTTTTGGCTGATAGATTTATTTAAATAGTTCTAGGGTAAGGATGTATCATGGAAAGCTACTAGATGGTTGGAGTCAACGACCTTATTTTAGGGAGGAGACTTGAGTAGATGGGTGGCAGTGCCGTAGAGTACTGGGGATCTGGGTGTAGATGGCTGCCTCATGGTGAAAACTAAAGACTGGAACCTTATGTTGAGTAAAGGACAATAATCGCTCAAACCACAAGTGTTGACTTGTCAATCTTGGTTTAGTAACTGCTCAACTCGATTGAATATCTATAGGAGACAGGTATGAAGGGGTATGATATGGGAACGGTAAAACCATACTTAACAATGGTAGGTCCTCACAAATCGGCAGGGGCGTTCCACATTGGCCAGTAGATACCCGAGTTTATGTGGTGTATAACTTATCGGGTAGATGCTATATAAAGAATTGAGCAGTGAAAATTGTTATTTTCTCAACTCAGTTACACGCTAACTGAAGCGTGTCTATAGCTTGATATTGAGAGTTTGAGAAATCTTATGAGTAAAGCTGGGCAATTCTACAAAGTGAAACAAATGGTATTCGAATACGCCGTGCTTCCGGTAAATGAAGTTGTGTTTAATGAGTGATTCTTGTGGGTAAAGTTGAGCAACTCTGCAGGGTGAAATAAATGTTATTCGAATACGTCATGCTTTTGATAAATGAAGCTGTGTTTAATGGGTGATTCTAACAACAAGGCATAAGTAGATTTCCTTATATTTTAATCTGGGTAAGCTGAGTAATCAATAGCTGAGAAACCCCTTATTCATATTTAAAAATGATTACAAATAAAATTGCATCCACTCTCATTAATAGAACCAATATATTCCCTTCCATTGAATATCTTTGCAAGTAGTTAAATTAGGATTTACTCTTGTGATTTGTTGGGTATGGTTGTACTGATTACTTAATAAATAACAAACAGAAGATCAATGGGACAACGATGAACAAGCTATTGATGAAGTTCCAGAAGAACCCTACTTCATTGTTGACGACTGGTTTTATGTCTTAGCCGTGCTTAAGCTTTGCCTATAGAGTCTTTCTTTCATAATGTTAAGATAACTTGAGCTTGCATGCTCGCTACGTCAAAACTTGGTTATTAAACCATATTTCTGTAATAAAGTTTGGCTCCTTTGTTGTAAGCATGTGTTATTATAGTGTACACTCATGTACTGTACTCCGCAACTAGACAGTTCTAGGCAGTTATGGGGATTATAAGCGCTTCCAAAAATGGAGGCGTTATAATAACTAAGAGTGACGCAAAGTAAATGAAAACTAGTTAACTTGTTAGGAAACTGAACTGGACAGGCAGATCTTGAGGTCGAGATGAGCTCGAGGCTGCGATGGGGATGAGGTCGAGTCCATAGCAGGGACGAGCTCGAGGTTGGTGCAACACACCAAAAACCCTTGTAGGGATGAGCTTGAGGCCACGACGTCGTGCGCTGCGGCTGCGCAGCCGCCAGCAAGAGCATGTCGAGGCAAGGGGTACGGGTTGATCCTAGGGTCAATGGAGTCATGCCCCTGTTGGATCCTCTTCAATTTTGGCCTGGTTCAATACTCTTTGGTGACAAAATTTATTGGTGGACCGTGTGGGCCAACATGCCGAATCGCCCCATGCTCATCTCTATCGGTAAGCACACTAACAGTGATAGGTCATACGGAATAATTTCACTGACTCTGGACATGCTCGTACAAATTGAGAAATGAAAGGGCCGAAAAATGATCTTTCAAAGGAACAAAACTTGCATTTGCTGATATGAACTTAGACTCCATCTAAATTAGGCTGCATATATCTTGGGTTCTACGCTAAAACGCGATCATGGGCTTCGATCACGATCTACCCGGCATTTCCACCGCCGGAGAAGCACCCGAACCTATATATAGTAAAGATGGAGAGAACCAACAAAATGCATTAGGCAAAGGAGACTCAAATTAACATGTAGATTTGAGCTCCAACAGTTCCTAGATTTAACACTTGTGTACTCATTACCATTTGGCAAAGAAGCCTGGTTCGTGAAACGACCGAAAATTTTCTAAAACTTTTCCAACTTTCGTTGATTTTCCTTGGTTTTGTTTTCCTTCCCAATCTGGCAACTCTCCTTGAATTGTGCCTTCCCCTTTTCGGCCTCCCCGCTTTCTCCTTACCTTGGCACATTTCCAGACGCCGCTTCCACCGCTGCTCTTCCGCCCTCGCCTTTCCACGTAGCCGCCACGCCCGTGTTTGCTGCACACCCTGCCAGAGTTGCTCAACTGCCCCGAGCCAGCCATCTTGGTCCTTCATCATTGTCGTGCAGTCGGTTGTCACCTTGCCTACCTGCCCTCGCCTCGAGAAGACCTCACCCCGTCTCCTTTTTCCCCTGCCAACACCGCCCGAAGCTCCACTCCACTCTCCTCGCTCCTCTACAGCTCTAGAGCACATTCCCTTCTACAGGCAGCCCCTGGCCACCCTCAATTTCTCGCCGAGGCCACCCAACCGAGTTTCCCTCCACCGTAGCTCCGCCGCCGACCTCCCCTGAGCCGGTAAGTCATCACCAATTCTTCTGTTTCTAACCACCCTATTTCGATTCCTTGCTACTTTAGCACCCTCGAGGCACCACTATGTCATCCCTGAGCTCCATTCTTCGTTAACATTTCTGTGGAGCTCTCCCACCGTGAGCCACCTCCGGCCATAAGACCCTCCCATGGCCAGCCTCAACCGAAGCTCCCCAGTTTGAGCAAACCACACCACCATAGACCTTGTGTCCCGGAGATGCTCGAATTACTTCCCACCTCGCCAAAGGGTCTCCGGAGAGACTTGGAGCCGCCATGGAAGCCACTAGCTTTTCTCCTGCCTCCAGCTGCCGTCGCCCATGCTCCCGTCCCCCAAGGCTCCAAAATGGAACCCTTAATCCGAGCTCTACCCACCCATACCCTCGGTTGCCGTCGGTGACCCTCCTCGTGCCTAAGCGGTCATCGTCGCCATTACTCGGTCCCGAAGGCCCTGTAGCGGCCGGAGGAGGACGACGACCTCTTGGGTGACATGGCCGCATCTTGGCCGTCCGCGCCAAACGTTGCCGTCTCATCTGAGCCCTCTGATGGCGTTAAATCGTGGCCGTCTATGTTAACTGAAGCCGTCTGGTCCCGGTCGCTCACCTGCGCCTCATCGCCGTCACCCGCGCAAACACGTCGGCCATCGAGCGCATGCAGGCGCGCGAATTGGCCACACGGCTGTGTGCGTTGGGCTGGGCCGGCTCGGTCGAGCCAGGCCAAAAGCTGCCTCGGGCCACACTATTCTTTTGGATCGGCCCATCACTGTTCACAGCTAATTTCCCAGCTTTTTTGATTTTCCAAAAACCCAAAAATTCAAAGAAAATCCTAGAAAATCCCAAAAATTCCCAAAATACACCATTTCACTCGTTTTGATGCCATGAGTCCATTTCTGACCTCCGTTCCTCCAAATCAAGACCTGATAAAATCGAAACCCTACCATTCTTTAATTAATCCGTTTCCAAAAATCAGTCCACTTAAAATTCGAGCCACCTAAACCTTTCTCCTTGTGTCATTGGGAAGTTTTATTGCTTTTGTTCCTAGTTTGCACTTTGCAGAGCAGGAACTGATTTGGCGTCGTTCTTTTGCGTTAGTGTGCGGATCCGAGCAGTCGACGTGACCTCGAAGAATACAAGAAGATACTCAACAGGTGGATAAAGAGGCAAGCTACAAATTCTTGACCATGTTGAATCCTATGCCACTTAAATTATGTATTTACAGTATTTGCATTATTGTTATTTGTAAATTGTTAATTGCTTAAAATAAAATGTTTAGAATGACATGTTAATTGGATATTTCCTACCACCGATAAATGTCATGTTAACTTGTAGCCATGTCTTTGTCAACCCTAGAAATATTTAATTAGGGTATAAATACCTGTATTATATCTGAAGCAAGTTTTACAATACTAAGATTGTGGCCGCGGGCCGGTAGGTTTAAAAAGTTGGACTTTAGGGAAGAGGAGCTGTGGGACACCGCGAGACGATCTTCACCCACCACTTTACCCTAGGGTGGAGGCTGAATGCCTCATGAAAATGTAAGGACTAGACCCCTACACCGAGCAAGTGACATAATGATCGCTCAACCACATGTATTGATTTGTCAACCTTGGTTTAGTAGCTGCTCAATTCGATTGAAACTCTACAAGCAGTAAGATATCGAGAGTTGGTATGTAGTCCGGAAAAACCATACTTAATAACGATAGGTCTCCACAACTCGGGCTCGGTGTTCCGTGCTGGCCAGCGGATACCCGAGGTTGTGTGGGTCCCTAACCTATTGGGTAGAGTGTATATAAAGGACTAAGCAGTGAAACGACCTGGTTCCTTAACTCAGTCATGAGGGTTAAGAATACTTGTGGGTAAAGGTGGGCAACTCTGTAGAGTCAACTGATTGGTTTTCGAATACGTCGTGCTCCCGGTTAATGGAGCTGTGTCTATTGAGTGATTCTAGCAGCGAGGCATAAGTAGTTTTCTAAATTCTTTTAAATTGAGTAGTTGGTTAATTAGCCTTGAAGGACCCCCCTAAGCTTAAGGAGTAGCTATTTGGTCTTTGGTTTCAAAAGTGTTTACAAATAAAATTGCATCCATTCAAATCAATAAAACTAGTACACACTCTCCCGTTGAATATCTTGCATTTAGATAAGTCAGGTTTACCCTTGTGATTTGCTGAGTACAGTGGTTGGTACTCAGTCTTGCGTAAATTTTCCCCCACAATAGATACCAGAAGAAGAGAAGGTGAAGCAAGATTTCGTATTAGGGTTACGGCTGCGCTCAAGCTTTCCTGTGGTGCTTTCTGCGGTTCTTCTGCATGTAAGTACTTTTGGGCTTGTACGCCCATTTTGTTGCTAAAATTGACTGTTAGGTCTTATTTCAATCAAACTAACTCTTCTTAAATGTTTGTAAGTAGGCATGATACTCGTCTGGTCTGTAACTAAAATCCTGGGTGGTTACGGATTGTCAACGTCCCTGTTTCCCCGAAAATGGGGGCGTTACAGTTCGTTCCTCTACTCAGCGGCAAGAGGCCTCCTAGCCAGATGGCCAGAGTAGTGACCTTCTCAAGAGAAGAAAAAAAAGGACGGGATTAGGGGAAAGATAAAGCCATTTTAATTTTAAAGAAGATGTGGTAACTAAAGAGAAGTGAAAAGCCCGATCTATGCTCCTGTTAGAACAAAAGAGAAAAGAAGATCTACTGTATATGCGCCAGGAACTTGAGCCTGCGTAGAATTCTGTTCGTCAACAAGTGGACCCCCCCTGCTTTTTAAGCCGCCAAGCCACTTCCTTTTCCCTATGTCGGATCTGAATTTTACCAATCCGAAATCCTATATGATTTCACCGTACTATTCCTTGGATCAGTAGATAGTGCTCATAGATATGTTACTGTATACCAAAAATATATCATACGGAAGTATAAATAATACAGTAATAAACTTACAGAGACTGGTCAGGCTGAAATCAATAAAAGTAGTAGCGGAAACGAAGTCTTCACATAGGTAAGACCCTCAGGACAAGCCCACAGACAGCCAACTGGGATTCATGACCTAGTTCTTGGCCTCATTATCATCTGGACTTGTCTTGTGTCATTTCTTCTGACTTACTGGATGATTGTAATTGAGTAACAGTGAGTAAAAGGTACTCAGGAAGCCACCACACAGAATGCAGATAATAATAGATACAAGGCTATCAATGGAGGCTAGGAGTTCTTTTATTTGCTGAAAAGCATTATTTTGAAAGTTACAATAAATATGAAATCCATGTGACTAACTTTTAACTAAAACAGATTTTTTTTAAATTCTCTTGAGAGACTGTAATAATAATATTAGTGCAGGTTACATCCACTTGTTAAAGCACATGGTGACCTTCACCGCATGCTAATTATTATCATCACTGGGTCATGCCTAGGGCAATTCCAAATTCAGGGAGGTTTTTGAAATAGATACTAACTCGAGTAAGTTCTCATGTCCGCTCTTGACCGTTGGCATGGTTGTTCGAATAGTTTTACACTCTACAGAGGTTGCAAGAGATAACCGTCTTAATGTATTCACATGTTTTCTTAAACGTGTGAATCAAGTAGATTACACAAGATCGTTACAATGCACATTCCCAGTGGGGCTACACCCACTAAGATTTTCACCGTTGTGGGGTGCAACAACCCCTCCAGAGGCCCCCTCATGCTCCGTCACATCAAGGGTCCATTTCCCCGCGGCTTGCTTGCACGTGTGCACACCAATGGCACAACCACACTGGATCGATACAAATTATTTGGCCAAGTTATACCCATAATAGACTTATAGTTGTACTATTTTACATTGAAAGGTCATCACCAGATTTAATCCTTAGAGCTATCTGGGCAGTTCTACCACAAACCACACATTCTCATGCGTCCACCACTCTAACACCTCATACCATACACCCAGATATGTAAACCAGGTTTTAAGGGTTTTGCGAAGCATAAAATCGTCTTGTCCAACATACCAACCATTTCCCACAATGGTTGCCGAAAATTTCTTTCATGATTTTAAAGATGATAATTAGGGCAAAATAATACTCTCAAGTGTATCTAAGCAAGACTAAGCATGACATATAGATACAACCTATAACTAGTAAGGTTACCATTATAATTTCTAGGATGCCAAGGAATTAAAGGGGCAATTTTGTCCAAGGGGTGACATATACATATAGTAATACAAGATGATAGGCATTTAACTATATCCTTATATTTGAATATATTTGCGTAACAAATAAAAGCATGCAATTTAATAGTTTAAACAAACGTAATTTGCATAAAATGTAGTTTTAATATGATCAAAGTGATGACTTGCCTGACTCAGTCTTTACTGCGACCTTGATCCTAGTCAAATCCTTCTCTAGTAATGGTCTTGTATCCTTGGTCTTTTTACTTTACCTTGATCATGCTCTTGCTCGATCCGTCGCCTCTTCGGAATTTCAACTTCTAATTACGTGCTAAAAGGATGAAAGCCAAATAAATCCAAATGATTTTAATTACGTTTGATGATCTGGGATAGGATTTTGCTAGCATAGGATGGTTGACAAGGTCAACAATATTGGGCGGATACACTTTGCCAGGAAGGAAAACAAGGGAGGGTCGACAGTGAAATATCTACAAAAATATTTCGCTCCTGGTTCAAAGATAGTTAGGGATAGCTGATCGAAGAGTACCACGGCTCGATCTTAATAGCTTCTTGTATTATTTATATTTACCAATGAAGTTCCAAGAATTAAGATAGATGGGAGAGATTACTCGGCACTGGATATTTTTAGTTACTGTCAATGATCTTTAAATCACGAGATAAGGGTAGAGTTATTACTATTTTAGGCGAGATTGCTTTTTATTAAGGTTCTTTAATTAAAGATGGTTTTTTACATGAAATGGCATCATTGTATGTGTCTTTCAGCAATGTTTCGATTTGAGGAAGGAGATATTGCCATACAAGTTATTTTAGGGAATCATCTGATTGTGTGCAATTTAAACTTAAATTTAAATCTCATTATTTTATAGTGAAAAATTATTGACCTAAGATTCAAGTTCACTTTCCTCGATTATTTAGTTGCCATTTTAAAGGTCATGATTCTCAGCATAGAAATGATGCTGATTAATCTTAAATGGCTTATTCTTGCATTAATAATTATATTGCTAAACAATGTTAATCATATAATTATCCAAAAATAATTCTTTAATATTTTCACAATCGCATAAAACTTTATTCTAGTTTCATAATTAGGTTTATTCTTATTTTTATTTGTAACCATATTCATTTATTTATTTTTATATGTTTTTAACTAATTATTTTATTTTCCTTGCAATTATTTTCTAACTGAAATGGGCCTTGCACTCTCGTTTTTCTTGGCTAACCAACTGGACATTTGCTGTTTTGTGATTTGGAGGAGGGGAAACATAGAAGAGGTGAAGGGTGCAGCTGGGGCCAAAACAGGGCAAGGAGACGCCGTGAGTGGGCGGCGAGGGCGCCGGCGAGGGGAGACTGGGGGGTAGGGGTGGCCAGCAAAATGGGACCCTGAGGAGGCGAGGAAGCCAATGGAGGGGGTGGTGCAGCACGAGACTGCATCGACGCGAGCAAGCAATGGCCCAGAGCAATCGGCTGCGAGGGAGGAGTGAGACGACAGTGGCCGGAGAGGTTGGAGAAAGGGAAGGGGCGAGCATGGGCTGAAGATGATCAAGCGGATTCTTACCATGCTATTCGTGTAGTCGGAGAAGCTCCAAGGAAGGCTGGCAATGATGGCCTATGGCGGCTCGGGCGTGCTCATGGTGCCAGTGAGCTGGAGCGGGGAAGGAAGCATGGTGGTGCTTGGGGAAGCAAGGGGACTACGTAAGGAAGTTTTTGTAGCAAAAATTTTCTCCAAGGTGCCATGGAGGGGAAATGGCCAACGTGGAGGTGCCGTTGGCCGAAAGAGGGGAAGAGCGGTGGCGTGGCGAGCTCCGATGCACAAAAATCCGTTTAACTTGGAGAGGGAGTAGATGGGGAGTGAGAACATGGTATGATGTGAGGAGAAACAGAAATAATTTGCCAGAGGGGCCTGGAATGACGATGAGGGGTAGTGGCTTGTGCATGAGTGGAAGGAAGGCAATGGGGCAAGGGATAGAGGCATGCTTGGCTACTTATAGCCTGGAGGAGGGATGCCTTGCTTGCTCATAGGGGACGCAGTGCATGATACACTTAGTGGCATGGCTCGGAGCGCGCTGCGGGAATCGTGGACTACATGCATGTGGTGCGGTGCTAGGCTTGGTAGTGCAGCGCAGGGCACCAAGTTGGCGTGGTGCCGCGGTGAGTGCCATCATTGGCACTCTCTTCAAAGTGGCGCAATAAGGGCACATGAAGATGTGATGGCTCAGTGATGCAGCAAGAAAGAGGAGGGAAGCGGCCATTGGCGCAATGGGGGCAGGGGCGGATCTCCAGTAATTCATGGGTATTCAGCTGAATACCCAAAATTTTTAGCAAAAAACTAGTATATACAGTATAATACATACATACATATATATATATATATATATATATATATATATATATATATATATATATATATATATATATATATATATATATATATATATATATATATATATATATATATATAGTAGATATACCAAATTCGGCTGTTTATACTGGCAAACCCAAAATCATTGTTAATTCTGTTTTGGCCCATTCGCCTCCCACGCGGATGCTCGCCTCGACCTTGGCCCAGCCAGTCGTCTAGGGTTGAAGCAGTAGCGAAGTCTCCAATGCAGCGTGGCTCCATCCATCGCCGCTTTGCCTAGGGTCTCCACCGGTCGCTCCTCACTCCTCACTAACCTCTCGGCGCCTCCGCCTCCAGCCATCCGGTGACCTAGGAGGCTCAAGGAGAAGGAGGAGATCCGAGAGGCTTGGTCGGCAGCAGCCCGATGGCTCCTAGGAGGCCCGAAGGCTGCTGTTGACCGAGCCTCTGGATCTCCTTCTTCTCCTTGAGCCTCCTAGGTCGCCGGATGGTCGGAGGCGGAGGTGCCGAGAGGTTAGTGAGGAGTGAGGAGCGGCCGTGGAGACCCTAGGCGAATCGGCGATGGATGGATGGGCCACGCTTGCATTGGAGACTTCGCCTAGCTTCAACCCTAGATGGCTTGGCTGGGCCTGTGTCGAGGCGAGCATCTCATGATGGGAGGCGAATGGGCCAAACAAAATTGATATTTTGGGTTTGCCGTATAAACATGCCGAATTTGGTATATCTACCAATATATATATATATATATATATATATATATATATATATATATATATATATATATATATATATATATATATATATGTATGTATGTATTATACTCTATATATACTAGTTTTTTTAAAAATTTTGGGTATTCAGCTGAATACCCATGAATTACTATAGAACTGCCCCTGCCTAGCCATCGCCTCAGCCGGGCTCGTCGGCAACAAGCTTAGCTGGAGCAGAGCAGCGTTGCACTATTTCGAGTGCGAGGTCACTATAGCAATGCCATTAATTTTAATGACATCATTAGGCCATAATTAATTAGGGTTAATGATACTCATTGGTTTATAATTAATGGGTCACTCACGTGTAAGCCTGGTTCATTAGAACATCTAATTAAAGCCAGGGTTAAGTTATGGCCCACTGACATGTGGGCCCATCCCTCTATAGCTACCACGTGGCCCTGGTCCATCTGTCAACCGCTCTAGGCATTTTCTTAAGAAAAATAAATCAAAAAGAAAATAAAATCCCTCGTGGTCCCACCTGTCAATCTCTATCACCTTTCCAATAAGAAAATAAATCAAAAGGAAATGAAAATTCGTTGGCCCCAGTCGTCAGGGAGAGATACTCCCTCATCTATTTATTTTAGGGATTTTTCCCTCATTTAAACTTTGGGAGGCCCATTCTCACTCATTTTAAATCCAAATTGACTGAAACTTTTTTTTAAATTCATCTAAATTCAAGATATTTGTGACAAGAGTGAAATCATGAATTTTAGAATTCATTTGAATTATATTTGGATTTATTTGTATTCTCATGCATTTATTTGAATTTCTATGCAATCACTCAAATAGATCCTGAAGACCCGAAAGAGTAGCAATTTGAGCCCGACCAAGACCCGCAAGATTGTGAACAAGGTGAGTCAATACTTTAATCATTTTGCACCTACTTTTTGAATGCAAAGTATATTATTTTTAGTTATCAAATGCATACTTTACTTTTACTGAAATTATATTTTCATTGGTTGTTTGTTAATGTCCTAATACTATTCGTCTACTACCATCCAATTCTTGACTTTGGACGTATTCCCTAGCCACCATGGAATTAACGGAATGCATACTAGTTGATAACTTCATATCTAAGTGCCTTACTTAGATACATTGGCATGTGGGCATTAAATTGCCACAACATTATTTTAAACATGAAAACTTGTTTTTGGACAATTATTGGATGGAAATGGCTAGTATGTTGAACTAGAAAAGGATATTTCGGAATTCAAAACACTAAACTTGCTTCATACCTAGGCGGATGGTATTTTGCTAGGGCAGATAAAGCATGAGAGCATGGTATGTAGTAGAACCGCCCAAATAATCTTGAGTAATGAATCTTGTGATGACCTCCTGGGTAAAATAGTGTAACCATAATTCTATAATGGGTACAACCTGGTCAATTAATTTGCATCAACCCAGCACTGGATGTGCCATCCGGTGGAACAGGGTAAGCAAATCGGATAGAGACCTTGATGTTTGACGCAAGAGGGGTCTTCTGGAGTGGGTGGATGGAACCCCATGGTGATGGAATCTTAGCAAGTGTAGTCATACTAAGAAGATGCATTATAAAAGTCTTGTAATGATCTTTTGAGCCTCACGCCAATGGTAGTGTGGTTGTAGTATAAGTTGAGCATCTATTATGAGTAAAGTGTATGACCTCTGCAAAGTGAAAGTTATTCGAACAACTATGCCCACAGCGAAGAGCGAGTCTGGAAACTTACTTGAGTTAGTATCTATTTTATAAAAGAATCTTTGTGAGTGGGATGTAAAATATGACGGATGGATAGAACCATGACTTTGATTTCCCCTAGGTTGATGGGACCTAGTGATTATAATGGGTGGATAAAACCCAATAATTATAGTGGATGGATGGATAAAACCCTAGTAACAAAAATAACATATGGTAGATGAAAGCATACTCTGTAACGTAACAGGTGGATGAAACCTACACTACAATTATTGTTGCATACTCTTACACTATTTAAAATATGGTTTAATTAAAATACTAAGTCTCAAGATATCTAGTTACTTAATTCAACTATAGGATTTCGCAAATAAAAGAACACGAGTTTTCCTTTGTTAAGCCTTGTATATATAATATTTCATTCTGTATGTTAGCTCACGGAGCATGATTATTTGTGCTCACTGAAATAATTCAAATTCTTTGGATCAAGCCCCCTACACCTACTACACCGCATCTGGACTAGATTAGGAACAAGATGGTGGAATCTAGGATATTCTTGTAGTATCTTGTTCCTAGCTCTGCTTCGACAGATTTTGATGATGATTGTGTGCATATCTATTATCCAAACCTTGGATAGTAGCTTGTCGTGCATTTTTTACCCTCAGACGCTTGCCTGTTGGCATTGTGTAGCCCTCACCTTTGCTTTCTGTTTTCGCTTCCATTTTTTTGTTATCTGTAGTGTAATATTTGGCCTGATTGGCTTATTATGTAAAACTCTACCCAGTATGGGTTATTTAAACTTAGTTGTGTAATATTAATATCTGGTATGGTTCAATGCAATGTATGTGTGTGATCCAGCAATATATATATATATATATATATATATATATATATATATATATATATATATATATATATATATATATATATATATATATATATATATATATATATATATATATATATATATATATATATATATATATATATATATATATATATATGCATTAGCTACTGATTCAAGGAATAGTGTGTTGGAAACATCGTGAGTTTGGATTGCAAATCCAGCGAGTTTCGGATTGCAAATCCGGTGTTCGATATGAACCCCGTAATGACAAAGTTTCCCACACCCATCTAGCAAATCTGCAATAAAAAGTATGTTGCAATGTTCGTTCTTGCTTGTATCCTTAGAGCAATTCGGGTTCTATCCACCTAAGACCTAACACGTTTGGGGTTTTCTCTTGCTCTGATCTTATTACAACCGATCAGTCAGATGCATATTTTCATATTTTTTTTTAGGCTGCTAGGATGTTCCAGGTAAATTCAAAACATTTTACTTCTGTACTAGCAAATCCGAAAAATTAGTTTAATTTAACATTTATTCTTGAATATAAACACAAAATTGTACGGAACAATATTATTAATTATCAAAATGAACTACGAATTTTCAGTTAACAGTGTAACTTTGATACTGAAGTTTAGTAATATGTTTTAGTTAACTTTAACTTCCAGTTTCTTTGGCTTGTTTTTAAACATTCAATTTGTAAATAAAAAGGTAGAACTTATATTTGGATTAAATTTTAATTTATATTTTGAAATTTAGAGTATATGCTTGCTTTATTCACTTTTTAATTTTCATTCCAACTTAGTATCAAATTTTAGAACAAAAATGTTCACTTAAATTGAATTTCCAAGAAAAATAATATCTTTGAAATTGCAAACTTAATTTTCATATAAATTTTATTTTAAATAAAAATTCTAAAAGGATTGGATTGAGGAAAAACATAGAAATTGTAGGAAAAATAGTTGATCCAGTTTCTACCTTCTGAGTATGGTGAGCATGTCGTATCTTCTTCAGTAGCTGGACTACTGTTGCATTGGCTTAATTTTCATTCTTTTATAGATATTCATTCATGTCCTTCCATCTTGATTTAGTATTCTTACCAATTCAGACTATGCAACTGCATGAGGTTTCTGCTAGTTTTTCTTTAATTTGCTACTGTATTACGTAACGTGATACATAGTTTTCTGCTGTTCACAATAAATGGCAGCGGCAGTACCCTTGCTAATTTCGAAGATCGGTTCTGTTTTAGTAGATGAAGCCACCTGGGCTGTTGTAACCAAGCTATCTGAAAAGGTTACAAACCTGAAGGAACTACCAGAGAAGGTTGAGGAAACAAAGTGTGAACTGAACACGATGAACAATGTCATAAAATAGATAAGCACAGCACATCTCACGAACGAGGTTGTCAAGGGTTGGATAGTGGAGGTGCGGGACCTGGCCTACAGTGCCGAGGATGTAATGGACAAATACTGATATCATGCTCTTAAACTGGAGGAAGAAGGGGCCGTGAAGAAGCTCTTCGTCAAAGCACATCATGTGACAATTTTCAGCGAAATTGCTGGTGAGATTATCCAGATAGAGAGGAAAATCCAAAATGCTGTAAATCGGAAAGATCGGTGGCAGCTGTCATCCCATCTCCATTCCAATCCACTTGCTGATATTGAAAGAACGTGTTCCGGAGATCACCTCCCCAAAGTTGTTCAAGATGAGCTTGTGGGAATTGAAGACAATAGGAGACTGTTGACCGAATGGTTGTACTCCAATGAGCCACGTAGCACAGTGATAACAGTATGTGGTGTGGGTGGACTGGTGTCACGGATGTGTTTGAGCGAGAGTAAAAACACCTTCAAGTCTTCACTGCTGATCCTTGGATTGTCGTGTCGCAGACCTGCGATGTGGCTGGTTTGCTGAGGAAATTGCCTAGGACGATTGGGTACCAGGAACAGACAGCTAGCAGAGTAGGGTGCTATTGACTTGAAAGATAAAATAAAGGAAAAACTAAAAGATGGCAAATGTTTGATCGTATTGGATGACGTCTGGAACGGAAAAGCATACACTAAGATACCTGATGCCCCAGAACCTCAAGTTTGTCGCATTATCATCACAACACGACAGGAATAAGTAGCAGCTCTTGCTCACCCAACACGTCGACTCAAACTGAAGCCCTTGGAGCACAGTGATGCATTTGACCTCTTCCGCAGAAAATCTTTGGGCTCGACCTTTTCGATGTATGTTATTTTTGAATTTGGTCAGTTTGTGTTCGTGAGGGAGAGTACGGACGGAGAGTCGTGTACGATTTTGATCTGTATAGCTGAAATTAGTATAATATCTACTACAATTAACTTATAAATTCTATTTTAAAAAGACACTTGTTTAAAAGCTAGTTACTGCAGGATAAGCTATAAGCCAGGAGCCTAAAAGAAGAGCCTTTGTTTAACAGAATGGACTGCAAGTGCCCTCGGGAGGTTCACAAATGATTTCCGCACTTTGGTACAGATGGACCGGAAATTCGTCGTCGGTCATCATGTGGATGGAAAGACAAAACTGCATTACAAGTTAAATTCCCTCGTCTTCGAACCCTAGTGTCAATTGGAATAATTACATCCTCGCCTCAACTGTTATCCTCAATTTTGTCTGGATCTAGCTACCTTACTGTTCTTGAGCTGCAAGAT
This sequence comes from Dendrocalamus sinicus, assembly GCA_036346575.1. Classification (NCBI taxonomy): domain Eukaryota; kingdom Viridiplantae; phylum Streptophyta; class Magnoliopsida; order Poales; family Poaceae; genus Dendrocalamus; species Dendrocalamus sinicus. The sequence goes on along the minus strand of CM070672.1, from coordinate 23,192,356 downwards.
TCCGAAATAATCGAAGTGCCGACATCCATAGGAAATATGTTCAATCTACGTTACATGGCCTGCGGCACGCTAAAGTCACTCCCAGTCTCTATCCGGAAGCTTTCCAACCTCCACACTCTGGTCATCAAGTAAACCAAAATGCAGAAGCTACTACGAGGCATTGTTTGTTGTAAATTTTGTGGTATAAGTATATTTTTATATTTAATTCCAGTCAATTTAAACATATATACAACATATTTCCAGCATAACATGAATGACATAAATTGCATATAAACATGTAATTCCATCTTGCCATTCATATACAAGTAAATATTCAAAGAATATAATCTCAAGACTGCTGAAAATAACATGTATAACAGTCCTATGAGCAGTAAAGCAATTAAATCTAGCATGAAATAAAATAATTGCTTTAAGATTGCTCTCAGAACAGAGTTGCGCAAGATCGTAAATCTTGACCTTCTCATGCTAATATCGAAACTCATCATCAATAATCTGATTACTAGAGATTTGAGCTCACAAATATGTATCCTACTGACTCAAACTGTGCATAAAACAGTAAGCAGCAAGAGTGCATATTTCGGTTTATAAGTTCACACGCAATGAAATATCATGCAGTATCCAGCCAACAATTTAGTGAAACTGACAGTAATAAAAGATCAACAGAATAAAAAGGATCTGCTCTAGACAAGACTGGACTAGTTTGCTACTGCATCACAGATAATTTCAGATGTATATAAACTAATCTCCTCAGCCGAAATATAATCAATCAACAGAATTAACAGTAGACCACTCAAATCAGCTCAAATCTAATTCAGTTAATTAGATTATTTTTAGCATTCGATATTGTCATCACAGAGCATACAATAGTGCCCACAAACATTCACAGCAGTCCTCAGATACTTGAACAAAAATAATAGATCAAGAATAGCTGCTGAATTTTGCAAAGAACCAGATATACTCACTGTGCAGACGGTAGTCGAAACCGTCCAGAAACAATCAAGCTGAAGAGGAACTCAAATAATAAGGCAAGGCACGATGAAATCGCTGTCCCAGAAAACCTATTGCTCCTCTGTGCCGATGAAGAAGAAGAGTGTGGCCTTCGGAGATACAAAGCCCTCACCGACCTTGGAATCCCGACGCCGGAGTCGAAGGTCAGGGAATGCCGCACAAGACCGCAAGAGTACTCTGGCCGAGAGTACTCAACACAACAGAAAGCCGCCGCCGCCTTTGTCTTCCCTCGGCTAGACTTTCTACCTCAGATTTCCCGTCACACCAGAAGAGGCGCACGGAAAACCGAAGATGAAAAGCCTCAATCGGAGGTGATGCCAAAGCGCCAAGCCTTCACACACCCGAAGAACCGAGAGGAAGCAAACCCAAAAGAGAGGAAAACCAGATCGGAAGAAGTGTTCCGCAGCAATGGAGAGCTCGGGCATAAGAAGAGAAGACGGGGGTCTGCAAGGAGGTGACGCGAGCGGCCGGCTCTGAGGAACCCAGGCCAGCCCGCGCCTCCGTCGCTCGCCTCTCCACGCGTCGCCAAAATCGGCTGCCGCTTGGCCAGATCTGGCCGAAGCCCAACCGCCAGCCCGCCTCCATCGCACACCCACGCGCACGAGCGGCTCTCTCGGGGAGAGCTCCTCCCCCCTATCTCTTCACGCGGCTCACCGACAGGTGGGCCCCGCCTGCAATTTCTTTTTTCATTTCTTTTCCTTTTTCTCAATTGGGAAATTACGGAGATGCCCCTGCATACCAACATTGTTAAGGTCAAGAAGCTGCGGCACCTTCTGCTAACAGGTATGCACATAAGAAGCATACAACTCAGGAAGAATTGGAGTGCAAGCACCAAGAAGGAGCTATCCAACTTGGAAGAATTGCAGACGCTCGGGACCTTGGAAGCCAGCAAGGACTTGGCCGAGCAGTGATGAAACTTATGAAACTACAAAGTGTGTGGATTGACAACATAAATTCTGCTGATGTACAAATCATTTTGCTGCATCGAAAGATGCCGCTTCTTTCTAGCTTGCTCCTTTCTTGGGGATGAGAACGAGGCACCGCTTGGAAGGTCTCAAGCTAGAATCGATAACCTCCGTAGGTTGATTGTCGAGGGCTGGAGTGCCCAATATTTCATAACCACGGAGAAATCTCGGTACCTAGCTATAAGTTCTTTGTCGCCGGGAGACCCGCTCTGCTGCTGCGCCATGTGTACGGAATCTCAGCTATCTCAAACTTAATAGGGTGAGTAGTGCAAGCACGTTGGTTCTTTCTGCAGGGTGCTTCCATGGTGAAGATGCTTGTCTTGAAGCACATGTCCGATGTCAACCACTGGAGATCGAGAGTGGCGCCTTCGACACATTGAAGGTTTATATGTTATGTCACTGCTAAGTTGGATAAGATTTATACGTTACTAATAGGTTCATGGCAAATGCAATGTCCGGTCTAGTACAGTTTGCTAAATACATAAATGCTCCCACTGCACTTACGTATGGGAATTCCGGTCCCAGAACTTCCTTCCCCTTTTCCTTAGGTCAAAAAAGATCTTTTTCTTGCTGTAAAGACCTCCCGATTATTGGTACTTTTAATGAGTATGCCTTCTCAAAGCCAAACCTTTCTAACACCTTCTGGGTGTAGACCGACTGATGTACTAATATTGTGTCAGGGACATGCTCAAGCTGCAGGCCTAAGCAGAATTTGGTCTTGCCCAAATCTTTCATTTCAAATTCCGATTCCAGATAGGAGCTTGCTTTTTTTATATCTTCCATTATCCCGATAATGTTCAGATCATCTACATACACTGGGATTATACAAAATCCATTCAGGGATCATCGTATAAACACACAGGGACAATCTTCATTGTTCATGTAGCCTTTCTTGCAGAGAAAGTTGCTTAAGCGATTATACCACATTCTGCCAGATTGCTTCAGTCCGTACAATGATTTTCTGAGCTTCACACTGTACAGATTTCTATTTGCTCTGTCTTGGTTCGGGAGATGGATTTCTTTAGGGACCTTCATATAAATCTTTGAATCCAAGTTTCCATAGAGGTATGCAGTTACCACATCCATCAATTTCATTTCTAAATTCAAGTTCATTGCCATTGAGATCAAATATCTAAAGATAATTCCACTCATGACTAGGAAGTAAGTTTCTTCATAATCAACTCCAGGACGTTGAGTGAAACCTTGTGCTACCAACCTTCCTTTGTATCTCACTACTTCGTTTCTTTCATTTCTCTTTCGAACAAATACCCACTTATACCCTACAAGGTGCACATGGGGAGGTGTGTGGCATACGGGCCCAAACACCTCTCTTTTTTTCAGAGATAGTAATTTAGTTTCTATTGCCTTCTTCCAATCTTTCCAATCTGATCTTTTCTTACATTCAGCGAGCGATGTAGGCTCGGGATCAAGATCGATGATTGTGCCAATTTTCTTTACAAAGTAGATTTCAATATTGGCTGTTGTCCTATTCATGGACTCTCCCGTGTGCACATAATTTATAGCTATTTCTTCATGAGTTGCTTCTTCTGGAGCGATTGCTTCTTTTGAATCTTCTCTTTACACATCGCTTCTTCCAATTGCGGTGACAAGTTCCTTTAGTTTTTTGGCTCCGACGTGTGCGCACACATCCATGCCAATTTCTTCTTCCATGGGGATATTCAAATCCGGTATGCCATTTTCTGAAGCTGTCATACTTGTATCAGGTCTTAACTGGCTCCCCTTCTCATTCTAGGGGACTTCAGTGATCGGCTGTGATAAGTCCTTATCCTTCTTTGCCGGGTGTCCCTGGTTACTTGGGGTTCGATGAGCCGGAGTTCTCGTCCTTTTATTCTGAGGCCTCTGGATGCGATTAGGGATAGCTTCTGCTTTCTTTGGTATTTCAACCCTCTCCGGTGTATTGCGTGCAGGCACATGCGACTTAGTCACGCTCTTCAAATCACTAAAGTGATCAGGCAGCTGGTTTGCTAATGCTTGCAAGTCAATGATCTTCTGGACCTCTTTATCTGCTTCACTAGTGCGCGGGTCATGTGCATGGATTCCCGTGGCTTGCCATGTAATTTCCTGACATTTTTCATCAAGGGGTTGATTTCCTCCCCTCTAATGTTGGGAAATTATCCTCATCAAAAATGCAATCAACGAAGCGAGCGATATGCAAATCTCTCAACATGGGTTCCAAATACCTGATTATGGATGCAGTCTCATAACCAACGTATATCCCATTCTTACAGAGAGGGCTCATTGCTATACGCTGTGGAGGGGGTATAGGTACATAAACCTTGCATCAAAACCTCCTAAGATGAGAAATTTTTTGTGGCGACCCTTACGCTAGTTGCATAGGTGAATGGATATTATAGGCCGATGGTCTAAAATTGATAAAATTCGCTGCATGTAGGACTTAATGTCCCCAACATATAGCGGGCAAATTACAATTCTGCAAAAGGTGTCGAGCAATAAATTTAATTCTCTTGATTAATGCCTCTGCCAAACCATTCTGGGTATGGACATGAGGTACCGAATGCTCAACTCCAATCCCCATCGCCATGCAATAATCATCAAATGCCTTTGAAGTAAATTCTCCGGTGTTGTCCATTCTGATGGACTTTATGTGATGATCAGGGAAGACATTTCTGATGCGAATGATCTGCGAGATCAGCTTTGCGAAAGCATGGTTTCTTGTGGGCAATAAACCCACATACGACCATTTCGAGGAAGCATCAATGAGCACCATGAAATACTTGAACGGCCCTGAAAGAGGTTGAATAGGACCGCAAATGTCTCCCTGGATGCGTTCCAGAAATGCAGAGATTTCATCCTTCACTTTCAGAGTGGAGAGTCTAGTAATTAATTTCCTAGTGGCACATGCAGGGCACACAAAATCTTTGTGATTCGGGAAATTCTCTACATTAATATTATGCTCTTGGGAATTGTTGATTATATTTCTCATCATTCTAATACCTAGGTGGCCTAATCTGTCATGCTAGAGATAGAGAAGAGTTCAGAGTTTCTAAATATTGTCTTCAGGATAGTGTAGGCTGCAGGTGTCTTGATGTTGCTAGTGAATGAAGTTTTTCTAATACCCTTTTTCCATTCTCTTCATGCTTCGTAATGAACAGGTATTCCTTACCATACTCTTTATCAGTCTCAATGTGGAAAGCATAGGCGCGAATATCCTTAAAACTTAAGAGAGTTCTAGTTGATTCTTGGTACAATAAGACTTCTTCAATGACCAAAGTTGTGCCCATTGGGAGTATAATTGTGGCTCTTCCTGAACCAATTATACATGCATCGCTTTCGGCGATTGTCGTAAGGCTGCCAGCATTCTTACGAATCGATTGAAAATATTTTGTCTCTCTTAAGATGGTATTCATTATACCGCTGTCGGCTAAGCACACTTCTTCCATAGGGCACCACACGCGTTCTAATATAAGATATTTTATTAACATGTATTAGAAGGCAATCAACACATAAATAAAATACTTTAATATCAGAACATATCATGCCATTATAAACTAAATAAATGAATGAATTATTTAAAATCATCCAACCATCACGAGAAAACAAATGCTACAGTACTATCCATGCAAATTCTAACTTGTCCTTTTCACACAAAATAAATGACAATTAAAGTCTAATGCATTTTGTGCATCAGACTGAATCTACTAGAAAATTAAAGACTTCTTTGGTTGTTTTATCGGGAGTGATCTGCTCTTCGAGAGAAATCATGACGGTGGCTGCCTCTAAGTCAAAAGGGGGTGCTGCTGCCGAGATGGTCTCAACCTCCATCAACGCGGCAACTGCTCAGAACTCTCCCCTCAACTGATGCAAAGTGGGCTTCATGCTGCCCTTTGCCATCCTTCTTCTTCTGGGCTTGGAAGGCATCAATGACATGCTGCGATTCCTTACAGATTCGCGACCAATGCCCCCACTTGCCATACTTGTAGCAACCTTGGTCCTGCTGGCCATAGGTCTTACCACTCCGCTTTGCCTTGCTTGTCTTTTTATCATTCGGAGCATCTGACTTGCCTTTCTGCGCTACGACCTTACCCTTTCTCCCGGCTCAAGGGCTTTTGCACCTTGTAGCTCCCGGCGTTGGCTTCACGACCAGCGGAGCTTCTTAGTGGCTGAGTGACGTAATTCCGCAACCTACATCATATCAATCAATTCGACATACTCCTTGTAGCCGTCTTGACGATAGTTGCGTGTGGATTGTACTGCGTTAGGGTGGAAAGTGGATAGGGTCTTCTCAATCTTCTGCTCGTCTGTGATATGCTTGCCACAGAGTTGAAGATTGGTACAAATTCTATGCAAGGCAGAATTGTACTCCCCGACCGTCTTGAAGTCAGCAAATCTCAGTCTGATCCACTCTTGCTCTGCTTGAAAAAGAATGGTGTATTTTATCCTCTTAAACCGCTTCTTCAGTACGATCCAGAATGCTAGCGCGCTCTTCTATGCCCTCATTCTTGAGAGTGAGGCAGAGGTGGTGCCTGAGAAAATAAAGTGCCTGATCATTCTCCTCAAGGTGGGTTGGGCATCATGCGGTCTGCCAATCCCAATAGCTACGCAGATCTTCTTAGCTCCAAGCACTATCTCAACATCGGAAGCCCACGTCTGATAGTTTTGGCCATGCTTGGCCAGCTCCTCGAACTCCCGATTCGTGATACCAGTCATCTACATGTGTATGAATGGAATGAATAAGTTTACTGCTGGTAAACATGCACGAAATAATTTACTACAGGTAAATAAATGGTACAAAAGATTCTCGTAATGTTCCATAATTTTCTATGAATTTTCTATAAATTTTACTACTAATTTTAGTGATCAAAGGAAATTTTAAATAATGACGTTTAACCAAAACAATAAATAAATACAGAAAATAATAATGGAAGAAATAAATATGCTTCAAATGCTAAAAACAATTCAAAATTCAGATTCTCGAGGCCCCTTTATGCTAGAATATGAATTTTCAACGAATTCTACAATTTCCGAGGGTGTCTAAGAAATTTTCAGTTCAAAGAAAAATTTGGCGTAATTTCCTGATTTTTCGAGGGGTTTTCTGCAAAATTCGGGACCCGTTCGTAAATCTGAGGACCTATTCATAATTTTTTGAAATTATAAAGGCCTTTCTGCAAAAATCGGGACCCATATGCAAGATTTAAGGGCCTTTCGGTAATTTACATAAAATAGGGGTTTTTCTGCAATTTTGCCTGTGCCGGCCCGCTTCTCCCCTTTTTTCTCTTTCCGGCCCGTTTGGCCCGCTAACTACTGGCGCAAAAAGGGCAAAGGGGGTAGAGTTTCCCCTACCCCGTTCACACCTGTGGCGGCCATGGGCGTGCGCGGCTCGGCCAGTCCGGCCGGACCGTGGCGGCTCACGGCGGTGCGCTTCGGCTGGAGCGGACGCGAGCGAGGGCATGGTGGCTGCCGCCGGGCCGGGCGAGAGTGCGCTAGGGCGGCCGGGCGTGGCATACGAGGAGGCCGGGCAGCGCTTCGAGCGACGCGCAAGGGGAGGCGGACCGACGGCGCCCGAGCGGCTTTGCATGCCGGCGGTGAAACCGAGGCGGTCGGGATGGCACTTGTGCGAGCGGCGCCATGCAGGACACGCACATGGGGCGGTCGGTGCGGTGGCGCCATGCAGGACACACGCATGGGGCGGCTGGTGCGGTGGCGGCATGCGAAGGCCAGCGCGCCACGGGGCTACGGTTCGGGGTAGCCGGCCATGAGGCCGAGTCCAGGCGAGGCGGAGCACGGTCCGAGCTGGACAGCTGCAGGCCGGTTGTAACATCCTGAAATTTCAAGTGCTAAAAAATGTGGAGGTTTTAAAATTTTTCTTGCATTTTGCTAGCACTCAAGTTTCTTCTGACTATCTATTGAAATCTTTTTGAGTTTTGTGCCATACAAGTTGATAATCAAGAGTACTCCCAAATACAAATAATAAAAATAAAAAAATAAAAAAGAGGAGAGGAGGCCTTCGGCCTGGCCGACCCAGCCCAACCCCGGGCCGGCCCACCTACTTTCTCCTCCCCCGTTCCCCTTTCGCTACCCAGCTCAGGCCGAATGCCCCTCTCTTCTTCCTCCCGGGCCGTTGCCGCAGCCTGCACTTTTTCGGCGCACGCCTCGGACCAGAGGTCACCGGTGCAACTCCGGGAGCACGTCGCCGGGCCCACCGCCATCCCGTCCTCACGTCACCGCCGAGTCCCCATCGCGTTCGGCCGTCTCGCCCGCGCACGTCGCCCCTGCAAGACCGTCACGTCTGGCCGTCCTGCCCGCGCACGTCGCCACTGCAGCTGGGTGAAGCTACGCAGCTGCGTCACCAACAGTGGCCGCCGTGCTACGACTCTGCTCGCGCACACCCGCACCCCATGCCTGCGCTTCCGCATCTGCACGGCGTCATCTAACTGCCCCGGTCGCATCTCTCCCGTTCACTCCGTGGCCCCTCCGATGGCCGACGTCAACGTGCTCGGGTCAGCCCCAGATGGCTGCAGGACGCCCGGACCACAGCCTGCACGCACGCACGTCTCCCACGCCCGGTTGCATCACGTTTATTCCGCCGCCACTTTCGCCATACCGCGCCGAGCTCAGCCCAACTGCCCGTCCTCGCCGCCGCGCTTTTCCCCACTATAAAAGCCTCGGCCGAAGCCTGCAATTGCATCGCCACCCTCCACTCTCCCTTATACTAGGAGCAATCGAGCTCCCGAGCCTCCGTTGCTCGCCGGCGTGCCCTTCTTCCCCGAGTTCGGCAACCGAGCGCGCTGCCGCACCACCCCACGCCGGTCCGATTCCCCCCTCCCACACCCTCCTCTGGACCAGGCGAAGCTGATCCCACCCTCCGCCGAGCTCCCCGCCGCCTCTCCGTCGCCGGCGTCGATCTCCTTCCGAACCTGCCGCCGCCGCACGCTGCCGGCCCATCTCCGGCGACCCCCAGTCACCGCCAACCCCTCCATCGCCTTCCACGTGACGCGCGGGGTCCCATTTTGCCCCTCACCGGCATCTCTCCGGCCGCCCATCACCGGCCGCACTGCCGCCGTTCCCCGCCTTCGGCTCCTCTACTTCGGGCCCCTGCTGCCGCTCAGCTTATGTGCTAATCTACTCCTTGCCCTTCCTATCATGTAACACCAAGAGTCTGAGTGGCTAGCAGAGTGGGCGTTCGCTAAGTCGACCTGGGTTCGAATCCGCCTGGCAGCAGCATGTTAGAATAAATAGGGTTTTTAATTTTTTATTATGTTTAAGCTGATAGCAGCTAGGAAACAGCAATAAAAATCTATGAAAAATCAGAAACTAATCCCTAGTAGTGCAGAAATTTATTTAGTATATAAGTAATGCTTCTTAAACATTTAATCATGGATTAATCATCATATATTAGCACATAATATGCCCTGATTATTTAATTTAAATCCTTAGTAACTAAATGCCTAATAGGAATGTTGTGGAGACTTATACTTTCATGAAAAGATGGTTTAATAAATGATGTAAAGTTAGAACCTAAAACCATTGTCTTTATGCCCTAGCAATTAGGAGAATTCCTTTGACTATTAGATGGTTGAACATTAAGCCACTAGCCTTGGATCATGATACTCAAGGCTAATTAAAGGATACAAACGAGAGTATTTGAAAATTTAAAATTTGATTAGTTCATATCTGATTAATTAATATGGTGTGAATAATTGTCTAAAAGACTAAATATTAATTCAAGACAATGATAAAGAAAAACAACTTTGGTTAAATGATCAAATTTAATGAAGATTACCCTTAATCAAAATTAAGATATATGCCCAACAGTTAACATGCCACCATTAAATAAATCCCAATGGTAAATTTAATAGGAATATTAAAATTTATGACCTTGTATGATGAACCTTGCCTAGGTAAATAAATAATAACTAAAGTGTAGACAAAATACTAATGATACCATTAAATTAAATCATGACATTAAACTCCATAAATAATAATGCTAAGCATGATATAACAAGCTAGGACCATACAGATAGATCCTAGTTCAAATTAAACTAAGCCTAGTGGTAATTAAGGATACATAAACTATCGCACCACAAAATACTATAAACCCAGTATGTGCCCTGAATATCAATGCTCTACAAAATGATACCTAGCTAAAACTTATACGTCGAATCATAGGTCTAACCTAGCTCATGGAACTTCCTTGATAAATGTAAATAAATTAAAAGAAAGCCATCAAGCAAAAGGTCTGGCCACCTTCTTTTCCCAAAAGCAGATAATTCCTGTAGATACATCTTCACTTTTGATCGCTCGTATTTCTAAAATTTTCCCTCACGGTAAAGCATTCAGACAACTCGTCCTCCTGCTCAAACCCAGCTACCGCTGTGCTTATAGCACACTAACCTGAATCGTCCTTCTATTCTCAAATCATAATAAATGCATAAATTAAATTAAATCGGGTATTTAAAGTGATTGGATTTATTTGGATCTCTTGAGTTATTTGTTTTTATTTGGATTCAGTCGCTTATCGCATAGTTAGAAACTGGAGTCCCGAAGAATTGATGGATCAAGCGAGATCAAGATCAAGGTGGAGATAAAGACCAGAAGCCCAAGACCATCAAATGCGATAGTTTTGAGTGAGCTCAAGACCGCGGTAAACTGCGCAAGGCGAGTCAATACTTTGATCATGTTGAACCTACATTTTCGGTAAATTATTTTTGTTTAAATTATCAAATTGCATGCTGTTATTTTATATGCAAATACATGTTTAATTTAAGATTCTAGTTATATCCCATTGTGTACTTTGATTAATATTACCCCTCCTTTGGAATATTTGAATTTGTGAACATTGTCGCCCTAGCAAAACATTATAATAATAACCTTTCAAAAATAAGTCCGTAATTATATGCCATGCTTAGTAATGTTTAGATACTCATGGGCGCGAAAGCGCCCAAGCATCACTTTTAATATTGAGAAAAATTGGTTGGGCAGTCATGGTGGTAATGACTGGTGTATGTTGGATGTGGTAATTTTATATCCCAATAACCTCAAAATGCTTATTTATCTGGGCGGATGGTTCGGAGGTATGGCGCAAGGGTGCACGAGAGGGTGGTTTGTGGTAGAACTGATGTGACCACGCCACCAACACGTACGACCGTAGCGGCCAATATCAAGATTGAATTAAATGTGAATTCGTTTCTTCAATTTCAACACATTTTAAATGAGAATATGATGCTACCTAATGATGAAAACATATATATTTGTAGCACCACATCATTTTGGAACCAATTGAAGCAAGGGTTCAAGTTGGACAGGTTTTGGATTCCAATTCGGCCTCCAGATCAATTCGGATTCAGCTTGACAGGTCAACTTCAAACGGCCATAACTTTTGATCCAGAAGGGTTCTCGGGGCCCGTGAGTACTCGTTGGAAAGCTCTTGAAATCTACTTTCAAATGGATCTGGTATCACCTCCAAACTCCACCCGAGCAGACCAGAAACTGCGAAACAATTCATATCACTTTTCTAGTCTGAGTCAAAGTGGGCCGAGGGCCTTGTAACTTGGGCTATTTGGGCCGGTACTGTTCATATGAACAGTACCACGGCCACGTGAACAGTAACTAGGAATAGTACCATATCCCTTTTCATTAGATAAGTGTGGCTTCCCCCTCCCCTATTTAAGGAGGCCGCACCCCTTTTATTTTTCTGGGGTTTTTGTTAAGAGTTTATTTTGCTTAGCAGTTTCGCCGCATGTTCGATTGAGGAACCCCAACTTGTGAACTTAATCTTTATTCGCAATATTTCAGATTGCATCTTGAACTCTCTTGCTTGTGTTCTCGATTCGCTTGTAGGAGATAGTCTTCTTGGCGAGGTCAACCGTGTTCGGCACGGTTGATAACCAACGGAGCAGTGGTGTAGTGATTGCGAGGGGTTCGATCTGTTTTGGTCGGAGCCTTTGGATCATCAACGTCGAGTTCTCCACAATCAACTTATCAGTACCGCTCGGAAGATCGGGTCATCGCCACATCAGTTGGTATCAGAGCAACGGTTGCCCGTGAGGTAATTCTTGTATCCCTAGTTAGTAGATTGGTTTTTATTTCCTGTAGTCCAGAAAAAAATTGCCCCACAAAAAGAGTTAATTTCCGCTGTCCAAACCTCGTTGTGCCTTTCAATCTGTTAGTTTTGGTTTGCTAAATTGAATATGTGTCCATCATAGCATTGTCTAGTTGCTGGTCATATCTTTGTTCCATTAAAAATCCAAACAAAAGAAAAATTCCCCACCCCAAACCCTAGTTTGCAAATTCGGCTGATTTTTCCTTTCTCTGCAGCCGCCACCAAAAATGTCATAACTTTTGATTCCAAGATTATTTTTGCATTGGATCACCGCCATTAGATTCTAAAATTCATTGTCCATCTATCTGTAAAATTGTACGTCATTCCAGCAAGGAAGTTAAGAGATATGTGTGGTGAAAGTTGACCCAATTATCTATTTTGAATCTGCAACAGTCAGCAGTTGTGATTTTTGTGCGAATTTCTGCGTCGGGATTCAGAAGTTAGCCCCAAAAGAAAATCTGTATAAAAAGCCGTTAGAAAACAGAGAAAAAAATAATCAGTGAAAAAGAGTCATCTGACAAAAAGTTACGGCCAAAATACCAACATACTATCCAGTGGACAGAGATCTTCAGTTTTCAGTTTTGGGTCAATCCTTGTGGTCTTCAATTCCAGATTGCATTGGATTGAATTATCTTGTATTTACCACTCCTAGACCTTGCCATACACTTGTTTTTAGCCTTCGTCTATTCTTGGTTGATCAGCAATATAGGCTAAGTGCTAGATACGGACTATAATTCAATTCTATGCAATTTCTGAAATTAACTGATTGTTCTCCATTGCTACATATTGTGCCGTCCAAGCTCCACATACTCTTGATCAGAACAGGTTTCCTCTTGCAATCGTACCCACGCTCGACATGGTATCACGAACCAGCCACCGGTTGTACCACCTGCTGCATTGGTAAGAACACTTGTAAGAGTGTGGTAAGACGCTTGAGAATGTGTGATTCCACCTTCCACCACCTAGTAGTTGATAGGGATAATACCTTTGTGTTGTCTTTTATTTTCTACTAACCATGACAGGTGAGTCGTCTGATGATCAAGAGTGTGTTTTAAAGGGAGAGCTCATGACGCTCTTGGGTGAACAACGCACTACCATTATTGAGGACTTCGACAGGAAGTTTCAAGCTACGACAGATACATTGCAACGCGCCATCAATGAGAGTATTGCACGCATTGAAAGAATGGTCAATCGGCCACCAAACAATGGACGCGAGTATGATCACGATGCGGACCACGATCGTGAGAAGGGAGATGATAATGAGAGACAAAACCGCAACGCCAGAGCTTCATTTGCTGCCCAAGATGCACGCCCACGACACCGCCTACATCACAACCGTCACGGTATGGGAGGTAATAATTTTCAGCACTACAATGCTCGTGCTAATGATGAACCATTTGCTAAAGTTAAATTTACCATACCACCTTTTGCCGGTGTTTATGATGCTGAAACTTATCTAGATTGGGAGATGACAGTTGAACAAAAATTTAATGCCCATCTAGTTCCTGAAGTGCTTAGAGTCAGACAAGCTACTAGTGAATTTAAAGATTCTGCTATCATTTGGTGGACTCATGTAGTTAATTCTGGTTTAGCACCTGATACATGGGATAAATTGAAAGTAGCTATGCGTGCTAGATTTGTTCCTCCTGCTTTTAACCATGAAATGCGTAAGAAATTGCAGAAATTAAACCAAGGTAATAAATCTGTCGAGGAATACTATCAAGAACTACAAATAGGCATGTTGCGTTGTAATGTTGTAGAAGATGAGGAGGATACGATGGATCATTTTTATGGGGGCTTAAGGTGTGAAATTCAGGACAAAATTGATTACAAAGAGTATAATGATATCAATAGATTGTTCCAGCTTGCTTATTTGGCAGAGAAAGAATTGCAGGGTAGGCAACAAAGGACAAGGAGCAACTTGGAGGTACGTCTACATCGAGATCGACGCCTGGGCAAGCCAAGACAGCCCCACCTCCTGTTTTTCGAGTTGCTGCCCCCTCTGTGAGTAGGGCGCGTTCAGCAGCACCGCCGCCACCATCACGCGCACCCGAGATGAGCAAATCTGCTAGTGTGCAAGTACTAGCAAAGAGCTCTTCATCGGTTGCTTCCACGGGCCGTACGACGGGCATTGTGTGCCACCGTTGTACAGGGATGGGCCACGTCATGAGAGATTGCCCAAGTCAGCGGGTGTACATTACAATAGAAGATGGTGATTATGTAAGTGCTAGTGATGTTGAGGATGAATATGCTCTTGCAGCTAACCTTGCAGGCAATGGTGATGATCATGAGAACAAACCTGTGTTTGTGCCCTTTTCTGTGACTAACAACTTGCAGGTAGTTGAGAACCATGCCGAAGAGGAGCATGAGCTGATTGAATCACTGACCCCATCGGTTGAGAATGAAGATAAGGAGATGGATGCACTTACATTATCTGAGGAGAGCCAAAAAGGTAAAGAACATGGTGCTATCATCGCTCACGGTACTGATTTGGTGCTACAACAAGACATAGAGCAACCTTGTAAGTATATACCTGCTGTAGTGCAATCTTTTGATGTTCCTCGTGTTGACTTAAATGAACCATGTGCTGATCTAAATTCTCATAATTTTGTACATGTCGAATTAATAACACATAAAGAAGTTTTGACTAGAATTTCTCCTACTAATTCATTGTGTTACATCATGTTGGATCTACCTATGAAATTGTCACATGCTATGGAGAAAGTTTCTGAACTTACATGTTCGAAATTCTTGTTTAGTGCCTACACCCCAGGATATAAGTTTAATTTGATTGGAGATTATGGTGTGGAAAATCAATTTCTTGTATATCGAATATGCATAACTTGCAATCACATGGATGAATTGAAACTTGCTGTTTGGGACAACAATTCTTGTATGCTGAATCATGTTCAATGTGAGAGGGAAGTAAAATTTAGTACTCATCCAATGCCTATGTGTTCATCGCTTTTTGCACTATCTAGTATGGACAATCTGAATAAAGATGATGAATTATGGCAGAACTTACAAGGCTCTTCACCCTTGTTAGATGAATTTGCTATGCTTCGATTGAGATATGATTATATGGATGAACTTTGCTTGATTCCAAAAGTTGTAGTTTTGCCCATATGTGCCACCACTACATGTTTACAACGTCAAAGATTTGAATTGCATAAATGCTTCACTTACATTTGCAAAACAAGTTGCAATAATTACTGTGTGAGAAATTTTGAATTGCTCATTAACATATATGATTACTCTTGGGTTAATAATACAATGAGCTTTTATGATCGCTACTGCTTTATAACATTAAATATGCAACAACGAAGAACTTTTAAAATGGATGATATATACATATACCATGCATACACCTTGGCTTCTTTGTTACCATATTTTCAGCTTATCAAAAGCCGAGGACGGCTTTATTTGCAAGAAGGGGAGGATGATAAGAACATGTACCCTGTGGATACAACCATATTTGCTATACTTGTTGTTCCAATTACTAGAGCTCCTACGCATCACTTAAATTACGAGGTGAGCTCGTTTCAAAGAGATTTTACTTTATGTGATAAAAAACTTATGATATTACATAATGAGAGTTTGTTGCGTTTGCTATCATGTACCAAGATTTATGATCAAGATCATGCAATACGTGACACTACACATATGTTAAAACCGAGGAGGATGATGTCAAGAAGGGGAGGATGATGTGACCACGCCACCAACACGTACGACCGTAGCGGCCAATATCAAGATTGAATTAAAGGTGAATTCGTTTCTTCAATTTCAACACATTTTAAATGAGAATATGATGCTACCTAATGATGAAAACGTATATATTTGTAGCACCACATCATTTTGGAACCAATTGAAGCAAGGGTTCAAGTTGGACAGGTTTTGGAATCCAATTTGGCCTCCAGATCAATTCGGATTCAGCTTGACAGGCCAACTTCAAACGGCCATAACTTTTGATCCAGAAGGCTTCTCGGGGCCCGTGAGTACTCGTTGGAAAGCTATTGAAGTCTAATTTCAAATGGATCTAGTCTCACCTCCAAACTCCACCCGAGTAGATCAAAAAGTGCGAAACAATTCACATCACTTTTCCAGTCTGAGTCAAAGTGGGCCGAGGGCCTTGTAACTTGGGCTATTTGGGATGGTACTGTTCACATGTACCATGGCCATATGAACAGTAACTAGGAATAGTACCATATCCCTTTTCATTAGATAAGTGTGGCTTCCCCCTCCCCTATTTAAGGAGGCCGCACCCCTTTAGTCTTTCTGGGGTTTTTCTTAAGAGTTTATTCTGCTTAGCAGTTTCGCCGCATGTTCGGTTGAGGAACCCCAACTTATGAACTTAATCTTTATTCGCAATATTTCAGATTGCATCTTGAACTCTCTTGCTTGTGTTCTCGATTTGCTTGCAGGAGATAGCCTTCTTGGCGAGGTCAACCATGTTAAACGGTTGAGAACCAACGGGCGATGGTGTAGTGATTGCGAGGGTTCGATCTGTTTTGGTCGGAGCCTTTGGATCATCAACGTCGAGTTCTCCACAATCGACTTATCAGTACCTCTCGAAAGATCGGGCCATCGCCACATCAAGAACCGCCCAGATAACCCTAAGGACTGAATGCTACTGAAAGAATTCATTCCATCTGTACTCAGTCCAAACCTTATATTCCTTGGTTCTGCACCGAAGTCTGAAAAACTTCTATCGATGTTTCTCCACTGGGCGGAATCAGCAAGATGTCTTAGCATTCCATCCTTCTTGCGCTCCTCTGAGTGCCAGCGCAGTAGTTTTGCCTCCTTTGGATTTGCAAAAAACCTTTTCAAACGGGGAATTATAGGAAAATACCATGCTACCTTAGCAGGAGGTCCTTTCTTCGCCTCTGTTCCCTCGCCATCATCTGATTGATTGTTACGTTTATATCGGGATGCGTTGCACACCGGACATACATGCATGTTTGCATACTCTTTACGGTAGAGGATACAGTTGTTCGGACATACATGTATTCTTTCTACTTCCGTTCCCAACGGACAAACAACCTTCTTGGTTTTATACGTGGTTTTAGGCAACTCATTTTCCTCCGGAAGCATGTCAGCTAAAAGACCCAGCAGCGCCGTGAAACTCTTGTCGGACCAACCGTTGCTTGCCTTCAATTTCAACAGTTCAAGCACGGCCGGCAACCTCGTGTACTTTGACCTGCAGCATGTGAACAAAGGTTTCTCCGAGTCCTCCATCAAGCCCCGGAATTTAACATACTCTCTCTCGTCATAGTTCTCTTCTACATCGCGAAGCATCTAATCCAGATTGTCATCGTGCAACCTATCCGAATCCGAACCACAATCGACATCATTCGGCGGCATGTCATTCACTTCACCGGCGATGTCATCCGGCGGCATATCATTCACTTCACCAGCGATGTCATCCGGCGGCATATGATCATTCACTTCGCCATGACTGGTCCAACACGTATAACCCTTTTTGAAATCCCTCCGAATCAAGTGCGCTTCAATTTGCCCTTGGTTCTTAAACATCTTTAAATTCTCGCAATCAGTGCATGGATAGTACATATATTCCAACCCCTTATTCAACATATCCTCCTCGGCAGCTCTTGTAAAAGCAGATACGCCATTAATGTACTCTTCACTCACACGGCTCACAGCATACATCCAGCTTCGGTCCTACGTTATGTATATATATAACAACTTAGTATTAAAAATTAAATTAATTAATTATTACTACATGTATACCGGCCACATGCATTGAGGCTTAATTTGCTAGCTCAATTCATATTATAAACATAACAGCTATATTATATAACCAACAATTTTGCAAACCATCTTCAATAACACTCGCCAATTACTTAGATCTAAATTGTAAGAGCAACTCCAGCAGTAGCCCTCAAAACAGGGCCTCTACTTTTTATTTGAGGCCTCTCCCTACTTTTAAGGGCTCTGTTTTTTGGGCTGCACTCCAGCAGGAGCCCTCAAAATAGGACCCCTAAATTCATTCTTAGAGGGGATGACACATAGGACCCACTCCTAGGGGTCTGGAGGGAGCCCCTACTTTTGAGGGCCGAGGGGCAAAAAACTCACTCCAGCAGGGCCCCTACTTGAGCCCTCAAAAGTAGGGGCTCCCTCCAGACCCCCCAGGAATGAGGGCTCGAGGGAGAGATTTGAGGGCCCCCTACTTTTGAGGGCTCAAGTAGGGGCCCTGCTGGAGTGAGTTTTTTGCCCCTCGGCCCTCAAAAGTAGGATGAGGGCTCAAGTAGGGGCCCTGCTGGAGATGCTCTAATGCAAAGAAAAATAAATTTCAGTACTAACCATATCTAGAGCAACTAGGAAAGTATGAATCTTCAAAGCTCAATCTTTGCCTCCTCCCACCAAATTAATTGGCCTGAAATCGCCTAGCTTGCCTCCTGAGCGAAAGAGTTTGTAGCACCGGCTAGATCTGGATCGAAATGAAGACAGATGCGGTCTGAGCAGCGCAATAAATGCCCAGCACCGTCTGTGATACTTATTTTCTCCGACGCAACCAACACATACGGTGTCCAAATTAAAACTGTCTGTGTTAGTTTCGGTCACAGACGGTTTGACAAAACCGCCTGTGATTGCCCGTCTAGTATTAGGCTTTCTGTAGTAGTGATATTCTTTGGTGCAAAAGGTTGGTAGACTATTTACAGAGAGGAATGGAAACAAACTGAGGAAAACAAAACTATTATACAAACAAAAGCCCAGTGCCAATCTATGGATGCGGTTGATGGCTTTTAGTTCTAATAGGAGCATTGTGCAAATAAATCGAATGCTGATAAACTGCTTCGAAACTGCAGCGGAAAAGCCATCTATTTGTTTGTTTGGAAGAAACCATAAGCTGAAAAGAACTGGGCATATGGTGACGCTCCAACAGGCTATGGGCTTCGGCTTGTGGCTTTGGGTTGAAGTTGTATTGTAGTGTCCGTTAGCTTTTTCTGGAAAAATATAAAACAAATAGAGAAAAAAAATTAAAAAAACCGTTATATCGTTATGGACAATGCAAAGAAATAAGAAAAAAGGCAAAGAAAAGGAAAAAACCAAAATAAGATGAAATTAGAAGCCGATGTGTTTCAATGGCTTTTGGTTTAAATAAGTTGAAAACTAAAAAAAAGCCAGAAGCTGAAGCCGAAATTAAAAGCCGATGTGTTCCAAGCAGTTTCTAGTTTGAATAAGCTGAAAATAAAAAAAAACTCAGAAGTTAAAACTGATGCATTCTAAGTGATTTCTGGGCTGATAGATCATATCATACCCTACCTATGTAATTTGTTTCGAAATTTTTCATAACTATTTAACTGTTTTTCCAACAACGGAAGCACGATTAGCACCAATATGTTGGGAGCACCCGAAATGTTCTCCTTGTTGGACACACAGGAGGATGGGTCGATATTTGAGGTTCAGGTCGATTTTGTTACTGTTAGTTAATTTTCAGGCTATAGCAACATGACTACTCTTTGTGGATACTCCCTTCGTTCATAAAAACACGCCGTTTAGGGTATTGATACAATCAACAAAATATCACCTTGACCATTAATTTCAATTATAATATATTTATAAAACTCAATTAAATTATGATATTATGAAATTGCTTTTCATTGCAAATATGTACATATGATTTTTATGTATTCAATATAAATATTTAAAAAGATATCAATAGTCAAAATTTTAAAAATTTGATTGTACGTATCTTAAAACAATATAACGATATGTATTTGTGAGTAGATGGAGTATTAAACTTATTCGCTCGTCTTACGTGAAAGATTTCAGTGTCATTAGGGAGAAGAACGTCGAAGGTAGGCCTGGTACAACAGGATATGCATAATAGGATGGATCTTACATTCCATTTGCTAGAAAGAATTACAAATGGTTTTTCTGAGCAGAAAAAAGTTGGTCGCGGTGGGTATGGAGATGTTTACAGGGTATGATCAATAATTATATTTTTTGTAGTTTTCAAATGATATATACCACCGCTAACTACAAACCCGTGTTCTGTATTAACAAGTGATTTTAACAGGCGTCGTATGAGGGGAAAGAGATTGCTGTGAAGAAGCTTCATCCCTTGCAAGATCTTGATGATAAGGAATTTGACAATGAATTTCGTAACCTTAGCAAGGTCCAGCATCAAAATATTGTACGGTTGCTACTGCTACGAATCACGAGATACATACGTTGAGCTCAAGGGACAACTATTTCGTGCTAAAGAAACAGTGCGAGTTCTCTGCTTCGAATATATGCAGGGTGGAAGCCTTGAACAGCATATTAGAGGTACGATGGTGCTCCACATCAATTCTGCTATATTATTCAGCATGCTTAGAAAAACGATTTGGTAGATTTATATGTCTCAGGAGTAGGCCCTGTTTTTCCCCTTCTGCAGATGAATCCTGTGAGCTTGACTGGCCCACATGTTACAAAATAATTAGAGGGACCTGTGAGGGTTTAAATCACCTTCACAGTGCGCAGGAAAACCCTATTTATCATCTGGATATAAAGCCTGGCAACATATTACTGGATGAGAATATGACGCCCAAAATTGCAGACCTTGGTTTGTCAAGACACCTTTTAACAACAAAAACCCAAAATACACAGAAAATCAAAGGAACACCGTAAGTTGATGGCTCATGTGTAGCCCATTTGTTCTGATAATTATTTTTAAAAATAATAAGCTGTGTTTGTATTGCACTAACCTTATGATATCATACAGCGGGTACTTGCCACCGGAATACATAGACCGTGGCGAGATCTCAAAGAAGTTTGACGTGTTCAGTTTGGGTGTCGTAATTATAAAAATAATGGCCGGAAATTTGTGCTCCTCCAGTTGTTATGGAATGCCTCCCCAACAGTTCATTCAGCTTGTAAGAAAATTTATTTGTCTATGTCGTGAACGGATGCCCTTTTCACAAATATTATGTTATGCGTCTTACCTTTTTTGCACGCATCTACCATCTTTCTAACTTTATGTTTCAATTTTGCAGGTAATTGATAACTGGGAGAAAATTGATCATTTGCCACTTTGAAGAGTGGGTTTCGCATAATTGTCACTTTCAAAATTGACTTCGCAAAAATGCCATGCAGTACATTTACATCTTGATTACCATGCCATTTGAGCTATTTAACCCATTTAATATTTTTTTTCCTAATTACAGGAGCGGGAAAAGACCTTTCTACCCTCAGCCGATTGAATCTATCTCGCCCTCCACCGTCTTCCGCTCCAGCGATTCTTATGTTATTTGCATTTGTCTCGGTTAGATGTGAACACCTCTAACTTTCTTGATTACTACTAACAAGCAAGAATCTACAAGAACGTCAAACCATTCTTGATTACCGCATCATCCACAGCTCTTCAATTACAAGTTCAATTCCCCTGGGAAGTTCCTTAAAATCAACAACAATGTAGAAGAAAGAACAACGTAAGGCAAGGCAAGAATCTACACCCGACCAGCATGTAGCGGCATTGCGTCGAACAGTACCATCACGGCACCTCTCTCATCTCCGCGGCGTCCTCCCGGCGCCAAAGGCAACCATCGGGGCATCCAGTGCGCGCCTCTCCCATTCAACCTGACATCCCCGCAAGCGAGAGGAAACAACGGGATGCACCCCCGCGGCGTCTGCTGCATTTCTGGCGCGTAGTGCTTGCGGAGACGGAGTCCCATCCATTCTTGATGGTCGATGGTAGGGGCGACGGAATCGCTGGAGCGGAAGAAGGTGGAGGGCGAGATAGATTCAATCGGCTGAGGGTAGAAGGTCTTTTCCCGCTCCTGTAATTAGGAAAAAATATATTAAATGGGTTAAATAGCTCAAATGGCATGGTAATCAAGAGGTAAATGTACTGCATGACATTTTTGCGAAGCCAATTTTGAAAGTGGCAATTTTACGAAGCCCACTCTTCAAAGTGGTAAATGATCAATTTTCTCGATAACTGGAGACAAAGGCTGCAGGGAACGTCGAGGTATTCATCACACCAAATACACATCCGACTAATGAAGGCATGCGTTGAAATAGCACTAACATGTGTGGGGGAAGACGGAGATAAAAGGCCTACTATAAAGGATATTGTCGATGAACTGGACAAACTAGGAGCTGAGATTAGAAAATGTCGCTACTTTCTGATCAGTCAAAAGACCGAATTGGCCAGCTACGATCGTACTGATGCATGCACGGGGTTTTGTGCAACATTAGGAACATAAAACTAAAAACATGTGGTCCTGTGTCACAAGCCAAAAAAATAGGGGGTTTTATGTAGCCATGACCGTACCATAAAACATATGATTTTGTTTAATTTACTTCATTTATGCAAATAGCCAATTCTTCTTTTCTTCCTATATGTAATGTCCTATGATAATCAGCCCTTGTTGTTAGCTCAGTAATCCTCGACATTTGGTGAATACCCTTTTCTTTTACTGTTGCCAAAAAAGGAAAATATAACATTCAACTAACACAAACACTCCATCCCTACTTTATCTCCGTTTATGTGCAGCCACATTATTAATGACTATTTTTCTTTAATTACTATTATCAATTTTATTTTTAGGTTAGAATTCGTATATACAAATCACACTACTAATTTTTATTGAATTTGTATTCCGAAGTTCAGCTATTTAGGGGTTTTATTTTGGAGTTCATATGCAAATCAAATTGTTTATTTTTACTTTGTATTTTGTTAAGAATTTCAGATATTATTTATTGTATTTTACAAGGACTCTTTCTTTTATCCTAACTTGCTAAAACGCAGTTCCGCATATCTTATTTTAATTTTTATTCTAAATTTGTGTATTTTGGAATTTTAATTCTGAATAAAAACATATTTTTTTCATTTGTTTTCTTACTGTGAAATTTAATATTTTGGAATTCATGTAAAGTTCAGATTGCTAATTTTGCTTTGATTTTATTCCAAATTTGCATATTTTTTAATTGTGTATGGCATGGAGTTTTTTCTAGTATTAGTTTGGAAATTACATACAAATACAATTGCTAATTTTCATTTAAGTTTTATTTGGAATTTAGCTATTTGAAAATTTTCTAATCCCCAGTTCTATTTTCTGAAATTTATATTCCCCGGATTTATGTATGTTTGGAGAAATATTTTTTTGATTTGAATATGTTTGGTGTATTTATGAAATTTTTATTCCGAATTTTATATATCTCAAATTTGTACCTGGTGTGCTTTTTTTTAATATAAACTGTTAAAGCTCGACTCCACTAAATATATAGTTTTTCTATAGATGGATACATCCTTTTCTTTTTCTCTAACTACCAGAATAAGTGGAAGCTATCGAACTCAAGCTAGAAAAAAATGGAAAATTTAAAATTGATCGAACCAGATAATAGAGGTGATGGTGGGGGAAAGACTGCAAAGCTTCATCGTGTAGTGGTAGCTAGTGCATGCAACAATGCGCATGTGAGATCCATGGCAGCATCTAGAGCAGCTACGGTGGGAATAGACTCTATACCTGCATCGTCTGTAGCAATTAAGTCTGACATATTGTATAAGTGAAGCATAACTTATATAGATCTGCAGAGTTTCTTCATAACTTAATCCCGTACTCACTCTCATGTCTTAGTTAATAAGATTTGGCCAGCATGTCTTCCCGCCACGTAGAGGGAAAACAGCATCAACTGCATCCACGACACACTCCTTTTGTAACAATCAACTGCTTCTTGGATCCTCATTGTGGACGTTGATCGAGCCATCTCTGACATTGCTGCGGCAAAAGCCATCGACTTGTATGCTTTACCTTTCCATTTCTTCTACCTGGAAGCTTTTGCCTCCGTCAGTTTTGTTAAGGGCATTTAGGTCATTTCTCACATGTCTAGGGTTTGTCCTCTTTGTACTATATATTTGCCCCATGGGCTATTGCAATACAATTACTGTTCACCTTTACATGGTATCAGAGCAAGGTGGTTAGGGTTCCTAGTTGGCCGCGCCATCGCTGCCGCGCCACGCCACCGAATCCTTTCCCCATTCCCTTCCTCCCTTTCCTCCGTTTCCTTCCTCCATTTCACCCCGTCCCCGTCGTCTCCCTCGCCGTCCGGTGCTGCTGCCGCTCGGGGATGCCGTCGCCTCTTGCCCGCTGTATCCGGCCGCTGCCCTCCTAGATCCGGCCCGAGCCGCCGGATTCGGCTCTCTTCTCCAAGCCGTCGCCGCCTGGGGTCGCCGCCGCCCGGAAGCCGCTACCGCCTCGGGTCGTCTCCAGCCCAGAAGCCGCCGCCGCCCAGAAGCCGCCGCCACCTAGGGTTGCCAACGCCCGGAAGCCGCCGCCGCCGCCGCTGCACACCGCTGCCGCCGCTCGGCCTCTGGCTTCTGAGTAGCCTCCCTCTGCCTTTAAAAAGGCAATTTGTTACAGGTCAAAAAAAAGAAAAAGGCAAAAAAAAGAGCCAAAAAAGAAAAAAAAGAAAAAAAGGAGAAAGCAAAAAAAAATGGCTAATGGTTCTTTTGCCATCCCACTCCCCGCTGTTCGTTTTGATGGTACCAACTTCCGGGAGTGTGCGGTGTACCTGAGGATTCTCCTCAACAGCTAGCGTCTATGGGGTCATCTTACCGGGGAGGACCCCTGCCCGCCTCATCCTACACCGCCCATCCAGCCTGCTCTTCTTACTGATGCGGATCAGGTGGCTCGGGACGAGGTCAATGCCGTGTTGGAGGATGCCCTGGAGCTCTATCAGTCTGCCCTACACACCTATGAGGTATGGCAGGAGGCTGAGGCTCGTGCTATTGCCATTTTGGTTGGTAGCATGACCATGGCTATTTCTATGGATGTGGCGGAGCTGCCGACGACACAGCTTATGTGGGAGCGTCTCCGAGCTCACTATCAGCCGACGAGTGATGCTATGTATCTCTCAGTCGTGCATCAGGCGCACTCCCTTCAGCAGCTTGATGCCACCGTCGATGACTTCTACCAGTAGATGTCGGAGGTGTGGCGTTAGCTTGACTCTCTGGGGCCGGATGTTTGCCGGACCTGTCCTTGCTGTGTGCGGCTCCGAGCTCATCAGGAGACTCACCGTCTCTATGTGACGCGTCTTCGCCCAGAGTTCGAGACTGTGCGAGCTCAGCTCCTGACTCATCACCCGCGCCCGAGCCTAGTGGAGGCTCTCACAGCTATGCGTGCTGAGGAGACTCGTCTTCGTGGTATAGCTCATATGCACGCTGTCTTGTCTGCCTCTACGCCAGCTTCTTCAGCACCAGCAGAGCTCTCTTCACCAGCTCCCAGCGCCCCTGTAGCCGCTGCCTCTACTACAGGTCTTCACTGCACCTATTGCCAGCGCAATGGTCACAGGTATCAGGACTGCTACAAGAGGAAGAGGGATCAGAGTCGTCGGGGTGGACGTCCCCCAAAAGGCTCTGGCGGTTCCTCCTCCTCAGGAGCTCACGCCTCTCACCAGGGTTCCACCGGTGATGCCGCACAGCAGTTACTCTCGCTTCTTCATCGCCTCAGTGTCGGCTCATCCTTAGACTCCTCGGGTTCAGCTCGTCTGGCTCTTGCTTCTCAGCAGTCTTCCACGCCTCCACCTCCTTCCTCATCAGGTACTTCATCTCCGTGGATCTTAGACTCTGGTGCTTCTTTTCATATGACACCAGATTCTACGCATCTCACTTCCATCCAGCTCCCAGTCTCTTCTTCTACTGTTTAGACTGCAGATGGTACCCCTCTGTCTGTTGTAGGTCGAGGCACATTGTCCACCTCCTCCTTTCATGTTCCTGTAGTTTCTCATGTTCCTCAGCTTACTTTGCAGCTTATGTCAGCTGGTCAGATTACTGATCACGGTTGTCGTGTTATTCTTGAGTCTGACTCTTGTTCTGTTCAGGATCGTCGCACGGGGACTCTGCTTAGTACTGGCCTCACCGTCGTGATTCGCAGCGTCTTTGGGAGCTCAACTGGCTTCATCTGCCTTCTGTTCTCTCCACCAGCCAGTCAGCCGCCGCTGCTCCCTCTAGGCTTGCTGCGTCCACTACCTCCTTTGCTCAGTGGCACCATCGTCTCGGTCATCTTTGTGGTTCTCGTCTTTCGTCACTCTTGGTCGTGGTGTTCTTGGGTCTATTTCTGGGGATACCTCTTTACATTGTATGGGTTGCAAGCTTGGCAAGCAGCTGCAACTCCCCTATCCCCCTAGTGACTCTATCTCTACGTGTCCTTTTGATCTTGTGCACTATGATGTTTGGGGTCTGGCCCCCTTCGTTTCGAAAGGGGGTCATCGTTACTATGTGATTTTCATTGATGATTATTCTCGTTATACTTGGCTCTATTTTATGTTCTCTCGCAGTCAGGTTCTCTCTATTTATCAGCGGTTCGCCACTATGATTCGCACTCAGTTCGATTTGACTATTCGTGTGTTCGTCTTGACTCTCTTCGAGTATCTCTCTCTGACCTTCCGCTCTTTTCTCGCTGAACAGGGTACTCTTCCCCAGTATTCCTGTCCTGGTGCTCATGCTCAGAATGGTGTCTCTGAGCGTAAGCATCGTCACTTACTTGAGACTGCTCGAGCCCTCATGCTTGCCTCCTCTGTCCCCCCTCATTTTTGGGCTGAGGCTGTCTCCAATGCAGATTTCCTTATCAACATACAGCCTTCAACTGCCCTTCAGGGATCCACTCCTGTTGAGCGTCTTCTTGGTCGAGCCCCAGAGTATGGTCACCTTCGCTGTTTTGGTTGTGTCTACTTTGTTCTCCTCCCACCTCGTGAGCACACTAAGCTGACTGCTCAGTCAGTTGAGTGTGTTTTTCTTGGCTATAGTCTTGAGCATAAGGGTTATCGCTACTATGACCCTGTGGCACGCCGGATGAGGATTTCCCGGGATGTCACTTTCGACAAGTCTCGCCCTTACTATCCTCGTTCTCCCCCAATCAGATCTGATTCACTTGCTGAGTCGGTCTCCTTTCTGACTTTTCCTCATTCTCCACCTGCTTCCACTAATACTTTGCCTCGTCCACCTCCTTCGGCCTCGTCTTCGACTGATCCCCCTCCACCTACATCGGAGAACCATTCCCACTCTTTTGTTGAGATTTCACCTTTTCCCTTGCACTACTCTCGTCGACCTCGACCTCCTCCTTCTCCAGTTGGCACTCCCTCCTTGCTGGGCCCTGTTCCTAGTTCCTCTTCTCCGTCACTGTCAGATCCTGCTCCCAGATACGACCTTCGTGATCGCCACACTGTTAGGCAGCCTGAGCGCTATGGTTTTGCGACCATTGCCTCTTCTGAGCCTCTGACTTATCGTGAGGCTGTTGCTCATCCTGAGTGGCAACTTGCGATGTCTGAGGAGCTTGTTGCTTTGGAGCGTACCGGCACTTGGGATCTTGTACCCTTACCTACACATGTCACTCCCATCACGTGCAAGTGGGTATACAAGATCAAGACTCGCTCGGATGGTTCCCTTGAGCACTACAATGCTCGTCTTGTGGCACGTGGCTTCCAGCAGGAGCAAGGTCGTAACTATGATGAGACCTTTGCTCCTGTTGCTCACATGACCACCGTTCACACTCTCCTTGCTGTTGCCTCTGTTCGACAGTGGTCCATCTCTCAGTTAGATGTCAAGAATGCCTTTCTCAATGGCGAGCTGTATGAGGAGGTCTACATGCGGCCGCCCCTGGGTATTCTGGCCCTGATGGCATGGTCTGTCGCCTTCGTCGCTCTCTCTATGGGTTAAAGCAAGCTCCTCGTGCTTGGTTCGCCTGGTTCTCTTCTGTTGTCACTGCCGGTGGCTTCTCTGCCAGTAATCATGACACTGCTCTTTTTGTTCACACCTCTTCTCGGGGTCGCTTCTTCTTTTATATGTTGATGATATGATCATTACTGGTGATAACTCTCACTACATTGCTTTTGTGAAGGAGCATCTCCGTGAGCAGTTCTTGATGTCTGATCTGGGTCCTCTTCATTACTTTCTTGGCATTGAGGTTACTGCTACCCCCGAGGGCTACTATCTTTCCCAGGAGCGTTACATTCACGATATTCTTACTCGCGCTTGTCTTACTGATCAGCGTATCGTGGATACTCCTATGGAGCTAGGTGCTCATCTTCGACCCACCGATGGCGAGCCTCTTGAGGATCCTACTCGCTATCGCCACCTCGTTGGGAGCCTTGTCTATCTTGGCATCACTCGTCCTGACATCTCTCATGCTGTTCACATCTTAAGTCAGTTCGTCTCTGCTCCTACTCAACTCCATTACAGTCACCTTCTTCGTGTTCTGCGCTATCTCCGTGGGACCATCACTCGTCGTCTTTTCTTTCCTCGCTCTAGCTCATTGCACCTTCAGGCATACTTTGATGCGACCTAGGCTAGTGATCCTTCTGATCGCCGGTCTCTTTCCGCTTATTGTGTTTTTCTTGGATCCTCCTTGATTGCCTGGAAGACCAAGAAACAGACTGCTGTTTCCCGTTCGAGCGCTGAGGCTGAGTTGAGAGCCATGGCGTCGTTAACTGCTCGAGATCCTGTGAAGCATGAGCTCACTAAACACATTGGAGTAGCTGCTTCATACATGCGCTCACAGGTGCAAGATAAAGTTATTGCTCTTCAGTATGTGCCCTCGGAGCTTCAGTTAGCAGATTTCTTCACCAAGGCGCAGACGGTTGCTCAACAACGGTTCTATCTTTCCAAACTTAGTGTTGTTGACCCACCCTGAGTTTGAGAGGGGGTGTTAGCTATGTGTATAGCTTAGGTGCTTCTTTGTATTAAGGGTATTTAGGTCTTTTCCTATTTTTAGTGTCAACCCTTCCAAATGCAATGCTATTGCATACGCTTTGCATTTGAGGGGGGTGTTAAGGGCATTTAGGTCATTTCTCATATGTCTAGGGTTTGTCCTCTTTGTACTATATATTTGCCCCATGGGCTATTGTAATACAATTACTGTTCACCTTTACAAGTTTCCAGCGCTAACACTCCAGGCTTCCTGCGCCGCTAAGTGCTGCTATCTTGATCACCTGCTCGTTATGTTTCTTTGATTCCATTCATTTGCGTTCGGCTGTCTTCCCTTCCATTGCAGAAGTCCCTTCTGTTTGTCACCGCTGCCATAATCAACTCTTCAGTCTTCACTAGGCATGATCTCAAGGTGCAGGTTGACATGATCTTCTAGGCTCTCCCATTCTATGTCGCCCTCCCATGGCTGAGATCGATTAGTGAGTCGCCGTCGCCCAGGACCACTTGGATATGCAGCGCCGCTGGCCTTGAGGCCATTCTTGATTGGTGAGACTTCATAGTTGACTTGAGGCGGAGTAAGGTGCCAGGGACCAAGACCAATGGCAGCATCTGGACTCCAGCAGTTGGCGACCGGAGGCCATTCTTGACTGGACTCATTGGTGGCCGGAGGGTGTCGCCTCATCTCTGTCTGTCTCTTTGAACTCTAGTTGCAACAAAGGAAAGCAGAGATGGCAAAGGTGTTGTTCAAAGCGGAAAATAAAGAAAGGAGGAAAGGAGAAAAAGAACGGAAATAAAATAGATAACGGGAGGAATTTGGTGCTCCCCAAATAGAATAGATTAGTTTCCCTTTTTATCTTTTTTATCGGTCAAAGGCTGTACACATGTTTGGACTTTGGATTGTATTTAGGCTGTTATAATTCGGTTCTACTAGATAGATGGCTAGATCTTTTTAGTTAATATGGGAGTTTTCTCATATTATCTAATTAGTATGAGTATTGATAGATGGATAGATATATAGATAGATGTAAGCAAAGGAAGGTTGCACGCTATCCACAAATGCGATTGTTCTTATCATGTACTTCAAAATTTGAAATTCCTTGTTTTCCCCAGGTGAATCTGGTAACCAACAAATTCTCTTTTAAAACCAGCGTCCTTAAGTTTAAGATCAAAGAGTTAGACAGAAATAGGCAAGAGCTCCCCTATCCAGGTTCAACTATAGGTTCTCCTATAGTTGGATTCCTGCAAGAATCCTTAGAATGGTATTTCATCTTCCATCCAAACATACCTGAATATTGAAACATACAAATGAATATTAATTGCGCGCGCACACATACACACAATTATTAGTGTAGATAAAATGCCTTTGGTGCCCTTCATTAATTCCTACACTATAGTAGGTCCTCTATTAAATATGTTGCGAAAGAGAAAGGTTGTGAGATAAATCTCATTTATTGATGAGAATAGGAGTATTCATTCAATAATGGTATGATAGGAAGAATTGAGATAAATGTACCTCGAAATTAGAGCGACTTATATTTAGAGAAAGTTATATTGCTAAGGCCATTCTCAGTGGAGAGTTTCATGACGTTGTTTCCAAGACTGCCACATCATGTAAAATGAAATGAAACATGGATGAAACATCCATCCTCAATGCATAGTTTCATTCTATTGTTTCATAGACATTTAATTTCATGACTCATATAGAGTTGGTAATCGTGCCAAGAGAGTTTCATCTAGATGAAACTCACTTCTTCTCTTTCTTCTTAAAAATGTTGCCATATCATAAAAAATGCCTATGTGGCAGCCTATTAAATGCAGATGAAACTCCCACTGAGAATGTCCTAAAACAACTTATATTTAGAATTACTATGCCTCGTAGCAATGAGCCAATGGGACTCCAGTTATTTCACAAAATTAAAGTCCATTGTGTAGGGTGTTATTGTGCCTTCCCACCTTAGAAGCTTGTCTCACAAGCCGAGGCTTTCCCACATTTATAAGCAGGCACCTAGCCCGACCACAACTTAACTAGGTTTGTTTTAACAATAAAACTTAATCACAATCAGATAATAATGCAGGAAATATGTTCTTAGGAATTTCTCTCAAATTAGTCTTACTATTCATATCACAGAGCAACACACCACTGGAACAAAGGGAAACAGTGAATGTGTTGGTTACAACCACGTTCACTACACGTATGTCATTACAACCATATCTTCTTAGGATGTCGGTTTCAACCACTTGCTCATAGATGACTTCAACTTATCACGACCAAGAGTAGCAGGCATAAACTTCGTTTGCTATAGTAGAGATAAGTGCTATAGTAACTTTCGAGTGCTACATTGCCCATGAACAGTACTTGTAATCTTCTGTGTACTCGAGTCTCCTTCATTTTTTGGAGTATGGCGACAACAACAAGAACAGACTAGAGATCGAATAAATGAAATCTTTTGGTGGTGCTCAAATCGTCGCACCTTTTCCTTGGTTTTCTCCACTATTTATACATAGCTTTACAAATTAGACTCGGATACACAAACCGACTCTGAAATATAAATTTCTAATTCTAAATAGACTCGGACTTGATATGGACTCTAAAACGGATTCGGTAGGATTATTTCTAACAAACACCTCCCTAATCCTTGCCGGCTTTAACCAACTTCCCTAATACTAAGTAAATTAATCATCTAACCAAAATTGACTCGTCCTAATGCCTTTGTGAGTGCATCAGCCTTCTGTTCTTTTGTTGCAATATGTGAAACAGCCACCAATCCTTCTTCAACGCATTCTCGAATAAAATGATATTGAGTATCAATATGTTTGCTTCTTCCATAAAATACTGGATTTTTCATAAGTGCTATTGGTGATTTATTGTCCACAAATAACGTGAATAGATTGATGGTTTGTTTAGTCAATTCATGAAGCAATCTCATCAACCAAATACCTTGACATGCGGCTGAAGTTGCTGCCATGAACTCCGCTTCACATGATGACAAGACTACACTTCTTTACTTCTATGAGCACCACGTGATCACGTTTCCATAAAAATAGAACACCATACCAATTGTGCTTCTACGATCAACTGGATCACTGGCCAGATTGCTATCACATAATCCTTCAAGCATTAGTGTGTTGTTGTGCCTGACATACACTAGCCCATAATCTATAGTTCCTGCTAGATACCTCAGAACATGTTTTAATGCTTGCTTATGTTGTACTATTGGTCTTTTCATAAACCTGCTAATTAATCCAACAGAGTATGCAAGATCGGGTCGAGTATGTATCAAATACTTTAGGCAACCTATTATACTTCGAAATTCGGTCACATCAACCAACTCTCCCATCTCGTCTTTATCGAGTTTCAACTTTGACTCCATGGGGTACTGACAAGGATTGCAGCCCGTCACACCTGACTTCTCAAGAATCATCTTTGCATAATTCGACTGCTTGATTGTAATATTGTGCTTACTTTGTTTCACTTCCAAACCAATGTAGTAAGTTAAGAGTCCGAGATCACTCATCTCAAACTATTGCATCATCTCCTTCTTAAATTCTTCAACCCTTCGATCACACGTTCCTGTGATAATAAGATCATCAACGTATATACCGAGTATCAGCATGTCTTCTTCTATCTTTCTTGTATATAAGGCTAG
The DNA here is from genome assembly GCA_036346575.1 of Dendrocalamus sinicus. NCBI lineage: Eukaryota > Viridiplantae > Streptophyta > Magnoliopsida > Poales > Poaceae > Dendrocalamus > Dendrocalamus sinicus. The sequence continues at coordinate 23,160,007 of CM070672.1, read as the reverse complement.
ATCTTGCTTGCATCTTTCAAAACCAAGATTCATCAATGAACATAGCCTTTTTCCACAGGTCTTGCCTTGTGACGAGCAAAATTCCCTTCTCCATCTCTTTTCACCTTGAAAATCCACTTTAGCCTTATAGCTTTATGATTATGAGGTAGATCAATCAATACCCAAATTTTATTTGCTTCTATTGAATCCAATTCGATTTGCATAGAAATCCTCCAGTGATGTTCGGTGAGTGCTTGCTACAAACTTACAGGTTCATCTGTTGTTGACAACTGAATTTCTTCTTCCATCTCAATTGGCTTAGTGTAACATCCTAAATTTTGAATGTTCAAAAATTGGGGAGAATTAAAAAAATTTATTTGCATCGTATTGGCATTTGTAATCTTTGCCAAAATCTTATTTGGATTTTCTTCAGATTTGTGCTAAGTAAATAATAACTGGAAATAGATAATAATAATAATTAAGGTTGAGAAAATGAAAAAAGGGATGTTAGAATATACCCCTCCATAATTAAACCAAAAATTTCAGGTTGAAGAATCAAAAATTTATATGTGCAATTTATAGCAAGATTGAAATCCAAGGGCAACAATTAAATAAAGTGGGAAATAGAAATGGTGCTTAATAGAAATTAAAATTTACAAAAGCATCTTATGCATGAAATAGAAATTAAATTAAAAATCCAAACTCTAAATGGTGCTTAATCCTCTCCTCATTATCTTTTCCCTCCTTTTCTATTACATGTGGACCCGGCCTCCAACCATCCCGCCTCTCTCCTCTTTCTCCCCCCGTCTCCCTCTGTCGTCTGGGCCCGAGCGCCCCCGCCCGCTCGCCTTTCTCTCCCCGCCCGCGCCTGCGCTCCTTTCTTCCTCCTCCCTTCTCCCATGGCTGAGTTTCCTCCACGTCTCCTCTCCCCTCTATTTTTCTCCCCTGCGCGAATCCGGCTGCCGTATCTCACGCCAGAGCTCCGCCCCGTCTTGTCTCCCTGCACTGAGCCCCGCGCCTTCACCCGCGGAGCCGCACGCCTGGTTCTTGCCCAGTGGACCGCCGCCACCGACCGGTCTCCCGCCACTACCCCACCGTGACTCCATCCCCTGCGCGCGCACTCGCCTATAAGGGCACCAAGCTCACCCCTTCTTTGGCGCCTCCCATTTCCTCCTCTTTCCTTCCCCGCTCGCCCACCACCGGTTCGGTCGCCGCCTCGCGCCGCCCCGGCTGCTCCGGCAAACACCACGGCCGTCGGACTGCGTCATGGTGTGCGCCCGCTCCCCCTCCCCCTCCTCTCAAGCCTAATTGAATTTTCGTGCCACCGAGCTCACGCAATGTCTCCTTCCCGGAAACGACCGCCGCCGCCATTACCATCGCTCACACCTCCTCGGAGCACCCCCGTCCGATTCCTCGCCTTGGGAGTTACTACTCGGCGTGCTGAAGCTCTCCCGACGGTCGGCTGACATCCTCCCTCGCCGGAGTAACCCCTCCACGGGAGCCATCTAGCGCCGCCGCTCGTGCCCGCTGTCGACACCGCTCGGACATGCTTCGGCTCGGCCCAGAGCATGGTAAGTCTCCTCCTGGCCCTTTCAGCTTGTGCGCGCCCCGCCTTCTCCCTTCTCTCCTTTGGTCACCGCCGCCCCTTTCCACACTCATCGCCAGCCGCTTCAATAGCCACCCGAGCCGCCCCATTTTCCCCAGCTTGCACCACCGCCCCCCCTTGGCCTAAACACTCCCCTAGCAACCCGTTTTGCCGGCTACCCCCGCCTCTCCGGTCGCCGCCCTCCGCCGGCGACGCCAGCGCCGAGCGCTGGCCTCTTCCCCTGTTTTGCCCCAGCCGCAACTCTATTTCTTTTGAATTGATCCCCTCACCAAATCAAGAAGTGGCTGTTGCCCGATCGGTTAGCCCAGCCGAGTTACACGTTAAAGCCTATAGGTCAGGGGTTCGACTCCCATCCTCTCTGTCTCCCACTCTTTTCATTCTTATTTTTGTGTTTTTGTTTTCTTTACTCCATGTCAGTTAAGGAAAATTTAGGAGAACTAGAAATTAGTCCCTGGAAGTCAACATCTTTATTAGGGTGTGAATGGGATTATTAAAGATTTAAAATTTGATTAATTACCATATATGAATAAATAATGAGCCATTATTACTTGCCTTAATCTAGTTATGAAGTAAAGGCACTCATAAGAGATGGATTTAAAACTTAATTACTAATTGAAGGCATTGATTAGAAATACTGTGTAGATTTAGGCTCTTATGAAATAATGGTTTAGTAAATAAAGAGTATCCTTAATTATAATACATATTCCTATATGCCCTAACATTTAACATGCCATCGGTAAGTTGAATCTTAGCTGTAGGTCTATTTGATAGCAATAGTGAAATGTAATCATAAAAGGCAAGCCAGGCCATCACCTGGATGTACATATATACAGCCTTTTCTTTAAAACTTGCTTTGCATTAAATAACAACTGAAGATACATAAGTTGATAACAACCTTTAATCAAAAGGGTGTCTTTAAGTAGAAATGTCATGTTAAATATATAGGTGGCAGATATAATAAGGTAACCCCTAGGTCATCGGATGATTAAAAGTGATCTACCTAATGTAGCTATGTAACTAGTAGCCATCACTAGCGCATTCTCAATAAATAAATCTCAACGGTAAATATTCAGTCAACAAGGGTAGTGAAATAAAGTTATGAGTAGCAAGCTTGACCCTATATGAATAGAAGTTAACTAGGACTAAATTAAGCCGGATGCTAGATAAAAGAACAAAATATAAAAGACAGTTGATTCTCAGAGTACTTTTAATTAAAAAGGTCGTAATTGATGTTAATATATAATGCCCTTGGAATATCGGACATTGGAATAATCTCACCAACGTATAATCTGATGGATGACTGATAATCACAAATGAGCAGTAAATAAAATAATACTAAAAATTTATTGTTGAGAACACCAGTCAGATAAATAAATATTCCTATGCTTACATAAATTATTGAAATAATCATTCAAAGAATAATTTGCATAAATGGTAAATAGAATCCCCTAGAACACCACCACTTAAATTGCTAGGAATATAGATTCTATAGATTGACCCAATAAGCTAAACACGTACGTCTGCCCATAAATCTAACGTAGCCCAGGGAACTTCCTTGATAAATATAAAATGAAAATAATAAAAGAAATTAGTAAGCTAAAGTCGGAGTTATGGTAACCTACCATCGACTATACCTAGCTGTCCGCCAAAACTAAAGTAGAATATTCCCATGAATATTCTTTCATCATAAACATTCCTTAGCGTCTATCTCGACAAATCTCCATTAGCCACATATCACCTCATTCCAGCCCTTTTTGACTCCGTCAGATACCCCATGCCTAACCAACCTCAAATCACCCGTTCAATCATAGTAAAAGCTAATCAAGTTCCATTGGGTTTATTTGGATCTTTTAAGTTATTTGCTTTTATTTGGATTCAGACGCTTATTGTGTAGTTAGAAACTGGAGCCCCGAAGAATCAAGGTATCAGGCGAGATCAAGATCAAGGTGAAGATAAAGACCAGAAGCTTAAGACCATCAGATGAGATAGTTTTGAGTGAGCCCAAGACCGCGGTAAACCGCGCCAGCTGCCAGGCGAGTCAATACTTTGATCATGTTGAATCTACATTTTTGCAAATTACTTTGGTTTAAATTATCAAATTGCATGCTGTTATTTTATATGCAAATACATGTCTAATTTAAGATTCTAGTTATATGCCCAATTGCTTGTCTTGAATAATATTACACATCATTTGGATTACTTGATTATGTGAACTATGTCGCCCTAGAAAATTTACAATAGTAACCTTTCGAAAATAAGTCCGTAATTATATGCCATGCTTAGTGCTGCTTAGATACTCATGGTTGTGAAAATTTCTCAAGCATCACTTTTAATCATGAGAAAATTTGGTTGGGTAGTCATGGTGGTAATGACTGGTATATGTTGGATATGATTATTTTATATTCCCAAAAAAATTTCTTAATTATCTGGGCGGATGGTTCGAGGGTGTGTGTATGTGGTGCAGTGGAAGCACAAAGTGGGTAGTGGTAGAACCGCCCAGATACCACTAAGGACTGAATCTTGTCATGACCTCCTGTGTAAAACAGTACAACCACAAGTCTGTAAAGTACAACTTGGCTAAGTAAATTTATCGAAACTCCCGGACTCATCTCACTGGTAGTGGATGGAAGTGGATACGCAAAGGGCAAAGGGAGGCCTAAAGGGACACCGAACTGGAGGGTGAAGTAACTAGCCATACTAGCATTGCTGGAAGTGGAGCCTGTGTCTTCGCTAGTAGACGTGGTTACATCCCGTGCATAGATGGGACCCACTGCAAGTGGGCAGGTTCCCATAAGGTGAGATGAAAAAAGGGGCTAGATACTTTGAAAAGTCACTGTGATGGTCTACTCAACCATGTGGCTAAGGAATCATGTGGGGCAGTGAGCAGATTGTCTCTTGTGGTGAAAGTGTACAAACTCTGCAGAGTCAAAACTATTCGAATAGCCGTGCCCACGGTCAAGGGTGGACATGGGAACTTAACCAGATATAGTTCTGTTTCAAAAACAACTTTGTGGGTGGGAATGGAAAAGTGGAGGGCAGCGGAAAGCCCTGATTTGAGTTGTCCTGGGTGTCATCCCAGTGGTAAGTTAAGCGGCTATAACGCTGAAAGATAAGCATATGGTGTGATGCCATATGTAGGGAAAATCACGTTAGTATTCCTTGAACATTATGATTTGTTCAAAACTGCCAGGTCTCATGAGATTTTTTTTATGTATTGTATTCAAATACTGACACTTTGATTTTACAAAATAAAATATGGGAGGAATAAACAGGGTCATGAATAAAAGTAGATGGATGATTGTAGTATACACATAAAAGTATTGGTGGATTCATGTTAATCAAAAATAGGAAACGATAGTGTGGATTTTGGGAGAAATAAATTGGTGGAGCCCAAATGGATATATAGACTAGATAGATTATTTATGTGACTTTTGGAGTATTAGGAAGTGCATGGGTAATTGTTGGGTGGTGACACTGATAACAATATAAATTCTGGACGATGTTGATAAAATTGGAATTAATAGAATTGGATCAAATACCATATAGATAAATAGAATTTCTGAGAATATTGGAGGAATAATAATCAGTATTGAATTATAATCTTGATCAATAATATATTCGGTGGATGTACACTAGTGAATCGTAGATCTGATCAATGATATTCTTGGTGGATTAATTAACTGATATTAGGTAAAGGATGTCACAAGCTGTTTGCAGTTTTAGGTAGCAATTGATCTGTGGATAATATAAATTATGATATTCGCTATCTAGGGATTTAGGCAGCAATTGATTGGTGGATTATATAACTGATGATATTCGCTGTTTGGAGTTTTAGACAGCAACCCATATAGAAGGTGTATAATCGGTGGATTAATTAGATAATGTCACTTGCCGCTTGGAGTCTTAGACAGCAGATAATAAGAGAGTGAATCTTGGGTGGATTAAGTCAACGATGTCAATCACGGTGAGGAGCTGATGAATAGTAATGACAGGATTGGATTATTAGTAATTCAAAATACAAAGTATAATCGGTGGATTAAATAAATGATGACACTTGCTGTTTGGAGTTTTAGACAGCGGTTAATAAAGAAAGTGCATTTTCGGTGGATTAAGTCAATTTTGGCAATTGTAGTGTGGAGTTGGGTAGTAATAATAACACTTTGATTAAATAATAGTAATAATGCTACTAAAAGCGATTTTTGGCAAATAAAATAACCCGAGCCTCTCCTTTGTTAAGCCATGCATACTATTTATTTGCATTCTGTGTATTGGCTCGCGGAGCACGGGGTTGGAGTGCTCACACTCGCTTTTGCGACAAAATTCAGAATCAGGAATCAAATCACCTCGCCTCAGCAACAAGATCGGACAAGCTGGCAGAGAAGATAAAGATGTCAAGGGCTAGGTCGCGAACCTCCAGTTGGCTGCCTGTGGGCATGTCCTGAAGGTCCCGCTTGCGTGCTTCGTTCTTCCGCTGCTGCAATTTATTGATTTCGGCATAATCGGCCCATGAGTAAGTCCATTACTATATTTACGCTTCCGCATGATATGTATTTTGATATTCATTACTTCAACTGTGAGCACTATCTACTGATCCAGGGAATAGTGCAGTAGAATCACAGAGGGTGCCGGATTGTATAATTGGGCCCCTACACTTAGTCTGCTCATAAATCTTAGCTATGCTTCGGTATACAGGTATTTTGCTCAGTGGGGTCTCTTCCTCTTCTTGATCACTTTGAGGAGATGCTGGAATATCCTCTGTAGACACCTGTTGACTGGCGGATGTACTTGACATTGGTGTAACCAGTTCTTGAAGGTGAAATTGATCTATTTCGTCATTGTTCTCTCCTTCAACTAAGAAGAAAACCCACTTCTGCAGATTGTTTTCTTCTGTTGGCTTCACCTCCCACTCCCATGCTTTATCTGTTAGTGATATGCCCTAGAGGCAACATGGAGATGTTATATATATCACATACTATGTTTATGATACATTACTTTGTTCCTTGAAATAGACATTATCATTATTGATCAATGAGTATGTGACTTATTCATGAGACTCTTAATGCTAAAATGATGCTATTTCTAAATGATCCCTGATCATACATCATATGAGGAACAAATATGATTCAAAGATCAGCATATGTATTGATTGATGATCATGTCTCATGGATCATGGTATGGTGATACCAAATCAATAATATGGACATGTGTTAGTGAACATATGTTGGATAGACCCGCCATGAGACAACTGCGCAGATTCCGTGTGTCATCGGTTGGTCTCCGTAATGTTTATGTAGAATCCTTAGACTTGAGATCATCATGGTTCCCAACATGCGTAGTAGCTTATTTTGGGACTACTAAACACTACTCCGTAATGTGGGTAGTCATAAAAGTAGTTTTGGGTTTGCCATGAAACATGTAGTGGGATGTGAATGATCAAGATAGAATTTGCCCCTCCTTATGGGAGAGATATCTCTGGGCCCCTCGATGTAATGGATTATGAAAGTGCATGGCCATGCCAAGGTGATTGAGGAGTCAATCACAAGTTTATAATCCATCATAGAATCGAGAGAGTGATTAAGTTATTAAGAGGATGACACAGGTCTCACCTTGAGCTCAATCTATATCGTGAGGCAAAGGGATTCGTACATGAGAACATTACAGGTTCAGCCGATATGATCTTTACGTATACTTTGGGGTTAATATGTCTTACTAGAGGCCGCTATGAACAGGTTGACCGAAAAGGCATTTCCGGGTCGCGACCAAGTATACGTGAACCTACAGGGTCGCACGCTTAACGGGTTGGAACGCTAATTCGAATATGATTCAGATATGGGCTCAATTCGGATAGAGATCCGAATAGACTCCTATTGGGCCTCGGTCCACAAGGCCCAAGAGAGGAGGTCTATATATATATGGAGAGGACGGCCTGAGGGGTATGCGCTCCTGAAAACCCTAGCCGCCACCTCCCGAGCCAAACCCTAGCCGCTCACGAGTGCTAGTACACTCGCGATCGGCGTTCCAGCCCTGGACATGTGGATACCCGTGGAGGCACTGCTCGTTGCGGCGTTGATCGGCATCAACAACCTACGGATTGGATCTGCTCGTGGTGTGGTTAATCACGTGGAGGAGATGACCTGTTCGGGACGATCGGCTAATTCCACTACTACCTCGACGCGCGTGATTGGATCGGCTTCTCCAACTCTTCTTCCGCTGCGCTGCGTGTCTAGTGGTAACGATCCATGATCCCTCCTTAGCATGATGTTCTTGGGTGCGCAGTAGAAAAGTTTTGTTTTCTGCTTTCGTAGCCTACGCGCATTCCTTCATTATCTTCACAAGAGACCACATCACGACTTATTACAATCTTATCTTCATGTGGACTGTACGACCGATTAGCTTTGGTTTTTGGCTCAACTCCCAAATAGATCAATTCCTTGGATCTATCATCTAATTTGGTTCCTGGCTCAACTCCTAAATAGATCAATTCCTTGATCTGTCATCTAATTTCTTCATATGAGTGAGCACCTTTGCATATGCCAAGCAATCGAACACCCTCAAGTATTCTAGACTTGGTTTTCTTCCACTTAATGCTTCAAACATAGTTTTTCCTTCTAGAGCTTTTGAGGGTACCAAATTGAGAATGTAAATAGCATGTCGTATAGCCTCAGCCCAAAATATTCCCGGTGACATTCTGATTTTAAGTATACTTCTTGCCATATTCATTACAGTCCGATTTCTCTGCTCGACTACTCCGTTCTGCTACAGACCATAAGAAGCTGTGAAGTTCCTTTTGATTCCTTTTGTCTCACAGATTGATTCAAATTCTTGTGACAAAAATTCACCCCCACGATCAGATCTTATTGCCTTGAGTTTGTGATCAGTCTCATTTTCAACTAGAGTCACAAATTTTTGAAACATGTCTTTGGCTTCTGTTTTTTAGCATGTATACCCACATTACTCTAGAATAATCATCAACAAGAAGTTGAAAGTATTTATTACCTCCATTTGACTTAGGGGTGATAGGACCACAGATATCAACATGAAGTAATTCCAGGGGCTATGTAGCTATATACTATGCTTGTTGAGGGAACGAGAGTCTTGATTGTTTGGCAATAATGCAGCATTCACATATTTAAGATGGATGACTGATAGGTGGCAGACCATAAACCATCCCTTTCTCTGTCATCAGCTTCAAAGATCAAAAATTGACATGACCAAGTCAATCATGCCACAACCATGCTGTATTGTCCACCCTGGCAATAAAACAAGCTGGTTTGACTGACTCAAGTTCAATATTGTACAACTGAATTGGTGTTTGAATCACCTTCATCAGTAGTTGTCCCTCGCGATCATGAAGTAACAAATATGGTCCACTTAGTTTAACATCCTGAAAAAGGTGAACTTATGAAATGTGTAGCTCTTGAATTATTTCGAAATATATTTGGTTGATAATTGGAATTTTTGTGAGTTTCCTTGATTTTGTGGTTGGGGCTCCAACAAATTAAAGTAAATTGTGAAAATAGGACAAATAGAGGACCATCAAAGAAATGGAAAAAGATAAAAGAGCTCTAGGCCAACTCTCGGCCAGGCCTAGCCGGCCCTTATTTTTCCCTCCCTGTTTTCGACCACGGCCAAAGTCATCCTCGGCCTCGCTCATTGGAAGCCGCAGCCCATCCAGTCGCAGCAGCCGCTTCGCCCCCACAAGCCCGACCTTGCGATCGTGCCTTCTTCGGACTGGCGGTCGGAGATATGCCTCACGCACGCGTCACTGGGACCTGCTCCCTCCAACTCCCGACGACCCCACGCGTCCTCGCCAACTGCCCGGCAGTCTCACTTTGTCTCGTCGATCTGCCACGGCGACCGGCCTTTTTGACCAAGTGGTCGCACCGGTTAGGCGCCGAATTCACCGCCACCAACTCGCCTGCCTGCCCCCATCAGCTGTAGTGTGCTCCCACTCCCGTCGTGTCCCTTGTTCTGGGCGTCACCGCACCTGAGCCAACATTAACTCGGCGTCGATCGCACGATAGCCGTGCAACTGCGCCTGCAGACTTCGCGCCTACTCCGCATGGCTCTGCCACCTCATCTCCACCCCATACTCTGCATCGCCTACTCCCTGACCCGAAGTCGACCGCCATGCTCTCGGCTTCGACCACCCAACTACCACCCCCCATGCTGCCCCACTTTTCCGCGGCTATAAAGTCTCGCCCGGGGCTCCCGATCACTCCACACCACCCCACTGAGCATCCCACTCCAAGGAATTAGCCCCTCGCACACCACAATCCGCCGGTGACTTCTTATTCCCCATGACCGGCGGAGGAGCTCGCCGTCGACTGCCGCCATCGGAGTCCGATTCCCGTCCACGACCAGAGCATTGCGACGCCATCCCCGCCCTCGACCAGACCAGCCGTCGCCCGAACCACGCCAGCAGCCTACGACCTCTTCAACCGCCACCGTCCCGCGTCGCCAGCTTGCCAACGACCTTCCCGAGCCCGGCCGACCGTTGAGGTAGCCTCCCAAGCTCTCCTAGATGCTTCCCTCCTGATTAATTGGTCTCTAGTGCCATAGGCTGTCGCCGTCGTTGTCCCCTATTTCGGCCGCCGCTTGCACGTAGTCGTAAAAGTAATGTAGTCGCAATGTCGTAGTAGTGGTCGAAAAAGCACTGTAGCAGCCCAGGTCATAGAACCCGTGGTCGTAAAAGGGACTGGGTCATGAACTGGCCATTTACGACCACGTGGTCGAAGCTACGGCCATGCGGTCGAAGCCATGACCACGTAGTCGTTCCCGGTCATAGGGGCGAATTCATGACCACGTCACCATTTACGACCATGCGGTCGCTCACACGGTCATGTTTGTGTTTTGTAGTCGAAGCTCCCCTACGACCACTCACATCGTGGTTGTAGTACCCTCCGAGCACTTACCACGTGGTCGAAGCACTTTTCGACCACGTTCATTCCCTCACAACGTGGTCGTACCCTTTACGACCACTCTCTGCCATCTACGACCGTTCCAGAGCCAATTACGACCACCCAAAGTCATTTACGACCTCTCTGTGCTGTTTACGACCGCTCAAAACCACCTACGACCACTTCATAGTCATTTACGACCATTCTGTGTCATCTACGACCACATAGGGTGATTTACGACCACTATATGTCGTTTACGACCGCTCAGTACTACTCACAGTCACTCATAGTCGAGATACGACCATGCGGTCGAAAACGACCTCGCGGTTTAAATCGACCATGCGGTCGTTACCGACCACGCGGTCGAAATCAACCTCGCGGTCGAAATCGATAATGCGGTCGTTACTGACCTCGCGGTCGAAACCGACCATGCGGTCGTTACGACCACGCCGTCGAAGCCACGACCATGTAGTCGTGTACGACCGAGCGGTCGATCTTACGATTTTGCGGTTGGATTTACGACCACGTAGTCATTACGACCACGTTGTCGTCACGACGCCCAGCTTTGGGTTCCGCCTGTTAGACTTTCAGCTTTTTCCCGAATTTATTCAAACAGAGAGCTTCAAATGATCATAACTCATTCATTTTAACTCCTAATCAAGTGAAACAAATTTCTAAATCTTTACTATATAAAAGAAGGAGTTGGTGGTTGGTGCGGCCTCTCCCACCCTTTCTCGTTTTAAGTCTTAATAGCCGTTCATTCTTCTTCGATGCTCCCAGTAGTTGGATGTTAGAACTCCCTCTCCACACACGACTCCGGACTCCCAACCGCTCGCCCAACCTCTCCGACTCACGCTCGAGTCCCCGCTCACCACATTTCTTCCGCCGTCGCTCCTCCTCCCCTCCTCCGCCACGGCCGCGCCGCCGCCTCCTCCCCCTCTCTCCTCCGCCGCCGCGCCCGCGCCTCCTCCCCTCACTCCGCCACCGCCGCGCGCCTCGCCTCCTCCCTCCCTCCTCCGTCGCCGCGCCGCCCTCGCCTCCTCCTCCTCCTCCTCCTCCTCTCCGCGCCTCCTCCTCCCGCTCCTCCACTCCGCAGCCTCCTCCTCCCACCCCTCCACTCCGCCGCCGCCTCCTCCCGGCTCCTCCGCTCCGCCTCGCCTCCTCCTCCCCACTCCACGCAGCCGCCTCCTCCTCCTCCCCCACACGCGCCGCAGCCTCCTCCCTCCTCGCACCCGCCCAGCGCTTTTCTGGCCGCTGCGTCGTTGTTTGCCTCGGGTCGTTCGGTGGCGCAATATCCATCTAAGGAGTGGGCTTCTTTGCCTCGGGTTGTTCGGCACCGCAAGGTTTCTCCGGCCGCCGTGCAAGAGCTTCTTCGCATCGAGTTCCTCTCCTCTGCATCCGCTCATTTCTGAGGAGAAACCCTAGGACACCGCCGCCGTTCCTCTCCTCCGTCGGATGAGTCCTTGTGTTGTGCAAAGTTTGCAACGTTGGAGTGCAGGCGAGTGAGTAATGTTAATGTCCAAGAAATGCTCATGAGCTGGTTGATGGATCGCCCGATTGCAGGTATGTGATCGTGGGCGGAGGGAATGCGGCGGGTACACTGTGGCACAATCTCGGGAACATCGACCGCTCCAGGCGCGCCCAAGGCGCACGAGCTCGGCATGACCTCGCCCATTCACGACCTCAATGTGCCCTACGAGGCCACCTCGAGGATTACGCCACCCCACCGCCGACATACTGCTCCCACCGTGAGTCAAAATCCTTTGATCATCCCTCCAAAATTGGCCACTATCTCTCGTGATTGACAGCAAGGTGTTGATGTGGTTGGTTGGCCAAACCCTCCTCTCGACGGCAATGGCTGCCGTGACAGAGAAGACGGCCGAGGAGCTCCGCCGCAGCTCCGGGAGCTCAAGCGCCCGGCCGCGAGGTCCCTCCACCACATTCCTCCTTTGTTCTCCTCTCGCCTCCTTCCACCCAGCGTAGTCGCCGACTTCTCCTCCGCACGCGACGTCGCCGCCTGTATCCAAGCCTCTCACCGTTGCTTCAGTACAGGACGGCTTGGTGATGCCTGGGAGGCAGTGGTTAGCGTCGGAGGTGGTTGACTGCAGTCTGTGGAATGGGGGGCGGCTGTGGAGTAGGAGTTTAAGAAGCTGAGGTTGGTGTTCATGACTAATGCTAGACCAGGGGCAGGAGGCCATCTATGACCACAAGGACGCCATTGAAAGGTTATTCTTTTTTATGTACCAATTTGTTTGTGGCGGAATGTTAGGAACCAAGAACTAGATACAAGAATTATGAGCAAAACCATATACAAAAAATTAGTAGTAGATTTGGAAATATAATTGAAGAAGGATAGGTCAGAGCACTTTGATGATATAGTTTTATATAGTAGCAGGCTGAATGTTTGGAACAAATCGAATGGTCAGTGGGTTGGGTGGCTGGGGCTGGTCAACGAAGCACAGGAGATGTTTGATGGAGTGCTAGAGAGGAACCTGGTTTGTTGGCCGTGTTGATCGTTCACTTTTCTTTCTTGGTTTGTTGGCCGTGTTGATTGTTCACTTTTCTTTCTTGTTGCTGCAAAGGCACATTGATTTGAGCACAACAATTCTGGATGTTCAGGGTGTGGTATGTCATTGAAGTTTTAATCACCACAATGGGTCCCTTTGGCCAAAATTTGCTAATTCCTGATTGCTAATTGGACACCTGTGCTTTGTAGGGCTTGAAAATGTTTTGGGGGAATTGCTTGTGAGTTAGTTTTGCGACTACAAAAAATTGGACTATGGTTGTTGGAATGAAGAGAAGATCAATAACGAAGAAGCTAGAGGAGCTATGCTACTTTTTGCATGAGCAAAGGTAGAATCTCCCCCTTCCCATTTGTCTGACATGACAATTATAAACTTTTCTGGTTTTGCATTAATTGAGTGCAGTTGTTTGCTTTTACGTAGTGACAAAATCAGGTGTTTTTAATATTGGATTCCTATACTTCTCTTTTGTTGGTGTTGAATTCTCCACATATCGAGAAATAATGATGCAAATCAAAGGAAAGAGGCCATCAAAAGAGTGACATAGGTGCACAGGTGAGTCTTCATTCTGATTTTTTAGTTAGACTATACTGCTTGAGAGAGTAAAAAAATAGTCCATTGCACCACTAATGATGAAGTTGAGCTCTTATGAAACCAATTGCATTTCCTATTTAGAGAGAGAAACGCTATATGCCAAGATGGACAGTAAATGCTAAGTTGATATGCAGCTCTGATGTTTCTTAGTGTATGGTATTCTCACTGTTGGTAATTCATTAACTTTTTTTTCAGCTTTAGAAACCAGTTATCACCTCATATGTTTCTATTAATCTCTGTTTACTTTAATGTGAATAATATTTTTCCAAAAATAATAACTATTGAAATGATGGGGCAAAATTTACTATAGTGAATGATAGTGTAAATCTTCATGTTGTCTCAAGTAGAATACTTGATAAAAGTTTTAGAGAAGAATACTTGTTCTTCTATTTCTTGTTGCTTCTGCTTTGGTTGTTTACTTTGTCTAGAACAAACGGTTGACACATTTGCTTGCCGCAGGGAAACTTTGGAGGTCCTCTTGTGAACGTTGATGGCGAAATTGTTGGAGTTAATGTCATGAAAGTTTGGGCTGTTGATGGTTTGAGCTTTGCAGTACCAATTGACTCTATTGTGAAAACAGTGGAAATTTCAATAAAAATGGGTACCCCTTACTTTTCAGTAGTATGATGTCTGCCGCTACAATGTCATTTCAGGTAAAAGCCTCAACACTTTTGAACGGAGTGTATGTGAAGCTATGAATAGACTTGGCCATCAATATTTGTTACTATTTATATAGCTTTTGTAATTGCAAGGCATTTGTCTACCAAAAATTCTGAATTCAAATGGCATCTTTTGGCAATTCAAATGGCATTTTTAGCAATGCTAATAGCATTGTTATCTCTATTTAGTTCAATTCAATCAAGTAATATAATTCTTTTGTTAATTCAGAGTAACGCACGGGCATTGAACTGCATCAAGTGGATATGCTCATTGATTTGGTTCCTTTCCTCATAACAGTGCAGTTCTTCTTTTCTCTGTTGTGATCATGAATTTTGTTTTTCAAACCTGATTGTTTGCACTACAAAGCAAATATGTTTAGCCCGTAGCTCTAGCAATCTAGCGAATCGAATGCCGCAATTTCATTATTAGTAGTATACTGAAATATTGCAATGCCATGTGTAAATTCTGTTATGGGAATACTAGGATGCGGTAGTTAGTAATAATATGCTTGAGATGTTCTGGTGAGATTTTTTTCTTAGTTTTGTTGGAGATGTTCTGGTGCAACATTTTGTATTTGATGCACCTGTCAAACTCTAGGAAATGACGTATTTAAAGGCCCAATAAGAACATTGGATTTGGAGTTTCGTTTAGGTTCTGCCAGTAAGGTCCCGTACATGGATAAAAAGATGATAGAATTTGTAATGCATATCAAGCTAGCTGGAGTATGAGCTCAAAGGTAATCCCTTTCTCAAATTTTTGTTTTCTTTGACTTTAGGAGGGAAAATTGGTTAGGCAATTTTAGCTTACTTGAGTTTTTTTATTCAGAGTGTTATTACTTGTGTTTCGCTCTAAACCCCGAGCAGATTATTAATTGCCTATAGTTGTCTGTTTGAATGTAGGTGTCGGAGGACCAGGAAATAGAACCATATGTGTCTTTTAAAATGAAAAACAACAAGTTGGAGTATTATTGTGCCTTAACTTTCAATTTGTGTTTTCCTTTGCTAGCTTCTCTCATGCTTGTTTGTTACTTTTTATCAGTTCTTCCAATCACTAAGGAGGTTTTAACATCAAGTGGAGTATTAACCAACCAATGGAAGGTCAGGCAACTGCATCTCACATTGTGATGGAATTAATTTCCTTCTTGCTGTAGTCTGTTTTTATCACTGTTGTGTTGAGTGTTGACCTGTTGGCTTTAGACATGCCTCATAAGCTGCAATGTATAACACCTACAGCGATGCAAGGTATGGATTGTTTATAATTTTCTTTTACTTGCAGAAATAGGAGGAATTAGTTTATGTGATGCTTATGACATTCTCTTTGGTCAGTTTGTCGTTTCTTTGAATTGACTAAATTAGTTCCATAGTTTCATGCATTTACTATAACTTTTTTTTTCAAATCCTCTTCCTATGGAATGGTTAAACATGAATTTTGGGTTTGATTAAACACCTATCTTACCATTGTCCATTACAAGGTGTTTGGAAGATGCTCCTTATACAGAGTTATGTTTCGCTTTGACACATGTGAAACAAAATTTATATTTATCATAAATTTTAGAATCATACTGATATTATATATCACCTTTTTTGAGAATCCGTTGCAACGCACGGGCATTGTACTAGTTAATCTAAAATAAAAATCTAACCCATGGAACTGAGATCGTGAGTTTTAGAGTTTATTTGAATTTTTCTAGAAAAATTTGTTTGGATTGCTGATTTTTATCCAAATTTTCACGCACGTTAAAATAGCGTATGAGCCGCAAGAAGAAGAAGCTGAAGCAGCTGCTCTAGAAGACCAAGAACCAGATCACTGTGACCAAGGCGAGTCATTACTTTGATCATATTGAACCTACATTTCCTACCAAATTTACTTTGTGTTAAATTATTAAAATTGCATGGTGTTATTTTTATATGCAAATATATGTTTGTTTAGAGAATTCTAGTTATAAGTCCATCATCCCATTGTTTAAAATTACATTTCTTTTGGAAGATTTGATTCTGTGAACCTTGTCACCCTAGTAAAACTATACGTGGTAGTCTTCGAAAATAAGTCCGTATTAATATGCCATGCTTAGTTGTTAGATACTCGGGGCATCTAAATGCCCAAGCATCACTTTGAATCATGGGAAAAATTGATCGGACAGTCATGGTGGTAATGACTGGTATATTTGGCATGATTATTTTATGCTCCCAAAAACCTCAAAATTTCTTATCTATCTGGGCGGATGGTTCGGGGGTATGGTGTAGCAGTGCACGAGAGTGTGGTTAGTGGTAGAACCGCCCAGATAACCCTAAGGACTGAATCTTGTCATGCCCTCCTGTGTACAATAAGTACAATCACAAGCCTGTAAAGTACAACAATTGGGCTTAGTAGATTTACCGGACCCTGGAAGTCATCATCATCGGTGGAAGAGGTGAGGTAGTGCAAGTGGCGATCTGTGTGATGGCTTGAATGGGGCACCCGTAGAGGGTGAAGTTCTTCTGCAGCGTGCTAGCAGTATGGGTAACTAGCTGCTAGGCGCATAGGAGGGGAACATCTCGCACAACTTATGGGATCTGCCGCAAACAGGATAAGCCCACATGGGTGAGATGATGGAAGGGGCGAGGTAGTTTGAACGGTTACTGTGATGGCTTACTCTACCGCACGACTAAAGAATCGTGTGAGGCAACGAGTGAACTGTCTCTTGTGGGTAAAGTGTGCAAGCTCTGCAGAGTCAAAACTATTCGAATAGCCGTGCCCACAGTCAAGGGCGGACATGAGAACATAACAAAATATAGTTCTATTTCAAAAACTTTGTAATAAAATGGGGAGATATGGAGGGCAATGGGGAGCCCTAATTGGTGTTGTCCTGGGTGTCGTCCCAGTGGTAATTTAAGCGGCTATAACGCTGAAAGTCTAGCATATGGTATAGAGATCATGTAAAGGTGGATGGTCTCTAGATCACTATTATTAAAGCATTCTTTTACGCACAATATGCTTTGGTTCAAATTACTAGGTCTTAGGAAGTTTTCTAAGTAATGTATATTTCAAAAAGCCATTTCTAGCAAATAAAATAACCCGTGCCTACTCTTGATAAGCCATGCATACTACCTATTTGCATCCTGTGTATTGGCTCGTTGAGCACGGTGGATTGTGCTCACACTCGCATTACCAACATCAGATTCAGGGACCCAAGACCATTATGCACATGAGGACACACCTACTACGGAGGGTGGGAATGATGCCGTAAACTAGGATGACTACTGTGGGTCCAATGCAAATTAGACTATGGTGAGGTGTGCCTATAAATATTGCCTAAGCTTAGGTAATATTCATATGGCACATGTTTACCCCTAGTCGCTTGCCCGTGGATTATGGGTCTCGCTACTGTTTTTGCTTCCGCTGTTCTTTGTAATGTAAGCATTTAGCATGTTCGGCTCCTATGTAAACTTCCCCCGACGTGGTGTAATTTCCAAACTTTGGTATGTAATATTAATCTCCATGCGATGTATGAAATGATGCAACGATGTACCTGTGTGCACTATCTACTGATCCAGCCAATAGCGTAGAGGTCATAGGGGATCCTGGATTGAAAAATCCAGGTCTGACACTTAGTAACACATCACAGCCTTCTTTAGTCAGCTGACCCAGACTAATGATATTATTGCACAATCATGGTATATAATAGACATTAGTCAAAGCTCTTTGCTCTTCATTCTTGCTTTGCAAACAAATAGTGTCCTTTCCTTCTATATGAACAAAAGATCCATCTCCAAATTTCACTTTGCCTCAAAAGCCTTCATTTAATTCACTGAATATTCCCCTCTGTCCAGTCATGTGATTTGAAGCACCATTGTCAAGATACCAAAAATTAGATTTCACCATCTCTTCTCCAACTTTCAGTAGTTGTGGCTGGACATGTTCTTTAGTTTACATCATAATTTGTGTATTCTTCTCTTCACAGATGGACAACAGAAGTGCTGGCTCCTGCTCTATTTTGGCTTGAATTAAATTTGCCTCCTGCTTCTTTTTCTTGTAACGGCAATCAACAGTATAGTGTCCAAACTTTTGGCACTCATTGCACTTAATATAACTTCTACAGACTACAACATAATGGCCTTCTTTGCCACAGATAAAACATTTTACTCTTGGCTTGCCTTGGTTGTAAGAGGACTCACCTTGCATTGCTTTCTCTCCACAACCACTTGTAAAGCCATGGCCTCCTCGACCAAAACCACAACCACCTGGTCCACGACCACATCCACACCAATTGCCAGATCGATGGCTCCTCCTTGGCTTGGATTTGATTCCCACCAAGTTTTATCTTCAACCTTTGCTTCGCTTTTCACTAGCAATGCTTGATCAGTCCTGGCCTTACACCCTTTGAACAATCCCTCATGAGCCTTGAGATATCTTGTTACTTCTTCTATTTTCATGTGTTGGAGATCACTTGAATATAGAAGAGTTACGACCACTGGTATGAACCTCTCAGGTAGAACATGCAAATACTTCTTGACCACTGTAGTTTCCTCCAAAGTACCTCCAAGAGATTGAATTTCATTAACCATAACAGTTAATTTACCTGCAAACTCATATATTGATTGAGTTTCACCCATATGCAGTGCCTCATATTCTCCTCGGAGAGTTCATAGTTGAACCTTCTTCACATGATCCACACCTCCGTGCATAGTTTGAAGAGTAATCCAAGCTTCTCGTGCTGTATCTTTTCCAACAAGTTGACTAAGCATCGAGTCGGGTATGGCAACGTAGATGAGCGCTAAAGCAGTTTGATCGGTCTTCATGTTGGCTTCTTTTGCCTTTCCTTTTGGGTTGACCTTTCCACTAGTGTCGACCGGATCAGCCACCGCGTCCCAGACCCCTTGAGCATGCATATTCACCCGCATCTTCATTGATCATGTCGGGTAGTTCTCTGAGTTGAGAACTGGATATGGAAGGGAATTTGGTCCTTCATTGTCGACGAAGATTTGCTCCCTGCCATGTGCTGCTCCTTCTACGAGTTGATCGGAACCTGCTCTGATACTAGATGTTGGTTACGACCACGTTCACCACTCGTATGTCATTACGACCACGTCTTCTTAGGATGTCGGCTTTAACCACTTGCTCGTAGATGACTTCAACTTATCACAACCAAAAGTAGTAGGGGTAACTTTTGTTTGCTACAGTAGCCACGAGTGCTACAGTAACACGAGTGCTACTGTACCTTCGAGTGCTACAATAGCGCGAGTGCTATTGTACTTGTGAACAATACTCATAATCTTCTGTGTGCTCGAGTCTCCTCTGTTTTTTCGAGTACAGCAACGACAACAAGAACAAACTAGAGATCGAACAAACAAAATCTTTTGGTGGTGCTCAAATCGTCGCACATTTTCCTTGGTTTTCTCCAGTATTTATATACAGCTTTACAAATTAGACTCAAATATATAAATCGACTCTGAAACATAAATTTCTAATTCTAAACAGACCGGATTTGATACGGACTTTAAAACGGATTCAGCAGGATTATTTTACATGGGATATCATCCGTAGGCTTGATAAAACAGAAATTTCAAACTGGTCTGTTAGAAGCGGCACAAGTACTTCATCCGTAGGGCCGATATATATTGATCACTGAACATTTATGAGATCTTGTGTCTTCATTTGTGCTGCAGATAAGCTCTGTCTCCAAGTTGGTGGATGAGATGCCATCGATGGTTGTTTCTGAAGCACCAATTCAACTGCCATCGTCAAAGCCGGGTTTGTTGAACTGGTATTATCGACGGGCAGACAAGGCTGGTAAGCTGCAGCGAATCAGTGCACCTAAGGGACCAGGAGAGACAAGCACTGAGGTGAGTTACCTCTAAACATACCAGGGGATGCATGGATCATTTCATAGCGTGTCGTAGTGCCTTGTTACCTTCTTCGATAGCCCGTGTTTTAAGGCCTTTTCACATTTATAAACTGGCACTAGACTGATCACACCCCAAGTGAGACTACTTTGAGAACAAAACTTAATTACACTCATGTAAGGGGCACTCTCATGCTTTGATACTAAACCTTGATACTAGAGGAGAGATAGTGGTTAGGTGGGATTTTAGAAGCAACCATCCCAATGGTTTGATAATAAAGCTTGTTACTAGAGGGTCCACAATGTTTTAATTAGTAATAATTAAGCTCCTCAATGAATGATGTGGTAGGGGGAGAGATGGGCCAACAAAATTAGTAACAAGCTCTCCAATGCATAATCTAGCTTGGTTTCCTAAAAGGCTTGATACTTGCATGAGTATCAAGTATCTTCTCCCCCTTCCACCTCACCAAAAAGCTGATATGGCATAGACTAAGTATCAAGCAAATTGGATCAATGGAAGTGCCCTAAGCAATCATAGCTTAGATTTCCTTACTACATATATGCAATTTTGGATAATCACCACGATATTCCTGAAGAAACTTGGCTTGTCCCTAGCCAATGAGAGGCTTGTTCTTGTTGCTTGCAGATAAGCCCCGCGTCCTCTGAGACTGAGACTACCAAGCTGCTGGGCGTCCACCCCCTGGAGCCAAACAAGCGCATCCCATGCCGACTGAGCCTAACCAACAAGACAGACTATTTCGTTGTCTTCTGGGTGATGTCGAGTTGCCCAGATCTGTACCGGAATAAAGCTGGCACTCTATTGCCAAGGTCCACTCAAATTATCACTCTGATAATGGAAGGGCAAAAGCAGCCACCGCCGGACACGGACAATTTCACTGTCGTGATGGTCACCCTTTTGTCGGAGGGCAACATGCTGTCACTGTCATCCATTGGCTCACCTTCTCAAGAAATTCGAAGCTCACCATCGCAGTCGTGTCTATTCATTGGTGGTTCACCCAACCCGTCCAAAGTTGCTGTCGTCGTCTGTTGAGGGGCACACTAGCCCTGTGCACCAAGTCACTTTTAACCCAAAGGACACGGACACTTTTGCTATTGCTGCTGGCTCTGACGTAAAGGTTTGTCTTCTCCTTTACCTAGCTGCTTCATTTTTGGTAACGAACCAAGTTCTTCTCCTGGGGCTGGGGTTCAATTTAATTTTGAAATTTACAGGTCTGGACAATTGATTCTTCCAATCCTAAAACCACATTCGATAGACGGGACAGTGTTGGTTATTATTTCGCTGATAGTGATCCGCAGTATATGATTACCTCCTCGGGCTCCAGGAGTGCATACGTATGGCATATATATCCATTGAATAATATGCATGTACTACTGTGTGAGTACCGGACATCGATTGGTGTAACGCCTTTTCCCCTTCTTTGTCGTGTTGAATCAGATTTGGGATTTGCATCAGATGCGTGTTCACACACTTGGCGAGTGGGTGAATGTCGTCGCTTGCCACCCGGCGCTTCCAATATTAGTTACCGGTTCAATTCATGCTTCTGCTTTTACGGCCATGTATCACCCTCCTTCCACGTTTATGTGTTCTTGTCTGTGAGCACATCTGCTAGAGCAGCAAATTCCCTACCGAGCAGCAAATTGATAATAGATGACGTACATTTTGTGGATAAATTTGATACTGTATCTTACTAGCTCCTATGCGCAACATACTGCCATGAATGTAACCGATTACGGGCCTGTTCTTTTGGGTTTTTGAAATTGGCTTTTAATTTCTACTATAGTACCTAACTTTTAAACGGAGTATTTTCTTAAGACGGGGTCTACAAGTTAAACGATCTACACGTTAAAAGCCCAACATCTGTACTAGCCAAAATCGCAAGTGAGTATCTGTCTTTCCTTAATCTGTACCGCAAACAGCCAAAATTCAAAAATTTCAGCCAAAAGCCTAAGCTGCAGCCGAAAAGAACAGGCCATACTTTCGATGATGGTGCTCCCAAGGAGATGAGTCAGTCTTGACCAACAGTCCTAAATAAGAAGGGGAGATTTTTTTCAAGAGGGAGAGATAGAATTTAACGGGAAGGGAGGAGAATTTATGGCCATTGAATTTCTAATCCAACATTTCTAAATCTGGATGATAGTTAGGAAGAAAACATCCGGATGATGTTTAATAAAAACCCAATAAATATATTGTGGAACTGAAGAAATACGAGCATTCACAGATATTTTCGTGTAAGAATAGGCCAAACAGAACACTATCTAATTTCCTATTTTCTTCTATACGTACTGTTAAGGGACATTATTCATATTTCGCATGCTGTGAAGAAATATGAATTCATGTTGCATCAAATTTTAATTAGCAATCTAGCCTAGGATCAGGGTTCTGCAGACGAGATAGGTGATGCTTAATCTTTCGGTCTCATGTACGTACGATATATTTCCTATAGTCAAAAATCAGTTACGTCTTTTCGTCTACATTGTCTCCAGGATGTTTCCCTAAATAAAAGGCTCCAGAATGTAACTTCACCATTAATATTTATTAGTGCATATTTTTAAATAGTATATAATTATAGAAATATTAAAGCAGTTTTATGATAATGCTACTAACGTCATTTTCACGTTACTTTCTCGATCTCTTGGATATAACTCTTTACGTTATTTTCACGTCATTTTCACGTTACTTTTTCGATCACGTTATTTTCACGTCATTTTTATGATAATGCTGCATGCGTATCTTTCTCAATCTCTTGGATATAACTAATGGTGTTCTCCTAATTTTTTAGGCTTGAGAAAATGGTTCGCTTTATGCTAGGTAAGGTTGAAGATCTGCGATTCATAAACACGAAGGACTTCAGAAGGTAACAGTTTTTTCCTGTTAACTTTGTAATTTAAAAACTTAATAATTAAGAACATGGCTTCTCTGCAATAACACATTTTGGATGTGCAGATAAAGACACTAAACCGTACAAAACTAATTTTAGCACAAGCATATATATGTATATATTGTTCCAAAGGTACTAGTCTAAAAAAAATTCAAATCTTCTTGCCTTACGTAAACAGGCATATCTCAGAAGTGTAGAATTATTAAGTGATCTTTAATAAACTACAGGTAGTGCTCAAAACAATTGTTCCTGACTTGTTTCTTTTCCACTCTGTTTTCTTGTTATATTTTTTCCGATTTCACACTTCTAACCCCATAACATCTTAATTATGTAGGCTTGTGGTCGGATGTCGCGGTGGAATAGCAATCATGGAAATTAATTTGCCAACATTAGTAGATCAACAATAGGACAACTCGTAGAAATTGGAATATAAGGACGCCAACATCAAGGTTTCTACGTCGTACGGTGGAGTTTGATGTAATCTAATGCCCCATTTGGAAACCAGGAATGGAATTGTTTCCTATGATATTCTTGTTTTCCAAACAAGCTATAATATTCCGGAATTATCCCACTTGAGGATCTGTGTGTAATTAGAGAAAAAAAGGATACGTGAAGGTTGTAGAGGATTTCGATAACTTTCCGTAGAATTTTTATTTATGTTGATCGAATGAATAGATTTCAAGTTATGAATTTTGTAAGCCTGTTGTCTGGTAAATTATCATCTATTGGCAACATGCATTAATCTGTAGATTAAAAATAGAAGATGGAATAATTTAGCGATTTGGTTTACATGAAAAATGTAGATAATTGCTTAAGAATTCTAGAAAGCCTAATAACATGATTTTTTGGATGAGTATAATAGAAGTTATAATTTTTGGGAGACTGCTGTCCAAAACTGGGTTGTTGCTGGACGTAGTCGTGAGAAAACATAAATTTGACTGATTTAATGGAATAATTAAATTTTAGAAATAACTAGGAAGAGATAGATAATTTTATGTAGTTTCTAAAAAATATCATAGTTAATATATTTGCATGAGTAGATTAAAAGATATGAAAATATTAAATCTGTTATCTAGAAGATAACAGATCTGTCTTTTCAGATAAAATTGGGGGTTTATATGAGTTAATATGGTTTTGTGGTCAACTAAGAAGTTGTAGCAAATTTTGTATAGATTGCAGAACTGATATAATTTGCTATAATACCATATGAGAGTTGAAAATTATGATGATTTTACTACCAGAACAGTAGGGGCGGTTGTTCGGTAAAGGGGAAGTTGTGGATTTAGAAATCGTGTACAAGCGTTGTTGTTTAGGTATGGTATTGTATTGCTGTAGCTTGTATTGAGTTTAGGTGTTTACTGTAGGAGGAGTAACTTTGCGATTGGTGTGATCTTCTAATTAACCCGGTCATCGCAACTAGAGAAGCAAGTGCATAGTAAAATGATAGTTGATGGTTGATAATTGTTCATTGTTATGATTTAATTATGTCATGCAATATTTAATTATCTTTTGTTCAGTATGAAATTAATTTGATGATAAATGGTAAAATAATAGAAGATTGCATTTATGACATGACATATGCATTACGAGATAGGGCTGTGAGAAAGCTAAATAGCTATGAGTAAAACTATTTGACTATTACAGCGTGCTCTTGAATAAGATGTAAAGAGGTAGGCAACTCTATGGGATAGAGGGAAAGACCTACTTCAGTAGGCATCTCTACGGGATGGAGGTAGAGGATGAACATCGACGGGTGATCCTTCTGCTATACCGGTATAAGCTACAAAAGTAGATATGAGCATGAGAATTGCATTGCACTAAAAGAAACTAAGATGAGAAAAGAGAATGGTGGAAATTGAAAAGTGAAATGAGTATGTTGTTGTTTATATTGTTTTATTGTGCACTTGCTGAGTCGTGGACTCGCCTTTACTTATTTGTTGTTTTACGTGATCGTTTACGATGACATGCATTGGGTGGAAGTGGAATATAGAATATTGAACTTTTGTAGTCCTTCACTCTTCCTATCAATTCATCACTTATGATTATAAACAATTTAGTAACTTTTATTGTAATAATTGGATAATTTATGGTTTTTCTTAGTTCCTTATGGTTAGTAATATTACTACTTGGTGTATTCCTTAGTTTAGATATTTATAATTCTTTAGTTTAGACTTACTTATAATTTATGTTGGTATTATTTGGTTTGTCTTAAGTTCAATTTATGGTATATTATGTTGCTGAAATTTATGTTTAATATGTTATTGAATTTTTATTCTTGAAGTGTAGTTTTGTTGTTAATATTTGATTATTGGTTAAATTGATAGTAATAGTAGTTACGGGTGACATCTTGAGTTTTTGTTAAACCGGGGTGTTACATAAGCCCTAATGTGTACCAACTATACTAAGGGTTAGAAAAACCGAGTTCACAAAATATCCCTGTGGCAGTTTGGAAATAGTCCCCCAGTAGGAACTGACTCTGTTTTCTAGCTAGGTACCACTCAGAATGACTGTTCATCAATTCAAACTCTAAATTTACAAATTAGTATGTCTGCTATAACATGGGACCTCAAACTAGTACTGCGTTGTTGTCGATTTGCACAATAGCGATTGTTAATCTGTACAATATTTTGTTCTGTGCACATTGATATTAGATACCATTTTCTTAGAGCTCTGTAGAAAAGGGTGATGTTGTGCTTCACTTTGTAAAGTTCGAGCAGTAGGATATTTTCACTAAGGCTTTTGATTCGTCTTATTTTCCTTCTTTGCAAGGAGGTTGGGAGTTATTGCTCCTTTTGGCCTGTTTTGAAGGGAAGTTTGTCTCTTTTGCATCTATTGTATCATATTACATTTTTAATTCAGCAATATGCATTATAATATAAATACATGGAGTTTTGACTATTATCCATGTGTGACACGATATCTCACTTTATATTTTGCCATACCTTATGTTAGTTTGCTAGATTTATCATATCCTTCTTTGTGTAGCTTAGCTTTTGCATGCTAGCTTTTATTAAATGTGAACTTGAATTAAATCATGTCTTGTTGGATCTGATGACTAGTTTTGCTCTAGTGATTCTCTTATGATTCATGCTATGTCAAATAAACTAAGTTGCGTCTTAAACCTAAATTGAGCTTTAGATTGAGCTATGTTAGTTCTTTATTGAAGCATGAGTTAGTATTAGTTCTTTGTTCTTAAACTAAGTCAAAAAAATGTAAAATGATCTCTTTTGTGCAAAAAAAACTGATCTCACAAGACGAGGTCACACGGGACATTCAAGGAGATATCCCTTGGTATATGATTTTCACTGATGATGTGATGCTGGTGGATGAGAGTAGGATAGGTGTTGATAGGAAGCTCGAGTTATGAAGAAAGACCTTATAATTGAAGGGTTTTAGACTTAGTAGGACTAAAACTGAGTATATGAGGTGTGATTTCAGTGGTGCTAGGGTAGATGATGGAGAGGTTAGATTGGATAGACAAGTAGTGCCTAAGAAGGACACGTTTTGTTATTTGGGATCGATGCTTTAGTGGGACGGTGAGATTGATGAAGACATGAGCCACATGATACGAGTGGGGTGGATGAAATGGCACCAAGCATCTAGTGTGCTGTGTGACAAAAAGTCCTTCAAAAGTTAAAGGGTAAATTCTATAGGATGTCGATCAGACCCGCGATGCTATATGGAGCAGAATGTTGGGCAACTAAAAGACAACATATACAGAAAATGAGTGTAGCGAAGATAAGGATGCTGCGGTGGATATGTGGTCATACGAGGCGGGATAAACAAAAAGCATCCACAATGATGATATACGTGATAGGGTGGGGGTAGCACCAATTGAAGAGAAGCTTGTCCAACATCGCTTGAGATAGTTCGGACATCTCCAACGACGGCCTCCTGAGGCACTGGTACGTAGTGGAATTTTAAGACATACTGAAAATGTAAGAAGAGGCAGACGTCGACCAAAACTGACGTGGGAGGAAGCAGTTAAAAGAGATTTGAGGGATTGGAATATATATAAAGAATTAGCTTTGGATAGGAGCGCATAGAAGTTAGCAATCCACGTACCAGAACCATAAGAAAGTTAGGAGCAGTGTTTTAGGCTCTTGGCTCAGATAGCAGGTTATACGGCTTAGAGTTTTAGCATTGTAAGTTTTATTTCAAATCTCATATCTCTTTCATCTTAAGAATGTGTCATTCCTAGCTTAATCCAACTTGTTTGGGACAAAAGGCTTTGTTGTTGTTGTAATTATGTCAAATAAGCCACCATCAGCTACAGTGCAATTTCAGTCATAAGCCAGCTTATTTCAACCGTGAGTGGCCCCAAATCCAGCTCCATCACGAATTTCAATGCAAGCTGACGTTAATAGACATAACAAATGTTTGTATCTAAGCTGTAGATTATATCTGTAAAAAGTAAATATATGGACAAATGTTTTCCTAAATTTCTAAATTCTTCTTTTATGGTTAATGTGGAAATTCTAGCCTTTTTCCTCCTAGATAAACGTGGGAAACATGGATTAATTTGAGCATATTGTGTTATTGGGAGATCAATATGCTCCTGTGGCAGACGTTTTGGTTGAAGGCACTGAGTCCGTGGCGATATCTTGCTAGTGCCAGGAGACATGCATAACCTTTTTCATCCCGATTTTGCTTTGACTACATACATGATTTGTGTGTGTTTTGGTAAGACATGGTCATCTCTATATCTAATCTACACCGTATATTACACCAGCAGATGGTGTAGATGTTTTCTTTTTTCGATTAATCTAGGATTTTCAAGATTTTTTCCTTTTTCTCTTTAATTAATGTGGAGTTTCTTGCCTTTTTATCTCATAGGATTAACGTGGAGACTCCTAGAGAAGTCTTTAATTAATAAAGACAAAGAAAGAGATAGGAATGCATGTGATCTTTCACTACTACAGAAAGCCTAATAGTAGACGCCAAATCACAGACGGTTTTGTGAAACCGTCTGTGATGTACACTATTACAGACGGCTGTAATTTGGAGGCCGTTTGTGGTATTTGTGGCGGGAAAAAGGAGTATCACAGACGGTCAGTCTGTATTAAGAACCGTCTGTGATAATCCCAGATTATCATAGACGGTTTTTTAATAAAAAACCGTCTGTGATAAGCTGGTTATCACAGACGGTTTTTAATTAAAAATCGTCTGTGATAATTCACAGACGGTTTTTAATTCTGCGATAATGGCACTAGGCATTTATTGCGTTGCTCAGACCGCATCTGTCTTCATTTCGATCCAGATCTAGCCACTGCTGCGCACTTTTTCACTCAGGAGGAAGTTAGAATATTTCAGGCCAGTTAATTTGGTAGGAAGAGGCAGAAATTGAGCTTTGAAGATTCATACTTTCCTGGTTGCTCTAGATACGGTTAGTAATGAAATTTATTTTTTCTTTAATTGCATTACAATTTAGGTCTAAGTAATCCATGCGTGTTATAGAAGATGGTTAATATGCAAAATTGTTGGTTATATAATAGTTGTTTTGTTTATAATATGAATTGAGCTAGCAAATTAAGCCTCAATATAATACATGTGGCCGGATATATGTAGTAATAATTAGTTAATTTAATTTTTAATACTAAGTTGTTATATATGTACGTAACGTAGGACCGAAGCTGGATGTATGCCGCGAGCCGTGTGAGTGAAGAGTACATTAATGGCGTGTCTGCTTTTACAAGAGCTGCCGAGGAGGATATGTGGAATAAGGGGGTGGAATATATGTATTGTCCGTGCATTGATTGCGATAATTTAAAGATGTTTAAGAACCGAGGGCAAATTGAAGCGCACTTGATTCGGAGGGGTTTCAAAAAGGGTTATACGTGTTGGACCAGTCATGGCGAAGTGAATGATCAAATGCCGTCGGATGACATCGCCGGTAAAGTGAATGATATGCCGCCGGATGACATCGCCGGTGAAGTGAATGACATGCCGCCGGCTGATGTCGATTGTGGTTCGGATTCGGATAGGTTGCACGATGATAATATGGATCAGATGCTTCGCAATGTAGAAGAGAACTATGATGAGACAGAGTATGTTAAATTCCGAGGCTTGATGGAGGACTCGGAGAAACCTTTGTACACGTGCTGCAAGTACACGAGGTTGTCGGCCATGCTTGAACTCTTGAAATTGAAGGCAAGCAACGGTTGGTCTGACAAGAGTTTCACGGCGTTGCTAGGTCTTTTAGCGGACATGCTTCCCGATGGAAATGAGTTGCCTAAAACCACGTATCAAACCAAGAAGGTTCTTTGTCCGTTGGGAATGGAAGTAGAAAGAATACATGCATGTCCGAACGACTGTATCCTCTACCGTAAAGAGTATACAAACATGCATGTATGTCCGGTGTGCAACGCACTCCGATACAAACGTAACAATCAATCAGATGATGGCGAGGGAACAGAGGCGAAGAAAGGACCTCCTGCTAAGGTGGCATGGTATTTTCCTATAATTCCCCGTTTGAAAAGGTTTTTTGCAAATCCAAAGGAGGCAAAACTGCTGCGTTGGCACTCGGAGGAGCGCAAGAAGGATGGAATGCTAAGACACCTTGCTGATTCCGCACAGTGGATAAACATCGATAGGAGTTTTGCAGAGTTCGGTGCAGAACCAAGGAATATAAGGTTTGGGTGAGTACGGATGGAATGAATCCTTTCAGTAGCATGAGCAAAGACATAGCACATGGCCCGTGACTCTCTGATCTATAACCTTCCTCCTTGGTTGTGTATGAAGCGAAAGTACATTTTGCTATTGATACTTATCCAAGTGCCAAAATAACCTGGGAATGATATCGATGTGTTCCTAGCACCGTTGGTGGAAGATCTAAAAGTACTGTGGAACGAAGGGGTACATGTATGGGATGCATACGAACGAGAGAACTTCACTCTGCGCTCCTTATTGTTCTGCACCATAAATGATTATCCTACCCTTGGTAACCTATCGGGCCATAGTACAAAAGGTGCCAAAGCTTGTACTCACTTTTTAGATGGCATTGAGAGTGTGTGGCTGAGACACTCACGCAAAATCGTCTACATGCGTCACCGCCGGTTCCTTCGGAGGGCTCACCCATATCGCAAGATAAAGAAACAATTTGACGAAAAGAAGGAAGACGGTTCAGCTCCAAGGCATTTAAGGGTACACGAGGTTTATGATATGGTTAAGGATTTAGATGTTGTCCTCGGAAAGGGACGTAAATTGAGGGCTCATGAGAAGAACACCTGGAAGAAAAGATCAATATTTTGGGACTTACCTTATTGGGAGTACTTAGATGTTCGACACTACATCGACGTCATGCACGTAGAAAAGAATGTGTGCGACAGCTTGATTGGTCTCTTACTGAACATTCGTTATAAAACAAAGGACGGCGTCAACGCACGACTTGACTTGGCTGATATGGACATTAGGCCTGAGTTAGCACCGACATGCACTGATAATGGACGAACATACCTTCCCCCTGCGTGTTACACTCTGTCCAAGGCTGAGAAAACAGAACTGTGTCAATGCTTGCATGGTGTCAAAGTTCCGTCCGTTACTCCGCAACGTGAAGAAACTTGTTTCGATGCAAGATTTGAAGTTAAATGGCATGAAGTCTCATGATTGTCATGTCTGATGACACAGATGCTCCTATTGCAATTAGAAATATTTTGCGATCAAAGTCCGAGAGACAATCATGAGGCTATGTTATTTCTTTAACACAATTGCTCAGAAGGTCATCGATCCCGAAGGACTAGATGCTCTGCAGGACGAGGTGGTGATGACTCTATGTCATCTTAAAATGTATTTCCCTCCTTCGTTTTTCGATATCATGGTCCATCTCATTGTTCACGTTGTGTGTGAGATAAAAATGTGCGGGCCCGTATTCCTACATAGCATGTACCCATTTGAGAGGTTCATGGGAATTCTCAAGTCCTACATACAGAATCGATCTCGGCCGGAGGGCAGCATCGTCGAAGGTTATGCAAGCGAAGAGGTCATTGAGTTTTGTGTCGACTATATGGCTCAGATTCAACCGATAGGTGTGCCTCAATCTCATCATGAAGGGAGGCTGAAGGGTATTGGAACGATCGGAAGGAAAGCAATCACTGCAGATATTGACACGTATAATCAAGCCCATTTCACGGTCTGGCAACACATGACTGAAGTGACGCCTTATGTCGACCAGCACAAGGATGTGCTTCGCAATAGAATCCGAGCAACGGATGTTTGGATCATGAGGCAACACAACGATCGGTTCAACCAATGGTTGAAGGAGCAAATCGCTAGGAGCTCGCCAAGTGAGATCTTGACATGGTTGGCAAAAGGGCCAACATTTACTGATTGTGACATGGCAAGGATATGACATAAATGGGTACACATTCTATACACACTCGGGATGTAAAGAGCACTAACGAGAACAGCGGTGTTCGCATAGATGCGTTCAGATGCCGATGGGTCGAAACTCATATTATGGGTTCATAGAAGAGATTTGGGAGCTCGACTCACGTGGTTTTCAAGATCCCCTTATTTCACGCCGTTGGGTGCATCTCCACAGTGAAAGTTGACAAGCACGGTGTCACTCGTGGACCTCCAACATGTCGGGTACAAAGACGAACCATTCGTGCTCGCCAACCAAGTTGTTCAAGTTTTCTATGTAACCGACCAGCAAATAAGAAACGCCATGTAGTTCTTCATGGAAAAAGGAGAATTGTTGGAGTAGAGAATGTAGTGGACGAGGAAGAATACAATCAATTTGACGAGTTACCTCCTTTTGGAAAAGGCATAAGGGTCGATGACATCGAACAACATGACGAAACTAGTTATGTACGCATTGATCATCATGAAGGGCTAATTTTTAAAGGAAATAAGCAAGTAGAATGAGAATGTGCGACATATATGTATATAACAATATGCATGTGTGTGATGTAAATTTACATTTATGTATACAACAATATGCATGTGTGTGATGTATTTCTGAATTTACATTTATGTATATGTGAAAATGTGTGAAGAAATACATTGTATATATGTGAATTTGCATTTATGCTGGTTGGTGTTGTATATGAATGCAGCTGGTTAATTTGTGTTGTCTATATGAATGCGCAGCAGCTGGTTGGTGTTGTCTTAATTACTACAGTCGAGGGAGGCTTATCACAAATGGTTCTAAAGTAAGAACCGTCTGTGATAGTATAACTATCATAGACGGTTCTACGTTTAGAACCGTCTGTGATAGTCATACTATCACTGACGGTTCTAAACGTAGAACTATGTAACCGTCTGTGATATTGATATCACTGACGGTTCTTACTTTAGAACCGTCATCATAAACCTCCTACATATACCCCCTGGCTAGGGTTTTCCGCGTATCTTGCGGTTACTAAATCTCGCCGCCTCCTCGCTCCTCCGTCGCCTCCCCCGAGCCCGTCGCCTCCCCAAGCCGTCGCGCCTCCCCGACCGCGTCGCGCCTCCCCGAGCCCGCCGCCGCCTCCTCGAAAGCCGCCGCGTCGCCTCCCCCGAGCGCGTCGCCGCCTCCCCGAGCACGTCGCCGCCTCCCCGTGTTGCCTCCCCTGAGCCCGTCGCCTCCCGCCGCCGCCTCCCCGAGCCCTCGCCGGCCACCTCCCTCGGGCCCGTCCGCCGAGCTGTCGCCACGCGTGAGACCCGGTCTTCGGCGAGCAGTCTTGTGAGTGAATCTGTCATTTTTGTGCAATCTCTCTGGACTGTGCTAGCTTGTTGATCTTTCATATATTATCTGGCACTGGGAGACATACATTGCTTGTGGGATCGGTTGTTGCTCGATGATGATATAAATCATATACTGAGATTGGTTGAATTAGTCTTTGAGCTCTAGTTACTGTCAACTCTGTTATCACAATTAAGTTTGTACTCTGGAAGACATTCTCTAGACATTGATATATTGTTCTTGTGCCATTCGGTTCTTGCTGTTTTCATATTATAGCAAATCCATATACTGATCTGTTAGGAATTAATTTTGACAAGTTAAAGACTAATTCATTAAGTGAAAGTTAACTTGTATTTGGATGGATTTTCTTTATTAAATACTGTTGTCTGAATATATACATGCTGGATATATTGATCTTGAGATTGTAGAGTTTGTATCTAGAGCTCAAATGACTGAATTCAATATTTGGCATAACCAATCAAGGAAGAGTATATGATTTAGTAGCGGGACGGCCAAGATTATTATTGTGCAACCCTACAATTTGAGAGCACAAATTAATCAATTAAAACTTGAGCTTGTTGGTAGTCTTAATTGATACATGCTTTTTACATTGTCTTAATTGAATGTTATTGATTCTATTATTGATGCTTGTTACTTGTTGCTTCATATAGCTACCATTATATATGTATTTATGTAGGTATATATATGTATATGTATGTATGTATATACACATATATATGTATTGTAGTCGCCTATATTGAGCGAAATAGATAGATATTGCACTTTCTTATCTTATGGTATGGCACTTTCTTATCTTATTCTAATAGACCCACAAATTGAGCAAAATGTCATCTGCGCATTCTTCAACACCATCGCCGGAGGCGTCCGCTTTAAAATCAAGACGCCAAGGAAGAGGGCTATCGAAGAAGCCTGAGGGACGATTTACCATCACACAGGTCGATGTATCTGGGGTCCCTCTCCTTCCTCGCAAAGTAGCAAGCGCATGGAAGAGCATGATCGGAATAGTTGCACGAGAACGAATTGAGATCACATTCAATTCGTGGAAGGATGTGCCTGCGACTTGGAAAATAGAGCTGTGGACAGAAATTTTGGCATCGTTCGAGATCCCAGAAGAACACCAGGACGTCGTGCAACGACAAGCCTTGCTAGGGGCGTGCAAAGCATGGAAGAACTTCAAGAGCAAGCTTGTCAAGGACTACGTGGAGAAAGACGAAACGCCCTTTCATAAATACCCATTCCTGGAACCACAATGGGAAGAGTTCAAGACTTTGAAGACGACCGAAGATTTCAAAAGTACAAGTGCAGCGCACAAGGCCCTCTAGGCAAAAAACACACACCCCCACAGACTTGGCACAGCTGAGTATGCGGGTAAAATCCCGCAGTGGAGGAGCGAGGACGACCAGGCAGCCCTGCAGGACACTGCCCCGCCATTTGCCAATATCCCGGATGAGCGCGCTCGAAATTGGATTAGAGCAAGGTCATCCACAACGACATCGGGGGACGTCTCCTTTCAAAACCCTGCAGACCAGCAAGTGTCCGAGCGCCTGGTAAGATATCAATCGAACTACGTAGCTTGTAATTACTCCACAACTTTGTACGAAGTGAAATGACATGTCGTGCTCTTGCAGGAAGAGTTGAGTTTTGAAACTACCCTGGGATCATTCCAGAGAACAAGGGAGAATGATATGCTCTCCGCGGCCCTGGGAAACAAGGAGCACCCGGGCCGTATGAGAGGCCTTGGGCTTTACGTTCCTTGCAAACATGGTTTTCAAGATGACTCCGACATGTATCGGTGCAGGAAGAGAAACAAAGCCGAGCGTGACGCACAGCTACGAGAAGAGATCAAGGCATCTCTTAGAGAGGAGCTAATGGGTGAGCTAGCTCATGTAGTTAGAGATGAGGTGCGGAAACATACAGAAAGTCAGCAGGCCACCGCCACCGCTCCTGTGCTAGCTAGCCCGCACAACCGTCCGAGTAGTTGCGCGTCCAATCCGATGCAAACCGATGCCAGATTTTCTGTGGACGATATCTTGGTAATAATTATTATCTCTCGAATGCTTGCTCCATTGATAGGCCTATTCGACTAGCTAATTCTGTATCGTTATGTAGGAGCCTACGAAGTGCAGGCTCCAAGTGAGATATGCCTCCGTTCCCTTGCACGCTACTTGGGGCCAAGCATATCCGTCTGGTATCGGGGCCATGCTGCACGGTCAAGCTTTAGCGCCAGGCTTCACAAAAGTTAATGTGGATGGTGTGCATGTCAATTTTGAGGT
This sequence comes from Dendrocalamus sinicus, assembly GCA_036346575.1. Lineage (NCBI taxonomy): Eukaryota > Viridiplantae > Streptophyta > Magnoliopsida > Poales > Poaceae > Dendrocalamus > Dendrocalamus sinicus. Next base: position 23,125,067 of record CM070672.1, on the reverse strand, counting down.
CGTCCCGCTATCGAAGCCCCCCAACGATGAGATCGTGACTCTAGGGCAGGTCATTGGAACATTCATCCAATGGCCCAAAAGCGACATCTCCCTGGAGACTTCTTCACCGGTGGCAGGACCAGAAGGGCAGTGCGAACCAGAGCAACATGCACTGGTGCCATCTCCAAAAGGGCAGTGCGAAGTAGAGCTACCTACACCGGTGCTATCTCCACGGGTGCTATTCTCGCCAAAGCAACTTGCACCGTCTGTACCATTACAGTCGACTACCACAAAGTCGACCTACAGTCGAGGCAGTGGCCATGGCAAATCAAAGACGAAGGATGATGACGATATCCCGTACCTGCCATTGGCCCGCAAATTCGTGCTAGGCGAGCCGATGATATTCCCGGAAGAGCACCTCTTAAAACTAGGACTTGGTTGCTAAAGATTTCACGCTTAGTATATGGAACAGTCCAATAGGCCAGAGGCAAAACGGCGCTCAGGTATCACTGTCAAATTCAAGCTGGATCATTTCTTGCACGAAGCTCAGGAATGTGTCTTCGCGGTGACCTTTGACGATATATTTGCTCTTTGCACACTCAACGCTCTCGGCGCCTCGCTCGTTCGATGCTGCACGTTGTAAGTCTGTATAATCACAGTCTCTGTTCACGTAATACTGATATATGTCACAATTTGTTGCTTTTCTGTGTATATATATATTCATGCTGACCGAAGCTAGATCATCGAAATCACCAATTGGTTTCCTGGACCCACGCTTGGTCGCCATTGATACCATCAACGAGGATGCATACTTCGTCGAGAACTATATTACAAAAGCACTGCTGGCTCACCGCGATAAGGAATTTATTCTTATGCCATACAATGAGCACTTCCATTGGATTTTAATTGTAATTATACCAAAATGGAACAAGGCTATATACCTTGATTCTCTAAGTAAGAACAAATCTAAGTACACAGCTATCGCCCAAATACTCGATAGGTAAGTACATTGTACATTGTACTCTATCTTTCCTTCCGAATGACTAATCTAACTTTTCAATAACGAAGTCGTTCGTCACATACGTTCAACAAACACGTGGCTCGACGACAGCGGCCAAGCCCTTGAAACATGATCGCAATTTTCGGGTATTCGCTAGCTACACATTAATTAATCATATACAATACTTAGTAGTAATGCCACTTGATTTAACACATTCTATTTTTTGCAGTGCCACCAGCAGCAGCCGGGCAACACGTGTGGATACTACGTGTGCCACCATATGAGACTACTCCTCGATTCCACCAAGATCACCAATTCTAAGGTTTGTCAATCTTCCCACATTTATTTCATACATGTCAGGTTTTATATGTGCGCGCATTGATATTCCTATCGACAGGCTGTGCCCATCTCTACATCTGCATTGAAACAGGTGGGCTTTGCAAAAATTCGAGGAGAGTTCATTTGGTTTTTGTGGACTAAAGTCATAAGATCAGATGGAGAGTTCCACTGCGCAGAATGATTTTTTTATTGTAATTCTAAGTGCAAATACAGTGTAGATCTTTTGTAATTGTGTATTTGTTAATGGATATTTTATAAATGGATGCTTTATATTTGTGAAATGAAGTGCGTTGTCAATTGGATATTTTATGTCTGTGAAATGAATTGAGATGTGAAATGTATCTGAAATAAAATGAGATGTGTGAATTGTATATGTTTTATGTCTGTGATTATCTGCTTGTTTCAGAGGGCATGGCTAACATTTTCTGAGGCTAGCCAATAAACAGAAATAGATTTAGATTTAGGAGAAGGAATATCACAGACGGTTTTTACTAATATGTATCACAGACGGGTTTTTACTAAAAACCGTCTGTGATATCTGATAATCACAGACGGTTCGAAAATCGTCTGTGATAATCTTCGATTATCACTGACCCATAAATTGAGACGGTTCAAAAAACCATATGTGATGATGTTTCTGAACCGTCTGTAATGTGGTTTTCTGTAGTAGTGTTTGTTTCACACGTTCTCCTATATTATCAAAGGGATCCTAGATCCCTAGTGGCACCGCGTATGCGCATTGGTATCCCATTCGCCACGTAGTCTTTACCAAGATATTTTTTCCCCAATGGCCATCTTAGATTGGAGAGACTTGGGGGTCAAAGTCAACTTATGTTGTTCACACGATGCTAATCGATTTTCAGCATGTATTAATTTCAGCGGACCCCCCACCCCCACCCCACCTATCCGCATTGTCCTCGAGAAGCAGCCATCAATCTCTTCTTGCCTTCTTCGTTCTTTGGTGCATCTCTGCAGGTCTTCTCTAGGTCAGTGCTTTCGGAAGCTGCTGCTTTTTGTAATGACCTTTGAACAACCTTGCTCTTTGTGTGTATCTTTGCAAAAAAAAAAAAGGCACCCTGAATCCATTCTGTAAGAAATTCATGTGTATTTGAAATCTGGTTCTTTTAAATCCTCAATACTATGAAGCACCGGTTAGCTACATGCCTAAAAAGGTTACAACAACCGTACTGACTATAGATGCATCAAGAGCTGAAAGGAATCAGGTAGTTTCCGAACGAACTTGTTTCTATATGTTTTAAACCTCCACTGGTACAGCTCCCAGCCGCCTTCTACTCCGCCCAACCTTTAGTCGGATTTCTGTCTCGCACATGTCATAACCCAAATCGATTTTGCTTCCTTTGGTAGAGTGGACCTCCGTATAGACCTTGGCTTAAGAGCAACTCCAAAAGATTAGCCAAAAGAAGTATCTAAATTTAATGATTTAGCTATTCTCTAAAATGAATCTCACCCAAAAAAACTAGACTACTCCAACAGGCTATCTAAACTGGGACTCTCCATATTCAAACCTGCCACGTCATCAGGACCTTTCGTCTTTTCGGATCCATCACGAAGACCTCGTCATCCGTTCTGCCGGGCTTTCTCACGTCGTCTTGGCCGCTGGTTCCGGCCGCCGTAGACTCGTCCAGCCACGCGGGTGCAGCCTCGACGACGCCCTGTGCTGCATCTGGGTAGGGGAACTACGGCGGCTGGCCGGCGTCTGGGAAAGGGATCTGCGGTGCCTGGCCACCGACCCCTCCGTTCTCCATCCAATCCAAATCCACAAGGTCCTCGCGGTAGGGATCTGCGGTGCTTGGAACACGAGGATGCGGCAGCAGGGACATGGCGGCGCTTGCAGGGGGAGCGGGCGCCGGGCGGAAGATGCGTGCGGGCAGCGGAAGAGGCCCTGCGAGCTGGCGGCGGAAGGAGCCCTGCGAGCCGGCGGCGGAAGCAGCAGAGGCGCGCAGAAGAAGAACTAGAGGGCGCGCGGTGGGTCGCGTACGCGCGGGAATGGGCGCAGCGCGCGGGAAGGAAACACCGACCGTGCCAAGAGGCTGGATGGCGAGCGAGGCAGGCTATCCAAAAATAGAGAGCGAAGGAGGAGGGATAGAGAGCTACTAAATTTGGAGAGTCATTTATAGAGTCTATTGGAGACGTTTTTTCTCCAATAATAGCCAAATTTACCTTTAGAAAACGATTTAGCTCTCCTCTTGGAGTTGCTCTAACCATGTATATCATCGTCTTGACTCAACTCTAACAAGGAGGGTTAATAACAATAGTGAATACAAAAGTACTCAGCAAGCTTATTTAACAAAATACATTGTATGTTCCTAAGCTAACATTTTTTGGAACATCCATTCCTATTCTCATCCTCATTTTCAGTTCCTTTCTCATTCTCTTTCTCTTACCCTTTCTCATTTTTATTTTCATTCTCATTCTCATTCCCTTTCTCTTTCTCATTTTCATGACTTATAGAAAAAAATGTTTTTAGATTGTGAAAGAATTTTGGATTATTAATTTATAAATCTATTGAGCACTCGTATAGTGGATAAAAACCTCCACTGGTTCCGTAGCCTCCAGTCTAGGAGATAGGCATGAATTCATGATTTATATACCATTGCGCAGGCTTGTACCACTATACCTATAGTCACTCTGATTCTTGTAGCGAGTGAATCTTCGTATTTCCTTATATGCGATGCTCAAATTAGAGCATAGAACTTTTAATGCTATCTCAGTATATTATATCTCCACACAACTACTCTCAACCGGTGACCCAGGGCGGTTTCTCACCCTCACCCGACGCCCGCCAACCTCGACATAGTTGTTTGTTGGGGCAGTCTAACCCTCACCTATAATATATCATCTCTGTGCCCCCACTTCTGTCCTCTGTACCTGTTACGAGTTCCTACGGCCCGCGTCCTCCACTTTTAGCCTATGTACCAGTTCAGGGTTCCTACGGCTAGATCCCCCAGTCCCAGCCTCTATACCGGCTTTGGATTCCTCTTCTAATTATAATACTTACCTACATGGAGAGTATAATAACCTTGATAGAGTTACTGATTCTATCAGTCTTTAGACAGAATAATGGTTAATATGAATTATACGATCTATTACACAAGTGAAGTCTTTATTTTTTCATATATACTATCCATATGTAGAAAGTTCCATACCTGCCTCTTTTTCTTTTTCTCCTACCTTGGGAACCCTCAATCCACCTCTTATTTTTTGATTCGACGGTGACTTTCCCAACTGTCTACCCTTATCTCCTTCATCTCTTTCTCATAACAGCGGAGGGAACCCCGGTCGATTTTCACCCTCTACCTCTACCCGTAGAGGTGCCTACCAAAGTAGATCTTTCCCTCTATTCCATGAAGGTGTCTACCGGAGTATGTCTTTTCCTTTATCCCGTAGAGGTGCCTACCTCTGTAGGTCTTACTCAAGAGCACTATGGAATGGTCAAATAGCTTTACTCATAGCTATTGATTTTCTCACCGCTCTAGCTCGTATGCATATGTATTATCATGAGTATAATATTTTATCATTTTACTACATATCACATTTATCATCAGATTAATATCATACGAAACAAAAGATAATCAAATATTGCATGACATAATTAAATAAACAACAATAAACAATTATTAACCATTAACTATCATTTTACTATGCACTTGCTCTCTAGTCGCTTTGGCTGGATTGATTAGAAGATGACACCAACCATGAAGCTACTCCTCCTATAGTAAACACCAAAACTAAATACAAACTAAAATAATATAATACAACACTAAATCGACAACGTTCCTACATACTACCTAAATCCACCACTTTCTCCCTTTACCAGACAGTCACCCCCTATTGTCCCGGTATTAAAATTATTTAACTCACAAATCCTATTATAGAAAAACATATAAGTTCTGGAATCTATACAAAATTTCCTATAGCTTATTATCCGATCACATGTATAAATTAAATCATCTACACCCCCCCATTTTTAACTCAGAAGATTGATCTGTCATCTTTGGACAACAGACTTAATAATTTCATATCTTTTAATCTACACATGCAAAAAATATTGAACCATGATATTTTAAGAAACTAAAGAAAATTATCTATCACTTTCTAGTTGTGCCCAAAATTTAATTTTGCCATTAAATCGGTTAGATTAATAATTTCCCACGACTACATCCTACAACAACCTAGTTCTAGACAACAGTCTCCCAAAATTCATAACTTGTATTCTACTAGTCTAAAAATAATGTTTTTGGATTTTCTAAGATCCTTAAGAAGTTACCAACATTTTTAATGTAGACCAAATCCCTAACTTATTTCATCTTCTATTTTAATCTACAGATTAATACATGCTACCAATAGATGACAATTTACCAACCAGTAGGCTTACAAAATTCATAATTCAAAATCTACTCATCCAATCGACATGAATAAAAATTCTACAGAAAGCTATCGGAATCCTCTACATCTATCTAGTAGATGATATTTTCAAATTATGCCTATACGACACCCAAAATAACAATAGAAAACTATCATAGATTAAACCGATCTATTAGTCGATCCCCTAAAGAACAGTTGCTACCTCTCGGTCTAATCTAGAATCAAATCTCTAATTAAGTAAATAAAACAAAGAGGAGATAAGCAAATTTTTACCTAAACGATAAACAACAAAACCACGATTTATTTCTTGCTTGTCCCTTCTCTTCTCCTACTTAGGGGTGCAAATGGGTCGGATTCGGACGGATATTATTGTTACCATATCCTAACCCATATTTTTTTCTCCGGATTCGGTACCAATTGGATTCGGTGCCGGATCGGTCGGGATTAACCCGATCCGTTTGCACCCCTACTTGTTTGTAAGGAATGCATACGATCGGCAAATGGAGTAGGAGGGCGTCACAAGAACTTGATGTTACTACTTAATAGCTGATGTGGAAGATTTTATTTTACCATTGCAAAAGAAAATGACACGTCAAATAGTAGCACTAACCTGAAATCAAACTTGAAGACGTATCGGATTCGGACGGATATTGCTATTACCATATCCTAACCTATATTTTTTCTCTGGATTCGGTACCAATCGGATTCTATGCCGAATCAGTCAAGATTAACTCAACCCGTTTGCACTCCTACTCCTACCGTAGCCTTCTTTTTCTCCTTTGATCCCTCTACTGGATGGCGCTCTGCAATTCACCCGACAGCCGGCTGAGACGAATCTGCACCAGCACGTGGCGAGCGGACGGCTGACGCTGGCGTGCTGTTGTCGGCAGCGCACGGGACGCCTGAACACGCGCTCTGGCATGTGGCGAGTGTGCAGCTTGCTACAAGGCCACGGCTGCACTGGTGCATTGCGCCTTACGCACGTGCGACGAAGCAACGCCGGAACGAGGCGCGTGGAGGTTGCGCAGGATTCATGCACTGGTGATGGAAAGCAGCGCGGGAGCGTGTGCGCACGGTTTGACGGCGCAACAACCAATGGTGAACGGCTCGGGGGAAACGAAAAAGCTATGGTTTTTTTTTTCTGGTTTTTGGGTCCCTCTCCCTCCATATTCCTTTTTAGCATAGCACGAGAACGACTTAATTTTCAACTCTCCGAGCCACTTGTTTCAAAAAAACTAACTTCTCATCTTAAGAATTATATACATTCTCTTTTTGTGTATCTCTTTTTCACTATTTATGCACAGGTCCTCATAAGGGTAATTTTCAAATATTACAACTAAAAGGAATAGCATTGATATCAAGTTACACTACCCAATTACAGAGCCCAAGGATATAAACTTTCAATTATGAAGAAATTACAAATGGTTTCTCTGTGGAGCGAATACTTGGTAGTGGTGCATATGGAAAGGTTGATAATGCAAGGGCACTTTGGTTTTCTCGTCATATTACCTTGAGTAACACACTGAGTGCAATGTTAAACATAAAGACGTTCACGACACTTTCCAGCGTTTAATGGTGATGCTGACGGTTGACCAGTGGACCAGCTTGCCACAAATTTTCTGCCATACTTTTTTTAGAAACAAACAGCAGCACAAAGGGTATGGCACACAAAAGTTTGCTTGTAGCAAAATGTTGACACAAACCAAACAGAGCCTAATAATATTTTTTTATAGTTCAAATGTTAGCACTAATTTCACCGAAAAATATGCTATTTTGGACATCGACACAATCTACAAAATGGCACCTGGACCACTAATTTCAATTGAAATGCATTTATAAAACCAAATTAAATTATGATATTACGAAATTGCTTTTGAAGCAAATATGTACATATGATTTTCATGTATCTAATATAAATATTTAAAAATATATCGATAGTTAAAATTTTTAAAAATTTGACTATATATCCTAAAAAATATGTATTTGTGACTAGATGGATTATTAAACTTATTCTCTAGTCTTACGTGAAAGATTTTTCTCGTCATTAGGGAGAAGAACATCGAAGGTAGGCTCTGTATAACAGAGATGCATAATAAAGATGGATCTTCCATTCCATTTGCTAGAAACTATTACAAATGGTTTTTCAGAGGAGCAAAAAGTTGGTCACGGGGGGTATGCGGATGTTTACAGGGTATGATCAATAATTATATTTTCTGTAGTTTTCAAATGATATATACCACCGCTAACTACAAACCCGTGTTCTGTATTAACAAGTGATTTTAACAGGCGGTGCATAATGAGAAAGAGATTGCTGTGAAGAGGCTTCGTCCCTTGCAAGTACTTGATGGTAGGCAATTTGAGAATGAATTTCGTAACCTCAACAATGTCCAGCATAAAAATATTGTACGGATAGTCGGCTACTACTACGAATCACGATATAAATACGTTGAGCACGAGGGACAACCAATATGGGCTGAACAAACAGAGCGAATTCTCTGCTTCGAATATATGCAGGGTGGAAGCCTTGAAAAGCATATTAGAGGTACGATGGTGCTCCACATCAATTCAGCTATATTATTTAGCATGCTTAGAAAAACTATTCGGTAGATTTATATGTCTCAGGAGTAGGCCCTGTTTTTCTCCTTCTGCAGATGAATCCTGTGGGCTTGACTGGTCCACGTGTTACAAAATAATTAGAGGGACCTGCATGGTTTAAATCACCTTCACGGTCTTGCAGAAAAACCTATTTATCATCCGGACATAAAGCCTGCCAACATATTACTGGATAAGAACATGACGCCCAAAATTGCAGATCTTGGTTTGTCAAGACTCCTTGCTACAACAAAAACCCATGAGACAAGCATAATCCAAGGAACACTGTAAGTTGATGGCTCATGTGTAGCCCATTTGTTCTGATAATTATTTTTAAAAATAATAAGCTGCGTTTGTAACGCACTAACCGTATCTTTGATGCTTATGATATCATACAGTGGGTACGTGCCACCGGAATACAGAGACCGTGGCGAGATCTCAAAGAAGTTTGACGTGTTCAGTTTGGGTGTTGTAATTATAAAAATAATGGCCGGAAATAAGGGCTACTCCAGTTATTCTGAAATGCCTCCCCAACAGTTCATTGAGCTTGTAAGAAAATTTATTTGTCTATTTCGTGAACAGATGTCCTTTTCACAAATATTATGTTGTATGTCTTACCCTTTTTGCACGCATATACCATCTTTCTAACTTTATGTTTCAATTTTGCAGGTAATTGATAACTGGAGACAAAGGCTGCAGGGAACGTCGAGGTATTCATCACTAACATGTGTGGAGACAGACATCCGACGAATGAAGGCATGCGTTGAAATAGCACTAACATGTGTGGAGGAAAACAGACATAAAAGGCCTACTATAAAGGATATTTTCGATGAGCTGGACAAACTAGGAGCTGAGGTGAATGTTATTTTCGATGAACTGGACAAACTAGGAGCTGAGGTGAATACCCTTTTCTTTTACTGTTGCCAAAAAAAAGAGGAAAGATAACATTCAACTAAGACAAACCCTCCATCCCCACTTTATCCCCGTTTATATGCAGCCACATTATTAATGACTATTTTCTTTATTATTATTATTATCAATTTTATTTTTAGGTTAGAATTCATATACAAATCACACTACTGATTTTTATTGAATTTTTATTCCAAAGTTCAGCTATTTAGGGGTTTTATTTTGGAGTTCATATGTAAATCAAATTGTTTATTTTGCTTTGTATTTTTCTAAGAATTTCAGCTATTTTTTATTGTACTTTATATTGACTCTTTCTTTTAGCCTAACTCGTTATAATGCAGGTCCGCATATCTTTTTAATTTTTATTATAAATTTGCGTATTTTGGAATTTTAATTCTGAATAAAAACAATTTTTTATTTTTTATTTTTTCTTACTGTGAAATTTAATATTTTGGAATTCGTATAAAGTTCAGATTACCATTTTTCCTTTGATTTTATTCCGAATTTGCATTTTTTTAATTGTGTATGACATGGAGTTTTTTCCAGTATTAGTTTGGAATTTACATACACATACAATTGCCAATTTTCATTTAAGTTTCATTCGGAATTTAGCTATTTAATTTTTTTTGTAGTATCCAGTTCTATTTTCTAAATTTATATCTCCAGTTCTATGTACCACTACTATAGAAAACCGTATTACAGACGGTTCAGAAACGTCATCACAGACGGTTATCTGAACCGTCTGAGTTTATGGGTCAGTGATAATAGAAGGTTATCAAAGACGGTTTTTGAACCGTCTGTGGTGTAAATATCACAGACGGTTTTAACTAAAAACCGTATGTAATAGTTGATAATCACAGACGATTTTTAACTAAAAACTGTCTGTGAGTATCGGATATTACATACGGTTTTTAGTTAAAAACCGTCGGTGATATTCTTTTCTACCCTTAAATCTATTTCTGTTTATTGGCTAGCCTCAGGAAATGCTAGCCATGCCCTCTGAAACAAGTAGATGAAGATGTACATGTATACATACAATTCACATCTCAATTCATTTCAAAAACATAAAACATCCGATTTGCATCTCAATTCATTTCACAAACATAAAACATCCAATTCACATCGCACTTCATTTCACAAAAGTCAAGCATCCATTTCGCACAGGAAGGTTGCAAGCTATTTACAAACACGGTTATTTTTATTCTATACTTCAAAATTTGAAATTCCTTGTTTTCCCCCGGTGAATCGGGTAACCAACAACTTCTCCTTTAAAACCAATGTTCTTAAGTATAAGATCAAAGAGTTAGGCGGTAAGAGGGAAGAGCTCCCCTTTCCAGGTGCTCCTATAGTTGGATTCCCCTGAACAGCAAGAATCCTTACAATGGTATTCCATCTTCCAACCAAACATACCTGAATATTGAAACATACAAATGAATATTAATTGCATATATCTAAATATATATCACATCAAATACAAATTTGACCAAATATAAGCCGTTTTAGCTTTAGACACACGGATTAAGGAGTGAGAAAATGAATTTGGTGCCCTTCATTCATTCTCACACTATAGTAGTTCCTCTCTTAAATATGTTGCGAAAGAGAAAGGTTGTGGGATAGATCTCATTTATTGATAAGAACAGGAGTATTCATTAAATAACGGTATGACAGGAAGAAGAAGAAGAACTGAGGTATGTTGATCCGGTATTACCGTCAGCGACGGGTATATTGAACCGGTATTATCGACAGATAGAAAAGCTGCTGCTAATCGGTGCGCCTAAGAGACCAGGAGATAGAAGCACTGAGCTAAGTTACCTCTAAACACACCAGGGGATGCATGGATATTGCATTACTAGTATACTACTACCATGGGTTTTGCTATATCTTGTTGCACAATCAATGGGAACAAAACTGGTAGGAAAGAACTGAACTCCATTTCATTGGGTGTCGTAGTGCCTTGTGACCTTTTTCCATAGCTCGTGTTGTAAGGCTTTTTCTCATTTATAAACTGGCACTAGACCGATCACAACCAAAGTGAGACTACTTTGACAACAAAACTTGATTACACTCATGTAGGTTTGATACTAAACCATGATACTAGAGGAGAGAGTCGTTAGGTGGGATTTCAGAAGCAACCATCCCAATAGTTTGATAATAAAGCTTGTTACCAGAGGGCCCACAATATATTAATTAGTAATAAGCTCCTCAATGAATGATATGGTAGGGAGAGAGATGGGCCCACAAAATTACTAACAAGCTACCAATGCATAAACTAGCTACTACTAAAATCTTGGTTTCCTAAAAGGCTTGATACTTATCAAGTAGCTTATCTCTTCCACCTCACCAAAAAGCTGGCATGGTATATTAGCAAATTAGGCTGTTGTAAGTGCCCTAAGTGATAACGCACCCGCCATTTTAACCTTGTGCGAGTTCTTGTTGCTTGCAGATAAGCCCCGCGTCCTTTGGGACTACCGAGCTGCTGGGCGTCCACCCCCTGGAGCTCCGCTTCCCCTTCAAGCCAAACAAGCGCATCCGATGCGAACTGAGCCTAACCAACAAGACAGACTATCGTGCTGTCTTCCGGGTTGTACCGAGTTGCCCAGATAGGTACTAGAAAATATGCTATCACCACGGACGCTGCATAGATCCACTGCAAGGGTGCGAATGCCCAGATGGTTTCAACAAAGCCGGCTGTCTATTGCCAAGGTCCACCGGAGTTATCACTGTGATAATGGAAGGGCAACAGCAGCCACCGCCGGACACGGACAATGTCATTGTCGTGATGCTGTCACTTAAATCCATTGACGGCGAGATTAAAACGGAAGCCGAATTTTTATATCGAGTAGAGCGGCGAGGGGGCAAGGCTTATATGGCGAGGTTGACGGCTGTCGTCTGTGATCCGGCAAGCGAGACAATGACTCATGAGGTACGTGAGTTCTGTTGGTTAAGTAAACAAAACAAATTTCGAGCTGTATACAGCTATGGATTGTGGTTATTTTGTTGTATCAGATCGTATCAACACGGGAATTTGGGGATCTCAAATCCATAGATGTGCATCCCACGGAGCCGTGGTGAGTAGATATTTCGAGTGCTAGTCCTTGGTTTGGGCACCAAATCAAAATGACGTCGGAATATTATGTCTTTTTTCAATGCTTAGCAGATTTTCTCTTGTACTGTAACACAGGATTTTGACGAGTCATGACGACGGGTATGTTTCTATTTGGAATTACCAAACGCAGGTATTAATATCTAGCATATGATTAATTGTACATGTGGCTCGTATGTTTGTTCATATATATTGAACTGGTTAATCTATCGTCAGGGAAGAGAGAAGGGAGTGAGAGTCACCAAGGAAGCAGGCGTGCTCTACTCCCTTCTATACCGTAATACTACATCTTCGGTTTATTCGGCTAAGTTTATCGCTCGAAAGGAATGGTTCGTAGCCGGGGATTTTTTTAGATAATGGATTAAAACCCGGCTTCTACATCCAACTTGGATGTACACAGCCAACTGGAAACAAGAGTACAAAGACTCCACACCATACAAAAGGTTGAAAACACAAAACTACGTTAAAGAGCACTCAAGATTCAACAACTAAAAGACGGGACCTTAAATCCCTAGTGACAAGCCAAACTAAACATCCAATCTTCTTCTTCCATTCCACCCAAACTTTGCAAAAACATCTAATACTCTTGTCTCCAAAATCTTGCAACCTTCTTGCACAAAGCTGCCATCCTGATCACCTGCAAAAAGGAATAAACTTTGGAGCCATTGAAGACAACCTCATTTCGACAAAGCCAAACCGCCCAACACAATGCCGCTATGCCGACAAAAAAATGATACTTCAACTTAGATTGAAAACCATTTAGCCAACTACCAAAAAGATTAGCGATACTCGAAGGCGGTTGAATCCCGAAGGCTAAAAAAACAGCAGTCCAAATGAATCTAACAAAGTGACAATCCAAGAATAGATGTTGTATAGTTTCCTTAGAATTACAAAAGCAACACTTAGTGCTGCCCTTCCATCTCCTCTTTGCCAAATTGTCCTTTGTTAGTAACACTCCTGTCTTTAGATACCAAAGGAAAATTTTTATTTTCAAAGGAACTTTCAATCCCCAAATAAAAGAACTCCTAGGTACTGTATTACCAAACATGACTGCCTTATACAAAGAGTTGACAGAAAAAACACCCTTCTTGTGCAAATTCCAAATAAAAGTGTCATTCTGATCTACAAGTCTAATAACGGATACTTTAGCAACTAGGTCATTCTGATCTACAACCAAGCCACTAGATTATCCCCTACTAAAGCTCTCCTAAAGGAAACATTCAAAGTTACTCCATTCAAGACATCTGCCAGTCTTGCATTCCTGTTTCTCGCTAAAGAGTATAACGAAGGGTAACACTTGTCAAAAGAAGAGTTGCCCATCCAACAATCCTCCCAAAACCTCACCTGAGTGCCATTATGCACCACAAAGGATCCACAACGCAAGAAAGGTTCCTTGGCTGCCATCAGCCCAGACCAAAACTGAGAATCCCCTGGTTTCTTCTCAACCTGACTTATTGTCTTTTTAACCAGATACTTCCTCCTAAGCAAGGTCTGCCAAACCCCTTCTTCATTAATGAGCTTAAACAACCATTTGCTAAGCAGACACTTGTTCTGAATCTCTAAATTTTGTATCCCCAAACCTCCGCATTCTTTAGGTTTACAAAGAACACTCCACTTAGCCAGCCTATACTTCCTCCTATGCTCTTCACATTGCCAAAAAAATCTAGACCTATAGTAGTCTAGCTTCTTGAGAATTCCTTTAGGAACCTCAAAGAAGGACAACATGAACAAGGCCAGACTAGTTAAAACTGAGTTAATTAGGATTAATCTCCCTCCAACAGAAAGGAACTTTCCTTTCCAACTGCTCAACTTCTTTTGGAATCGCTCCTCAATTCCTTGCCAATATCCATGTTTAGCCGGGGATGGTTATGGATATATCCATGTTTACAGTTTTGGATTCAAAGAAATCAAGAATTTCAAAGCTCACCGTGGCAGTCGTGTCTATTCATTAGCGGTTCACCCAACCAGTCCATTCTTGCTGTCTTCGTCTGATGACCACCGGATCAAGCTTTGGGATTGGGACTGGCCGGGTGATGGCTGGGCGTGTACTCGAACATTTGAGGGGCACACTAGCGGAGTGTTCCAGGTCACTTTTAACCCAAAGGGCAACGCTAGTTTTGCTAGTGCTGCTGCCTCAGACGTGAAGGTTTGTCTTCTCCTTTACCTACCTGCTTCATTTTTGGTGACGAACCAAGTTCTTCCCCTGGGGTTCAATTTAATTTTGAAACTTACAGGTCTGGAAAAATTATTCTCCCAAACCTCGCACAACATTCGCAGGGCACTACAGTGTTGGTTATTGTTTCGCTGATAGTGATCCACAGTATATGATTACCTCCTCGCGATCGGACTACTGGAAAGCATACGTATGGCATATATATCCATTGAAGAATATGCATGTACTGCTGTGTGTGTACCGGACATCGATTGGTGTAACGCCTTTTCCCCTTCTTTGTTGTGTTGAATCAGATTTGGGATTTGCAGAGAGAGGTACGTGTTCACACACTTGGCCAGTGGGTGACCGCCGTCGCTTACCACCCGGCGCTTCCAATATTAGTTACCGGTTCAATTGACGGGACTGTTCGTTTGTGGAATGCCACTAACTACAGGTAACTCATGCTTCTGCTTTTACGGCCATATATCACCCTCCTTCCACACTTATGTGTGCTTGTCTGTGAGCACATCTGCTAGAGCAGCAAATTCCCTACCGAGCAGCAAATTGATGCCAATAGTAGTCTTGAACCGTGATGATAATAGATGGCGTACATTTTGTGGAAATGTAGATAAATTTTATACTGTATCTTACTAGCTCCTATGTGCAACATACTGCCATGAATGTAACCGATTACTTTGGATGATATTACTCCCAAGGAGATATACAGGGTCAGCCTACACCAACAAAAAAATAAATAAATAAATTGTGGAACTGAAGAAATACGAGCATTCACAAATATTTTCATGTAAGAATAGGCCAAACAGAACACTATATAATTTCCATTCTTCTTCTACACGTACCGTTAAGGGACAATCACTACCGGAAAACTGCTATATGCCGAGTGTCTGGAGTTTTGCCGAGTGCAATACATCAGGCACTCGGTAAACAACCAATTTGCCGAGTGCCTCAACTGGGACACTCGACGAAAATAAAACACTCGGCAAACAACGCTTTGCCGAGTGCGGCAGATTAGACACTCGGCAAACGAAGCTCTTTGCCGAGTGCCGCAAAAAAAACACTCGGCAAACATAAACCACTCGGCCGTCCGTTAGAGGTCAGCCGCCGCCGTTAGAACTTTGCCGAGTGTCAGCTCCAGACACTCGGCAAAGATCTCTTTGCCGAGTGTTTTTTTTGCGGCACTCGGCAAAGAAATAACATATTTCAGCCTTTATTATATATGGTACCCTTCAAACTTTTTCTACTCTCCACATACAACATATGGTAATCCATGTGAAAATTTAGTATATTTTTGTATTTGTTTGCTATATTTAATTACTTTATTACATTTTCAAGCAATTTTTTGAATCAAGTCAAATTTGAACTGCAAGTGATTCAAATAATAGGAAAAAATGAGTAGAAAAATGATATTCATGTTATTCAGCCTGGTTTGAGGCCTTACCTGTGAAATGAAAAGGAATTTCGAACATCTTGTTCAGGAAACACGACCACGAACGTGTGGCCGAATGGTTTTTAAATTTTAAAAAAAGCAAACGAAGTCTGAAAATCATGAGATTTGTCAAGATGTCATGATATCATACGTGGAGACTGTGGTAAAAAATTGATAAGATTTCGCATAAGTTGTCACGTACGATGCTTACAAACCGAAACATTTCTGAAGAAGAAGCGTAGAGTTGAGAAGGATCCGGTAAGATTTGGATTCAAAGTGACGGTTTAATTGTGGTTTGACTACAAAACTTTTTGTATAGGCAATAGACAACAGAGATTGTTTCATGTGAAATTTTGGTAATTTTTCCGGATCCGTTTGATAATTTTAATTTTTAAACTGCAATTATAGAATTTTAATTGATATAAATTGAATTTGAGCTATAACGCACGAAATAATGGTCTAATATTCGTAGAAGCATCGAATATGCATTGTTGAGTGAATTTGACAAGGCATTTTGAGAGTACATTCAACAAATTTGCAAAACATGTTATGGAAAAGAAAGAGAGAAGTTATATTAAAAAAATCTTTGCCGAGTGCTTTGTGGGCGACACTCGGCAAAGGAGAGGCTTTGCCGAGTGCGGATCAGCGCACTCGGCAAAGGAGGAGGCTTGCCGAGTGCCGATCGGGGCACTCGGCAAACAACAGAATAAAGAAAACGGTTCCCGCAGCGTCGCGCTCACACACGCAACAAAACTTCACACACGCCGCGCCGCGCCGCCCGCGCACACCCGCGCCGCCGCCGCGCTCGCGCGCGCCGCCGCGCCGCCAGCCCAGCCGCGCCTCGCCGCCGCCGCGCCGCCCGCCCCGCCCGCCCCGACGCGCCGCCGCGCGCGCGCGCCCATCATGCGCGCCGCGCTCGACGCCGCGCCGCCCGACGCTAATTTGTTTGAGGTAACATGGATTACCGATGTCAATCGTGCCATTCATACATGTTATGCAAAGACATCCAAGTAACCTGACATTTTGTGAATGAAAATATGTCTTGAATTACCGATTCATTCCTGTCACCTGTTTAATGACCAGATAGTCATCATAACCCTATTTATTTCTCTGGCGATTTAGCTAGGATTTCTAGGATTATAGTAGGACAACAAAGGAATTACCAGTGCTAGTCCATGCCCTTAACTAAATCATGTGATTCAGATTAGCACCAATGAATCCTCTTTTTGATAGCAATACTCAAGTAAGATATGCAATTGTTTCTATCAATCTAGATATATGAACATTGGATGACACCAGCTTGTTGATTTTTCTTTTTCTGGCAAGTAATATGCATACTTACATACAGGAACAATTGTTTAATGTTGTAGATCACGCCTTACCATGTACTCATGCCGAAACCATCAAAACTGGTTCTATATAATAACAAGTCGGTATACACAATTTTAACTGCTCTATTCCTTTAATGTGATTGCCTTGTTTGTTACTGTAATTGATTGGCTTGCAAGGTATAATTTTATTTGGTCCACCCTATTGTAAAGCGAAAGTGTGGGTTAACCATGGTGCAAAGTATAGTTTACTCTAAATTTAAACATTTGCATGAGTGAGCAATGTTAGTAGGGGGATTAGGAGGAACGAACCTGTACAATATTGCTCATCCAATTCAACAATGCTATCCATTTCATTTCAAGAGTTACAAGACGTGCTTACCATTTGTTCCTCCCATATCATGACTTCAAATTTGTAATGTCAAATTTGATTCTTATATTACTCCCTGATATGTTAGAGGATGGATGACCGTGAGTGGATGTACACGGGCCGCTCAAGTCAGGGTTCGTTGTCCGATGAATGGATTGAGAAGACCGATGCTTTCTTGGAACTAGCATTTGCCAAGGTTAAAGGAGCGCGTGCCACTTGGTGTCCTGCAGCGATGTGCAAACACGCGTCGACAAACAAAGGAGGTCATGGGTAAACATCTTTGCAAGTTTGGATTTACTGGCAGACTATACCGGTGGATCTACCACGGTGAATCCGATCGTATGAGAGAGGAGGTCATGAGACCACGCGTCGAGGATTATGATGCTGATGGCGGGTAGGAGACATGTTAAATGACTATCATGAAGCACACTTCGCTGAAGGACGTGCGGAGGAGGAGCCGAGGCAACCGCAAAGGTGTATTACGACATGTTGTCGCGCACGTAAACCCTTCACGGCCGACGAAGGTTTCTCAACTGGATGGCATTGGACGCGTAATGGCCTTGAAGTCCCAGTTTAGCTTGAGTCGAGACGCCTTCGATGCTATGTTGACAGTTTTTGGCAGCATGCTTCCGGAGGGTCACATTCTGCCAAAGAGCATGTACGAGGCAAAGAAACTCCTTCGTGCACTTAAGATGCCATATGAGCAGATACATGCTTGTCCGAAGGGGTGCATCCTATTTAGGAAAGAACACGCGGAAGCAAAGTACTGTGCAAAGTGTGGATCCTCTAGGTTCCTGGAGGTAGACTCTGGTGATGGTCAGAAGAGGCAGCTTGCGATCCCCGTGAAAATCCTACGGTACCTTCCGTTCATACCGAGGATCCAACGGCTATACATGACCGAGAAACCGCAAACAGATGACATGGCACAAAAATGGAAGTCGATACAATCACGAGAAGTGGTACATCCATCCGATGGTGAAGCATGGACCCACTTTGATGTGATTCATCGTGAGAAAGTCAGAGGCTCGTAATTTACGTGTTGCGCCGGCAACAGATGGGTTCAATCCTTATGGAATGATGGCCGCCCCATACACTTGTTGGCCCGTGTTCGTTATCCCCCTCAATCTCCCCCCGACGTCCTCTTCCAACGACGAACATATTCTTGTCGTTGATAATTCCCAACACCGGGGAATAATATGGGTGTGTTCATGGAGCCTGTGATTGATGAATTGGACCGTGCTTGGGAGGAAGGGGTATGGACATACGACCGAGCTACAAAGAGAAACTTCAAAATGCATGTTTGGTACCACTACTCCCTGCATGACTTCCCGGCGTATGGGATATTCTGCGGCTGGTGTGTTCACGGGAAGTTCCCATGCCCAAGATGCAAGGCAGCTCTGAAGTTCATTTGGTTGGTTGAAGGGTGGCAAGTATTCTTCGTTCGACAAACATCGACAATTCCTCCCTCTTGACCATGCATTCAGACGAGACATCAAGAACTTTACGAAAGGTGTCGTAGTTATAGACCCTGCACCGCAGATGATGACCGATGCCGCGGTTCGTGCTCAGATAGATGCTCTCGAGGTCAATCAAGAATGTCGCGGTTTTGTGGGATATGGTGAGCAACATGCATGGACTCATAAGTCGGGCTTGTTGAGGCTCCCCTATTTTGATGACCTTCTTCTTCCACATAACATTGATGTAATGCACACTGAAAAGAATGTCGCCGAGGCACTTTGGGCAACAATCATGGACATTCCTGATAAGACAAAGGACAACATTAAGGCTAGAGTGGATCAGCAACGTTATGTGATAGACCAAAGCAAGAAATGAAGCCTCCTAGAGCGGCGGGACATGGAGAAAGCCTAAGGCCGAATTGCCTTGACCAGCCCCAAAGGAGGGAAGTACTAGAATGGTTCCAAACGTTAATGTTCCTCGATGGGTATGCAGCGAACTGAGGAGGAGTGAACTTATCTACTATGCGAATCAATGGGCTCAAGAGTCATGACTACCACATATGGCTTGAGCGGCTTCTTCCGGTGATGGTTCGAGGCTATGTCCCTGAGCATGTCTGGCTAGTGCTGGCAGAGTTGAGCAATTTCTTCTGCCAGCTTTGTGCCAAGGAGTTATCTCGGACCGTGATTGCAGACTTGGAAAGAATGGCACTGTGTTGCTCTGTAAGTTGGAGTAGATCTTTCCACCCGGCTTCTTCAATCCGATGCAGCATTTGATTTTGCACCTCCCGTATGAGGCACGAATGGGGCCTGCAGGCCGTTGGTGCTATCAATTGAGAGATGTCTACTGAGTTCATCGAACTAAATGTAAAAATAAATGCAAAATTGAGGCTTCCGCTGCAGGCATACATTTTGGAGGAGGTGTCAAACTTCACAACAACGTACTATGGTGACAACCTTCCTAGCGTGCACAATCCACCCCTCGTTACAATGTCGGCGAATATGAATCGAACCTCAGCATTTTCCGAGGCAACTCGAAGTGCAAGTGATGCGACCCCAAGACCTTGAAACATGATGAGTGGCGCACTATCATGCTATATGTGTTGAACAACCTTTCTGAAGTGGAGCCGTACATGCGGTAAGTTGTCAACAAACTTGTTCTCGATTGGTGCACTATTCTGCATCCAACCCCCTTGTTTCTCGTTGGTGCAGGGAATTTCATCATCAATTCTGGCGTGAATCAAGGGAACCTACCCCGCAGAAGCTGAGACCCTTCTTAGATAGGGTGTGGGAAATGGAATGCCCGATTTCATTTCTTGGTTCAAACAGAAGGTACTGTCCAATTTAGCTCGTACTTAGTTTGACATTACAAGTTGCTCGTACGGGCGAATAATATAACGAACTATCCTGCTTGAGCTTGCAGGGCCAAACCGATGCGTCTATGAGTGCCGAGTTGAGACAGTTGCGATGGCGTGCCTATAGGGTAAGCTCATTTACGGTTATGACGTGAATGGATATCGCTTTCACACAACAAGACATGAGCGAGTCGCCCAATCGAAGAACCACAAATACCGGAGTTTTTACGCCTGGCCTTGATGGGGTCGAGTATTATGGAAGAATTGAAGAAATATATGAACTCACGTTTCATGGTTGCAAACCTCTTAATCCTATCATATTCAAATGCCATTGGTTTGATCCTGAAGTAACGAGACGGACCCTAATCTTGGGCTAGTCGAAATTCGATATCATCCGTCTTACCAGAGACGATGTGTATATTGTGGCTCAACAGCCACGCAAGTTTATTATCTCTCATACCCGTGCCAAAATGACGACCATCTTAAGGGTTGGGATGTTGTGTACAAGGTATCGCCACACGGTAAACTACCTGTCCCAAACAATGAAGATTACAACTTTGACCCAAACACATATGACGGAGAGTTCTTTCAAGAAGAGGGGCTAGAAGGGAGTTTTGAGATAGACTTAACCGAAGCGATCGGAATGGAAGTAGACAATGAAAGGGTTGTTGACGAGGACGCTGGAGATGAGGTTCAAAATGTGAAGGACTTAGAATTACTTCAGCGATTACATTTAGGCAATGACAGTGATGACAACATTGCTCTTTCGAATAGTGTTGATTATATGGACATGGCTGATAGTGATGATGAGACTTATGATCCAGCTAATCCCGACAATGATGATTATTTCTAATACATGTAATACTTTGTTATTTTCTAATAATGTTTTGTTTATTTTGCATCTCTTTCTAAAGTACGTGATTGTTATTTATGGCTGATAGTGATGATGAGACTCTTTTAATTGCGGTGATTGAACAAAGATGGTGGGTGGTATGAGGAACGTAAGGTCGCTTTACCAAAGACGGCACGATGCACTGAGGCGATGGGAGCAGGAGTAGGAGGAGCGGGAGGAGCAGCAGAGGAGCAGGAGCACTCTTGAGAGGGAGCGGGAGGAGGAGCGGGAGGAGGAGCAGGAGCGGGAGGAGGAGGAGCAGGAGGAGGAGGAGGCGGCAGGGGTTCCACTTCCTCCGGTTCGTCGGGTGTCAGGTTGCGAGGTCCTCGACCCTCCCGAGGCGACCGATACCGTGAGAGACGCCGCTGATTCAACCCATGGGGCTAGGTAAGTAACTTTAGATGTTATCACTACTTTTTCATTTGATATGTTGAAAATCACAATAGAAACTAATAATTTATCTTAATCACTTGGGCAAGGGTTGGACGCTTGTGGCTGCAGGTGATCACAAACGCCATGTCAATGGCATCCTGGTCTTTGTGCAGCTACACTTCCTCGGCCCGGTTGCGCTTGGGCGGAGGGCGGAGCCGCCTACACGTGGGACCACTACGTCGCCTTCCCCGATTTACCAGATCGGGATGGCAGGGTATTCGCCAACAAGGCGGCGCGGGTGACGACCGAGCTGTGGGTAAGTCTTCCTCGCACTACATTGCTCAATACATCGCATTCATTGGACATTCTTGAAATAATGACTGGATACATCGCGTCTATATGCAGGATTTCTTCAGATGCCAGGAGGGATATGAGGCCAAGGCGGCTAGTGTGGCTCATAAAGCCTGTTATAAACTCGTGAAGGACATGCATTACGAGGCGCGCGTCCAGGCCATCGTAACATACAACGCTACCTACCTTGGAGTGAAGATCAACAAAACTCAAGCAAGAAACATGAGGCTGACCCGGGAAGACTACATGCAGGTAAATATAGAACATTAATACTGATTTTTTCTGAGATTAAGTACGCTTAATTTGATCTTCTTATATGTTATATACTTGATGACGTGTAGGTGCCTCCGTGGTGGTGTGCCCAGCATCTCCAGTGCTGGGCACAGATGGTGGACAAGTAGTGCGCCGCCGAGTGGGAGGAGACGCACAACGCTTGCTGGGAGCGGCGTTTGATGATGCCAGGTGCACCACACCATCAAGGCAACCATAGCCTCGACGAATTCGCGGCTACATGGGTACGCGAATTCATTTCTTTATTATAACGCTCAATTCTGCATAATTTCTAATCATCTTACGGTTTTTCGCGATCGTCGTCACATGGTGGCCAGCCTTGCTCCCGTTCAAGGCATGGGCTTTGGCCCACAAGGGCAAGGCGACGTCCGACGTCGACTACAACCGGAGGACCCGCCTCGGTGTACAGCAATGCGACCGTCCACACCGCCTCGGTGAGTACACATCGATGGCAAGGGGCGGTCCATGGGCCGAGTACTATCCGAGCACCCAGACCTTGATGGAGAAGTCGTTATGAGGGTGGGAGGAGGCAAGAAGCATGGGCGATCTGGATTGGCGACAAGACACTCGACACGGCCACTACTCCCACTCTCACCCAGATTCGAGCAAGGAGCACAAGCTCAAGCCCGGCCATACGCCCACGGCCGGACACTGCATCCCCCAGCATGGAGGCACTCCAGTTATTTCTGCTTATTAAATCGTTCATTAATTTTTACATACCTTTGCTTTGCATTGTAACATTGGGGTGAAATATTGTAGGCCCAGTGGAAGAAGAG
Source organism: Dendrocalamus sinicus (assembly GCA_036346575.1). NCBI lineage: Eukaryota > Viridiplantae > Streptophyta > Magnoliopsida > Poales > Poaceae > Dendrocalamus > Dendrocalamus sinicus. Next base: position 23,101,971 of record CM070672.1, on the reverse strand, counting down.
AAGAGGCTACGGGAGGAGATGGCGGCGAGGATGGAGGCCGATCGGCAGAGGAATGAGACCGAGCGCAGAGGATGACGCGATGTTTCGGTGGATGCAAAGTCTTGGCGAGAGGATGGGACAACCTCTCGCCACCGAGCTATTCCTCCACCTCCTCCCCGCAACTACTCTGTGAGTTTCTAGTGGAGTATGAATGTTTAAGTTTGTATGTTCCTACCTTAAATCTTGTCTCACACATGCAATCTCTTCTCCTTTGTGCAGAATCAATCATGGCTTGAATAATATGCCTCATGACCCACCACATCAGTCGGGGTGACTATATGTGATATGTGATATTGTGACTTGTGATATGTGATATATTGTGACTATATGTGATATTGTGACTTGTGATATGTGATATATTGTGACTTGTGGTGATATATGTGATATATTGTGACTTGTGGTGATATATGTGATATATTGTGGACTATATGTGATATATGTGATTACTTATGGTGATTACTTGTTGATATATCTGTGATATTGTGATTTGTTTGAGTGGGGTGCAATAAACAATTAAAATAGGCAGTTTTTGGCCACTTTGCCGTGTGTTACACTCGGCAAAAGGAGGCTTTGCCGAGTGTCATGGTAAAAACACTCGGCAAAGTAACGTTTCTGGGCATTCTGGGAACATACTTTGCCGAGTGTTGTGGTTTTGCCGAGTGTCGTGGTAAAAACACTCGGCAAAGTAACGTTTCTGGGCATTCTGGGAACGTACTATGCCGAGTGTTGTGATTTTGCCGAGTGTCGTGGTTACCATGACACTCGACAAAGTTTTAAACTTTGCCGAGTGTCTTTACCATGACACTCGGCAAAGTTTAAAGCTTTGCCGAGTGCCATTCCGTCCGGCACTTTCGCAAACGACGCCGCCACCGTGTTCTCGCCGCCCACCGTCCTTTTTGCCGAGGGTCGTTTCGGCACTCGGCAAAGGCTTTGCCGAGTGCTCGATGAAAAGCTCTCGGCAAAGAGCTCTTTGCTGTCAGAAACTATGACGTGTGAGCTATGCCATGGGTGGCACTCGGCAAAGACTTTGCCGAGTGTTTTTCGTGCTTTGCCGAGTGCCACCGGCACTCGGCAAAGCTGCTGAACCCGGTAGTGAATATTCATATTTCCCATGTTGTGAAGAAATACGATTTCATGTTGTATCAAATTTTGATTAGCATTCTAGCCTAGGATCAGGTTCCGCATACCACAGAAATAGTCATCACAAACGATTTCTTGAACCGTCTGATTTTATGAGTCAGTGATAATAGGGGTTATTCATAGATGGTTTTTGAACCGTTTGTGAAAACAGTATCACAGATGATTCGGAACTAGAACCGTCTGTGATAGTCAGTTATCACAGATGATTCTTGGTAAAAAAACGTCTGTGATGTACAAGTATCACAGACGGTTGGTATATAGGACCATCTATGATGTTCACGTATCACAGACGACAAATAAATAAAACCATCTCGTGATATTACTAATCACCATTTTTGGTTTTTCATATCTTCCACATTCATCGAAATGAAATATATATATATATATATATATATATATATATATATATATATATATATATATATATATATATATATATATATATATATATATATATATATATATATATATATATATATATATATATATATATATATATATATATATATATATGCCATGGTAACACTAAACATATGTAGTCTTACACACCACACAATTTAAATGAGCTAGAGGCAAAGCCAGATTCTATATCACACTTGCGCTTCAAAGGGCATGAAGCAAATGACACACTGGATCCATTGTGTGCAAGATTACATATATTAGTGTTATCATGACATATATATGTACTGCATCCAATGAATGGGGAAGATATGGAAAACCAACGTGGTGATTAATTCCAATTATACTCACACACAATAAAGCATAAGAACACGAATATATATATGTATTATCTCTCGAAGCAGATAAAGAATTTAGAACATTAACATATTGCAGTATGTTAAATAGTATACAACAGTGAGCATTTGAAATCTGCATAATGCACAGGTTAGCAATTATAATATTACTCTCAGGTTAGAAGTTGCACAAGTTCAAAGAACCTAGCCTTCTACCACTCTTGTCACTATTTCAATGACCACAGTGACAGTTCCTCAAATATTCTGCTAGATTGTCTAAACAAATATTACTTCAGTGTAGTATCAATGTTAAGAGCATGCATAGTCATCAGATTTTGGTGAAATCAGAAACATGTAATAGACATGAACCACTGCAAGTCTAACATATATTCAATAGAGCCAAGAAACAGTAGTAGTAATAATTAACAAGGGAGACTAAGTAATAGCAAATGATAGAGCTACAAACTACACTCCAAAGAAGTATACTATTAACACACGAGAGATCAAACTAGCAGAGTAATTTTAAATTGTCACTGTGATTTCAAACTTGACAAATATCGTCATCAAGTAGTCAAAAGCCTACAATCTATCATGCAAAGTAATACAAGAATACAAAGTAAAGCTCATTGGGCGATGGCAATCCAATCCACCGAGAAGGCTGTGTGCTCGGGGAGGAGGCGACTGGCTCGGGGGAGGAGGCGGCGTGCTTGGGGAGGAGGCGGCGTCGGGAGGAGAGGTCGGGGAGTCGGTAGGAGGGGTGGCATCGGGACGAGAGGTGGCGGTGTCGGGAGGAGAGGAGGCCGAGGGAGTGAGTGTGGGCACAAACCCTAGCGGGGCACTACTTAGTTATAAGGAACTATCACAGATGGTTTTTTTACACTCGTCTGTGATAATTGGATAATCACAAACGGTTATTTATTAGAACTGTTTGTGACTTGTTTACATAGACAGACAATAGTATTTGTTTTTACAAGAAAACTTTGGTCTTTATGCCAAAGATAAAAGGAAAATAAAATTCCTAAGTTTGGTTTTCTGGGCTTCATAAGCTTCTACATTGGCTTTTGGAGTAGGAGGATCGGCAGCTGTATCATCAAATGACTTCAATATTTGCCTTTTCCTCTTGACTTCATCTTCCAACATTTCAAAATTGTGAATTAGGTCTATCATCTAGAAGAGGAAGTCATCCCTAGCTTCCTCAGAGTCGGCCACTGCTGTTTGATTGGCTCAAGAGTCCATGCGCCTCTTCATTGCCTCAACAGGTTCTAAGGCCTTGCGTGTTTCAAAGAGGAGGATGAGGTTGAGAGCTAAGTCCCTTTCCCTAACCATAGAAAGTAGCTTCTGTCAATGACAAATGATCACATTTAGATGGCAAACTGCATCACTAGCGACCTGGGGAAAGGAGAGCAAGGTGTGAGTGGATGATCTTCTTTAGACGGTAATTATCACTCACCTGTGTGAAGTTACAGCCAAACAACTCGGTGTGGATGGATGAAAGAAAGGAGAGGATGGCTGATGATGATGAAGGAATGGGCACCATTGTTGGTGGAATGAAGGATGATCTTCTTCGGTGAAGGATGATCATTTTTATCAAACAAACCATTTGGGAAGCCGAAGAGATGTATCGGGAAGCCGAAGCACCATTTTTGCGTTTAAGAGAAATATATCACACACACTTCCAACCACAAACCACATGTAATATGTAATTATCATAGACAGTTCGTTTTCAAAGCCGTTTATGACTCATCATAGACGGTTCTAGTTAAAAACCGTTTGGGATGTATCCCATCATCACAGATAGGTTTTAACTAGAACCGTCTGTGATGAGTCACATACGGCTCTGAAAACAAACTGTCTCTGATGATTACAAGACTGATGGTTCTCTGAAACCGTCTGTGATGAGATATCCAGTATAGCCTTTTTTTGTAGGAGTGCAGATGAGCTAGGTGATGCATAATCTTTCAGTCTCATGTATGTACGATATATTTCTTGTAGTAAAAAACTCTGTCACATCTTTTTCAGTTACAATGTCTCCAACATGTTTCCCTAAAAAAGGCTCCAGAATGTAACTTTCACCATTAATATTTATTCGTGCATATTTTTAAAAAGTATAAAATTATAGAAAAATTAAAGTACTTTTATGATAATGCTACTAACATCATTTTCACGCGACCAATCTAAATATTCAAAATGGTACTGCTGATATCAGATATGAAAAATTGTCAGCACGCTTCCCCCACAATAGCTAGAATTTAAGCCCTAAAAATCTATCTATCTATATCTATATCTATATTAATTAAGCATTCCGAGGAGGCTCCCACATTAATCAGAAAAGATCTGGCCATCTATTTGGCAGTTTCAAGTTATAATAGCTCAGATTAAAAGAAAATGTCTATGTCATGAACAATCAAAATATCTATATCTACACCAATTACGTACTTCGAGGAAGCTTCCGCGTTAATCAGAAATATCTAGCCATCTATTTGGTAGACTCGAGTTATAATAGCTCAGATTAAAAGAAAATATCCATATCAAGTATAATCAAAATAAGTAAAATTCAAAATAAAAAATAAAGAAAAATTAGAAATTTAATTTCCATACAACTTTCAAAGTAACATCCACAAATAGCTAAAATCTTGAATTAATAATAAAATAAATGTTAACAAATTAGAAGAAAGAGTCCACATCAAGTACAATACGAATTAAGTAAAATGTAGAATAAAATTAAAAAATACAAAATGATTTCCATACGAAATAAATCCCTAAAAATGAAATTCAGAATAATAATAAATGAAAATAGAAATTACATTTTCATATGAATTCCAAGCTAAAACAAAATTTCACCCCAAATAGAATCAAAAAATATGCAAATTCAATATAAAAATTAAAGTATGATTAGAGACTAATTAGGCACTCCGAGAAAATTTACACGTTAACCAGAAAGATCTGGCTATCTATATGATGGACCTGATTTACAAGTTACAACGGCTCAGATTAAAAGAAAGAGTCTTATCAAGTACAATCAAAATAACTAAAATTCAAAATAAAATATAGAGAACAACTAGCAATTTGATTTCCATACAACTTTTAAAGTAATATTGATAAATCTATCTATCTATCTATATTTATATCTATACTAATTAGGTACCCCGAGAAAACTCTCATGTTAATAAAAAAGATCTGGCCATCTATTTGGCGAATTTAAGTTATAATAGTTCAGATTAAAAGAAAGAGTCCATGTCAAGTATAATCAAAATAAATAAATTTAGAATAAAAAATAAAGAAAATTCAGCAAATTGATTTCCATTCAACATCCATAAATAGCTAAAATTTAGAATAACAATTAAATAAAAATTAGTGAGTACAACCCAAATTAAGTAAATTTGAAATAAAAATAAAAAATAGAAATTTGATTACCATATGAATTCCAACAAAAACAAGAAAAAAATTCCACCCCAAATATGATCCAAAAATGCACAAATTTGATATAAAAATTAAAGTATTATTCAGAACAAAAAAACAAAATTAGCAATTTGATTTCCATACAAATTGCAAAGTAAAATCCATAAATAGCTAAAATAAAATGAAAAATTAAATGAAAATCCAAAGCAATTTGTACTATATGTTATGAAACAAAATTTAGGTTAAATGGAAGATCTATGTCAAGTATAACCTAAATTTTAGAATAAGAAACAACATAAAATTAGAAAAATTAAAATAAAGACTTTATAGCAAGTACAATGTCAAATTCATAAATAGTTCATATTTATAAGTAAAATAAAACTAACAATTTGATTTTTATATGTATACGATGTAAAATCCCAAAATACATCATATTAGGATTAAAAACTAAATCAAAATTTACAATTGGTTCTTTAAATGAAACCCAAACTTAAATTCCAAAAATAAAAGCCTCCATGTCCAAGCAATATCGTTGGTATATGCTTTCCAAACTACAATTCCAAAAAATATTAAACTTCGCAATGAGAACTAAATGAAAACTATAAATTTAGTTTTACAAAAAAGAAAACATCTACTCGTAGATGTGGTAATTAGAAATATGTAGAGGAATTAAATTAGGTTTAAAAATTGTTATCTCAACTATTTGTATGCCACATTAAGCCAACAACTTTTTCTTTCTTAACTAGTCATGCAAGCAAAATAGCTAATGCATCAATACAGGTGTTACAGACTTGGTACACATCAATTCGTCAAGTAGGATGCACTTTCTGTCTTTTGTATAACTTAGACATGTTCTTAGTCATTGGTGATTACAGTTCAAATTGAAATTAAATTGTACTTTAATCTACTCTCAATAAATTTCATATTAAGTACTATTTTCATACTAAAAATTATTATTTAATTATTTTACCATTTCATATAGAAACCAGATACTTTATCTAAGAAGCTAGCTGTGCGAATGCACGGGTTGCCGACTAGTATACATAAGCAAGTTGTACTAGCTGCATGCGCACAGTAGTTTGTTGGATGTAATATTATTGCGTACAAATCGACAACTGGAGTAGCTTTTAAAGAGGACGTGGCCCTTGTAAGTATAATTTATAACAAAAGAAAGTATTATCATTACATTATTAATTAGTATTTGGGACATTTTTGTTTTTGACATTAAGCCGTGTCCACATTTGTTTCTACAACTGGAGTAGCTTTTAAAGAGGACCTGCTTGTCACCCCAATGGTATAAACATCTGATCCGAGCTAGTGGTAAGCTAATGTTTTCCCTTAGCATTATAGCATAAATAAGTTAACTATTGGGTGAAGGAGACATATATTGACAAGGGTTAGAGTAAAACCATACTCTGTTTCAAAATAGATAGCACTGTTTGATCTAGCAAGATCTCCAAAATTGTATTTTGATCATTAATTTATTTTGTGTACTATTAGTAACTATGCTAAATTATGATCATATGAAAGTACTTTAATATATGAATTAAAAAAATTCCAATTGTGCCACTGAAGTTATATATTATTAGAGTTCGGTAGAAATTTTGCAATGTGTGACTCGAAATGTGTGGGTGCATTAATTATAAAAAGTAATAGAGGGAGTAGGTGCTACAATATAAATTATTTTTAGTGCCTTGTTATCCTTCCAAAATATAACTCTCTTTATTACGCTTTAGGACACAATTGCAGGGTTTATTTGGTTGATGCCTTTGCTGTCGCAAAGGCCAAAGCACGATTCTCTATGTGCCTCAACCTCTTTAGGGCTTGTATACATATGCCTCCCATCAAAAACCTTTCTTTTGTTTCTTTTTATTAGTCTGCCCCAGGTGGACCTTGCAGGGCACAATTGGAGGCAAAAATAAAAAAAAATCAAGGCCAATTTTGGATCACATGAATTTTACAAGATACAGTTCAATTCTCATATGAATGTGGGAAGTTTTTGTGTTCCAAACGGCGCTTAAATAACATGCATTCAAAAAAATATTTATATGGTACACTTGAGAACATACATACTTTAAGAATGCGAACTAAACACAGCACATACTTTTAGGACAGCAATGCCAAAATAATGGATGGCCCTGCCTAAGATACGAAGTATTTTAGCAAGACTGCAGTTTCTTGCTTATGGATTTAGACAAATAATACTTTCATGAATACAAGTAATGTATTTGTACATGTAGTCACGGAGTTAACTTCAGCATAAACCTAGGTACTGCATGCGTATCTTTCTCAATCTATTAGGATATAACTAACGGTGGTATCCTAATTTTATAGGCATGAGAAAATGGTTGACTTTATGCTCGGTCCGGTTATAGATCTGGGATTCATAGACACACAGGACTTCCAAAGGTAACAGTTTTTTCCTGCTAACTTTGTAATTTAAAAACTTGCTAATTAAGAACATGGCTTCTCTAGAATAACACATTTTGGATGTGCAAATGAAGACACTAAACCGTACAAAACTAATTTTGGCACAAGTATCTATCTATCTATCTATCTATAGGTGTTAACTTAGGCAAGAATACTAGGGATATCTCAGAATCAGTTAGCAGAATTAAAACTATTGAAATTGATAGATTTAATTCGAGATTGGGCCACATAGAATCTGAAACAAATATGGATTCTGAAATTATTGATGAGGAGGACGATGAGGACATAGAAAACCTCACTCTTGGTCACTTATGTGGTGATTTGATGGAGGAGGTAATGGATGAGGACAGTGATCACCTAAGTTGTGATTTTAAAGCTGTCTTTAAGAAAAACAAGTCACATTCGTCCTTTAGAAGGAAGAAACACCATAAGATTAGGATGATTAAAAAACATAAGATTGAGTCAAAATGAAAGGAATTTTTTGGAATAGCAGAGGTCTTAGTGACTTGGCTAAATTTAGATTACTATCAGACACGTCTAGAGAGCAAAAGCTAGACTTTATTGCTCTCATGGAGACCGGTAAAAAAGATTTTTCTAAAACAATTTTAAACAACATTTGTGGTGGACAAGAATTCCTGTGGCACTGGTCCGAACCTCATGGTAGGTCCGGTGGTATTTTGTTAGGAGTGAACTTAGAGGTCTTTGACATTGGAGCTATTGCCGAAGGAGATTTCTATGTTAAATTCCGACTTAGAAACAAAGCAAATGGCTTCCAATGGATTCTTATAGCAGTTTATGGGGCTGCTCAAGATGACTTTAAGGAAGCTTTTCTCGCGGAGTTGGTTCAAACATGTTCTAAAGAAACACATCCGATTCTTATCGGTGGTGATTTCAACATAATTAGGAGCCCAAAAGAGAAAAACAATGATAAATATGATGATAAATGGCCCTTCTTATTCAATGCCGTTGTTGATGGCTTAGACTTAAGGGAGCTTGAACTTTCGAATAGGAAGTTTACTTGGGCAAACTCTAGGGATATACCAACTTATGAGACACTTGTAGGATTTTGGTAAGTACAGAGTGGGAGGCTAAATTTCCGTTAGCAAATGTTCAAGCATTAAATAGGGAAATTTCATATCATACCCCATTACTGCTTAGTATGGGTGATGGTACCCGTAATAAAAAAACAACCTATGTTCAAATTTGAACTCGGATGGTTGTTGCGGGATGGTTTCTCGGAGTTGGTAGCTGATGTGTGGAACAAAGAGAAAAGGGGGAAAACACCTCTACAAAAATGGCAATTTAAAATTCAACGTCTTAGACAATTCCTAAGAGGTTGGGCTAAGAATGTGAGTGGTACTTATAAAAAGGAGAAGGAAGAGCTGATTAAGAAAACAGATGAGCTTGATAAGAAAGCAGAAACTCAAATTCTAAGCCCTATGGAGCTTGATTTGAAACACTGTTTAAAAGAGAGATTAGTCTCCCTTTTAAGGGAAGAGGAGCTCAAATGGTATCAAAGAGCCAAGACAACTAAGTTGTTATTTGGCGATTGTAATACTAAGTATTTTCATTTGGTAGCAAGCGGTAAACACAGGAAAACTAGAATTTTCAAGCTTGAGCAAGAAGAGGGAGTTATAGAAGGGATGAGAATCTTAAAGATTTATCACCAATTATTATAAGGACCTCTTTGGAGCTTCAGATCGTAATAATTTTTCCATGATGGAATCTATGCGGGATGATATCCCACAGGTATCCGTTTTGGAAAATGATTTATTAACCATGGAATTCTTGGAGGAGGAAGTCAAAGCTGCCATTTTCCAAATGGAGCATAATAAGGCGCCAGGACCAGACGGGTTTCCGGCTGAGTTCTATCAAGCCTTTTGGGATATTATTAAGAGTGATCTCATGGCTCTCTTTGCTGAATTCCACAAAGGTAAATTGCCACTATACAACCTCAATTTTGGAATAATTACATTATTACCAAAAGAAAAAGAGGCAAAACGGATACAACAATTTAGGCCAATTTGCCTATTGAATGTTAGCTTCAAAATTTTTACAAAGGTAATGACAAATAGAATAGCTCTAGTAGCTCAAAAAGTTATAAAGCCTTCACAAACCGCTTTCATGTCCGGTAGGAACATTATGGAAGGCGTTGTCATTTTACATGAGACTATTCATGAGATGCATAGGAAGAATTTAGATGGGGTTATATTGAAGCTAGACTTTGAGAAAGCTTATGACAAGGTTAATGGGTCCTTCCTTCAGCAAACTTTAAGAATGAAGGGCTTTTCTTCTGTATGGTGCAATTGGATAGAACAAATTGTTAAGGGTGGTAGTGTTGGCATTAAAGTTAATGATGAAGTTGGCCACTTTTTTCAGACTAGGAAAGGACTTCGGCAAGGAGACCCCTTGTCACCAATTCTTTTTAACTTAGTGGTTGATATGTTAGCCATCTTAATTGAGAGAGCCAAGGCTAATGAAAAGTTTAGTGGAGTTGTTCCTCACCTTGTAGATGATGGTCTATCAATCTTACAGTACGCGGATGACACTATCCTCTTCCTGGATCATGATATACTCCAGGCCAAAGACCTTAAGCTAGTCTTAAGTACCTTTGAGCAATTATCGAGGTTAAAAATCAATTTCCATAAGAGCGAGTTATTTTGCTATGGCAAGGCCAAGGAGTGTGAGCATGAATATGCGCAACTTTTTGGTTGTGGCACGGGGGGTTTCCCATTTAGATACCTAGGTATTCCCATGCATCATCGTAAGCTTTCGAACAAGGATTGGTTGGTCATGGAGGAAAAATTTCAGAAAAAGCTAAGTAGTTGGAAAGGTAAACTCTTATCAGTAGGAGGGAGACTAGTATTGATTAATTCAGTTCTAACTAGTCTAGCCATGTACATGCTCTCCTTCTTCGAAGTTCCCAGGGGTGTGTTAAAAAAGCTAGACTATTACCGTTCCAGATTCTTTTGGCAATGTGATGAACATAAAAAGAAATATAGACTCACTAAGTGGAGTATTCTTTGTAGGCCTAAAGAATTTGGAGGATTGCGGATCCAAAATTTGGATATCCAAAATAAGTGCCTTTTGAGCAAATGGTTGTTTAAACTTATTAACGAAAAGGGTGTTTGGCAAAGCCTTATTAAAAGGAAGTACTTGTCCAATAAAACTCTTACCCAAGTTACAAAACAACCGGGGGATTCACATTTTTGTCCGGCCTTATGAAGGTCAAGGATCAATTCTTTGCATGTGGTCACTTCGTGTTCGTGATGGGTCCCAAACTAGATTTTGGGAGGATACTTGGATAGGTGACAAACCCTTTAGTGTTGCATATCCCGCACTCTATAGAATTGTGAGGAGAAAAGACGCCATGTATCACATACCTTAAGCTCTATACCTCTTAATGTGTCCTTTAGGAGGGCCTTGGTTGGCTCTAATCTAGATGATTGGCTTGAATTGGTGACCAAAATATTTTCAGTAAACCTTATAAGTGGAGAGGACTCTTTTATCTGGGATTTGTGTAACAAGGGTACTTTTACGGTTCGTTCTTTTTATATGTATGTGATACAAGAAGGGGTAGTTCCCCAAAAGACCCCTCTTTGGAACATTAAGATACCTCTGAAAATTAAGATCTTCCTTTGGTACCTTCAAAAGGGGGTTACTCTCACAAAGGATAATCTAGCAAAAAGGAATTGGCAAGGTAGCACCATTTGTTGTTTTTGTAGCTCTATGGAGACGATACAACATCTTTTCTTTGATTGCCACTTTGCAAGATTTATTTGGAATACCATTTATATCACCTTTGGAATTCAGCCCCCTTCTAGCTTTGCGAACATGATTGATTCTTGGTTGAATGCCATTCGGCCAAAACTTAGAAATCAAATATTTGTAGGAGCTGCTGCTTTATGTTGGGCTATGTGGTTGAATAGAAACGATATGGTATTCAATAATTCTAAAATTACATTTCTGCAGGTTATCTTCAGGGCAACATATTGGATTCGACAATGGTCCCTACTACATAAAGAAGAGGCAAGATCAAATCTCAAAAATGGATGCAGATTGTTGGAGACCGTAATCATGGAGGTTTTTGCAAAGTTCGGTTGGAAATTTAGGAATAGAATTGAAGCGTAGCTTCTTTCCTCTCCTTTCTGTATTTGTAGTTTGATTTCTTGTGGAGTTGGAGCCTATGTGCTCGGTTTTATATTGAACAGCTGTGTACTTTCTCCCCAGAAAGTAGAAGCTGGAACTTTGTTCCATTATCTAAAAAAAATTTGTCTATCTATCTATCTATCTATCTATCTATCTCTCTGTGTGTGTGTGTATTTTGTTCCAAAGCTACTAGTCTAAAAAAATCAAATATTCTTGCCTTAGTGCTCAAAACAAATGTTCTTGACTTATTTCTTTTCCACTCTGTTTTCTTGTTATATTCTTTCCAATTTTACACTTCTAACCCCATAACATCTTAATTATGTAGGCTTGTGGTTGGATGTAGCGGTGGAATATCAATCGTGGAAATTAATTTACCAACATTAGTAGATCAACAATACGACAGCTCGTAGAAATTGGAATATAAGGATGCCAACATCAAGGTTTCTACGCGCGTATGGTGGACTGTGATGTAATCCAATGCCGCATTTGGAAAGCAGGAATTGAATTGTTTCATGTGATATTCTTGTGTTCCAAACAAGCCCTAATAAGTACTAGCTATACTATGGGTTAGAAAAATCGAGTTCACAAAATATCCTCGTGGAAGTTTGGAATTAGTTCCCCGGTAGGAACTGACTGTTTTCTGGCTGGGTACCACCCAGAATGACTGTTCATCAATTCAAATTCAAATTCTAAATTTATAAATTAGTATGGCTGCTATAACATGGGACCTCAAACTAATACTGCGTTGTGGGTCGATTTACACAATAGCGATTGTTAATCTGTACAATATTTTGTTTTGTGTGCATTGGAATATTCTCGAAAATGGGCAAGAGGAATGCCCTATTTTAATTCATAGGGAGAAGGAAAAGCGTACACAAAACGAGAGTTAACAGGATAGCGAGGTGAGAGGTGACCGGCCAAACGACTGGCGCAAGAGAACAAAATTAGGAAGCTACATATGTAAAAGAAAGCTCCGCTAGACTCTTGGCCCCCACTAGGAACTAGTCGGAGGCCTCCAATTTTATGGCTGTGACAAGGTGCATCGGGTCGTCCCCGTTGCTCTGAAGATTCGAGCATTTCTTTCATTCCATAATTGCCAAGTGACAAGCATAACTAGCGTAGCCATTGTTTTTCTCGGCGCTCCAGGCATGAGAACCACCGATTCCCACTAGTCGCGCACCGAGGCGAAACTCCATGAAGCAGTGGGAATCAAGGAAGTGAAGGAAGTCCATTGCGCAATGGAGCTCCAAACTCTTTAGGTGTAGTGGCATTTGGCGAGTAGGTGGATGGCGGATTCCGACGCGTGCGTGCATAAGGGGCAAGTGAATTGGTTGGGCCATCCTTTGATCTGTAGACGATCCGCCGTCCAAAGCTTGTTTTGAACAGTTAGTAGGTGAAAACTTTGCATTTTTGAGGTGCCCAAGTTTTCCAGATTAGAGGGTTCATGGTGGTGTTTATGGCCCCTATGAATTGCACTTTATAAGCTGAGGCCACAGTGTATTCCCCTTGGAGGCTAGCTTCCAGGTAATGTTGTCCTATAATCCCTCCTGTAGGTTGATCATGGAGATGTGCCCTCAGGTCATAACTAGCTCTTGAATGAGGTGTGGTGTTACACTGGCTGCCCAATTGAGGTCTTACAGCCATGCATTCTCTGTTAGCGCTGCTTGAAGTGTGTGATTCTTTCTCCTGGAGACCCTAAGGCATTCGGTGCAATATCACATAATCTGTTTTCTCCCGCCTAGGCAGAGTGCCATAAGGATGTCTTCATGCCATTGCCTATGACTATGGAGGTGGACGTAGCAATGAGAAGCTGATCTTTATCATCACACGGTATTTCCATTCCTTGCCAAAGTTTGATTTGCGATCCCCATTCGTGCCATAGCCAATGAAGACTCAGGGCATTGGCGAAGTGGTCTAGGTCCTAAAGACCGAGTCCCCCCAGGTTTGTCAGCCTGCAAATTGTTACCCAATTGACCTTGCATTTGCTGCCAGTTAATCGCTCTGACCCTGCCTAAAGGGATCTTCTCGTGCGCCTAGTAAGAGCTTTGAGCACGCCTTTTGGTATCCTTATGGTGGTCAGGATGTAGGTCGTCTAAGCTGTCAGGACAAATTTCACCAGTGTCTTTAGACCTGCAAGAGTCAGTGGCTTCCCTCGCCAACCTACTAAGCGGCTCATAAATTTGTCTTCTAGAGGTTGGAAGTCAACCTGGCGAAGCCTCTTAATCAAGAGCGGTAGGCCAAGGTACCTCAAAGGGAAGGTAGCCCGCTGGGCTAGAAGGTCACGCAGTACATCTTGCAAGTCAATTTGGTTGCAAGAGATTGACGCTACCTGGCTTTCTAAAGATTGGTACGCAAGCCTATCGTTTCGCCAAAGTTGCATAAGATCTGGTGAAAGCATCTAGGCCCCTAAAAATTGGTTTTGATAATTAATGAATTTATGTGAATATGGGATTGACATGTTTATTAAGTGTTTAAAAGGCTGTAACATCCCAAAATTTGGATGTTCAAAAATATGGAATTTTTAAAACTTTTTCTTGCATTTTGTTGGCATTCAAATTTCTTCTGAATATTTATTTGAAATCTTTTGAGTTTTGAGACATGCAAATAAATATATTGAGAAATAGTATCCAAGTAAATAACTGGGAATAATTTCAAAATGTAAGTAATGAGCCTAATAAAATAAATAATAATAATATATGGGAATAATTTAATACAATGAATTACAAATTCTAAACTAATTTTAAATTGCACTTAAATCCAAACCAAAATTTAGAATTTTAAACTCAAACTGAGAATCAAACACTCGCATCTATATAATTGAACTGAAAATCCAATTTTTGAATTCTAATATCATACAAAACTCAAAATCAATAAATCCTAATGTAAATTAAAATTTTAAGTTAAAAATCTAAATTTCATAATCTGCTTTAGTCTTTCATTTTCTCTTTTTCTTCCCATTCCCTTTTCCCTCTCTCGTACATGTGGGCCCCCCTCCTTTTCTTTTCTTCTTTCTCTTCCTCTCTCTTTCTTCCTTCACTGGCAGCTGGGCCCGGCACCCCCTCCTTTCCACTTTCTTCTTCTCCTCTCCCCGTTCTTTTTTCGCTGGAGGCCGTGAGCTCGCATCGCCTTCTTCCTCCTCCGTGTACCTGCCCAGCTGGCCCCGCCTCCTCTAGCGCCAACTGCTCCCATCTCTTCGCGCACGTCGTCGTGCCCTATGCACGCGTCACCATGGCCCGCCTCCCTTGTTCTAGCATCAATCGTGCGCCTGCTCCCGCCACCTTCCCTCCCACACCCTGGTTCTGGCTCGCGTCGCAGCGCCGTCGCCTCACCCACGACATCACCGCGTTGCCGTTGCTGTGCGAATCCTAGCTGCGCCACGCCCTGCTCCCACATCGTGCCATGCCCTGCTCTGCTGCTCTGCTGCCCTATTTTTCGGTCGCTGACCACAGTGCACCCCCATAGAGCTCCTCCTTCGCACTATAAATAGCCCCCAAGATGCCACTACTCTAGGCTATCTCCCCATTTCTTCCCTTCGTCCTTTGAGCAGATCACACAAGCCTCCAGTACCACCCACCGTCGTGGCTTCATGCCGTTCCCGCTGCTCTGGCCATTCACTCCAAAAATTAGCCACGTCACGGTGTGCCCCTCAGAAGTCTTCTACCTCCTTCCTCGTTTAATTGGACTCAGGTGCCCCCAACTCGCTGCACAGCCGTTCTTCCTCACCTCTAGCCAAAGTCGACTCCACCACCACCATTTCCTCCTCGGCTAACCTCCCTCTGATTCCTCACTATGGGAGTAGCTCCTCGGCACCCCGAAGCTTCCCCTACAACCGGCCGATGCCCTCCGCCGCCCAAGCACCCCCTTCATGGTGACCCGACCACGTCGCCAGCCTGCCTCGGCCTTCCTCCAGCTCCATTGACCCCTTGGGTAAGCTTCCCGTGGCTTCCTCTTGCTCATGCTCACCCTAACACGCTCTCCCCTCCCTCCGGCCACTCGTGCCCCCTCCTCACCTCACCGCCAGCCGCTCAAGCAGCCGCATGAGCCGCCCTGCTCCTCCCCGGCTTACACCGCCGCCACCTTGGCTTTCTCGCCTCCTTAGGAACCCATTTTGGTGGTTTTCAATCCCTCCCCGGCCACTGCCTGCTGCCGGCGAGCCTAGCACCAAGCGCTGGCCGCCTCCTCTGTTTTGACCCTAGCCACCCCTCAGCTCTTCTCGTTTATTTGCATCCATTTTGTCACCCTAGGGCCTCCGTCCAGTTGGTTAGCATCGCCGTTCGCTAGCAACAAGACTTGCATTTGAATCCTGTTTCCCCCACATTTTTCTTATTTTATTTGTATTTTTCTTCAATCCATTTCAAGGAAGAAAATTTAAGGACAATTTGAAATTAATCCATGGGAGCTAATAAATTTGATTAGGATGTAAATGAGATTATTTAAGATTTAATAATGGATTAATTATCATATATGAGTAATTAATATGGCTTGAATATTTAATTAAAGTATAATTATTAATTAAAGGCATTAATAAAAGATGGCTTTGGTAAATTGTCCAAATTTAATAAAGACCCCAATTAAAAATACATTCAAGTTAAGGTTAAGGGAAATAAATTGGATATTATGTTTAACTATAAAAGTAAGGCTTTAAATTAAAGATTACCTTTAATTATAATTAAAATACATGTCGTAACATTTAACATGCCACCATTAAATAAATCTCAGTGGTAGATTTAATTAAATAACAATATTGAAATATGACCCTGTATAACAAGCTCGGCTCCAGATAAATAAATTTAAACTAAAAATAAGGCTATGCCTAATAACAACTAAAGTGTAGATAGAATATTAATGATGCCAAATCTGAAGGGAATCTTTAATTAAAGATCATGTTGGCGCATCTATTAAAATCCTTTGGGTCATCAGTCATTAAAATAATCTCGCTAAATTGCATTTTAATGAACAAGGTGATACTACGACCACATAAAATAATACATCTCAAATTACTAGCAATATGAATTAATTGAATAAGCTAAAAGGCGTATACATCGCCTATAGAACCCCTGCCCTAATTCATGAATGGCAACACTCGACCAATAAATTAATACCCTGGCTAGATTCATACATCTGTTCATAGACCTAACCTAACTCGTGGGACTACCTTGATAAATATAAAAGAAGTTATTAAATTAAAAGATCAAGCCACAGTATTCAATAGCCAGCTAAACTTAGCCATCCTCAAACCCAAAGTAGAATATTCCTATGAATATTCCTTCACCCTAAATCTTCCTTGGCATCCATCTTGACGGATTTCCATTAGCCATTTATCCCTTCGCTCCAACCCCTTTAACTCCGTCAAAACTCTACGCCCAATCAACCTTGTCTCAAAACACCTATTAACTCATAATAAAGCTAAATTGAGTTTATTCGTATTTATTTGGACCTTTTGAGTTATTTGCGTTTATTTAGATTCGATTGTTTAGCCCGTAATTAGAAATTGGATTCCTAAGGATTCAATGGATAAAGCGAGACCAAGATCTAAATAAAGATAAAGACCAGAAGGTCAAGACCCTCTAATGAGAAAGCTTTGAGTAAGCTTAATACCGCAGTAAATTGTGCTAGGCGAGTTAATACTTTGATCATGTTGAACCTACATTTTCTACAAATTATTTCTGTTTTAAATTACCAACTTGTATGCTGTTATTTCATGTGCAAATATATGTTTGTTTTTAAGATTCTAATTATATTCCCATTAATTAACTTGTTAGTATTACACTCTTTTGGAACATTTGAATATCTGAGCCTTGTCACCCTAGCAAAATTATAATGGTAAAACTTTCGAAAATAAGTTTATGATTATACGCCATGCTTAGTACTACTTAGATACTCAGGGGCACCAAAATGCCCCAAGCATTACTTTTAATCATGAGAAACTAATTTGGAAAGTCATGGTGGGAATGACTGATATATTTTGATATGGTTATTTTATGTTTCCAAAAACCTCAACTTGCTTAAATATTTGGCGGATAGTACAGGGGCTGGTGCAGTGGTGCACGAGAGTGTGGTTAGTGTTAGAACCGCCCAAATAACCTTAAGGACTAAATCTTGTCATGACCTCCTATGCAAGACAAGTACAACCACAAGTTTATAAAGTACAACTTGGCTTAGTAGATTTACTGGACCCTGAAAGTCATCTCATCAGTGGGGGAGTGTGGTAATGCAAGTGGCTATCTGTGTGACGACTTGAATGGGACACTCGTTGAGGGTGAAGTTTACCGCGGCGAGCTAGACAGTGTGGGTAGTCCATCAACTAGTCACATAGGGGTAGAACATCCCACATAACTTATAGGACCCGCCGCAAGTGGGAGAAGCCCATATGGGTGAGATGATGGAAGGGGCGAAGTATTTTGAAAAGTTACTGTGATAGTCTACTCAACCGCATGACTAAGGAATCGCGTGGAGCAACGAGCGGATTGTCTCTTGTGGGTAAAGTGTACAAACTCTATAGAGTAAAAAATATTCGCATAGCTGTGCCCACGGTCAAGGGCGGACATGGGAACTTAACTAGATATAGTTCTGTTTCAAAAACTTTGTGGGTGGAATTGAAAAAATGGTAGGCAGTGAAAAGCCCTTATTTGTGTTGCCCTGGGTGTTGCCCCTGTGATAAGGTAAGCAGTTATAACACTAAAAGGTTAGCATATGGTGCAGAAACCATGTAACGATGGATGGAATCTATATCGCTATAATTATTGCATTCTTTCATACATTGATAAAACCTGTTTTAATTAAAATTGCTAAGTCTCAGGAAATTTCTATGTATTGTATTTTCAAAGCAGTTTATGGAAAATAAATTAACCCAAGCCTTCCCTTGATAAGCCATGCATGTTATCTAGTTGCTTCCTATGTATTAGCTTGTGGAGCACGGTGGTATGTGCTCACCCTCGCTCACTCAATTAATCCAGAATCAGGAGTCAGATCGCTACGCTTTAGCAATACACCTGGACATGATGGTGAAGAAGATGAAGGTGTCAAGAACTTGGTCGCGTACCCCAGTTGGCTGCCTGTGGGCATGTCCTGAGGGTCCCACCTGTGTGCCATTGTCATTGCTGCATTTTATTAATTTCGGCCTAATCGGCCCATGAGTAAATCAACTATTATATTTAGCTTCTACATGATATGTATTTTGATGTTCAGTACTGTATCTGTGAGCATGATCTACTGATCCAGGGAATAGTGCAGTAAATCACAGAGGATTTTGAATTGTAAATTCTGGATCTGACAAAGGCTTAGTCCCTAAAATGATGAAGAGATGCATGTTGAGGACAAACACGAAGATCAAAGTGGCTCAAGGCAAAGGTATATGTAGATTAGGATCCTTTCTATTTTTTGCAAATCTTAGGAGAAAGGATGGAAGACTGGATTATAGACTAAATGTCGTACCATTAAGAGGGATTATGGCTAGTAGCTTGATAGCATATACTTGTACCATTTGGATCAATTTAGGATCATGCATTCATTGAAAAATAAAATTAATAGCCAAATCTGTGCTCTGTCTAAAAAACAGAAATACCAAAGTTTTAACGACAGAACTACCATTCAGCGGAAGTTCCAAGCCTTAAATAGTACTTTCAGGCTTGAAAGCTCCAAAAAACCGAGCGGAACCTTTTTTTCTAGAGAGCACCATCGGAAGCGATCGGTGCTCTATCTGGACAACCGGAAGTACTAGTGTGCAAACCGTGGTACTTCCGCTTGCCGGAAGCTCCGGCTAAGCCGAGTGAAACCTTTTTTCTAGAGAGCACCCCTGAGATCATTTTGTGTCTGCAGCAAACAGAAGTACCAGAGTTTCAACGGTGGAACTACCGTAGAGTGGTAGTACCACAGCATTTAATGGTACTTCTGGAGCACGGAAGCTCCGAATAACTCGGGCGGAATGTTTTTCCAGAGAACACCAACTCTGGCCTTGAAGCAAACGGAAGTTCCGCACCGACTTTCAAAACTACCGAAGAAAGAAACTACCGGATTTATAACTTCAGTAGTTCCACACCAACTTCCAACGGCTAGTTTAGAAGTTCTGAAATAGCTGTTACTGTTGTGTCAGAACAGGTGCAGAAGTACAGGCCATTGCACAGCGGTATTTTTGCTTGCCTTGATTTTTTCAGAAAAATCCATGTAACGGCTAGTTTTGATTGGTGAGGGTATAAATACCCCTCCACCTGCCCAAAGACAGTAAGAAGAGATCCTATTGAACTTCCTTGAGCATTGAGCATTCATTCCACACCTTACTTTTCTCATTATGCATTCAATTGAGGTGGTTGAACCAAACAAGTGCATTTCATCTCTAGATTGATCCTTTGGCACTTGATTGTTGTCAAGTGAAGCTTGTGATCTTTTACTCTTGGTGTTTGCCGGCATCAGGATGACTTGGCGGGAGTTTGCACGGTGACTTCTTCAAGAACGTTGTAAAGAAGCCCGGCATCGACTTGTGAGTGGTTTGGTGTCCACCATCTTTGCAGTGTCCACCATCTTCGGAGTGAAGGAAAGACAACCACTAGTGGATTGAGGAGCTGAGGCTTAATTTGTGGAGCTGGTCCAAATCGCTTGGGCTTTCTTCAACGTGGACTAGGGAAAACTGGCAAGTTTCCGATCACCATAGTAAAAACATCGTGTGTTCATTGGTTATCACTTTTTCTCTTTTTCAGCTTTTGTATATTTAGTATATTGTGATTATTTACTTGTGTTAGAACCTTTTGTAAGGATTTATTCTAGAAGTGCCTTAAACTTATTAGAATTGTGTAGGTTTCAATTGCTTTAAATTCCTACTACATTAAAATTGTAGAAATTATTTAGAAGGCAAGAAAAATTTTAAAACCTTCTATTCACCCCCTCTAGTCGGTTATCTCAATTGTTAAACTTAACCGTCTAGAGAGAAAGGATGGCTAGCGAGGGGATTGCTATAGGAAAGACACCTTTCTTTGATGGTTCAAATTACTCTTATTGGAAAATTAGAATATCTATATATCTCAAGGCCATGAGTCTAAACATTTGGAAAATCGTAAATGAGGGTTATATCATGCCTCTTGATCCACTACACCTCACAGAACAAGATGGTCGTAATGCTTATTTGGATGCACAAGCCATGAATGCTCTAATTGGAGCTTTGAACGCGAGCGAGTTCAATAGGGTGAGCAATTTAGAATCCGCTCATACTATTTGGACTACCCTCTTAGAAATTCATGAGGGGACATCCACGGCTTTGGATTAAATATTAGACTTTTACAATGTTACCTCATGAGAATATAAATAAAATGTTCTCATGACTCAACAACATTGTAAAGATCTCAAAGACATTGGTACTAATCTAACCGATGTTGATGTTGTAAGAAAAATGCTTAGGGCCTTACTGGAAAAATATGAAACGTTGGTGACTCTCTTTCTCAACTCACCCGAGTTGACAAGAATGACACCGATGCAACTCTTGGGCAACCTTATAACAAATGAGTTGTACAAAAAAGACAAAGAGGAGCTATTATAGCAATCCTCCTCCAAGGGCATGAAGATCACCGCTTTCAAGGCTAAAGCGGTGTCAAGCGAGGAGTCTGAAGATGATAAGGAGGACTCCGAGGAGTTGGCTCTCCTAGTAAGAAAAATGAACAAGTTCATGAAAAGGCACTCAAACCGAAGCGCTAGTCATGAAAAAGTAAAGAAGGGGCACTCCTACTCCTCCAACAAACACTATAGCAATATTCGTTGCTATAAGTGTGATGAGAAGGGGCATATTGCCTCTCAATGCCCTACAAAGAAGGATGACAAGTAGAAGTCATCCAAGAAGAAGAACTTCAATGGCAAAAAGAAGCTTCAAAAGAATGGTAAAAATGAAACCCATATTGGAGAGTGGGATTCTGATGAGGAGTACTTTGACTCTGATTCAAGTGA
The DNA here is from genome assembly GCA_036346575.1 of Dendrocalamus sinicus. Taxonomy (NCBI): domain Eukaryota; kingdom Viridiplantae; phylum Streptophyta; class Magnoliopsida; order Poales; family Poaceae; genus Dendrocalamus; species Dendrocalamus sinicus. The sequence goes on along the minus strand of CM070672.1, from coordinate 23,080,153 downwards.
GGATGAGTCTCCTAAGAAAAGGAGACTTTTTGGTATCACCATCAATGAAGCTCCATCATTCTTCTCATCTCCAACATGCCTCATGGCAAAAGGAGAAAAGGTAAAAATTCTTGATGATGATGAACCCTCCTATGATGAGCTTATGGATATGCTAGTTGAATTAAATGAATTCCTTGGAAAAGGGAAGTCAAAATTTAAGGTTTTAAAGAAAGAGCATATCTCTCTTAAAGAATCTTATAAGGAGCTAAAGGAAGCTCATGACTCGCTTGTCCAAGAAAAATCAAGTAAATCTTGCACTAGTATTAGCATTACTCGTGATATTCTAAGTGAAATGCCTAGTGTAAAAATTTCTAAAGCTAGCATATGTACTTCTTGCGATGATTTGCTTGCTATGCCATGTTCTTCAAATATTGACTCTAGAAATGCAACAGCCATGTCACAGATGATAAACTCATTGATGAAAATTATAAGCTAAAGGAATAAGCACTACTACAAAACAAGGATATTGTATCACTTTCTTGTAACACATTCACCAATGTGTTCCAGTGAAATTTCCTAGTAACACAAAATAGTGTGTTACTGACTTAACTTGTAACACAAAACATTTTTTTATAAAATGTCTTCTTCGACAATAATTATAGTAACACAAAATTAATGTTACAAGTAAAATGTTACAAAAGTGTACTATGTTGTAACACATAAATGGAACATATAAAATATGCTACAAATATATGCCCGTAGTAACACAAAATAATGTTACTGATCCAATTGTTACAAAGATTCATAGAGCAATCGTCCCCGGGCTGTTTCTTCGCTTTCGCTTCCCTTCCTCATGGCAAGACGCGTCTATGTGCGGTGGACCCGACGTCCTCGAATCATGCTCCCGGTTGCTCGCTTTCCCAGCGAGAAAATTGCATATTTGGGATTGCAATCATCGCGCTGCGCTTTGAAACTCCAATCGCCGACTTCGTAATAAATAGGCCTCAAAACGTTGGACACTTGATTTTCTTGCCATTATGTGTATTTTATCCCTTGTGTAGTATTCCTCCATGTATTTGGCGCATGAACCGACGCTTTTACCCTTCTGCTCATTTGCACGTTCTTCGCTTCTTTTGCACGTTACGCATCGATCTTGGGTAGCACCATGGCTCGTCAGATGGGGCAAGCGTAGGCATTTCTTGCCTAGGCAAGCAGCAGCAGCTGTCCACCTCCGGCATAAAATTATAGAATAATGAGCAAATAAAATTTTTGGAATATTGGACACAATAAAAATTCTAGGCATAAAAATTCTTGGCATATGACACAATAATAAGCACAATAATCATGAGTTCATCTCACAAATCCACGAATTTAGCCTAAACAAGTTCATCTCACAAAACCATAATTTTGTTCTAAACGAGTTTCATCATTATCAAATAAAAATTCTGGATACATCTCATCACAGATAAAATCATTCATCCAATATGTAGCCTTCTCTTTGGTGTCATCTTTTTTGGTGCAGATGCAGTAGGCATCCTCACAGGACTAGTGGTGTCAGTTTGTTTGTGAAGAGCTGCCTCTCCTAATAGGAACGCAAGCCAGCTGCACAGAAGTATGGTACGACAATTAGATGTATAATAAATTTTATTGCATGGTAAATATGTTAATTTTCCTTACCTTCTAGTGACCCTTCCTGGACCATTGAAGAAATGAGCTTGCACAATAAAGAGTCCAGGTACTGCACCACATGAACTATGATTGGTCATTCGATCCATTGCCACTAGCATCCGCAACATCACTAGCATCCACCGTGGTTCCCTCAATGTCTCTAGCATCCAAAGGCTTCTTGGACTACTTGGCGCATATTAGTGTTTAAACTTGGACGCGGTGGCTCTGAATCTTTGTTAGTAGAGATATAAGATGTTGTTTCTCCATGACAGCCCCATATAGTGTATCCACGTAGCATTCCATTACACACTAAGTGCTCATTCATCGCTTTCTTGCATTTGTAACTTCCTATTGACACATTTGACACAGGGGCATCGAATCTTTGCATCGGACCTTTTCCCATCTGTAGGCAAACTTAAGAAAACCCCTGCACCCCAGCTATGTAGTCATCACTTGGTCTTCGGATTGCAACAACCTCTTAATAGCACTTAAGTCCATTAATTCACTGAAATCAAGAAATTCTATCATTGCATCGATTATGTGGTACTTCAATATCCGAGACAATGTTGGAAATACATAAAAGCTATGAATTACATAAAGTAGACTCAAACAGCTTAATATGGCTCGTAGTCCGAATCGGTGTATGAGTGTCCATTCATTTCAGTTTAGATGTTGCTTCATAGAAACGAAGAGAGTTCATTCGATAGAGTTTTTGTTCAGTTCAGAGAGTTTTTTGTTCATTCGAGAGATCATTTAGATGGCTTTTTGGTTCATAGATCATTTCAGTTCGAGAGATCAGCAAATATCTCGTTGAATGATTACATGGTGCCCAAAATTGCTGATTTTGGCATCTCAAGGTGCTTCGATGAAAAGCAAACCCGGCTGCAACATCAAAGGTGTATGGAACACTGTAAGTCGGCTGCATCTATCTCCTAAAAATCACATTTTATATGTTGCTTTCAGTTCTCTCTAAGATGCTCGGACTACTGAGTTTCTATGCAGGGATACATGGCACTGAATTCTATAACGAAGTAATTACAATTACATTCAAATCGACATATATAGTCTTAGCACTATAATCATAGAGATGTTGACAGATGTAAGGGTATCCGACATTGATAATGTAAGAATTGTCTGTCGACAAAGGGCCATGCATTGTTAAAAATTAACATATTACGATGGCTTTTGTTCAGTTCAAGAGCTCAAGATTTTAGTTGCAGAACCAAAGATTTCAGAGATTTTAGCTCAAGATTTTAGTTGCAGAACCAAAGCATAAAACACTAATATTTTTCAGTTTTTGAGACAAGAATGATATCAATTATCACACATTCCATGGCAAATTGGCAATCGAATTTTCAGTTTTGCATGGAAAATATCACACATTGTCACATTCCATGGAAAATATCACATTTCAACATATTAGCTAGAAGCCTAGAAATCTAGAATCAATCAATCAATCATCGATTATTCAGTTCATCACATTCCATGGCAATGGCAATCGAATTTCAGTTTTGCCAAATCGTACATGTGGAGCTCGAATTTTGTAAAATTAAAATCGCAATTAAATTCTACAAAGAAAATGGGACATTAATTGTACAATTTCGCGTTATTGTATATAACAATGCATCGATCTCCTATATGCTTTATGCAGCAATTGTTCAAAGCTAACCGAGCGCTAAGTCTCCGCTCTCGAGCACACGAGGTAAATTAACAAGGCCTCATTTGGAAGCATTTCAAGGAATTGTAATGTTTCAGTAAACGATAGTTACGAAATCCCAAAGAAATTTTGATTATCAAGTATGTTTCTTTTTCTTATTTGAATCACCCACGATCACCGATCTATTTGGATTACACCCGGATATACACATACACATCTAAATGGAAAAATTGATTGGGCAAACGATCATAAGAGCACTATATAGTTTTCATATCAATTTGACATTAAAAACACAAGGCAAACTATGTTTGCAGGCATCGCGAGTCTGTGTCAATGGAAAAAATTCTTGCAGGTCTGCATCTAATACCTGGGGAGGGAAGCATCATCCGTGCCGTCTTCTTCAGCGCCAGAAGTTCGAGGTGGAACCCGTCGGTCGGCCCTCGTGATGGCGAAATCCCCGTCGGTGGCGATCGGCGTCGCCGATGGAGTCATCGCCATCGCCTTGTCGACCTAGGCGCGGCGGGGAGGCGACGGAGGCGGAGGCGGTGGGCGTGAAGGGGCCGGGGAGGCGGAGGGAGACAGGAGGCGGGAGGCGGAGGGAGAAGGGGAGGCGAGGAGACAGGAGGCGGAGGGAGACGGGGAGGCGGGAGGCCGGGAGGTGGGGAGGCGACTGAGGTGGAGGGCGGGGAGGCGACGGAGGCCGAGGGGGCGGTAGGCGGCGAAGGGGCGAGGGATGCGAGGGAGACGGGAGGCCGGGGATGTGGGGAGGCGACGGAGGCGGAGGGGCGGGGGAGGCGACGGAGGCGAGGGGCGGTGGCGGCGAAGGGCCGGGATGCGGAGAGGCGGCGAGGGAGACGGGGAGGCCGGGGAGGTGGGGACGAGGCGGCGGCAGGGAGGTGGGGATGAGGCGGCGGGCGGCGTGGGAGGATCCGTGGGAGCGGGCGCCGGCGAGTGGGGAGGGCGAGGCGGAGGGGCCGAGGGGCGGAGGTGGAGGCGACGCGATCCGGGCGTCTCGCGATGGAAGAAAATAAATTTTGTATAGGCCGCGATGGTTTTGGACGGGGCTCAAAAATTTGAGCGGATTAGCGTAATATGAGAAAGTTATTAGGGAGGGAAATTTTTTATGATTTCTAAAAATATAATAAAATAAAAATAAATCAATCAATCAATACATCACACAAGGACAAGGTTCTCAATTTAAACAAAAATCATCATCTTCATGTCCTACAGATTCACAGTGTGACAATTCCATCATCTATGTAGGTGTCATCATCTTCATCGCCATCGCTCTAAGTCCTCATCATTGGGTTCAAGTACATGAACCGCCTTATCTATGACATGTATCAACACTTACTCCTTCCATATCATTCCTTTCCAATTTGTCAAGTCTTCATGTAGGCGGGATACATTCATGTCTTCGGTCCGACGACCAATGACTCAACATCGAGTTCTCCTCCTTTTACGCACTCTATCGCCGTGCATGGAAAATAAATTCCTAGGTTTCATGCGAAGCATCAGGCACCAATTCGGTTTTATCGCACAAGGCACATAAAAACCTGCTCAGCTTGTGTCCCTAAAATGTAAGGCTCATTGAAATATCGAAACGAGTCTTATCAACATCGATGATCCCGTATTGATCCTCGCTGAACCCTCTTCCTTTCTTCGTAGTAGCAACAGTACATCGCACTACCACACCAAAAAGTACGACTTCTTTTTGGTTGGCAAAATCTAGCGTGATAATTTTTAATCACGCCATACCACCATGTTGCCGGTCTGTCATCGCCCTTCACAAAGAACACCACTGCTTTGTGTAGTTAGGTTATTCTCTATGGCAGCCTTCCTCTTGGATGAAACTTTCATCAAACCTCTAACTAGCAAATGTCTTTCAACCTCATATTGTATTTCTATAGAACATGCAACGACACCTGAACAAGGACAGGTGCAGTTAAACCTTTAGATGTGCCTCCAAACCTCCGGAGGCGAGGCGGGCGACGCCGGGAGGCGGGCGCCTTGCGGTGCGGTGCGGCGCGGCGGCGCGCAGCCGCGCAGACTTCTCTCTTCTCTCGTGTCTCGAATTGGATGACTGATCGGCACTCGGCGAGTAAGCCGTGGTTCCAGTTCCAGTGTCAAAAGAATCATGTCATATGGCGCCTTGGCGCTCCGCCACCTCCTCCTCCTTCGCTTCGCAGACACCCTCCTGCGGGCCGTGCGAACACCTTCATCTCCCGATTGCAATCTGCGTCTCAGCTAGGGCAGCAACTAGACGACCGGCGTTAGGTCATTGCGGACGGCCACTTGCGCCACAACCAACAAGTCAAAAGCAACAAGGTAATTCAACTTTAGGGATGAAAACGATCAGATGGAGGCCAAATCACTTTCACTTTCACATAGTTCTCCCGAAAACGAAATCGCTACGATATTTCAAAAATGAATACGGTGTCGGTATTCCGGTAATTTCGAAAAGTAGAGTAACCGATCCAAAAGCACATTGATAACGATCGAAAATCATGGAGACGATATTTAAGAAACGATAAACACGTTAAACTGTAGAACACGACAAGAGTCATATAACTTGACCTATCGCACATGACACTTAAGCATCATTCACAATTATACCGTTTTTGTTTTCAAATAACCCTATTTATTTTTCTTCAATTCTACTAAATTCTTCGCGTTAACTAGTGCTCGAATAAATTTGCATTCCTTAATTTCAAATACATGTTCGAAGATCCAAGGTTGTTTTGCAGATTGGTTAAAATATCTCTTATCTCTACGACTTGTCTATCTCTACTACTATATGAAGAAGGCAATTCATCTTCGCGCGCTCGCGATCCTCACGATCGTCCGCGCGCGCCTTTTTTTTTTGTTGCGCTCGGCTCCGAGTTGATCCCTCTGGTTTTTCCCCCACGACTCCACGCCCACGTTCACCCAATAGTTTATAGGCCTCACAACTGTCGATCTGTATACTACATCGATCTGTACCGTACATATGCATGTACTGTACTTCACATTGTTATGTATTATTATACAAACTGTGCTTATAATATCTAGTAATTATGAAGCGATGAACTCGTGTGCATGCATGCGAATTCTTAAATTAAGCTGCCAGGAAGCTAATGACTTATTTTTGCAATTACAAACCCTCTGTTAGCAAACCATTACTAACGTGACGCTGCCAGGAAGCTCAATCATAGAGAAGCTAAACCAAATACATTCTGTATATACTACTAATTTGTACGGCCCCATCGAGCAGAGATAAAATATGGATACCTTTCCAACGAGGCAAAGCTGGAGCAAAGGTAATTTAAAGGAAAGCAATGCTCCTAAAATACCCCACACGCTATTAATACCAAATCACATTCAGAAAGTATGGCTTCTAAAATACAGATTTTAAAACATGTGGGCGTGCAACATTAGATGGCACAACACCCACAACCTCGCACAACAGGAATATGAAACACGCCAGCACTCCAGATGACGGATTTTTCTGGAAAATTTATATACACAGAAAAATCAAGAGGCGTGAAACATTAGTTTCCTCCTTAAAATTGACTGAAATTAGTTCCCACCAAATTTTCCCTTCCAGAATCCATTTGCCGCCCGTAGCAGTTCTCGGTGACTCGGTCATCCACTAATCTAATCTAGCGTAAAAACTCGAAGGCCGCCCTCAATCCTCATTTCCTCCAACTGACCGAAGCTCTTAGGTCGGCGTGGCGGCGCTCCTTCCTCCGGTTCATCTCCGGCCACAGCTTTATCTTCACCATCGGAGGCAAAGGGCTCATCACGTTGTTTCGAAGGCAAGACTCATCACGTTAGCCTGGCTTTTCTTCTCCCGCTCACCCCACCTTACGCGCCTCTCCTTCTAGTGCCGACGATCGACAACCGCCGCCGCATCCTCGCGCTTCTGCCCAGTCTTCGTCGGGCCTTCGCGCGACGAGCACCCACCAGGTATGCCCACTCCTTCTCCCCTTCCTGCTGCACGAAACTGTGCACCCGAGCACACCGCAGGAGGTCCGTGGGGCTGCAGTGATGGCGGTGACAGGGCAAATCCCCTCCCCAGTTTCTCACTCCGGGTGGTGACACAGGGTATTGCATCCTTTAATCGTAGTGCTCCATCCCATCATCACCTGGCCTCACTCCACCCCAGTATCCAGTAATTGCATGCCACACATAGACATCTAAATTTTGGTATACGAAGTCAGAAAGATACTTTAGACATAAACCGCATGAGACAAAAACAATTTATGAAATAGCAGTATAGCACCATACTTTAGCTCATGTTTCCTCTTAGTTTTAGTGACAATATGTGCAAGGCCATTTGCTGGATTATCTTCCCTACGACCCTCCCTCCCTTTTTCTGAAACTTGTAGTTCTCCTTAATATGAGTTAACCTGTTTGCAAAGCTGTAGACAGGATAGGCAAACATTGGAAATTAGAAATGAAGCACTAGAAAGTGTGTACAGAAATTAAGCATGACATTTGGATGCTTCTAGGCAGCTTACTTGGCTGCATTATCAGATATGCGCACAATTCTCGCAGGATCCATACTGATTGACTACCATCCATCATCAATTGTGACAAACTTAGGACAAGCTCCACCTGTTCAGTTGCATACTGTGCCATTTCTGAAAACAATAACAGTGATGTGGGGATTTTAAAGCATTAATGGTGTATTTCAGTAGGTCGATATTTGTTGAATCAGGCTTGGTCCATGTGACGAATCAAGTCCAGTAAGGAAAGGATTAGTGCTGACCAAAAAAATAATATTATTGCCAGATCAATGTCTTCGAAATTGTTAGCCAAACAGTTTTTATCCATCCGTGGGAAAGCATGGATCACCTGCTAATTGTATAATACATAAATCCCACGTTGGTCTTATTTCCAGTTCCATGTTTTTCTGGTGTTAGTAGTATACCGGAAATTTCATTCTTTACCTATACAGAATGATTGCATTTTTATTTTAAACTTCCAAAGTAAGAAATGAGTGGGCGAAACTAAACATCAACATGATATGTGACTGTGAGATATGTAATTCCTTTGTCATTCTGACTTCCATGGGGATAATTTTTAGACATGTTATTTTGCTTTTCAGGTTGCATTTTGTTCGGATAATGTTTGTATCTTAATGCTTGCTTAAAAATAAATATTTTTCCTGACAATTCTTAATCTCCTAACTGGTAAAACAAATTGTTGGTTATATAAGGGGCCAAAGTGCTACATGGGACGGGTTGACAAAGTTGGAGGGTCTATGCCTGTTTCACCTATGCTATTTATTGAGCCTGGCAAATGTGCACTCATAGAAAAAATGCTGCAAGAATATTTAGAGAGATTTTTGAAGACACAATCATGTTTGCCAGCACTTTTTTATTTTATTTTTTATGACATTTGTATTTTGTTTGAAAGGAAAAAGGTAATTGTATTGCGTGAACTATGAACCGTCCCTACTCAAGGGAAGGCATAAGTATGTACTATGCCTTACTTTTTGCAGGCTTTGAAGCAAGATTTTTTTCTCTCATTGAATCTACAGCTGCTAAGCTCAGAGATCCTCATGTTTCTTACCTAGTTGAAGGCCCACCTACAACTCCTGATGAATCACACCATTCTGTTATCTTACATGGCAATGATCTAAAATCTGTTTCCCATCTACCTCACAACCCAAGCACAAAGCAGTGCAGTCCAAATATTGTATCTTGTTCAGAATTCTTCCTGACAAAGAGGTACACACTCTCCTTGACAAGAGAGGTAAGCTGATGCTCAACTTGTTATACTTGTTTCTCAAGTTCTAATGACTAATGAGAAGTGTGGACATTGTCAACTTCGCTCACTTTCCTCTCTTGCTTCTGTTTATTAAGGCATAAAATTTGAAGTATACCTAGCTTCAGTATTTGAGAATTACATATTTCATGAAAATCTGTTTCGAATTGTATGAATGACTTGTTTGGAAATCTGAAGTATATGAAGGCTGAAGGACTATTTTGAAAGTTGCAAGGCATCTGTCAGATGGAGATGCATTTCATTTCGGAATTTGTATAGTGGGATGATGTAGTATAGTGGGATGATGTAGACTGCCTACTCTATGTGTACTTGTGTATCCTATGACAATCTCTGATCACACATTTCTGAACGTTTTATTTGCTAGAATGCAGATGCAATTCAAATAACTGTCCTGTCCAATCAATCGGTCAATAGCTCAAAGCTTGGCACCCTTGTGGTAGAGTACTTTCCAGGTAGTTAATTATATTCTACTGCTCAAAAATTTAAATTCCCTCCCTTTTTCCCTAGTTGTTTTTGTTATGGTCTAGGATCTCAGTGTACATGCATCAAAGTAGTGAACAGATCGTGAGCATTGCAGAACTACGAGGGTATCAGAGCAACATGTGAACAGTACCGCGGGTACTGTAACATGCATAAAATTGTGTGGTTTGCCGGTATATCGCGGATTAGGAATATAATAAAGTTAATTTTCAATCAAGCAAAACAATAACAGTGATTTTTCCCTCCTAAATGTTAGCAAAAATAAATTATCATACATGTTAATTTTATATCTTATTTAATGTAAAGAACCTTTTGGACTATTTTTGTTCGTATATGTGTGTAATGCTCTAGACCATCCTATCTCAACCATAGCACTTTACTTGTTCTCAAGCTCCAAGTTCAAATAACATTACAAATATGCACTTTAGTCAAATTGTTACTACTCGGTTATACTTGATTCTTATTTGTGAATTATCCTATGCTTTATTCTTATTTTCCTATTGGTGCTATATTTTTTTAGATTGTGCTACCATGGCGGTGGATAATTGGACCATAAATCTGGAATGCGATGGGAAAGCTGAAGGACATAAACATGTGCAAAGGCAAATGGATAGAGATCAGATATGCTTTTTTGACTTGATTGATATGATCGAGGGTTCTGGGTACACATCAGTCGACTATCTATACTACAAGAGAAAAGATAGCTTGGTTTTAATAGAACAAGATTCTGATGTGATGGAAATGCTCAACGAGTGTGAGAGCGAAAAGGCGGTTAATTTGTTTGTGACGAAGCAGAGACTTGCCACTTTAGCGCCTACCAAGTCCAACAAAGAACCATCCAAATCTAAACCAAAAAAAAATAAAGGTATTAGAATGAACATATAATTTAATTTTCTATGTATATTTGATTATTGAAGGACAACTATTCCTAGTCATGTTAGTTATCAATGATTTATTTTCATCCAAGATTAGCATATCCAACCCCACCGCGGTATGTGACTTAATGAATGCAGTCCTGATAGTCTAATACAAATATCTAGCTGTTTAATAAAAAGATTACATATTGTTTATTATATTCACTATAAACTCGTATTCATGTCCCCAACATTTGTTTAGCAGGAAGAGGAGGTACAAAGAAAAAGAAAGGATTAAATTTAATGCATCTTTGAAGCACTATATGCTAACGAGGTTGAGCAGAACGATGATGAGAACCGAACACATCGGTACAAATGTAGTTAGATCAATCTGATTCATATGAACTGCATCTTAACCAGTTACTATCACTATCATTCTGTTTTTAATAGGTGATGGCGATGAAGTACCTGATAAGCGAAAGGGGACCGTTTTAACACATGTTTGGGATCTACTTGAAGGAGATCGGATAGTAGTAAGATGTAATATGCTTGGACAACCCATTGGAAAAGAAGGTGGCCTTTTAGGGCAATTTTTGGGCACCATAGCAAGAAATGGTGGTTACTGTCCTGTTGGTGCCAAAGATTGGAGAGAAGTTAAGAAAAACAATGCAGAAACGATAATTCAATTCGTCCAGGTTAGCTAAATTTTACAAGACATAATGTTTTTATAAGATTAAGTATATATATATGCTTGTTATCATGTCATGAAGTCAAATTCATTCATTAGTGACTTTCTTATTTTAGACAAAGTTCTTATATCCTCGTTCATGTGAGAAATGGATATTGAAATCAATTGGAAGAGATTGGAGAAAATACAAGGCAACATTAAAAAAGACACTATTTAATCCAAAGAAGAAAAAGTCAGTTTTGAAGAAGCGTTGTCCAGATGATATCGATGAAGATCAATGGAAGGCCCTAGTAAAATATTGGAAGTCCAGCGAAGGACAAGTAAGGCACCATTATTAACGCTATTTGCCTTTTTTACTATCACTATCTATACCATTATTGATTTCTATATGTATAATGGTTCATTATCTATTAATTTACTTTTCTTGTAGAACCTAAGTGAGAAGAACAAAATAAGTCGTGAAATGAAGAAGACAACACATACAGCGGGTACAAAGAGTTATGCTCGTTGGTCTGAGGACATGGTGAGTCATCTTCTGTTTAAAGAATTTATATATGATTCTTCTTACTTTCCTTACTGCTATTTTTTCAGAGGCAAGTGATCCTGAAAAAAACAGCCACATAGAGCAATGGTTTACCTTGCAACTCACAGAAAAGAGGAAAAGGGATAAATGAACCAGTGGTATGCTACATGCACATGAGAATTTTTGCAAATATAAAATTATTTCTGTTTTCTAATGTGCGGATTTCTTGCTTGTAGGTTGAATTGGAGGGTCTCCTCGACGCACAACCGAGTTAGCCCAAAATAGTGAGGAGGAGTTGCATGGGAAGGTGATGCATTACATCAGTGTTGGGAGAAGAGAAAGCTGGACAAGTACACTGCATGGGATTGCTTCCAGTTCCTAAACAAGTTTATGGTCGAAGAACACACCATTTTAAGGACATTAATATAGTTTCACTAGATGGCTCATCATTTGATGTAGAGACTCACATGTTGGAGGAAATAAGGCAACTCAAAGAGCATTCTAGAATGCAAGACAAAGTTATTGAAGAACTAAAAAACAATCAAAGGCACCATGAGAACCAAGATGCAACAATGGTAACAATTTGCATTTTAATTTGTAACTCCATATTGAAAAGTGTTACTCAAATTTTATATCATTTCCAGGGAAATTGTGCTAGGAGTGATCATAACAATTCTCATAATCAAGCGGTGCATTTTAAAAGAAAGGTATTTGCTCTATTTTCCATGTTTTCACCTAATCTAGTCTTTTGGCTTTAATATTGTTTCAAATTTTTAGAGAGTTCACTGTCTTGCACCCAACCGAATGATGGATTCCTTAAGCACAGGATGAATTGGTAAAGTCACTTTATTGTGAATTTAATACTTATTTTATCCATAAAGGATTTTTGTATTAACTCATGCTATCTGTCTTTTTTCTCTTTACTAGAATAAAGAAACATGTGAGTCTGAATTTAGTGATGATGACAGTCTACTTTTGTCCACCACAAGTAGAACAACAAAGAAACAAAAGGTATCTATGAACCACACTTTGCTATAATTATAGTAGAATTTGTCTTATTATTTCATACTTCATTTTATATATATATATATATATATATGTAAGGGTCAGCATGGAGGGCCTGGAGAGACTACAACCATTGCACACCAGGAGGTGGCTCATGACAAGGCTACATGCTACAAGCGTCAAACACCTAAACAACTTCCTCTAATGAAGGTAGATGAACATAATATTACTTGTTCTAATTGCATGATCATGATGTACAACTAAAGGCTGTTGGTCACTAAGAGATTATGTCAAATTAATGTAGGCTGGGTCTATGGTGCTATTAATGACTTCAAAATATCCTAATAAGGCTCATGTGGCCTATGCAACTCTCTTGAGCACTGATCCAGAAGCCACTGTTGGTGGAGTTAAGACAGGAAGTCAATTCTACAAAGTGCGTATCAATCATGTTATAGCAAAAGATGAGCCATTAGTGAGGCCCATGCCTAGGTGCAACAATATTGGTGATGCTCAAGCCAAAGGAGTCTCAATTGCTTGGCCTTCGATGTTTGTATGTTCAAACTAGCTTTCTTAACTTTAAATCAATGAACATATGTGGCCTAATTTGTAATGTTATAACTTACATTTTCTTTGCAGGTTGAATTGATTAATGGTTGAATTCCTACATCGATGTGTACAAGAAGAAGTGATGGTCTAGCTAGTTCTTGAATTTTTCTTTCTAGTATGGACTATGTGTATTTGCTCTCTAGAGCCATATCGTTATGTACATAAACTATGATTTGATCTGAACAAGCACTATGTTTGAATTCATCCTACAATATGTGGATCTTTCTATGATTATGGAAATTCGTGGTTTATGTGATTTTGCAATGTCTCATGTTTGTGTGATTATATAATAATCCGTGTGCCATATGTATAGGCGAAATAAATATTTATTTCATAATCTGAATATGTTACAATAGCTATAGAAAAGTGTTACAAACCATGTGTTCCTTTGTTCCATACTGTGCTCTACCATAATGTAGAAGTGTTACTAGAAGTAAAAAAAGTGTTCCAGCAGACAATCCCTGTAACACTAGGCAAATGTTCCGATAAATAAATAAATGTGTTACAAACTATGCGTTCTACTATAATGCCAAGTGTTACTAGAGCCAAAAAAAGTGTTACAGTAAAAATCATTGTAACACTAGACAAATGTTCCTGTAGACAAGCAGATGTGTTACAATAAACCAGTCTATAGTAACATGGCCAATTGGAACACAAAAAAAAATGTGTTACTAAGAGAGCTAGTAACACTTTTTCTAACCTATAGTAACACAAGTTGGTGTTACTATATCTCTGCGCTGTAGTAGTGAAGTGACAAAGCTAAACAAAAGTTTGGAAAGATGCTTTAAGGGGAAGGCTACCCTTGATAAAGTATTGAGTGAGCAAAGGTGCTCATTCAACAAGGAAGGTTTTGGGTACATGCCCAAGAAAAACAAGAAACCAGCAAATAAGCCCACAAAATTTGTGAGGCAAAATGGTAGGTATTGCCAAAAATGCCGGGAATAGGACATGTCCAACAAAATTATCCTAAGGGTAAGACTCAAACTATTGGTTTATGTGATTCATGCTACATGCTTAAAAAATCCAAAAATGGTAATGTTATTGCTAAATTTATTGGCACTTCGATTTTAGGTGTTAAAAAGAATGCCATTTGGGTGCCCAAAGTTTTGGTTACTAACCTCCAAAGACCCAAACAAATTGGGGTACCTAAAATAACTTGATTTCTTTTTGTAGGCGAACTACAAGACCAGTAGGCAGCATTGGGTGCTTGATAGTGGGTGCACTCAACAGATGATCAGAGACCAGAAAGATGTTGACCACATTTGAAAGTGGGAGCAACGAAAGAATCACATTGGGGACAATAGCAAAGGAAAGGTACTTGGATTGGGTAAAATTATTATCTCTAATGATCTTTCCATTTCAACTGTATCTCTAGTATAAACATTGAACTTTAATTTGCTATTGGTTGCTCAATTGTGTGATTTAGGCTTAATTTGATCCTTTTCAAAAGAAGTAATTATTTGAAAAGAAAATGGAAATGAACTTGTTTTCAAAGGGTTTAGATTTGGAAATCTTTATTTAGTCGATTTCACCTCTAGTGATTCTTGCTTAAAAAGTTGTTTAATGGCAAAAACCTCTTTGGATTGGTTGTGGCATAGAAGGCTAGGTCATGTGGGTATGATTCAACTTAAGAAACTTTTCAAACATGACTTAGTTGTTGGCTTGAAAGATGTGAAGTTTGAGAAAAACAAATTGTGTAGTGCTTGCCAAGCTGGAAAGCAAGTTGCAACCTATCATTCTAAAAGTATCATGTCAACTTCTAGGACATTGGAGCTCTTACATATGGATTTGTTTGGGCTAACAACCTATAAGAGCATCGGGGGCAATAGTTATTGTTTAGTCATTGTAGATGATTACTCAAGATATACATAGGTATTCTTCTTAAATGACAAGAGCGAAGCCTCCGGCACTTTCAAAAGTTTTTTCCAAAAGGACCCAAAATGAATTTGATTTTAAAATAAACAAAATTAGAAGTGACAATGGTTCTGAGTTCAAAAACACTAAAATTGAAGATTTTTGTGATGAACATGGAATAAAGCATGAGCTTTCCACCACCTATACTCCCGAACAAAATGGAGTTGTAGAAAGAAAAAATCAAAAATTAATTGAAATGGCTAGGACAATGCTTGATGAATATAATACTTCCGATAAAATTTGGGTAGAAGCATTAACACCGCTTGTCATGCCATAAATCGCCTTTATTTACATCATCTCTTGAAAAAGACTTCCTATGAACTTCTAATTGGAAGAAAACCGAACATATCCTACTTTAGAGTATTTTGTTGCAAATATTGTACCTTAAGAAAGGGTGTTCGGCTCTTTAAATTTCAAAGTCAATGTGATAAAGGATTTTTACTATGTTACTCTTCAAATAGTAAAGCTTATAGAGTTTTTAACAAAATTTTGGTTTAGTTGAAGAATCTTGTGATGCTCAATTTGATGAAACTAACGGCTTTCAAGAAGAGTAAGAGAATTTGAATGATGTAGGTGATGAAGGACTAAGGCGAGCAATGGAGAAAAATAAAAATTGGAGACATCAAGCCAAAGGATGATCCAAGTACATCTCCCACATCAAAGCAAGTTGAAGTTCCTACATCCTCCACAACAAGCAGCGTTCAAATAATAGATGATGAAGTAAAAGATCAACAATCTCTACCTCTAAAGATGCACAACGCAATCGCCAAAGATCATCTAATAGATCATATATTAGGTAATGTGAGCAAGGGTGTTCAAATTAGATCTAGAGTAGCTTCATTTTGTGATAATTACTCTTTTGTGTCTTCTCTTGAACCAAAATTTGTAGATGAAACTCTAGATGATCCAAATTAGGTAAATGCAATGCATGAAGAACTAAACAACTTTGCCTGAAATAACATTTGGATATTAGTGGAAAGGCCCAAAAAGCACAATATAATTGGAACAAAATGGGTCTTCCATAACAAGCAAGATGAGAATTGAGTTGTGGTAATAAACAAGGCAAGATTAGTTGCTCAAGATTATAGTCAAGTTGAAGGTTTAGATTATGATGAAACTTTTGCACCCGTAGCAAGACTTGAGTCAATTCGTATACTACTTGCCTTTGCATCTAGTTTTGATATCAAATTATTTCAAATGGATGTTAAAAGTGTATTTTTAAATGGAACTATCTCCGAACTAGTCTATGTTGAGCGACCTCCAGGGTTCGAAGATTCTAAATATCCTAATCATGTTTATAAACTCTCAAATGCGCTATGTGGCTTAAAACAAGCTCCTAGAGCATGGTATGAGCATCTTCGAGACTTTCTTCTTTCTAAAAGATTCAAAATTGGAAAAGTAGATACGACTCTATTCACAAAAATTATTGTGGATGATTTCTTTGTGTGTCAAATTTATGTTGATGACATCATATTTGGTTCTACTAACCAAGATTTTTGCAAAGAATTTGGTGAAATGATGTCTAGGGATTTGAGATGTCCATGATAGGAGAATTGAGCTACTTCCTTGGACTTCAAATCAAGCAACATAAAGATGAGACTTTCATAAGCCAAATAAAGTATGTGAAAGATTTATTCAAGAAGTTTGGTATGAAAGATGCAAAACCCATCAAGACACCTATGGCAACTAATGTGCATCTCGACCTCAACGAAGGAAGGAAGTCGGTAGATACAAAGCTTTATAGGTCAATGATTGGTAGTTTGCTTTATCTTGCCGCATCTATGCCTAATATCATATTTAGTGTTTGCATGTGTTCTCGCTTTGAAGTTTCTCCAAAAGAGTGGCATTTATTGGCCATAAAGAGAATTGTAAGATATTTAAAGCATTCCTATAGCACAGGGCTTTGGTATCCTGAAGGTGCTAAATTTGAATTAATTAGGTATTCAGACTCCGATTATACAGTTTGCAAAGTGGATAAAAAAAGCACCTCGGGTAATTGTCAATTGCTAGGGAGGTCATTAGTATATCATTAGTATCTTGGTTTTCTAAGAAACAAAATTCCGTAGCACTTTCCATCGCTGAAGTTGAATATGTTTCCGTCGGAAGTTATTGTGCTCAATTGCTATGGGTGAGGCAAACTATGATAGATTATAGAATTACATTTGATAAAATGACTCTCTTATGTGATAATGATAGTGCAGTAAAAATGTCAAATAATCTAATCCAACACTAAAGAAGCAAACATATAGATATACGCCACCATTTCTTGAGAGACCATGTAAATAAAGGAGATATCACAATTAGTCACATCCAGACCAAAGACCAATTAGCAGATATCTTCACCAAGCCTCTAGATGAAAGCCGCTTTTGCAAGTTGAGGAATGAGTTAAATATTATAGACTACTCCAACATTATTTGAACTCACTAATCATGTGCTACAATCTCATTTGTAGTTGTTTGAGGCTTTTGTGAAACAGATTTTTTCCTAATTTTTTGCCAAAATTTCTATATCTATATTGCTATATTCAAGGTTATATTTAATACATAATGATCTTGAATGATTTTAGTTGAGTGCAAAAACTAGGGATCATTTGCATACTTTTAATCCAAGCCCTGCCCTTTGAAGTTCCAGAATTATCGGAACTACCACTGTGGTTCTTGCGGTACTTCTACCTTCCGGAACTACTAACTGTATAACTATGGTACCTCCGTCAAAATTTCCAAGGGTTTTAACACGTGGGACCTCCTCTCCTCCAGAAGCTCCGACCCCACCTCCGCCCGAGACCGTACGCCTCCGTCCCTCTCTCCTCTCCACCAAAACTCCAAAAACACTCATTTTAAATTCAAATTGACTGAAACTTATTTTTAAATTCATCTAAATTCAAGATCTTTCTGACAAGAGTGAAATCATGAATTTTAGAGTTCATTTGAATTATATTTAGATTTATTTGTATTCTCGTGTATTTATTTGAATTTCCATGCAATCACTCGAATAGATCCCGAAGACCCAAAAGAGTAGTTGTTTGAGCTCGACCAAGACCCGCATGATTGTGAATAAGGTGAGTCAATACTTTAATCATTTTGCACCTACTTTTCGATTGCAAAGTATATTATTTTTAGTTATCAAATGCATGCTTTACTATTACTAAAATTATATTGTCATTGGTTGTTAGTTAATGTCGTAATACTATTCGTCTACTACCATCCAATTATTGACTTTGGACGTATTCCCTAGCCACCATGGAATTAATGGAATGCATACTAGGTGATAAGTTCGTATCTAAGTGCCTTGCTTAGATACATTGGCATGTGGGTATTAAATTGCCATAGCATTATTTTAAACATGAAAACTTGGTTTTGGGCAATCATTGGATGGAAATGGCTGGTATGTAGAACTAGAAAAAGATATTTTGGAATTCAAAACACCAAAACTTGCTTCATACCTAGGTGGCTGGTAACTTGGGCTAGGGTAGATAAAACATGAGAGCATGGTATGTAGTAGAACCGCCCAAGTAATCTTGAGTAATGAATCTTGTGATGACCTCTTCGGTAAAACAGTGTAGTCATAAGTTTATAATGGCTACTACCTAGTCAATTAATTTGCATCAACCCAGTGCTGGATGCACCATTCGGTGGAACAGGGCAAGCAAATCAGATAGAGACCTTGACGTTTGATGTAAGAGGGGTCTTCTGGAGTGGCTGGATGGAACCCCACGATGATGGAAATCTTAGTGAGTGTAGTCACATTGAGAAGATACATTGTAAAGATTTTGTAATGATCTTTTGAGCCTCACGCCAATGGTAGCGTCGTTGCAGTATAAGTTGAGCATTTCTTATAAGTAAAGTATGCGACCTCTGCAAAGTGAAAGTTGTTTGAACAGCTATGCCCATGGTGAAGAGCAAGCGTGGGAACTTACTTGATTTAGTATCTATTTTACAAAATAATCTTTGTGAGTGGGATGTAAAACATGATGGGTGGATAGAACCATGACTTTGATTTCCCCTAGGTGGATGGAACCTATGATTATAATGGGTGGATAAAACCCAGTAATTATAGTGGATGGATGGATAGAACCCTAGTAACAAAAATAACATATGGTAGATGAAACCATACTCGGTAACAGGTGGATGAAACCTGCACTACAATTATTGTTGCATACTCTTACACTCTTTAAAATATGGTTTAGTTAAAACACTAAGTCTCAGGATTTCTACTTGCTTAATTCAACTATAGTATTTCGCAAACAAAAGAACACGAGTCTTCCTTTGTTAAGCCTTGTATATATAATATTGTATTTTGTATGTTAGCTCGTGGAGCACGATTATTTGTGCTCACCCTCACTCATTGAAATAATTCAGAACCTTTGGATCAAGCCCCTTATGTCTACTACACCACATTTGGACTAAACGAGGAAGAAGATGGTGGAATTTAGGATATTCTTGTAGTATCTTGTTCCTAGCTCTACTCAAGCAGATTTTGATGGTGATTGTGTGTATATCTATTATCCAAACCTTGGATATTATCTTGTCATGCATCTTTTACCCTCAGACGCTTGCCTATTGGCATTGTGTAGGCCTCACCTTTGCTTTCTATTTTCGCTTCCACTTTTGGTTATCTGCAATGTAATATTTGGCCTGATTGGCCTGTTATGTAAAACTCTACCCGGTATGGGTTATTTAAACTCAGTTGTATAACATTAACATCCGGTGTGGTTCAATGCAATGTATGTGTGTGATTCAGCAATATATCTATGTACATTAGCTACTGATTCAGGGAATAGTGTATTGGAAACATAGAGAGTTTCGGATTGCAAATCCGGTGTGCGATATGAGCCCCATAATGACAAAGTTCCCACACCCATCTAGCAAATCTGCAATAAAAAGGATGTTGCAATGTTCGTTCTTGCTTGTATCCTTAGGGCAATTCGGGTTCTATCCACCTAAGACCTAACACGTTTGGGGTTTTCTCTTGCTCTGATCTTACTACAACGGATCAGTCAGATGCATATTTTCATTTTTTTAGGCTGCTAGGATGTTCCAGGTAAATTCAAAACATTTTACTTCTAGACTAGCAAATCCAAAAAATTAGTTTAGTTTAACATTTATTCTTGAATATAAATGCAAAATTGTATGGAACAATATTATTAATTATCAAATTGAACTACGAATTTTCAGTTAACATTGTAACTTTGATACTGAAGTTTAGTAATATGTTTTAGTTATCTTTAACTTTCAGTTTTTTTGACTTGCTTTTAAACACTCAATTTGCAAATAAAAAGTTAGAACTTATATTTGGATTAAATTTTAATTTAGATTTTAAAATTTAGAGTATATGCTTGCTTTATTCACTTTTTAATTTTGATTCCAACTTAGTATCAAATTTTAGAACAAAAATGTTCACTTAAATTGAAATTTCCAAGAAAAATAATATCTTTGAAATTGCAAATTTAATTTTCATATCAATTTTTTTAAAATAAAAATTCTAAAAGGATTGGATTGAGGAAAAACATAGAAATTGTACGAAAAATAGTTGATCCAGTTTCTACCTTCTATGAGTATGGTGAGCATGTCGTGTGTTCTTCAGTAGCTGGACTACTGTTGCATTGGCTTAATTTTCATTCTTTTATAGATATTCATTCATGTCCTTCCATCTTGGTTTAGTATTCTTACAAATTCAGACTATGCAACTGCATGAGGTTTCTGCTAGTTTTCTTTAATTTGTTACTGTATTACGTAACGTGATATACAGTTTTCTGCTGTTCAGAATACACTACAAGAGATCTGACCTTCTATGACAGTTCATTTAGGTCACAGATAGAGGCTTTTACGTCACCATAACACGCTCTGTGACGGTGCAGTGACGGAATACCTACTGTCACAGAAGGTGCGTGTTAAAGCACCTTCCATGACGGCGAGGGCAAACCGCCGCGAATTGGTGACAACAATATTTCCGTCACCAACAATAATGACGGTCATTACTGTCATTAAAATCGTCATGAAATCTCAACTAGACAACTGCCACGTGTGCGCTAACGTGTCAAACTGATGTGGTAGCTGACGTGTCAAGTGATGTGGCACTGATGCAGTGACGATTTTTATCGTCATTAGTTCTATTGGGCTGATTTCTAATACACCCTTTTATTGGTCTGATTTCTAACACGCCAATTTCAGGACCAATTGTGGCTTTGATCGATTCAAACAATATTAACCATACAATTGAATTCAACAAATATGACAGCCATACATTGATTCATAACAAATTTCATAGTCAACATCCATTCAACAACAGTTTAGAGGCAATAATCTCAACCATACATCCAGCTCATTCATACATCCACTCAGTCATACATCACGACTTAAAGTGTGAAATAGTTTGTAAGCTAAAGCAATACTAAGTTGATAGTTTGTACTGCAGCGACCACAAGCTACACCAAAATGCTACAGAGTTCACCAAAGACTCTTACTAGCCCAAAGTCCGGGATAGATACAAAGGCATAATTTAACCAACTCGCTGGATGCATATCTAGATGACAAGGATGCTCACAAATTTTAGGGAGGAGTGACTTGACCACGATTGAAGTTAATCACCGTCGAAGGAGGGCATGAGTTTCTTGTCGTCCCTTCTTCAAAGTGTCAATTTCATGCGCTTGGCTAGCCACCTCTTGCTTAAGTTGTGCGATTCTTGCTCCTTGGCCTCAAGTTGAGTCTGTAGCTCCGCACCGTGAACTAACTTCACTTCTACTACTTGGCTTGGAGGTTGACACCCACATTTTGAAGAAATGTGCTTGATCTGCAAACACCTTGGAAACAATTTCAATAGAAGACATCGTTGTTGTCCTTCTTGCATTGGTTCAGCCTCAATTGCTTCCATAGCAGCTAGCAAATGAATGAAGCAAAAATTAGCATTGAATTTGGTGCTGATTTCTAGCAATAGGAAAAACAGCCTACAGTAATACTTTACGGAGACTTCGAAAATGACCTTACTTTAGCCAAAATAGCCTCAAACATCATTTCAAGCATGTACGAAGTTAACCTCAAACAAGAGCTAAAAGCAATATATGAAGGAAAAGACGGTATACTTGCAATATATCATATTTAAATTTAGAAGACTACATTCACCCAACTGGGAAATAAATAATGTAACAAAGTAGTCTTATGCAATAAGTACATCATAACTCTTGCAACATCATTTCGACAACAAGAAAACAGCCCACAATCATTTCCAATCATGAAGTAAAGGCAACAGTGTCCATGCTTAACTAAGAAGAGGAGACAGTATTCAAGTTACTTTCAAGTATGTCTTGTAGAAGAGGGGAAAAGTACTTACAATTGCATTTTGGATAGGCTCACAAAAACCACTCTTCTTGCTGCAATGCATCTCCTTGAACAAATCAATTGCAGTGGGCTCTGTGTCTTTATATTTTTCTTGTTTCTAAAATGATGAGAAATCAACTTAAACTTGTTAGCTTGAACCAATTTCATGGTTTCTCATTTCAAATAATGTGCAGCAAACTTTAATGAAATGAAATGTGACCAAAGTGCTACTAGCAATGCACTCATGCAAATAGTAGCAAATTATAGAACCTAGACTTAGAAATACAAGCTCATTGAACAAATTTTGCTCATTCAAGTATTTTTCATTCCCACATATCAATAAGTATAGCAAGGACATAAATTCAATTGGAGGCATATGTTTACATGTAAATTAGAAGCACATGAAAAGAGGCATATATACAATTTCAAGCATGTACGAGGTATATCTTTGGATTTCAAAACATGAACCTTGAGACAATAATAACAATCCATAATCCATGTAAATTAGAAGATCAGCAACAAGATCACATAGCATTAAGTTTGTCCCACCGTGACATAGGCATGTGCAATGTAACACCGAGAGCCTGTACGCTGCTGGAACTGGACTTTCACACGATTATCTTGGTTTTTGACACAAGTGTCCTGTAGACCACACAAATTTGTAAGGTAAAGAGGAATGAAAACAAGTAAGTATATGAAGTATATGAAGAACTAAACTGATTCACTGATGCTGTAAGAATGTCGTTGTTAAATGGCCATAAAATGCTTCTAACAATAGTATTGGTCGCTAGTGCTATCAATTGGTCATACCTTGTGTTTTGGATTGGACCACATCTCCACTAATGCTCTCCATTGATCATCAGTCATACACTTCACAGTCGACGTTGTCCTCACTCGATTTGCGGAACTCCATCAAAGTACTTCTTTTCAGCCTATGCCTCATCGGCGTTGTCCACCCTTTAGCATGTCAACACAAGCATCTTGTACAGCCTTACTTTCAGTGTCCATGTTGAATTGGATCTAGTAAAAATAGAGATTAGATTTGAAAATGAAAAGGACACAATGAACTATGATTGAACAAGTCAAATAGATATTGACTTACACCAAGTTTGCCAATGTAGTCTGCAACATGATGTTTATTATCTTCCTTCTTGTACTCCTTCCAGTGTGGAAAGATAGGTGTATCTTGCTGAGTGAGATCGACCTCGATGCAAGTTTTGCGGCTTGTATTGGTGCCTCAGGCCTTCTATTCCCTTCAGCAATGTGAATTTTAATCTTAGTCCCTAGCCCTCTGTTCAACATCTCCAGCTCTTTGCCATGATTTTCCCGATGCACTGTTGTGCACTTGCGATAATGCACCTAACAAGATTTCATTTGCGAGTTAGTAGCAAATATATTCCAGATTTACTAAATAAGTAGCAATCTGATTTTACTAGCATATCTGAATGTTTATCTTGTTACCTAGGACTGATACGTGCTAATAATAGTGAATGCATAAGAAGATATTAGCATTAAAACTATTTGTACAGATTCAACATGTATCATTATCTCTGAATTCAATAGTAAGATACCAATGAACAATGAAGTCTACAATGAAGCATCATGATAGAAATAAATGAAGCCAGTAACTTTGATCTACTAAGCACTATTGCATATATGCTAATTAATGTAGTAAAGAACATTTCATATATGGTGACCAGGTCGCATAAGCACTTGCCTTCATCATTGTTGTTGATGTGCTCCCCATTCTGGCTTGTAGTAGTATTGGTAGATGCCAATGCATCATGTGTGACAATAGCGAGGCTTAGTTTGGCAACAGTCTTTTGCCTAGTAACTCTAGTAGTTTCCCCTTGTTCTTGTGGTGCCACCACTCTCTTTGATGCTTCAACCTCCAGAGAGAACTTGCCAATATGTTGGACATTCTTGTTCGTACATCCTCATCCACCTTAGAAGCCTAGTATGAAGCAAACAAGAAGAATTAGACCCAAAAATAATGGAAGTGCAGTCACCAAAATGATAATGATCAATAACAATACTTTGTACCTTCTTGACTTCATCTTCGTCATCTTGGTTAGAGCCCTCATCGTCCTCGAGATTGTCTGAGAGATCCTGATTTTCAGGAACATCATCCTTGTTCCTTGCACTTGTACCCTTAACTATTGCAGCTAGGGCACTGAGCCCAAGGCTTTGGAAGACTTGATTGTTCCTCATAATATTTTGAGCCCTCTCTCTTTCACAATCAAGTGCCATTGCTTCTGTACATTCACAGCAAAAAATAAAAAATGTATGCTGCTGCAAGCAAAATAAAAATGTATGCTGCTAGAAAAAAATATCACCATGATGGCAGTTTAGTACTTTGTCAGTGCTGGCCCGGAACACAGGACAATATTTGTGAGGCCCGGAGAGGCATCTCATATGTGTGAAAAGTTATTGGTCTATTCAGTATCGGTCGATTGAAATTAAAACCAAAAATTAATTAAAAAGCCGAGAAGAACGGACCTTATTCTTCTCATTAGTGATTATTACATTAATATGTGAACTATTGATTGTCGTAATCTAATGACTTGACATGTTAACATGCTGAATTTAACTGCCATCATGTACAATGGTCTTGCAAGCACATGCATGCACATACAGTTTCTCAGAGCAATTGATTGTTGGTTGATGATTAATAGCTGAATTCAATTCTGACTAGAAGCAATCTGCCACCATGACCTTAGCAACTACGATTCATTCATGGATCTCTACTCGTTGTTCCCTTTCCTGGCCCTCAAACTTGAGGAATTACCTGTAGGCGTCTGTGTCCTGGCAGTCTGCACCTTTCTCCCAGGAGGCATCTTGTATTTGGAGCGGAACTCGTCGCCCAGCACTAGGAAGGAAGAGGGGGCGGCCGGGAGGTAACAATCTGTACATCAAAATTAAAAAAAATTAGTGACACAATAGCAAATTGTATGTAATTACTTAAATGATCATGAACATTTAGAATACCGACAGCAAGCCTTAACTTCACATTCACAGTTCTCAGTTCCCACGCCACTACGCCAGTGAAACTTTTCACAAATTACTGTGAAGCCTACCATAGAATACACAGTTCACACATCAGTACATCACTGTGAAACTTTTCACTTCACGCCTAAAGTTAAAGGCAACCGGCGACCGGGCGATGCCTTCACAAATCACAGTTCACACACTCACAGAGTCACAAGGAAATTTTCACTTCACAGGCTCACGGCTGCGGGCTGCCTTCACGTGACCGGCGACGGTGACAGCCTCCCTGCGACCCTGCCTCCCGCCTCCCCGCGACCCCGCCTCCCCGGCTCCCTAGCTCCTCCCAGTCCCAGCCTCGGCGTTGGCGTCGGCGCCTCCCGCCTCCCCGGCTCCCAGCCTCGGCGCCTCTCGCCTCCCGGCTCCCGCGATGCCGCGGCAGCGCAACCCGCCCCGGCGGCCAGGCCAGACTCGGCCTCGGCCCTTCCCGCGTCCCCCTCGGGCTCGGATCCGCGAATGGATTTGGGGATTTGGGAGGAATGGATTTGGGGATTTGGGAGCAGGAGCTCGGGAGCTGAACAGGCAGTGGCGGCAGTGCTGGATGTGTGGGCGGAACAGTGCGGCGGGGTGGAGGCGGAGTGGTGGCGCCTTTGGAAAGGAAGAGGGTGGCGGGTGGAGCGCGGGGAACCGGGAAGGAGGAAATGAGGCGGGATATGCAGTGATATTAGTGCGGTGCCATGTCATGTGGTATAGGAATTTTTGTAATACCCTTGATTTGAGTCGGGAAAGGCTTGTGACATGGGCAGAAGTGGCAATTGGCCCAAAAAGATGACAGGGTGAGAGGTGGCGGCAATTGTTGGCGGGAGACGAAATTTTTGGCTTCCTAAGTCGGGGCGGTCGGAGGTTTTTAAAGCATATTAGGGTGTAAATTATCATTAAAGTAAGGAGAAGCAAGTATTTAATAATGATATGATAAAATTATGCATTCAAAAAGATGAAAATTAACATTGCAAAGGACTTTTGTAATATGATAAATTATGTGAGTGAATCATGTGAGTTCATATGGGTTAGGAATCATATTGCCTCTTGATATGCATAATGTTTTTTACGAACGAGAATATGCGAATGTTGGTTCTGACCTAAAGAATTAATTCCTTGATATCATATTGCCAACTAAATAGAAGAATTAATTCTAGTTGTATTAACAATTAACTTATAATACAAAGAGTTTATTATACACGTGTCAACACAAACATGAACATAACACAGTGGTAAGTACCCTCCCTTGAGAGGCAAGGGTTTCAAGTTCTAGCCCCACTAGAGCCTCCTTTTTGGCCCATTATTTATAGTTTCCTGCCATATGATCCCCACACTTCCATGTAGAACAATCTGGCCAGCAATTTTTGTTTTTTATTCAACGAATAACTATGACGCATGAACATTTGTCATATAAATCTGTCATAACCATCATGCCAAAATAGTCAATGACGATTTTGAATTGGACTTAGTGACACGTAATATATTTCCGTCATTAACTAAGATCGGCTCCTGAAAACTGTCATTAACTGAATAATTTAGTGACAAGTTGCTCTGTTGTCATAATATAATCGTCATAGAAGGTCAGATCTCTTGTAGTGATAAATGGCAGCGGCAGTACCCTTGCTAATTTCGAAGATCGGTTCTGTTTTAGTAGATGAAGCCACCTGGGCTGTGGTAACCAAGCTATCTGAAAAGGTTACAAACCTGAAGGAACTACCAGAGAAGGTTGAGGAAATAAAGTGTGAACTGAACACGATGAACAATGTCATAAAATAGATAAGCACAGCACATCTCACGAACGGGGTTGTCAAAGGTTGGATAGTGGAGGTGCGGGACCTGGCCTACAGTGCCGAGGATGTAATGGACAAATACTGATATCATGCTCTTAAACTGGAGGAAGAAAGGGCCGTGAAGAAGCTCTTCGTCAAAGCACATCATGTGACAATTTTCAGCGAAATTGCTGGTGAGATTATCCAGACAGAGGAAAATCCAAAATGTTGTAAATCGGAAAGATCGGTGGCTGCTGTCATCCAAACTCGATTCCAATCCACTTGCTGATATTGAAAGAAAGCGTTCCGGAGATCTCCTCCCCAAAGTTGTTCAAGATGAGCTTGTGGGAATTGAAGACAATAGGAGATTGTTGAGCCAGGTAGCACAGTGATAACAGTATGTGGTGTGGTTGGACTGGTGTCACGGATGTGTTTTGAACGAGACAAAAAACACCTGCAAGTCTTCACTGCTGATCCTTGGATTGTTGTGTCGCAGACCTGCGATGGCTGATTTGTTGAGGAAATTGCCTAGGAAGATTGGGTACCAGGAACAGACAGCTAGCAGAGTAGGGTGCTATTGACTTGAAAGATAAAATAAAGGAAAAACTAAAAGATGGCAAATGTTTGATCGTATTGGATGACGTCTGGAACAGAAAAGCATACACTAAGATACCTGATGCATTCCAGAACCTCAA
Organism: Dendrocalamus sinicus; assembly: GCA_036346575.1. Classification (NCBI taxonomy): domain Eukaryota; kingdom Viridiplantae; phylum Streptophyta; class Magnoliopsida; order Poales; family Poaceae; genus Dendrocalamus; species Dendrocalamus sinicus. Next base: position 23,052,202 of record CM070672.1, on the reverse strand, counting down.
GTTTGTCGCATTATCATCACAACACGACAGGAATAAGTAGCAGCTCTTGCTCACCAAACACGTCGACTCAAACTGAAGCCCTTGGAACACAGTGATGCATTTGACCTCTTTCGCAGAAAATGTTTGGGCTTGTAGGACCGAAATGGAAACAGGTGGGTGAATGGTACCTTCAAATCTCCCCAAGTATTTATACAATCTTCTTCTCCGATAACTATAGGAGCTATGAAACAAGAAGATAGATGTTCACAGGAAACCGAGAGATCAAACAAAAACAGCAGAAAAAGAACAAACACTCTGCCAGATCAGAAAATAGACAAAACATCAATAGATTGAAGCTTCACTGTGTGATCACTCAACTCTCTGCTGTAGTCAAAGAGACCAAAAACAATTTCAGAGTAGTTGAGACCCAGCAGTGAGAAACCGACCGACAACTGAAAGCAAACAGTAAGAGCTACAGACTAGGCCGACAACAGAGAAATATACGCACGACCGCAAGCACCAAAACTTGTGAAACTCTTTATACTTGTGTCGATTGACCAAGAGATTCCGACCATAAACATAAAACGACCTTAGGTCATGAAATTACAGACCGGTCGAAGTCTCTCTACTGCAACCGAGAAGAACAGCAAGGTCGAACTCAAAACAGAGTAAAGTCGAGGCGCACGACCGCAGGACTGAGACTTTGGAGAACTTTTGGCTCAAAGATCCAAAGCTCACGAAACTTGAACCCTGGTAAGAACACGACCTCTAACAGAGAAATTCCCAAGAAGATAGAAACTCTTTGCCATGTTCGATCGAGAGGACATGGTCGAAGATGAAACAGAGGAAGACAGAAAATGCATCGACCACAAGACAAGACCTCGACGACCAGACTATTGCTCTCGGGAATAGCCTAGACAAATGGCTTTGATGAACATCCCCAGTTCTGAGCAAGTCATAACACCTCACAACAAAACAATTTAAACCAAGAGGAGACCTTGTTGTGATTTGATCAAAAGCGCACAAAACCAAGTTCAAGAACCGAAACGGCTGATAAGAACTGCTCGTGGGTCAAAGATAGCCAAGTTAGCTTGGAGCACAACCCCACATGTCACTGCGATTCAGAGCAATCAACAAGAACAGATCAAGAACAAGAAGTAGCCAGGAACACAGAAAAGTGAAGGAATGGAGAAACCACAATCAAGACAACCAAACAGCAGACAGACAACACAACTCAATTAGAGGCAAAGAGATGAATGATTGCATACATGAAAGATTAACATCCACTCCCCTCGAGAGGACACTCTATATCCTAGAGCTACACACACCCAGATAGACTCCCATGGGAGGGAGAGGCGGCTGCCTCTAAGGCTCAGCCGGCCAACTCCAATCGAACACTTGCCTCCCCTCTCCCATTTATAGTTTTCACAAGCAAACCTAGACCTAATGGATCCACCCATTAGTTTGCACTGGGGATCACCCATTAACCCCACCTAAAACTGGGTTTTACCACTCACTTTACCCATTTGCACCAATAACCTTAGTGCTTTACCCATTACACCGACCAGACAACGCTGCTTTAACAGACCAGCTCCCCTTTGCAGGCCTTGAGTCAATTCCCTGAATTGCCCCTCAAGCACCTTCCCGGAAGCTTCCTGTCCTCCGCACGACCGCACCTGCCTCCAACCGATCAGACCTCCGACTCCTCCCTGAGTCTAGTCTTGGTCCACTCCACTGCGCACGACCGCACCCGGCATCCTGACCGTTTGGACCTCAGCTCCTCCCTGAGCCTAGTCCTGGTCCACCTCGCTGTTGCCCATCGTGATCACCTCCGACAGATCTAGCTCTAGTTCCTCATCTCCCCAGCTTGCAACTACCTCCCAGCCTCGATCATCTTCAGCGTCTCCGATCATCTGGACCTCAACACCTCCTATGCCTAGTCCCGGTCCTCCCAAGCCTCACCATGAAATAGCTCTGAAGTCCTGCAGCCACACAAACAAGCAAACCGTCACGTAGCACCGCACAACACATGCAGACCATCAATCGGTATAACCAACAAGTTTTACAGCACAACACTTGGTCGTAAACCCCTTACGACCACTCAGATGCCCAATTCATGAAGTGCCATCAGCCTACGACCACTCACTAAGCTGCTACGACTGCCAAGACACAAGGTACGACCATCGCAAACCTGCAACGATTACCACACAGCGACTACGACTATCGACTACCAAGACTGGTCACTACGATCACAAAGTCGTATCAACTCCTTCGACTACCAAGTCGTAGAGCCAGACACCAAGTTGTAACGAGCCTACGATCTCACACAACATCGCTACGACCACAAAGACATCAGCTACCACCAGCTAACAGACTGCTACGGCTTACTCAACCAGGTCGTACCAACTTACGACCGGTCAAAGTCACAAGACAGCAACGCTCTAAGCCTACGACCTCACCCCAGATCATTACAACCACGCCAACAATCCATACGACCGATTACCAGGGGTTACGACCATCTCAGAAGACCATATGACCGATTTAACAAGAGCTACGACCTTCGTAACAAGTTCCAACATGGTCGAAACCCTTTCGACGACTTTCGAGCGCTTCCAAGTGCATTCTGATCAAGTCTGACTGCTTCCGACCACGTCCAACCATGTCCGACCACGTCTCAAGCACTTCCGACCTCATCCGAGCGCTTCCGACTGCACTCCAGGCATGTCCGAACACGTTCGATCACCAACAACAGCGTTCGAGTGTAATCCAACCACGTTCGACCGCCTCACAATGTGGTCGAAGTCCGCCGACTTCCCATGTGGTCATGGTTGAAGTCTGTCGACTATCGACCGCAGCGATCGAAGCATCGACTTCCGACCGCAGCTCTTGATAACGTGGTCGTAAGGCGCCGACTCCTCAACATGGTCGTAAATTCGACTGTCGACTTTCGACCTTGAGATCGTAAACAGTGAACCAGGCTTGCGACCACAGCCAATCGTGGTCGTAGCAGCATTCGACCACGGCCAACGTGGTAGTAGCTGAGTTAGACCATGGCCAACGTGGTCGTAGCTACCTTCGACTACAGCCAACATGGTCGTAGTTACCTTCAACCATGGCCAACGTGGTCGTAACCGGTCGTAAACCCTTATGATGTTCTCCGATCACACCCAAAGTGGTCGTACACCTTCCTGATGAACTCCAACCACAGCCAAGGTGGTCGTAAACTGTCCTGGTGGCCTTCGACCACAGCCAACGTGGTCGTAAAGCTTCCTGGGACCTTTGACCATGGCTAGAGTGATCATAAACCCTTCTGGTGTCCTCCGACCACGCCCAATGTGGTCGTAAACCTCTCGGGTGACCTTCACCACGGCCAAAGTGGTCGTAAACGCCACAACGTGGTCGTAAACAGTGAGCACAGCTTCCAACCACAACCAATGTGGTCGTAAAGCCTTCCGACCACTCTTAAGGGCTACTACTAAGTAGAAACTTCTCGATGAGGTCGTAACTAACATAGTGTGGTTGTACCCAGTGAACTCAGTTTTTGACTTCTAACAAGGTGGTCGTAAATGGTCCAGCCAGCTTCCGACCACGGCCAACGCGGTCGTAACGGCTACTGCTGACCAAGGCTACCGACAACATGGTTGTAAGCGGTCTGCCAACCATTCTCAAGGCTTACGACTTTGCAAAGTCAGCTCAAACCTCAAAAACCAAACTCAATCTTTCTAGATCAAGAGTCAATTACTCATCACAACCATAGGGTGACCTCCACATGGTCTCATAGGACTAGATCTTTTCGATCGTAGATTATGGTTTTTGAATTCGGACTGTTCACGAGAAAATGTACGGAGAGAGAGTTGTGCATAATTTTGACCGGTATAGCTAAAATTAGTACATGTCTACTATAATCGATTTGTAAATCCCATCTTAAAAAATATTTTGTTTGAAAATTAGTTACTGTATAATAAGCCATAAGCCAGGAGCCTAAAAGAACATTCTTTGTTTAACAGAATGGACCGCAAGTGCCCTCGGGAGGTTTCATAAATGATTTCCGCACAATGGTACAGATGGACCGTGTTGTGGTTACAGACCAAACAGAGAGAGGTATGGTAGTGAAGAGTTAGGTGAGCAATGCTTGGGTTTCCCTCATGACCGTATTTTATATATATATATATATATATATATATATATATATATATATATATATATATATATATATATATATATATATATATATATATATATATATATATATATATATACTCATGGGAGTGCTTTTACAATATTGCCCTTACATCAGTATCCTCTTAAGGGTATTTATGTCATTACACATGTCCATTTTGGGCCTTCTGACCTTTTAACAGGTAGATGGCTTAGGTGGGGGCCACCCCTACAACAGGAACCTCACTGTGTGAAGGGCTTCACGGGCCGACGACATGTTGCCAAGCCATTTGGCCCCCTCCGTCCCTACGGGCTGTGAACTTCCGTATTGTTTGGTCGATCTTGACCGCTCAGTATAGTCTTCGCCCCGCGGCGAGGATAAGACGCTGGGCGAGTTGCCGAGGCCGTCCTCGCCCGCGGGGCCCTTTAGTGGTGGGGTCGAAGTCGGAGTCGAAGCGAAGACATGGTTCAGTTGCGAATAGGCCGAGGCCTCCAGCGGGACCATATCCTGTGCGAAGTTGAAGCCAAGGTGGAGGCAGGCTCATGCCGCGGACACCCTTGGGTGCGAGGTAGGTGATGCTCGTGCGCGTAACACTGGGAAGTCCAGCGGGGGTAGGGCGCTCCGCCCGGACTAGCGTCGACATGACCTCGCGGCTTGCGAATTTCGTCTTAATGACGGCGAGAATCGCGCCGGCTCCTGAATTGTCAGGGCTAGGCTGTTGCGGCTGTACGCACTGTCCCGATGGGAAGGTACCCGCGGCGGGACGCGCTTCGCGCGTTGTGGCGTTTCCCGTTGATTGCACTCCTGTCGGTTGCGCTTCCGCCTTTTGCACTTCCACCGGGTGTGCTTCCCGTTGGCTGCCCCTCCGCTGGTTGTACTTCTGCCTTTAGGACTACCACTGGTTGCGTTTCCCGTTGGCCTAGAGCGCCACGAGTATATATATGCGCTGTCTCCTCGCGCCACCCCTCATATTGCCGCGGCCGTGTACGGCCGGGATGATCTTGGTCTCGAGAATAGGCTGCCTCTGTTCATCAACATTCTTTGAAGGGACTGATCTGCAGCGGGGTTAGCGTTAATGCAGGCAGGGAGCATGACCTCCGCGTAGCTGCGACTGCGGAGACGGGGCTAGGGCGGATAAATCGCGTGTACGAAGCCCTGGGCATTGAAGTGCCGGAGCGCGCCATTCCGGCCCCGAGCCAACCTCGCCGTCGGGACGACGATGCCAAGGGGAAAGGGCCGCCATCTCGTCGGAGGGCTCAGTCTTCTGCGATCGTGCCCAGCGCGTTGGCTGCCGTCGCTCCCGTCAATATGGCGGATGCCTATTCGGTCGGCAGTATGCTGATTGAGGCCCGAGACGAGCGCGGAGGTGGCGAGGGCTTCTAGGCAGTGCCGGAGATCAAGAGTGTATCATGGGCGGCGAGGAGAGGAAGCTTGTGCGCTGCGGTGGTATTGTGGTGGGCGATCATCCGTGGATGATGCTGGGACGGAGTCCTCGCCCGTGGCCGCTATCGAGTCAGAGCCGCCACCCACGGAGTTGCTAGAGCGGAGCTCCCGCCTACGGTGGCCGTTCAGGCGGAGCTGCCACCTGCGGACATTGCTGGGGTGGAGCCCCCGCTTGCGGTGATTATCGAGGCGGGGTCCCCACCTTGTTCCCCCTCCTCACCCGAAGGGGGGTTTGCTATGGCGTCCAGGGTCGGGAGCCTGTGGGACTCCGACACCGAGGCCCCTAGGTCCAACATCCCCGTGGCTCCTTCCAAGGCTGCGGCGACTGGGGCCTGGGGCCTGCTGGTATTGGACTCCGACACGGAGGCCCCCCGGCCCGAAGGGCCACCTCGCTGGCGCGCGGCATCCTATTTGTTCGTCCGAGGCGGGGGCGCCGGCGAAGTCTGCCGGCTAATGACGAAGGTAAATTAACTTGGCATAATGTTGTTGTGCGTTCGCAGGGAGCCTGGGCCAATGGCTGGATGAGGTCCCACGGCGCGATGAAGGCGGTGCCGACGCCGCAGGTCATGACGCGAACCCACAGGTGTGACGCTGGGGTTCTTGTGTACTGGTGTGCGTTGTAATATGCGTGCCCCTTCGATGAATAAAGTAGAAATTGCCCCCATGTTCTGACTAGCGTGTCCCTGTGTTGTGAGCGTCGCCACCAGGACCGCTCGTCGTTCCCGCACCGGGTGTAGGGACGGCGGTCGTGCCAGTATGGGCACCGGGGCTACCGCCCCAGACCACCCGGTCGGTGTTGCCGGTATTGACCGTCGTGGCCTCGATGGCGGGGTCGACCATCGTGGCGGCGGTGGCGTGGTCGACCGTCGTGCCGTGAGCGCCGACGTTCATGATTGCCGCAACTGCGTCGTCGTCTGCGCCGCGATCGCCAACACCGAAGCCCTGGTGTTGACGCGAGACTCCGCCGCGCCTACCTTCTTCTTAGCTGTCGATGATGAAGCTTTCTTTGGTGCCATCCTTCTTCAGATCTTGAGGCTTGTTCTTGTCCTCCCCACGGACGGCGCCAATTGTTGTGGTTACAGACCAAACAGAGAGAGAGGTATGGTAGTAGAGAGTTAGGTGAGCAATGCTTAGGGTTTCCCCCATGACCCGTATCGTATATATATATATATATATACTCATGGGGAGTGTTTTTACAATATTGCCCTTACATCTGAGTATGCCTCTCAAGGGTATTTATGTCATTACACATGTCCAGTTTGGGCCTTACAGCCTTTTAACAGGCCGACTGAGCTTAGGTGGGGGCCACCCCTACAACAGACCGGAAATTCGTCATCGGTCATCATGTAGATGGAAAGACAAAACTGCATTACAAGTTAAATTCCCTCGTCTTCGAACCCTAGTGTCAATTGGAATAATTGCATCCTCACCTCAACTGTTATCCTCAATTTTGTCTGGATCTAGCTACCTTACTGTTCTTGAGCTGCAAGATTCCGAAATAATCGAAGTGCCGACATCCATAGGAAATATGTTCAATCTACGTTACATGGCCTGCGGCACGCTAAAGTCACTCCCAGTCTCTATCGGGAAGCTTTCCAACCTCCACACTCTGGTCATCAAGTAAACCAAAATAGAGAAGCTATCACGAGGCATTGTTAAGGTCAAGAAGCTGCGGCACCTTCTGGCTAACAGGTATGCAGATAAGAAGCAGACAACTCAGGAAGAATTGGAGTGCAAGCACCGAAGGAGCTATCCAACTTGGAAGAATTGCAGACGCTTGGGACCGTGGAAGCCAGGAAGGACTTGGCCGAGCAGCTGATGAAACTTATGAAACTACGAAGTGTGTGGATTGACAACATAAATTCTGCTGACTGTACAAATCATTTTGCTGCACTGTCGATGATGCCGCTTCTTTTCAGCTTGCTCCTTTCTTCAAGGGACGAGAACAGGGCACTTCGCTTGGAAGGTCTCAAGCTAGAATCTGACAACCTCCGTAGGTTGATTGTCAGAGGGCGCTGGAGTGCCCAATATTTCATAACCACGGGAGAAATCTCAGGTACCTAGCCATAAGCTGCTGTCGCCTTCGGAAAGACCCGCTACTGCTGCTTGCGCCTTGTGTACGGAATCTCAGCTATCTCAGCCTTAATAGGGTGAGTAGTGCAAGCACGTTGGTTCTTTCTGCAGGGTGCTTCCCGCAGCGGAAGACGCTTGTCTTGAAGCACATGCCTGATGTCAACAAGCTGGAGATCATTCAGAGGTGGTGCCCTTCGACACATTGAAGGTTTATATGTTATGTCACTGCTAAGTTGGATAAGGTCCCCCAAGGCATCGAATCCCTTAGCTCTCCGAAGAAGCTCTGGCTGCTGGGTCTGCACAAGGATTTCAGAGCTCAATGGCACAATAATGGAATGCACCGGAAGATGCACTATTTTCCAGAGCTGCGCATCTCAGAGTACAAGTTTCCTTATTTCTGCATTGATATTCTTGTTTGGTGCGTCTGCGCACAAGTCAACTGAGGACTTATTGGAAAAGACTAGATATCATCAATGGCAATAAGTCCTGAAACATTGTCTTTCCCTGCAATCAGGAAATCCCGCATGTTCTGTTGTTTTGGTTGCTTCAGAGTTTGATTTGAACTGAATGTTAGAACCTGGCCCTTTAGTGTTGAACTGCATTTGCCAATAATGTTGTCACTATAATGACTCCAGGTTCCTAGATACCTCGCAACGCAGTATTAAGTACTTCACTATGATCTCATAATATTTTTTTCTGTAAAGTTTCTATTGGAATGGAGCAGCAGCCTAATCCAGGGGGTGCCTTCCACTCCTCTGCAAGAGATGAATGTAACCTCTTAACATTTCAGATGCATACTCGATTTAAATGAGTAGAATGAAAAAAAATTGTACCAACAAGAACATGCATACCGATTTGGAAGGAGTGCAACAAGAATCTCTGAAAATAAAGCCATCATGCCCATGGCCATTGCGGCTACTGTAACTTGTAATCGGTAACTTGTTGTTCAGCTAGCGACCTCGGTTGTAGTAACACATTGTAAATTCGTAACTACCTCTCAAACCGCATTCGAGAGGTTTTCTGTGTCACATGGCACGGTAGAATTTCTAACCCAGCATCCGTGTCATATTATTCCTTGTCACTACCACGAAGTTCTTTGTCAGAAATGCTAAATTTCTAACCCAGCATCGTCAAAGAAGGATGGCATTCATAACACTGATAGATACCGCTGATAGCACATCAACACATCGCCTACATGAAACGGAATCCCTAAAGTTGGAATCAACACATTGGCAACGCCATGTAAATCGCAAAGGACCCGGGCAATTACCAGGCTAATTCAAGAAGAGGGGCAGCCGGCGTCGACGCCTGCAGGGGCGCCAGGTTACGCGCGCTGCTGCCGGCGGAGAAAGGGCTCTCGCCGCTCGGCACCCAGGCTGCCGTCCTGCGACGTCGACCACGAATGGTGGCCGGCGTCCATGCCCGACGGCCAGCTCCAGCTGGGACTGGGCTGTTGGGTACTGGATTAGGCGGCTAGGCCCAGGATAGAACTGGGGTGAGCATTTCTTGTGTTTATGCCTATTGAAGCCGTTGCAAAATTTCTTGTGTGTACAGTGAACGAGCATGCATACATCCGTATGTGACGTGAGCGGAGTCTAGGTCCTCCGTGTACCCTTAAAAAACACTAATAGTTGTTCTCCTCTTAAAAAACTCCTTGCTCTGTTTCTAAATAAATGCAGTTTCAGACATGGACACGTTCTGTCTATCGTATGTACTGCAATATTTAAATAACATTTAATATAATTGTTCACATAAGTCTCTATTAGATATAGTACTATATCTATCTAATAGGCCAAACTTGGCCTAATTTTGTCCCTTCGTAATATGTGTGTCGGACAGATATTATGCAACGAAGGGAGTATTTGATATTACTTTTTTATAATTATTATTTGTGGTAAAATATAAAAAATACAATGACATGAAATTTCTTGGTATGAAAAATCTACTAAGATAATTTCACATCAAAATACTTTTATGTACACTAGTTATCCAAATTTAAAAATGGAAAAGGTGTGTTCTTAGTCCATCAACTCTTTACATGGTTTAATTTTCATCCTTCATCTGCAAAACCAGATAAAAAAACGTCCTCTAACTCTTAAAATCGTTTAGGATCCATCCCTTCTGCTAGCAAAATGGTGGTTTTGATCCACGTGGCATGCTACGTGGATCTGAGCCAGCAAAAGCTGGAAATAAATATTATTTAAAAGACCTAAAATAAACAATATTGAAATCTAAAAATAAATAATATTTCTATAACATGTGGGTCTAAGCTACCTGTGAGTTGTTCATGGACTCGGTTTACCATGGAGATACGGGCCTATCTCATTTTAGCCTTTTTGGATCCAAAGTGGCGTGTCACGTGTAGTCAAAATCGTCTTTTGCTAGCAAAGAGATATATTCTAAACGATTTTAAGAATTGAATGACGTGTTTTTTCTGATTTTGTAGATGAGGAATTGCTAAACTAGAAATGATTTGAAAGATATGCATGAAGCATTTAGAGTTAAATTTGATGAGTAATTGCGTAGAATCAAGAATGTGTATTGTGTTTCTTGTGAGACTTTGAAGCTAGAGGTGATTGTGCATAAGGTTAGATACACTAGAGCTATTAAGAACTAAGCCTATGAGTCTTGTGTCACCCTTGACAAGGAGAATAATTATTTGTAGAAAACTTTTGAGAAGTTCTCCAGTGGAAAAATGAACTTAAATCTAATTCTAGATCAATCTAAGGTTAGCAAAGCTAATGGAGGTTTAGGTTTCAACCCCTATGAGCATTCCAAAAGTCATCTTCTTAACATAGTGAGCGCAGTTGAGAGTGGAGAGTTTGAGGTTGCCCCTCCTAAGCCTACCAAGATTGTGTTCAAGTCCACATGATTTGCTCAAACCTCTTCTATCAATGTAGGTGTTTCTACTTCATCTAGTATGACCCCCTCAAAAGGTCAAATACTGTTGCATTTTTTGTGATAAGTATGTACACATCGTAGCGTTCTATTTTAGGTAGGTTAAGAAACTACGTTGTAATCGTGCTAGAGCCTTAAGGAGACTTCAGGATCAGTCACATCTAGCTAGTGTCCCTATAGTTGCCTCTAGACCTCGCTTTGTAGATAGGTTCTTTGATTCATTTGGTGGCTTTAGAGAGCGATGTGGTTCTAGGTTATAGCAGAGTGGGTTTAGGTCTAGGGTTACCCCTAGAGGGGATTTCTATTGTTTTGGTCCACGGTAAGCATTTGAGAGGTTTCGAAAACTCTAAGATGTGTTTTGTTGCATATCATGCTAACCCACTCTTTGGAGCTTTTCTACTAGTCATGTGTCTCTATACTAGATACCTCATTCTTCTATCAGTAACCTCAGTACTAAGAAACATGTTTCTTCTGCCTCTTTGATGTAGGATTTGTTTTGTGAGGAGGAGATCGTATGGATGATGTCAGATTCTTTTGGTCTCCTACCTCACTTTGGGCGTTTAGTGATGGCTTCCACTTTTTAGAATGCAGCTTGCTTAGCTCCAACTACATTACATTGCTAAGTGGTGTAACACAGGTTCTTGCTTGAGCTTTGTCAATTCCCTACATCCACTTTCAATATTGTATAGCATTTGGGAGTGTCGGGCTTTTTAGGTCTTCAGGGTATTGTGAGTCACATATTATGTTTTGTGTCTTTCTTAGGCACTTTTTTCCCTACAAGATTCTCTAGGATCTCTTACCCTATCTAGAGTGAGCTTGTTTCTTCTTTCACTAGCTTCTAGTAGTAAGGTAGCTTGTGTGGTAGATTCGCTTCTTAACAGTGTGTTTCTTAAGCTCGAGACCACATGGTGGAGAGGTTTTCCCTTATTGCAAGAGTTTTTTCTTTTCTCTTGCTCTTTAGCCCTTATTTTTCATTTGTAAGTGGTTCTCATAGTTAGGAGGAGTTTAATTTATGTGCTTTCTTTTTACAGTATGCATACAAGACATTGCATTGTAGATATGCATTTTAAATGTGAGTTTTGACTATTACTTATTTGTTACAAAATCTTAACTTGATATTGCTCCTTGCCATGTTATGCCAACTTAGTTAGCTTTGTCATGATTTTGTATGTATAATCAAATCTTTGTCATGATTTCTTAACTTGCCAACCTGAACTTAATTTTACAAGTGGTATCAATTTCTGCAATTGCTATCTTTTAAGTTTACAAGGATAGACCTTTTGACTAGTTATTCTCTAGTGATCTTTTTGTGATGTATGCCATGTCAAAAAATGCTCTGTTGAATCTTGAATCTTATATTGAGATTTATTTAGTACCTTGCTAGTTCTTTGAAAAACCATGTCTTACTTATTAAACTAGTGCCTAACTTAATAAAATCACCTCTTTTATGTAAAAAAACTTGAATCTCAGCAATTCTTCTTCATGAGACTGCTTGTTATTTATTTGGCATGAACTTAAGAAAAGTTTTTTTGTAACCAAGACGATTCTTTTAAGTGTAATGCTTGAGATGGTCGACAATGGCTTAGATAAATGAAAATTAAAAAATAAAATTGGCTGAAGCTTAGGAGGTAGTTGTAGATGGCTCCTAGTCTTATACTTGTTTTACTGAGATAGACCAGAAAAATATGATTATGGATTGAAGCTTAGGAAGCAGTAATGGATGGCTCATAGTCCATGACATGCTTTATGAAGATAAGGCCTAAAATGATTTTTAAAATTTGACAATGGGTTTTTAACTAGTGCTTTAATATAATTGGTTAAAATTGAACTTCTAGTAGTTTAATTGGTTCAATTTGAGCTTCTTAATTCCACTTAATCTTCTTGACAAGACTTATCTTTTATTTAGATGTCTTTAGTCGAACTTGTCAATTTTGAAGCCTCGCTTAACTTCAAACTAAATTGAGTGTTCTAAATTGTGCTATCTTGTTTAGATTGGTTGTATATGCCTTATTATGATCTAGATAGTTTTGTATGCATTCTATAACTTTAAGTAGTATCTTTTTACTTTGAACCTCACGTTGGATAATTTTCAAGCTCTTTTAGGTTATACATTTTCATTCATGTATACATGTTTTTTATTTGCTCCTTTATTGTTTACAAGTGGTATTATGTCTTATTTTAGGGTGAGAATGAATATTTGTAAACTTGCATTGTTTCCTTGACCCTTGATGACTATTTTTCTAAAAGGGAAAAATGTTTATAGCAAAATTTGCTATTAGTCTAAATAGCGTGAATTTGATAAGAATGAACCTAAAAGGGAGGATGCTTAAAAAGGTTAAAAAAATTGGATTATGAGTTTTGTGAAGTTACATTAGAGAAAAATGAGCTTTTATATGAGAAAATTATATTTAGAGTCTTTCATGATCATTTGTTTTCAAGTGGTATTGCATTTATTCTTACTTGCTCTTTTGGTGCCTTGCCTTATTATGAAATTGGTCATAAAGAGCAATTGATCTTTTTATTTGGACCATGAGTAATATTTTGCTATATGAGGTATTTTAGGTGTGGATGGAGTTTTTAGTGAAAACTTACCCTTTATTGATCTTAGCACCATTTCACATCTTGCCACTGTGGCCATGTTCCTTCTTTCTATTAAATCTGGACCACTAATGGCTCTTACAACTTGGGTGCTTTAAAACTCCAAAATTCAAACTCAAATTCTTGCCGTTTGGGTGTTTGTCAAACTACTCATAAGGAGATATTGTAAGACCATGTGGTAGCAACCCTATGAGAGTGATGAGTATTTAATATTGGTTATGCCTGATTTTCATTGTTTGAGTTTGATTTTTGTGAATTTGTATTTTGACATGTGTTTTTTTGGTAGCACCAGTCAGACCTGCTCAAGGTGACAGTCTAATCACGGTGCGTTTGCGATTAGAACGGCCAGAGGTGGTGGTCTGACTGACGTAGTGTGACAGGCTTGTGTTGGTGCTCCAACCGGTGTTTGTAGGGCGGTCTACCTGGCTTGGTGGCCGTGGTCAGACCGGCCTTTGTTTCTGAGAGGAGTTGGTTTTGAGTTGGTTCTTATGGTGTTAAGCACAACGGGAGTCCGTGCAAATATTAGTCATAGTTCGTTCATATAGATGCTAGTCATGGTGTAGGTCCATACGTATGTTTCACTAATTAACCTAAGTGTATACTATTTGTGCTCAGATCGATTACTTTATTTTTTGAGTTCTGGTTCAATACATTCAGTTGTTCTCAACCGTTAAATATAGCCCATCCAATGACTGTCATGGCCTTGACACCTCCAATGTCATTGAGTGGTGCGAAGAGGTGGTGCTAGCGAAGTGGGCAAAAAAGTAAGAGAAGTGGACGGAACTGAACGGGAAGAGTTTTATTTCCTTCCTTTTTTTGGGTAACTGACTAACTGTCCAAAAAAAGAGAGGCTCTTGGAGTGATTGTACAGTTTTGCCCTTGATTAATTAACGGTAAGCTATGGTGGAGGTGCTAACACCTCCTACACCTCTACATGGACTGAACCAAGATTCTTATTTTTTATGTGCAGATTCTTGGATAATGAATTGTAGATAGCAGCAAGATCGAGGTTTTGTAGTTATAGAGTGTTGTTTAAGTCTAGACGAAATATTATCTCATATCAAGAACACGAGCCGCCACGAATGTCGTGCTGATGAGCCCAGGTTGTCGCCATGGCTCGCCGGAGGAGGCTCCGCCCCTTGTTCAGATTAGGGCGCAGAAAATATCCAGGTGTCTACGTTCTGTTGGAATCTTTATCAGCCTCGCGACTCCGGATGCAGCGGAACTCTTCCCTTCCCATATGAAAACTTCCTAGCTGTTTTGCAAGTGTCAGTCACCCACTGGAGTGACTAGACTGTCAAAGCAAAGCTAATAATTCAGATTCATTTGAGAAGAAAACAAAGTTACTTATATATAGCTGTCTCGCTCCACCGACACGCCATGTGGCTCATGCATCACCCTCACGCGTCCGCTCGATGCCCTCGTTCCCGATCGAACGAATCGATCCCACTCCACCCATTCCCTCGGTCTCCTTCCTCACCACACCCAAAAGGCCAAATCCCCAGAGCTGGAAGCTGATTCTGGTGGCGGCTGGCCGGCCGAGGACTTGGTGGAATTACACGTTAGGCGGCATGCGGCGGGCTAGTAGGCGCCGGGCAGCAAGGGGGTGCCGTGTATGGCCGACCGGAATGTTGGGCGGCAAGATTCCCGACGCCACCGAGCCTGCGAAGTGGCTGGCTATTGGCCAGGAGCAACGGGCGGCAAAGGGGCCAGCCGGGTAGGCGGGTATGATCCATTCTCTTCATAGGGAATATATTATAATATTATAAGATATATAAATTTATATATTTTTATTTCATAAATTTTTTTAGTGTGCGATTGGACTTTTGTTTGTGAGTTGTCAAAACTTTAGTAGTGTTGTAGTGAGGTACTTATTGTCTATTTTTCTTTCCTTTTCATCTCTAGACATTCACATATGTATTGAATGATTTTAGTTTAAAACTATTGTGGCTATTAATTTTGCTTATGTTATATGTATATTGATTTGTTTGTATTTATTGACTATAATTAGACTCGGCCAGGCTTTCAAAATTTTTTGTCTCTGTCACTGGTTCCATCTTACAACTTCCAACCCGGACCTCAGTGACGAGCGCGCTCTGTTGTTCATAGACCAGTTTGCACTTTGCTGTACAAGCTTTAGTGATCCGTTGGGCTTTTTTTGGTGGTTTATGGCTAAAAACACTGTAGCTGACTGAAAAAACACTATAACTGACAGAGGCTTATTTAGCATAATTAAATTTAAAAAATTTAAAAATTTAAAAAATATGTTAGCACATTACGTATAATACAAACGAATATGGGAAAAAAAGAACCGGCAAAAAAGCTCAACAAAAAGCTAAAAGTTCAGAAAAAGATGAAATTTATGCATAGTGAAAAATAAGCCGGAAGCCAGAAGCTCAAGCCGAATTGATCAGGACACGGCTGCTCTTCGCAGAAATAGCTTGCAAGACAATTCCATCAGCTCAGGTCAGATTATGGCCGAGTTCTTTTATAGCTTTCACTTTAGTTTATCCCTTATTACTATAGTACCTAACTTTTAAATGGTACATCTTCCGAATATGGAGTATACAGGTAAATTATAATAGAAACTGTACTGAGTTCAACTATACCGATTAAAATCACATACGACTGTTTTCTACTATATATTGTCTCTCATAAACAGCCAGAAGTCAAAAAACCAAAATCACGGCCAAAACTCCCACCCTATACTTGTGCCTAAAGAAAAGTGATGGGGAAATGGAAATTTCCCTCATACGGAAGTTTATTTATTTTCAGAAAAAGAAAATAAGTTTAAAGGGATTTTCCACACTGTTATTTGCTCAGTTTCTCTATTTAGATTTTCTCTGAAATTGTGCAGTTTTTGCTTTTTCTACCGAATAAAATATTATCCTTTCAATTCCATGGGCATCTCTACGAGCACCCGCAAATTGAGAGCTTTCTGGGAAAAAGCTCTTTCCTGTCCTTGTGTAGTTTTGATTTAACAAATTCAGTGCAAATCGGACTTAGCAAATTACATGCCTAGGCTGTCCATGCTAGGCGGATTAGGATCCTAACTTCGCATAGCAGAGCCAGTCCCACGACTTGGTTCCATTCTCAACCATACGATCAAAAAAGAATGGTTTAGATCCGATGCTACAGTAGCCCGACTTTCTCCTCCACAGATTCACACTGTGCTTTTACTGTGGCTTTGTGACTTTGCTATGCAAAGTTAGGATGTTAATCCATACTAACTTACGGTTGCATGATTAGGGGAAACTGATGCTATGCAAAGTTAGAGGATCTAAGAAACGCATGTGGAAAGACGCTTGCACCCTGTGCAACCAATTGGTTAAGCCAGGCCTTTTCACCCGGTAACAAGCCACGTCGCCGCCGGTCTGGGTGGGGTGTCGGCTCGCCCTCAGATGCTTTCCGGTGGGAAGGTGAGAACTTCATTCTTGCCTTTCGTTGTTGCGGTTGCTTCTTCCTTTTTTTCCTCTCAAGGATCCTCTGATCTTGATTTGGTCGGTGGAAAGGATATTGCTTTGCTGCAGTTTGTTCGGAGTTCTTTGATTCGTACGATCTTTCGGTCTTCCTTTAACAAATTAGCTGATTCGAGTTTATGTGCTCATAAAAAGTCTATATGAGTTAAGTTTGAAAAAACTGTATAAGTGTGAGTAAAATTTGTGTTAAGTAAAATTAACAGTTTTTTTTTCAAATATACTAGTGGATAGTATCTATAGAGTTAGATATGGCTGACTGCCTCATCTATTTAACAAATTAAATATGAAAGCTTATAAACCAACTATTCTAACTATTTTTATCCTTATGTTCTAGGGTTAGAGTTAAAAGAGTGAGTGCTATGATGTACTTTTTTGTTCTTTAAATGAAGTAGCTGTAAAATATTTCTTATCAAATAAACAATAGACCAACTTTATTTACTCATCATTTATGAAGTCATCTTATTTTGATTGATCTATCTTTGATCATATACCGTAAAAAGGTATTGCCGCAAGTCTCTGGATTTCGTCGCAGACTATCCATTTGCGATGTTCGTAGTGGAGGAGGCATCCGGTGCGGTGGTTTCTTGGGGCACGTCCTCGGCCCTTCAATATCTGAGTAATTTTTGGAATGGTATTCTGGTTCTTCAAAGTGGAGGCATCTAGTGCGGAAATAATTGCACATGTCGTAAGAGGGACAGAATGGTCCTTATTCCTCCTTTTTTTTTAAGAGTAGAGATGGCAACAGGCACAAATCCGCTGGGTTTTGCTATCCCAAATCCGTGCCCATGAAAGTTGGACATGCTCGCTAAAAAACCAATACCCGTGACGGGTACAGATTTTTGCTCAAACCCATGCCCACTCGGGTAACGGGTACCTACGGGTCACCCGTGCCCGACAACAGCCATTAAAATAAGTTGGCTGCGGCGGGCTGTCGCCGTGGGGGCAGCGGGCTGAACTGCGACGGCGAGGGCGTGCGGAGGACGAGCGTGCGGCGAGAGTGGCGGCCTGGCGGGAGCAGGAGCGGGACGAGAGGGCGAGCGTGGAGACTGGAGAGCGAGCGGAGAGCGGAAAGCCGGAGACCGAGCGCGGTGCGCGGTGCGCCAGATGTGCCGCCGCTGCGGCGGCTGTTGAATCGGGGAGACGGGGATTCGGGGTGAGTGGGTGACGGAGTGGCCGAGACCGAGTGGGTGAGGGTCTCTGAGAGCTAGGGTTATCGTAATGGCGGTTTGGGCCAATGGGCGTTATGGGCCTTATGGCCGTATGCGGCATGGAAGGCTTCGGCTAAATGGCTAATGGGCTAAATGGCTAATGGGCTGGGCTGGTGAACTCCTATGGATCGGGTTTATATTACCCATGGGTTTACGAGTTTGGGTACTATAGGAATGTACCCAAACCCAGCAGACTCGATGGGTTGGACTTTTTGCCCGTTAAGAGACCCATGGGTTATGGAACTGACTCAGACCCATACCCTAATAGAGTAAAAACCCATCGGGTTTCGGGTACCTATTGCCATCTCTATTTAAGAGTCTGTGAGACTGGGGGGATAGGGAGAGATGGGAGACTGGGGAGTCTTTCGGAGTGCTAGAATGGTTCCCGTGCTAGGCTAAAAACAGCATGAAAGACATCGGGAGAGATGGGGGCTAGACATAGGGATAATCAATCATATGGGTTGGGGCAAAAAATTACAAAACGGACCAAGTTTTTAACCAGATTGGGCCTTTTTCACGGTGGACCGAGAAAACCAAATTACGGTAAATTTCACGAAATTCGGTCCAAAATTGTAATCTCTAGGTGTAGCTATGACCACCACGGGGCTATGAACTGATTACTACCAGCTTCAATAAGGCCAGGGCAGATTAGCGGAATGCGCGTTGAGCACAAACCTGCTTGTTCGACACATTTAGCCACACCCGCACATGCGTTGAACATACAACACTATCGCCGCACCTAGCGTCAGTGGAGTGTAACAACCCAAATTATCTTCAAAACAAAACCTGAATAATTTTTATGGATTTCAAAAAATTTTGGTGTGTTTAAATTTTTTCCTAAAGCCTTACTTGAGTTTTAAAATAATTTCCTTGGCCCAAAAATGCAATGTCAAAATTTCTAAAAATTAATTGGGTGGTAATAAAATTTTTCTAAAATTTTTGTGTACAAATAACCCTTGAAATTCAAATTACAAATTCAAACTCAAATCAAACCCCATATTAAAATTTAAACTTTATTTCTTTACCTTCCTCGCCTTCAAGCTGAATCGCATTCTGTGAGACCATGTGGAGGTCACCCCATGATTGTGATGAGTAATTAACCTGTGCTTCAGAGTTTGTGTAGACGTTGAGTTCTGTTTTTGAGGTTTGTACAGAAGTTGGCTCTCTGTCTGAGTTCTAGAGCTCTTGCTGTTACTTCAGAGTGGCTCTATGACCACTGCTACGACTTTCTGGTTGTAGGCACTGTACGACTGGGTGGTCATAGGCGCTGCTACAACTTTGTGGTCATAGGCGTTGTACGACTGGGTAGTCGTAGGCGCTGTTACGACTTGATGGTCGTAAGTGCTTTTACGACTTACTCTTTACGACCACGTTGTACAACTTTGTGGTCGGCAGTCGATTTTACGACTTTATGGTCGATAGTCGATTTTACGACTTTGTGGTTGATAGTCGATTTTACGACTTGGTGGTCGACAGAGCTTTTTACCACTTAGTGGTCGATAGTCATAGCTTTGTCTGGCCGTGGTCGATGGTCGTAGATCTGACTAGCCGTGGTCGATAGTTGGACGATGGTCGTAGATCTGACTAGCCGTGGTCGATAGTCGTAAATCTGATTGGCCATGGTCGATAGTCGTAGATCTGACTGGCCGTGGTCGATGGTCGTTGATCTGACTGGCCGTGATCGATGGTCGTAGATCTGACTGGACGTAGTCGATGGTCGTAGATTCTACTAGTCGTGGTCGATGGTCGTAGACTCTACTGGTCGTGGTCGGTGGTCGTAGACTCTACTGGCTGTTAGCGATGGTCGTAGCGCTCTATCTGTGAGACCGTAGTCGTAGCGACCAGGTGCATTAAAGTGGTAGCCACTGTGAGTGAAGGTCGTAGCAGCTGTTTCATGGTCGTAGCGACCTGTGTGATGGTCATAACGACTCGGTGGGTGGTTGTAAACTGCTGGGAAGACTACATGGGCTACGAATACCTCTGTTTTGTGCATCAGAGTAGTCGTAAGTTGTTTTAAGACCAGTGGTTTGCTGAGATTGCTCTCTTAGATTCATTCTGATATATGCAAATTGATGAATCTTGTTTATAGTGCGTGCTATGTGATGCTTTGCTTGTTTGTGATGGTTGCAGGACTTTGAAACTAGGTCATGGTGAGGCATGGAAGAACCAGGACTAGGCACAAGGAGGTGTTTAGGTCTAGAACGGTTGGAGAGATGCCAAAGATGAGTAAGGCTTGCAAGGTGGTTGCAAGGATTGGACGGCAAGAAAACAGGAAGCTTCCAGGAAGGTGACAGAGGGGCATTTTGGTGATTTGCCCAAACCTAAAAAAGGAAGGCTGTTCTGTTAAAGCACTTTTGTCTTATATGAGCTTACAGGTTATTGTAAGAAGCGTGTGTGAAAAACCCGGTGATAGGTAGGGGGTTAACGGGTCATCCCCGCTATCAAGAGACTATAAATAGGGATGGAGGGCTACCCATCTAGTTGAGTCTTTAGGGTTTTATGTTCTTCTTGCGTGCGTTCTTGTTTTTGGTGTGGAGCAGTGGTGCTCCTGGTCCTCCTGGATGGAGTGTCTGGAGACTCAATCCTCAAAACAATACATCCATTCTTGATCTATCTTTTGAGTATTGATGTCTGGATGGCTTTGAATTTATTTGTTCTTGTTCATATGCTTTCTCAGTGGTTCTCTGTTCTTTGATCTTTTCTTTTCTTTCTTGATTCGACAGAACATTCTGGTCTATAATTTGACTTGTTGTGTATTCAGGAATCATGCCCAAAGCCATCTTTGCTATTCTACTCCCATCAGCATAGTCAGATTGACAGTTCACTCTCTCATCTTCTCTTTTGTGCGTTATTAGAGTCTCTGAAGAAAGATCTCTTTTTGCTTGATGGATTTTCAATTAAAGATCATAGCAACCCCTTGAGATCTTATTCTTGGTGTGTTCAAGTTTCATGACCAGTTGATCCTTGAATCAAAAGTTATTTAGAATTTGGATGATGCGGTCGTGCGCCTCTCTGTTCTTCCTCTGTTTCTTCTCAGAAGTTTCTGACCACGTTGGTCGTTCGACCACTCGTTCGCTTACGATTGCGTAGGTTCGACCTTGGTCTCGGCGGGTTACGTCAACATTGATTGTTTAACCACTTGTTGGTATTCGATCACGTTGTCTGCTTCTGACCACATAGTGGGGTTTACGACCGCACTGTATGCTCTTGACCTTGTTGTTTGTCTTCGATCGTGTTGTTGTGTTTACGACCACATTGTCACGTTTATACCACAGTGTTGGTCTCTGACCGTAGTCTATTCGCTGGTGTCTTTTCTCTGCTGTTCTGGTCTCGGGTGCTATCAATCTTCGACCACACTGTTGAGACTTACGACCATGTTGTAGTTTCAACCAGGTTGAGCAGCTTTTGACTAGCTTGTGTTTTCTTGCTTTGTTCGGTCTGTTTTCTCGGTTCTCCAGTGAGCTTTCAACCCTAGTCTTCATAGCTAAGTAGCTATTGGAAAAAAAAAGGGTTAAGTGAATACTTGGGGAGATTTTTCTGGCACCATTCACCCCCCTTTGTTGCCTGTCCGGTCCTACACATTCACCAGACTAGCCCGTTTCCTCTTTTCTCCCGTTGGCCCGCTTTCTTTTCCCCACCATGGCCCAATCGAGTCGGCCCAATCACGTGTGTGCTCACTCGTCATGGCCCAGTCACCCCTCTTTCTCTGTCATTTTCACTGGCTGGAGGGCCTGTGGCTCCATATGTTAGCCGGGCTTGGGAGAGCGTTGTGCTTCTTCCCCCATGCTATTGTGTGCTCTCTCTCTCTCTCGCTCGATGGCTCCTCTCGTGTGCACTTGAGGATGCTCAAAATAATTAAGTCACCGTGTCGCTAGTGGACATCAAGTTCCATGCTATTGCGACCTCGTTCCATCACATTACCTCGCCGAGCTCGATTTCTCATGCCATGTTCATGAGTTCTCATGTCGAACGTCACTCCCATGGTGTCATGCTCATGCACAACCACTCCTATAGTTAAGGCATGCCTGAGCACCACCTAGCCTTCACCATCGTGCATGCTACGAAAGCCTTGGCTTGCTATCCCTTTTCCTCTTTGAGCCAAGGCCAATTCGGCTGAACTCTTCCTTCTCCCCCAACTCCGGTTTCTGGTGCCATCTTCAAATTCTGGCTGTTAGAGGTAATCCCCAACCTCCCCATGTGCACCATTAAGGTCACTAACCCGTGTTCTAGTGGGTGATACCCATTCCAACCTTTCCTTCTTAGGAGCAAGGGGAACAGCTCGTCAACTTCACTTACCAAGCCGAGCTCATCGTCGCACCACTATACTCATCACTCGGGTAAGCTTCGGCCTTGGTCAGCTGATCCTATAGCGTCACCATCAATCCCTCTAATCCATGTGTTTGCTTTCCTCAATTTGGTCTAGAGATGCTGGAACATGCTCATCTTTTCCAATGCCGACCAGACCCCTCACAATTGTTGTTCTTGCGTCTCACCCAAAATCTCGAAAAGCCACTTTGCTTCCTTGATATTCATCTCAAAGCTGAACTGTTAGGCTAGCCATTGGACATTCAAACTGGCCACAGTGGCCCAGCCTTGCTAGACCCTTCCTCGTCATCATCGGTCATTGTGGACAGCATGGTACACCACAAAAACTGTCGAGCATGGCTCCTTTAGCTTTGCCCTAGCTCATAGAGCATGAGCCCACCTTTACTTGGAGAATCTAGGTTACAAATTAGAAAGTTCACCGTTACCGGCCATGTCGCCACCGCCTTGCTCACTGCTGGCCCCATCTGATGACCCTAGGTCCCAGAGCCATGCATGAAACGCTTTGGGCAGCCCCATGGACCCCTTTGCACGCCATGTTTTGACCCTTGCATGGCCTCTGTGCCATTTCCATCACCTCACCGCCTAGCACCGCCGCTCACTGATGGCTAGCCACTACTACAACGCACCTCGCTAGGTACTTCTACCTCTACTATCTAGAACTCAGCATGCGCAAACCATTTTGCCCCTTAGCTGAGCACATCAACCCCTCCCTCACCACCGACGAGCATGGTAAGTAGCTACACCGTGAGCTTCTCTACTTTGCTTTATTTTGTTTCACTGACCTATGAATGCCACACGTAAGCGAATTACATTAAGTCAATAATTAGTTAGTTTAATCTAGTAGTTATTAATTAGATAGCTATTGTTAGCATAGCATGTAGGCCCGAGTAGACTAGAAAGTCTAATTAAGCACTGGTTTAGGTTTTGTGTTGCTCGCTTATGGATCATGCGCCCTTAAAACCACCACATAGACCTAGTTGATGGACCCTAGCCACTAACACATGGGTCCTATTCCCTATAGACCACTGCATGGACCGAGTCCATGTGGATCATGACCCTACCTATCAATTTCTCCAATTTTTCGAGTAAAAATAATTAGAAAAGAAATTAAAATAAGTTGGACCCCACCTATTAGTGACTGAAGGTTTTTCTTAAGAAAAATAATTAAAAAAGAAAAGAAAATACAGGCTGACCCCACATGTAAGATATTTGACTTTTCCTAAATTTCTAGTAGATCCAAACTTTGAAAGGCCATAACTTTCACATTTCAAATCCAAATCTGGTGATTTTTGTTTTTAAATTCATCTAAATTCAAAACCTTTCCAATAGAACTAAAATAATAATTTTTGGAGTTTATTCCTATTTTTATTTGAATTTTATTTAAATGTTGTGTTGAATGTGGATATTTGCATATTTATGGACTTTGATGCTTTAGATGCCCCCGTTACTGACGAACAATATCCTACGCTATACAAACTTGACTAGGTAAATTCTTATAGTTGATCATGTTGAACGTAGTTTTCAAATGTAAATATTTTGTTTTCAAATACAAGTGCATGCTTAGTATTGTTATTTACTTATTTACTTAAATGCTATGTTAAATATTAATTGCCTAGCTACACCATGCAATTGATACCTATTATTTCTCTTTTCTTGACTGTTGCTATTCTCTTTGCCATGTCACACTAGGATACTTATAATAGTAATAACTCCATCATTGGTTAACTCGTACTAGATTATTGTTGTGCTTAGAAATGCTTTAGTGGTGAAATGAAATACAATGCAAACATTGCTAACTGGAACTTGAAAACATGACAATGAGATTGGTAATAGGGGTTACCACTGGAAATGACGGTTGTGACTAGGTTTAACCTCAATTGATTGCCTTTGGTAGATCATGAAGGCCCCTTTTTTATTTTCTTTCCGCTACTTTACTGTGAATAATTGCATTTGGCTTGTCAGCTAGCTCTGTAAAACTTGATCAGAAGATCTATTTAAGGATGTCTATGTAATATCAAGTACCCCTTTTATTCATACACATGTATGGATATGATATTTGCCAATATTATATTGTGTGGGTTAGTTACTGATCCAGGGACTAGCACAGAATACATAGAAGATTTGAATTATCAATTCCGAGTCGCTACAGAGGTGGTATCAGAGTCATATCGACTATAGGATAAAACATAGTTAGAATGATAGCTAGTATAAGACTTGATTTTTGGTGAAAGGCTAATTTACTTAAGCAAAAACCTTGCAAAAAATATAGCATATTACTGCTATTTTTTGCTTCCCTTTTCTTAGTATCTTGCTCTTGCCTTATTTTCCTTTTGATTTTCAAAACTGGTTTACTGATCTTTTCCCATTTAAATTCCTTGTAGATGTCAGTGCTTCATACCTACCGAGAACGCATGGGAAGATTTGCTGTAGAACTTTGGAGGCTGTTGCAGACCCTGAGAGGCTATGAGAGGCCTCTATACCATGGCACGAACTGGATAGTCAATGGTAACTAACATGGAGTACGGTGCCACATCAACATCTACGCTCATTAGAACACGTGAGCTAGCCACCCCACCAATACATAGCCAGGAGGGTTAACTTCGATGAAGGTATTCAGGAGACTTCTTGCATTGCCATACTCCATCTGTGCGAAATCCAACGCATTGAGCTCAAGGGATCCGTCTTCTGTTTCCACCCTTATGCCATGGAGTGGGATCAGCTAGCTCAGTCCCAGGACACTTCCAACGAAAGAATGCCACCATCGTTCACCTTGCTCACTTCACGGCTACCCAGGAAGGAGCACTGTAAGTTCACTCAATTATAGCTTATTGGTTCTATTTAGTTTATTAAAATGGCTTAGCTCATTATTAGATACCTTGGCTAAACTATGAATTTGAGCAACTTGACATGCTAAGAAATCCATTTAATTTAGACTCATGCTAATTTGGCTTAGCTTTTCTATATATATGGATTATCATGATTTAGATAGCTACTTCACATAATATGACTTAGTTTAATACTTGTAGAGTTACTTTGGATAATTTTTATAGCTTCTTAAGCTAACAAGAATAAAATACAGTCACTTTACTTCATTCATGCTTTATATTCTTCCATGCATTTTGATGGCTTCATTGTCAAATAGAGAGAAAGATTGGTAAAAATACATATTTAGAGTATGATTTGGAGTTTTTGTGAGAATTCTAAGTTGAAGCTTTTGTATTTTTCTGTGACTTTCTTGATCTTTTGATCTCCTCTCACCACAGCCTAGATCAAATAGAACAATTGTTCTTTCATATGTACCTAGAGTGAGATTTCCCAATTTCTATGGTGTTCAAGCCTTTTGTGATAAACATACTCTATTCAGTGACTTTACTCCATTTCTGGCCCATATGGTCATTTTCAGTCTTTCCAATCCTTATGTGAACATTTTGAGCTTCTTTTTGCAAAATTCCCACCTTATTTCTAAAACCACATCCAATTTGCATTTTTGAGGAATTGCTAATGGGTTCATCAAGGGGGAGATTGAAGGACAATGTGAGAAGGTCCATATAATTGTGTGATGAACCATTGCCAAGTTTATGGAGTTAAAATTTGAAATTTTCAAAGTTTTTTCTTCAATGAAAACTGGCTAGACCAACCTGGGCATGTGGTAAGACTGCCTAGGGCCGTCAGTCAGATCGGCTAGAGGGAGCGGTCAAACAGCCAGTGTAAACTGATTAGACTGGCTAAGGCAAGCGGCCAAACCACCACATGGTATGACCGGGGTTTAGATGCCGGTTGCAATTTCCAGAGAGGGTCATTTGTATTGTGCTTGACCGGTCTAACTAGCCTTTGTTTAGTGGTCAGACCAGTTGAGTCTCTCAAATTGACTTAAGAATTTGGGAAATAGGTCTTGAAATGATTTGATATATGTTTAGTCAGTGTATTAATGCTGCATGAAGCATATTTTGGTTAATGTGGGTCAAGTTGTGAGGAACTTGTGCGCAAAAATCGATTCTTTGGATGTTTAGGGAGGCTTGGAGTCAACCAACGGCGAGGTTGAGGCTATGCTCATGCAAGAACCGAGGCCCAGAATGGTCAAGAATGTCAAGTGAGATAGTTTAGCTTAAGTATGGCATAAGGAGGCAAACAATATTGAAGGGAAGGTTCGAGCGATGGGTTGTGCCAAGTGGTTTGGTCAGTCCAAGTGAGGCGTGGTCCAATAAAACCAGAATGGTAAAGACTTGTCGATGAGTTCTTGTAAGGAAGATGAAGATCGGGTTAAGGCGAGGGTATTTTTGTAGTTTTCCAAATATTGGAAATTTCCTTGGATCAAAACCGCGGTGCTCAAGTGGCACTTAAGAAAGCGGATTAGCTTAAGGAGATGCTGAGAAGATCAAGAGGATCAAAGCCTAAAAATTTAGCAGATTCAGGCTCATGTGCTTTGAAAAGCCTGCATGAGTTAAGCGTGTGAGTAAAACCCATGTTGAGTGGGGTTAAAGGGTTTCCCCCAAATGTGCTAGTGGATAGTATCTGTAGGGTTAGATGTGGTTGGTTGCCTCATCTATTTATCAGATTGGAAATGGAAGCTTGTAGTCCAACCATCCCAACCATTTTCACCCTTGTATTCTAGGGTTAGGGTTAGAAGAGTGAGTATTGTGGCGTGCTTTCTTGTCCTCCAAGTGGAGTAGTTGTAAAACATTTCTCATCAAGTAAACAATAGATTAGTTTTGTTCATCACTGATAGAGTTCTCTTGTTTTTGTTGATTTGTTTTTGATCTTATTAGTTTTGATCTCTTCTCTTCCCTTTTTGATCTTGTTGTGTGCTAAGAATGTATAAGTGATAGAAATGACATATAGAGATCATATCCCATCCGTCTAGTAACCAAGTTTTGTAAGATTTTGAAGTTTCTTGATTGTGCTTAATTTTGGCCTCATCTTGAGTTTTATTGATCCAAGGTTTTTGCTTCGAATCTTTGGAAGATTTTGCTTGCTATGACATGTGAGAATGTATCTAGAGACATCTTGACCATCCTCTACCTAGAGCAAGTCATATCCCAAGTTTTATGTTTTTGTTCGGTTTTGGTGGTACTTTGCTTATCTTTGGAAAAGATATGAACTTTTACAGGGATTCTTACGATTCTTAGATGTAATAGGTTTTTGAGACCCTAGGTAAGGTGTGTGCAAAGTTTCATCTTATCTGACCACGAATTTTGAGAGTTGCTCCGAAAGTTGTTTGGACTTGGGCTGATTTTATATTCTAGTATTAGGGGAGCTGTTAGTCAACTCCATGGCCCGGTCTTACCGGTCAAACCATTGGCTTGCTACTGGTCAGACCGCAAGGTTGCGCCGGTTACACCGCAAAGGAGTCATCGGTCAGACCGCAATTCTATAGCCAGTCAGACTGCCTAGGTGTAAGAGCTTGAATCTTTGATTTTGAGATTGTTGCTTTGTTCTTAACTTTTAAATTTAATCTTCATAGTTTTATATCTACTAGAGTAAAGGGTTTGGAAATACTTGGTAGAAAATTGTGAGGCACTATTCACCCCTATGTTATCATTGCAGTCGTGCAGAGAAGATGAAGTTCTATGCATGTAAGGCGTCACATGGCATATTGGCATGGCAGTACTACTGTTATACAGACTAGGATGCTAAGTTCTAACTACAACGAACAAAGGGTAGCTTTCTCTATAAAAGCTGGGAATGAAAATCCTTTTGTCCAAGACATGAAACTAAATTAAATGGAAGTTTAGTTCATTAAAAAACAAACCTTATCAAAGTATATAAGTTGTCCATAATAAGGAAATTATTCAGGTCATGGATCATGAAGATCTGTGCAAAAAAAATTGAATCACCTCCCACCTGCGAGGTCATGCAAACGCCAACAAAGACGTATGTGTTGAGGAACCGTCGCTGGCGACCAGTCCGATCGATTCCTCTGCTTAGAACAAGAACGAATCAATCACAGAAGACAGAATAATAGATTGAACACAGAGAGGTAGAGAGAACTCCTGGTCTTTCTTTATTGCTTTCAATTGCATCAGATGTACAAAATCGGCCGGTATGGCTCCCTATTTATAGTCTACGGTGGGGTGCCCATATGGGCCAGGACTCCTGGCCTGGGCCCAGGTTTCCTAACACTCCCCTTTGGGCACTCACCCAACACGCTCATGCCTTGTCAAAACTCCACAAAAACCTAGTGGGAAAAATTTGGAGAAAGAATACATAATGCATGTGATGCTGCGATGCACGAATTGCCTCATTAAAAACCTTGGTCGAGAAACTTCAGGAAAACTCGTCAAGAGAAAAAGAGTACAATTCACCCAAATTCATTCAGTCTTCAGGACTTTACTCATTTGGGTATTTAATCTTCAGGATCAAGATTTACTATCGGGCTTGAGAGAATTCTCCCCTTGAATTCTACACTTCTCTAAGTCTCATCATTCCAATCCCTCGCACACACCTTTCAAAGCTAGATGCGGGGAGGGACTTTGTGAACAAATCTGCTAGATTTTCACAAGACTTAGTATGCAATACTTTAATTTTGTCCATCTTTTACAATTCATGAGCACAGAAGAATTTGGGGTTAATGTGCTTTGTGAGATGACTCTTCACATAACCCGTTTGCACTTGTACAACGCAAGCAGCATTATCTTCATAGATAATTGTGGGGGTTTGCACAATGTTCATCCCACATGACTGCTGGATGTGTTGAACCATTCAGCGGAGCCAAGCACACTCTCGTGTTGCTTCATACAGTGCTATGATTTCTGAGTGGTTCGTCGATGTAGCTACAAGGTTTTGCTTAGACGATTTCCATGAAATTGCAGTTCCACCACACAGAAAGTATGCGGGTCTGACAAGTACCCAGCATCTGCACAGCCAATCAAGTTCAGATCTTGATTCTTTCTGTAAAACAATCCAAGGTCCTTACTTCCTTGGAGGTATCGGAAGATGTTCTTTATGCCCTGCCAATGCCTTTTGGTGGGCTCTGCACTGTACCTTGCTAACAGATTCACGACAAATGCAATGTCCGGTCTAGTGCAGTTTGCTAAGTACATGGGCGCTCCCACTGCACTCAAGTATGGGAATTCCGGTCCCAGGACTTCTTCCCCCTCTTCCCTAGGTCGGAAAGGATCTTTTTCTTGCTGTAAAGACCTTCCGATCATCGGTACTTTCGATGGGAATGCCTTCTCAAAGCCAAATCTTTCAAGCACCTTTTGGGTGTAGGTCGACTAATGTACCAAGATTCCTTCAGGGACATGCTCAAGCTGCAGGCCTAAGCAAAACTTGATCTTGCCCAAATCTTTCATTTCAAATTCTGACTCCAAATAGGAGCTTGCTTCTTTTATGTCTTCGGTTGTCCCGATGATGTTCAGATCATCTACATACAGAGAGATTATACAGAATCCATTCTGGGATTGCCGTATAAATACACAAGGACAGTCTTCATTGTTCGTGTAGCCTTTCTTGCAGAGAAAGTCGCTCAAGCGATTATACCACATTCTTCCATATTGTTTCAGTCCATATATTGATTTTCTGAGTTTCACATTGTACAGATTTCTATTTGCTCTGTCTTGGTTCGGGAGAGGTATTTTTTCTGGGACTTTCATATAAATCTCTGAATCCAAGTTACCGTAAAGGTATGCAGTCACAACATCCATCAATTTCATTTCTAAGTTGAAGTTCACTGCCATTTATATCAAATATCTAAAGGTAATTCCACTCAAGACTGGGGAGTAGGTTTCTTCATAATCAACTCTAGGACGTTGAGTGAAACCTTGGGCTACTAGCCTTGCTTTGTATCTCACTACTTCATTTCTTTCATTTCTCTTTCGAACAAATACCCACTTGTGCCCTACGGGGTGCACATGGGGAGGTGTGCGGTATACGGGCCCAAACACCTCTCTTTTGTTCAGAGATAGCAATTCAGTTGCTATTACCTTCTTCCAATTTTTCCAATCTGATCTTTTCTTACATTCAGCGAGCGTGTAGGCTTGGGATCAAGATCGATGATTGTGGTAATTTTCTTTGCGAAGTAGATATCGATATTGACTATTGTCCTATTCAGGGACTCTCCCGTGTGCACATAATTTATAGCTATTTCTTCATGAGTTGCTACTTCTGAAGCTTAACCTTGCGCATCGCTTCTTTCAATTGCGGTGTCAAGTCCCTTTAGTTTTTTGGCTCCGATGTGTGCGCACACATCCATGTCGACGGGGATATTCAGATCCAATATGCCCTCTTCTGGAGGTGTCATACTTGTGCCAGGTCTCAACTGGCACCCCTTCTCATTCTGGGGACTTCAATGACCAGCTGTGATAAGTCCTTATCCTTTTTCGCCGGGCGTCCCCGGTTACTTTGGACTCGAGGAGCCGGAGTTCTCGTCCTTTTGTTTTGAGGCCTCTGGACGGGATTAGGGATACCTTCAATTTTCTTGGGTATTTCAACCCTCTTCGGTGCATTGCGTGTAGGCACATGCGACTTAGTCACGCTCTTCAAATCACTAAAGTGATCAGGCAGTTGGTTTGCTAATGCTTGCAAATCGATGATCTTCTGGACCTCTTTCTCAGTTTCACTAGTGCGCGGGTCATGCGCATGAATTCTCATGGCTTCCCACGTAATTTCCCGACATTTTTCATCAAGGGGTTGATATCCTCCCCCTAATGACGGGAAATTATCCTCATCAAAAATGCAGTCAGCGAAGCGGGTAGTATGCAAATCTCCCGACATGGGTTCCAAATACCTGATTCTGGATGCAGTCTTATAACCAACGTATATCCCAGTCTTGCGGAGTTGGCCCATTGCAGTACGCTGCGGAGGTGGTATAGGTACATAAACTTTGCATCCAAACCTCCTAAGATGAGATATTTTCGGTGGTGACCATTGCGCTAGTTGCATAGGTGAATGGATGTTGTAGGCCGAAGGTATAAGGTTGATGAGGTTCGCTGCATGAAGGACTGCGTGTCCCCAACATGTAGCTGGCAAATTACAATTATGCAAAAGGGGTCGGGCAATAAATTTAATTCTTTTAATTAAAGCCTCTACCAGACCATTCTGGGTATGGGCATGCGGTACCGAGTGCTCAACTGCAATACTCATCGCCATGCAATATTAATCAAATGCCTTTGAAGTAAATTCTCTAGCGTTGTCCATTCTGATGGACTTGATATGATGATCAGGGAACATTCTGATGTGAATGATCTGCGAGATCAATTTTGCAAAGGCGTGGTTTCTTGTGGACAACAGCCCCACATATGACCACTTCGAGGAAGCGTCAATGAGCACCATGAAATACTTGAATGGCCCTGAGATGGGCTAAATGGGACCGCAAATATCTCCCTGCATGCGTTCCAGGAATGCAGGGACTTCATCTTTCACTTCAGAGTGGAGGGTCTAGTAATTAGTTTCCCGGTGGCACATGCAGGGCACACAAAATCTTCCTGATCCTGGAAATTCTTCACATTAATATTATGCCCTTGTGAATTGTTTATTATGTTTCTCATCATCCTAAGACCGGGGTGGCCTAATCTATCATGCTAGAGACAGAAGAGTTCAGAGCTTCTAAATACTGTCTTCAGGACAGTGTACGCTTCAGGCGCCTTAATGTTGGTATAATATAGCCCAGTTTCTAGTGAAGGAAGTTTTTCTAGCACCTTTTCACCATTCTCTTCGCGCTTCATGATGAGCAGGTATTCTTTACTGTACTCTTCTTCAGTCTCAACGTGGAAACTATTGGCGCGAATATCCTTAAAACTTAGGAAAGTTCTAGTCGATTCTGGGTACAATAAGGCTTCTTCAATGACCAAAGTTGTGCCCATGGGGAGTATAATTGTGGCTCTTCCGGAACCTATTATACATGCATCGCTTCTGGCGATTGTCGTAAGGCTGCCAGTGCTCTTACGAATTAACTGAAAATACTTAGTCTCTCTTAAGATGGTATTCGTTGTGCCGCTGTCGGCAAGGCATACTTCTTCCATAGGGCGCCACACGTGTTCTAATATAACATATTTAATTAACATATATTAGAATGCATTCAACACATAAATAAATACGCTAACATCAGAACATATCATGCCATCATAAACTGAATAAATGAATGTATTATTCCAAAATCATCCAACCATTATGAGAAAACAAATCCTAAAGCACTATCCATGCAAGTTCTAACTTGTCCATTTAACACAAAATAAATGACAATTAACGTCTAATGCATTTTGTGCATCAGACGGAATCAACTAGAAAATCATCGACTTCTTTGGCTATCTTTTCAGCAGTGATATTCTCTTCAAGAGAGATCATGGCGGTGGCTGCCTCTAAGTCATAAGGGGGTGCTGCTGCCAGGATGGACTCAACCTCCATCAACTCCGGCAGCTGCTTAGGCTGCTCCCCCTCAACTGCTGCAAAATGGGCTTCAGGCTGCCCTTTGCCATCCTTCTTCTTTTGAGCTTGGTGGGCATCAATGACATGTTGCGGTTCTTTGCATATCCGCGACCAATGTCCGCACTTACCACACTTGTAGCAACCCTGGTTCTGCTGGCCATAGGTCTTGCCACTCTTCGTAGCCTTTTTGTCACTTGGAGTATTTGAATTGCCTTTCTGGGCAATGGACTTACCCTTCTTCCTCCTTCTCTTCATCAAGGGCTTTCGCACCTTGTAGCTCCCCGCATTGGCTTCACGGCCAGCGGAGCTGCCTAGTGGCTAAGTGACGTAATTCTTGCGGAGAAGTTCGTCCTGAGCCTCCACAATCTGCATCATATCAATCAATTCAGCGTACTCCTTGTAGCCGTCTTGACGATAGTTGCGGGCGTATTGTACAGCATTGGGGTGAAAGGTGGACAGGGTCTTCTCGATCTTCTGCTCATCTGTGATCTGCTTGCCACAGAGTTGCAGATTAGTACAAATCCTGTGCAAGGCAGAATTGTACTCCCCGACCATCTTGAAGTCGGCAAACCTCAGTCTGATCCACTCCTGCTCTGCCTGAGGAAGAATGGTGTACTTCAGCCTCTCAAACCACTTCTTGAGTGCGGTACAGAGTGCTAGCGCGCTTTTCTCCACCATATACTCATTCTTGAGAGTAAGGCAAAGGTGGTGCCTGAGAAAATGAAGTGCTTGATCATTCTCCTCAGGTGTGGGTCGGGCGGCATTCAGTCCACCAATCCCAATAGCCGCGCGGAGCTTCCTGGCTCCAAGCACAATCTTGACATCAGATGCCCATGTCAGATAGTTTTGGCCATGCTGGGCCAGCTCCTCGAACTCCCGGTTCGTGATGCCAGTCATCTACATGTGTATGAACGAAATAAATAAGTTTACTTCAGGTAAACATGCATGGAATAATTTACTGTGGGTAAATAAATGGTACAATAGGTTCTCATATTGTTTCATAATTTTCTATGCATTTTCTATTATTTTACTTCTAATTTCAATGATAAAAAGCAATTTAAACAATTACAATTAACCAAAAACAGTAAATAAATATAGAAAATACAGAGAATAAAAATGGCATGAATAAAAAAGCTTCAAATGCTAAAAATAATTCAAAATTCAAATTCCCGAGGCCCTTTTATGCTAGAATATAAAATTTCAGCGAATTCTGCACTTTCAGGGTTTTTACGCAAATTTTCAAATCAGAGAAAAATTCGCGTAATTTTCTGATTTACCGAGGGTTTTTCTGCAAAATTCTGGACCCATACGTGAATCGAAGGACCTATTGGCAATTTTTGGAATTATCGAGACCTCTCTGCAAAAATCGGGACTTAAATTAAAGATTTAAGGGCTTCTTCGTAATATCCCAGGAACCGAAGGATTTTTTTCGCAAAATTACCGGCCCCGCCCACCCCTCCGGCCAGAATTCTCCTCCGGCCCATCGCCCTTTGGCCCATGCGACCTGTTTCCCTTGCCGACATGGCCCATCGGCCGAACAGCCCATTCGGGGCACATCAAGAGATGGGGTAGGGTTTCCCCTACCCCCATTTGCCTTCGGCGGCGGCGGTCAGTCAAGGACTGCGCGCGGCAGGTCAAGGTGCACACTCGGCAGCCGGGAGGCGGTTGCGGGCCGCTGGTCCGAGCGGGTTGAAGTCACCGGCGTGGCGGGCCAAGGCGGGCACTCGGGAGGCGGCTGTGGGCCGCACGGGGAGGCTGCTTCAGGCAGATGGGCGGCGTTGTGCTCAATGCGGGGAGGCGGGTCGGGACCGGCTGGTGCGGCTGCGGGGTGGCTAACGCCGCCGGGCGGGCAGCGCGAGCGAGCGCGCGCGACCGGCTCGGCCGAGCGCGGCGCAAGACGGCTTTGGGCCAGTGGTGCACGGAAGCCAAGGTGCTAGGCGCGCGTGCGGTCTCGAGCCAGTGCTTCCTCGGGTGGCGCACGCATGGTGCCTTCGGGCCGGATTTTTCTCAGGAGGCGCGCGCGGCTTTGGGCCGGCAAGGCGACCCATGCGTGGGACCAAGGGGATTCGGACGGCAGCGCGGCGGTGCCTCGTGTGGGAGGCGATGGTCCGTGCGGGGGCGCGTCGTCCAAGGCGAGTTCCGGTGACAGCGGCGACGGCGGTGCCTCGTGCAGGAGGTGCGTGCTTTTCAAGACCGAGCGGCGGCGTGGTCTACGGCCGGGCCGGTGGCGACCTCTCGGCTTCGGGCCGGGAGACGGCCGAGATCGGCGGCGTGGTCGGGGCCCACGGTCAGCTTCTGGCCAGCGGCGCTCTTTCTGGCGCGGCAGCAACGTCTGATTTTTTCTATGTAGTGCTGTGCATAAACCGAACAAGAAGAACAGATGCATAAATTTTCCCCTTTTTTCGTTTCTAATCTACATTGCAATCAACATCTACCATGTTTCTCAATCTACCGATCGACATTGTGCCGGTGACTTCAGGTCTGCTCGCAGTAGATTAGGGCGGATTTGCACCATTTTTTTCTTTTCTAATCTACAGTGTAATCAACATCTACCATTTGATTCAATCTACCGATCGACATTGTGCCAGCGACTTCAGGTCTGCTCGCGGTAGATTAGGGCAGATTTGCATCGTAGAGATTCAATCTAGAACGCGAAAAAAATGCGAATTCAAAGCGGTCTAGAAAATTCAATCTGTGCTTCGATGATTACCTTCGTTCACCGGAGCGAAGTCGTGCTGATAACGTGTTGAGGAACCGTCGTTGGCGACCAGTCCGATCGATTCCTTTGCTTAGAACAAGAACGAATCAATCACAGAAGACAGAATAATAGATTGAACACAGGGAGGAAGAGAGAACTCCTGGTCTTTCTTTATTGCTTTCAATTGCATCAGATATACAAAATTGACCGGTGTGACTCCCTATTTATAGTCTACGGTGGGGTGCCCATATGGGCCAGGACTCCTGGCCTGGGCCCAGGTTTCCTAACAGTACGTACCCAAAAATAAAAATAAAAATCTGCATTCCAAATGCCGGCCTATGATAAAAGGAAATCTTTTCGAGGAAACGTATCAAGCAGGCCATGTATAACCTTATATAGTTCAGGCTGATTACTATAAATAGGTTCACCCTGTGCGTTAGGGATATCATTATCAGGTTCACGATGGAAGCCAACACAAGCCCAAGCAAGAAGACATGCCTGACAGCGTTCGCTATCCGCCTCACCAAGAACTTCGCTGCTGTGGAGGTCGACACCGATGGCGTCCCAAAGAACCTAATCTTCTTGCCGCTCACCATCTACTCTGCTCTTGCCCTGGTGGATACATTACATAAAATGGAAGCGGAAGTGATAGCAAAATAGAGAGAGCACATCTCGCCATAGGCAAGAGACTAACTGGAGCAAGAGTCTAGACTACTAGAGACTACCCTAATCTCCCCCAACTTCTCTTTCATCAGCTTCTGGGCATCGTAGTACGTGTAGTGACCTTAAATGAACCAAGTTTTTATTAAAAATAGTAAATGTACGCAATATTAATAGCAATGCGGATTCTATCCATATGTTACATGGCTCCACCTACTATATGCTAGTTTTTTATACTAGGGTTACATTCATTTATTATCATCATTGGGTTACATCCACTAAGGGCAAACCAAAATTAGGGTTGCATCCATTTAACAAGTTTTCATCCAACCCACAAAATTTTTTAAATAGATACTAACTTGAATAAGTTCTCATGTCGGCCCTTGACCATTAGCATGACTGTTCGAATAGTTTATACTCTGCAGAGTTTGTACAATTTACTCACAAGAGATAATCAACTTGTTGTATTTTACACATTTTCTTGGACATGTAAATCAAGAAGATCACTATAAGGTCTTTACAGTGCATCACTCAGTGTAAGTTACACCTACTAATGTTTGATCTTAGTGAGCTTATGTCCATCAGCGGCTTAAAACCAATGATGATCCGTGGGTCACTCCAACGGTGCAACCCGCACTGGTGGATGTAAATTATTTAACCAGGTTGTACCTATTATAGAATTATGATTTTACTATTTTTACATTGAGAGATCATCACATGATTTAGTTTTTAGAGTTATCTGGGTGGTGCTATCACAAATCACAAGTTCTCATGCTACATTCGCACTAACTCTCTTACCATCCGTCCAGATAGGTAAAGCAAGTTTTAGGTTTTGAGAAACATAAAGTTAAGTTATCTTAACATACCAGCTATTTCCCTCCAATGACTGCCCAAAACTAGTTTCATCATGAAAAGATGGTGATAGAGCAATTTAATATCCTGGTACTTAAGCAAGACTGAGCATGACACTTAGGTACATCTTATAGCTAGTATGGTTACCTATAAGTTTCTAGAATGACAATGATTATATGATTCAAATATCCAGAGGATGGTGTAATGATAATATAAGGTTTAATAGGCATGTGTCTATAACCTTGATTGAACATATATTTGCATAACAAATAAGGCATGCAATTTGATAATTTAAATAAATATAATTTTTATAAAAATATAGTTTCAATATGATCAAAATATTGACTCGTCTAGCTTACAAGTAGGATAGTTTTGAAAGTCTTGACTCGACTCGAACTGCGGCTCTTTCATCTCTTACACTACTCAGTCAATTGCAATGGAAAGCGAATAAATACACAAACAAACAAATAAATTCAAATAAAAATTCAACTGAACGCCAAATAAATTCCAATGAAAGATTCTATTGCCATTACATACATCTTGAATTTAGATGAATTTAAAATGTGTGACAACATGCTCTCTAAAGTTTAAATTAGCATTAAATAAAAAATAAACAGAGGAGAGAGAGTACTCTCTCACTGATAGGTGGGGGTCCACCAAAATTAATTTGATTTTTTATTTATTTCTCTACTGGAAACGATCACACAAACTGACAGGTGGGGCCCATAGGTTTTAATTTAATTTTGAATTCAATTCTTAAAGGAAAAAGGCTTAGGGACTAACAGGTGGGACCAACACTGTAGAGTATAGTGAAACGGGGTCACTTGTCAGTGGCTCTAAAAGGATTTTTAAATAGATAGGGGCCCATATGTCATAGGGTTAATGGTTAACTTAATAAAATGGGGTCCACGTGTTAGGGAGAGGTTAACTAAACTAATCAATGGTCCTTTTCGGTAAACAAGAATTTAAACATAATCATAAATGTGCTACAGTAGCTTCTTCTCCCACTAAGAGCAACTCCAGCAGGGCCCCTACTTGAGCCCTCAAAACTCAAATTTGAGGGCTTGAGCCAAAAAACGAGCTCCAGCAGAGCCCCTACTAGAGCCCTCAAATTTGAGGAGGCCCTCAAATCACCCTCCCACCCCTCATTCCTAGGGGCTCCCTACTCCAGCCCTCATTTTTCAGCTTTCCTCGTTTTTTGTGGAACATTTGTGCTTTCAATTTAAATTCGGAACAAATTTGAATTTAAATTTGAATATTCGTATTTGAATTCATATTTGAATTCCGAACAAATTTGAATTTGAATTTGAATGTTATGTGATGAAATTTGTGCTTTCAATTTAAATTCGGAACAAATTTGAATTTAAATTTGAATATTCGTATTTGAATTCGGAACAAATTTGAATTTAAATTTGAATATTCGTATTTGAATTCGGAACAAATTTGAATTTAAATTTGAATGTTATGTGATGAACTTTGTGCTTTCAATTTAAATTGAACAAATTTGAATATTCATATTTGAATTTAACAAATTTGAATTTAAATTTCGATGTTATGTGATGAACTTTGTGCTTTCAATTTAAATTGAACAAATTTGAATTTAAATTTGAATATTCGTATTTGAATTCATATTTGTGCTTTCAATTTAAATTCGAATAAATTTGAAT
Organism: Dendrocalamus sinicus; assembly: GCA_036346575.1. Taxonomy (NCBI): domain Eukaryota; kingdom Viridiplantae; phylum Streptophyta; class Magnoliopsida; order Poales; family Poaceae; genus Dendrocalamus; species Dendrocalamus sinicus. The sequence continues at coordinate 23,013,800 of CM070672.1, read as the reverse complement.
ATTCGTATTTGAATTCAAAACAAATTTGAATGTTATGTGATGAACTTTGTGCTTTCAATTTAAATTGAACAAATTTGAATTTAAATTTGAATATTCGTATTTGAATTCATATATTTAAATATTGTCCTCATTGTGAAATTATAAATATTTTATTATGTATTGTGCTTTTGTCCCATACATATGCATATAGTGTGTGAGGAAATAGAGGAATTGAGTAGAGGGCCTGTTTTGAGGGCTCACTGAGTGCAGCCCAGAAACAGCGCCTCAAAAGAGTGAGTCCTCAAACGGAAAAGTAGGACTGCTTTTGAGCCATCTTCTGAGTTGCTCTAAGGGGTGCACAGCTCATCGCATGTGAGAGGAGCCACAGCAGCCGACAAGGAGGACAAAAACAGATTGCTTGCTTTGGACCACACCTCTAGATGAGACGGTGTGACCAAATTCGTTGCACAAGACTCTCGGTGGCGAGCCAAGCGGTGGTGGCACATGGCATCATGGCACTATGGCAAGTACATGTCACTAAAACTCAATTACACACTAGCGCAACATCTCGGGACCAGGAGGGACTCACTGGAGGTAGAGTCGAGGCTCGGGGAGGTGTGGAATGAGTCGGCAGCGTGGATGGTGGTGGTGGAGAGGGCGGCTCGCCGGCATCGCCCGGGATGCTCCAGGCTTGATGAATTGGACGGAGGCATGACAAATCAGCGACGGTGTTGGTAGCGGCTCTATTTACCAAAGCTAAAGAAGAAGGGGTGTGGGGAGCTCTCGGTGACGGTTGGAGTGGTGGGGATGCAATTGAGGGTAGGTGGTGAAGATTCAGAGGCTTTATAGTTGAGGAGGGGAAGGTAGTTGTTGGGGCGGCGTTAATGCCGTGCAGAGGCCGAGGACGGCGCCACCAGCCTACAGCGCGGCACAGTGCAAGGGGGCAAAGATAGCGCTCGATGCGGGCTTGCACGGAGCAGGCGAAGCCATTGCGCAGCTCGGAGACTTCAAAGTGGACGGGACGGCATGAGATCACTGGTTAGGATCACATGCATGGGCATGGTGGGCACGGCTAGCTATGTGGGAAGGCGCGTGGTGCAAACGTGAGAAGAGGGAGAGGGAGAGGAGGGCAAGGTATGGGGAGGTCGACATAGCACTGTTGACGCACAGGGAAGGGAGGAGGCGCACTGCAGTGGCATAAGAATGGGGCAGAAATGTGCACGGTGCGAGCAGCGTGCGTGGGACGCATCCAGAACATGCACGGCAGGGGGAGGGCGTGCACGGGCTAGCATGGGCCAGCCCAAAGGCTAGATGGGCCTAGGGATGGGAAAAACCGGCTGGACCAAGCCCAAGCAAGATTTGGGTTTCCAAAATTTGAAAATCAGTTTTAATTTTGAGTTTGACTTTGATTTGAATTCTTTTGACTTTGATTTGAATTCAAATTAGCAAATTTTATTCAAACACTTTGAACTCCCAAAAATTGAGTGTTACGTGGATCATGAAGATATGTGAGAACCAAAAATCGAATCACCTCACGCCTGCCTAGCCATGCAAATGTCAACAAAGGCGTACGTACCCAAAAATAAAAATAAATAAAAGTAAAAATATATATAAAATTCTGCATTCCAAATGCCGGCGTATAATAAAAGAAAAGCTTTTCAAGGATACATATCCAACAGGCCATGTATATTCTTTCTCCCTTCTTTTGTACACGATATTTTTTATTTTTTAGGGTCTCCGACATATGATATTGATAGCTATTTCTATAACTTTAAGATATCTTAATAAAATTATAATACTATGATAGCATTTTTAACGATAAGTCTAATGATCTATCTTTTATATAGTTAATCTAGATAGATTTGAGTTTATTAGTGGTCAAAGTTTGATAGCACGGATTTTAGGAAGCTAAGTTAAAATTGGCAGGAGGGAGTACATATATATCCTTATATAGTTCAGGTTGATTGCTATAAATAGGTTCACCGTGTGCGTTAGGGATATCATTATCAGGTTCACGATGAAAGCCAACACGAGCTCAAGTAAGAAGCCACGCCAATCTACTGGCGACGGCCTAACGGCGTTCGCTCTCCGACTCGCCAAGCACTTCGCTGCCGCGGAGGTCGATGCCGACGGCGGCCGCAAGAACCTCATCTTCTCGCCACTCACCATCTACACCGCTCTCGCCCTGGTGGCGGCTGGAGCACGGCGCACCACACTGGACGAGCTGCTTGCCCTGCTCGGGGTGGCGTCGTGCGAAGAGCTCGCCGAGTACGTCCGCGGCGTGGCCGAGAGCGTCCTCACCGACAAGTCCGATGTTGGAATAAACCACGCCTGCGTGTGCGCGTGTGTGACGTGCGTTTATCTCTTGGTTAATTGCATGCAGTCAGTTGGAAGATGCATGCAGGTTAGTTGGTGTGCGTGAGTTATCTCTTGGTTAATTGCATGCAATCAGTTGGTAGATGCATGCAGGTTAGTTGGTGTGCGTGAGTTTAGGAGATATGGCTGCATGTTAGTTGCGCCGCTTCAGGTGCAATAAAAGGCTTGTAAAGCTGTGTGTTCCGGTAAGAGGTGAAAAAATAGAAAAATTTGGCGTTGCGTCGCCGGGGCGTTTCGTCGCCTGACAAAAATCCTCGTGTTCTAGTGTTTGATCTTGGGCTAATTCTCTCATTTGGTATCGAGCCGGTGAAGTTCGACAACAAGTCGATGGCGGTGGCGGCGTGCCGCCATCGTCTCCGGCGGCGTCGGCGACCGAAGTCCGCGGTAGCAGCACCGACGTGAGTCATGGTGGAACGCGTCATCAAGGAGTCCAGCGGGTTGGTGGAGTTCGGTGTTGGCGCGGCAAATTACCACGAGTGGGCGTTGGTGATGCGGTGAACTTGGGCGCTCGGGCTCTGGCGTGCCGTGGAGACGGCGGCGTCGGCGTCGCGAGATCGGCTGGCGTTGGCCGCCATCCTGCGCGGTGCCGACGGAGATGCGCTCGGGTCTCGCGGTGAAGAAAAGCGCCAAGGAGGCATGGGCGGCTGTGAAGATGATGCGGATGGGCGACAAGCGCGTGCAGGAGGCGAACGCGCAGAAGCTCCTCAAGCAATTCGAGAATGTGGCATTCAACGTTGGTGAGTCCATCGACGAATTCGCCATGCGTCTCGGCTCCCTCGTTGCGGAACTGCGCGAGCTGGGGGAGAACATCGAGGAGGTGCGCGTCGTCAAGAAGCTGCTTCGCGTGGTGCCGGCGAAGTACAATCAAGTCGCCGTGTCCATCGAGATGCTCATGGACTTGAATACGATGTCGCTCGAAGAGCTGGTTGGACGACTCCGAGTTGCTGAAGATCGGTGCGGTGCCGAGGCGATTGCGGACGGCGTCGGGCAGTTGCTGCTCACCGAGGAGCAGTGGGAGGCACGCCGGCGTCAGGGCAACGGGAGGCAGCGAGCGCGTATGGACTTCGTCAAGAACAGCGGCCGTGCAAAGAGCGGTGGCCGGAGCGACGACGACGACGACGACGCGAGCAGCATGAGCTCGGGTGTAAGTAGGCGTTCGCACCGTGCCAGGCGAGGAAGATGCTACAACTGTGGCGTACGTGGCCACCTCGCTAGGGATTGCCATGAGCCGAGGAAGGAGAAAGCACTGCTCGCCGAAGGCGACGACGAGCTAGCACTCATGTAGGTCGGGCGCATGGGGTGTGTCGTGGTTTAGGGGGTGATTGTTGGAATAAACCACGCCTGCGTGTGCGCGTGTGTGACGTGCGTTTATCTCTTGGTTAATTGCATGCAGTCAGTTGGTAGATGCATGCAGGTTAGTTGGTGTGCGTGAGTTATCTCTTGGTTAATTGCATGCAGTCAGTTGGTAGATGCATGCAGGTTAGTTGGTGTGCGTGAGTTTAGGAGATATGGCTGCATGTTAGTTGCGCCGCGTCAGGTGCAATAAAAGGCTTGTAAAGCTGTGTGTTTCGGTAAGAGGTGAAAAAATAGAAAAATTTGGCGTTGCGTCGCCGGGGCGTTTCGTCGCCTGACAAAAATCCTCGTGTTCTAGTATTTGATCTTGGGCTAATTCTCTCATCCGAGACTGGCGGGCCGCTCATCGCGTCCGCCTGCGGCGTTTGGCACGAGAAGACGCTAGCGCTGAAGCCGGCATACCGCGAGGCCGCCGTCGAGTCCTACAAAGCCGAGACGCGCGCCGTCGACTTCCATAAAAAGGTTAGTACGTAATCAGCAACTCTTGTTATTGGATTTGTTAAATTTTTGACAAATCTGCAGCTTGTTTTGTTAGTGCATGTTAATTGATCTCTCAATCTGCGCAGGCCGAGGAAGGAAGGGAGGAAATCAACAACTGGGTCGCCGAAGCCACGAACAAGCTCATCACCTCAATCCTTCCTCCAGGAACCGTACACTCTTCCACCGGTCTCGTGCTCGCTAACGCCATCTACTTCAAGGGCATGTGGAAGAGACCCTTCACCAAGGAGCACACCAAGGACGACAAGTTCTACCGCCTCGACGGCGCTGCCGTCAACGTGCCCTTCATGCATAGCCGGGAAGATCAGTTCGTCGCTGAGCACGACGGGTTCAAGGTGCTCAAGCTACCATATCAGGTACACTATCGCACCACAGCAGACTCCGACGATGAGGGGGTTGATCGTTACAATAAAAGGGGCCGAGGGGTGCTGTTGCCTCTTTCCTCAGTTGAGAAAAAATCAGACTCCGGCGATGGACACCCACGGTTTTCGATGTGCATCTTCCTGCCAAACGCGCACAATGGCCTGCCGAGCCTCGTCGACAAGATGGCGTCCAGCCCGGGCTTCCTGCACGATCACCTGCCACGGCGGCGCGTCAAGGTCGGCAAGTTCCAGCTGCCCAAGTTCAAGCTGTCCTTCTCCAGCCAAATTAACAGTGTTCTCCAGGACTTGGGGCTTAAAGCCGCGTTTAACCTTGACATGGTTGACCTGTCCGGCATGGTGGAGGGCGGCTCGCCATTGGCTTTGGAGCATGTCTTCCACAAGGCGGTCGTCGAGGTGAACGAGGAAGGCACTGAGGCAGCGGCCGTCACCGCAATGGTCCTCATGCAACTATGTGGTTCTCTCCGCCAGACTCTGGATTTCATCGCGGACCATCCATTTGCGTTCTTCGTAGTGGAGGAGGCATCCGGTGCGGTGGTCTTCGTGGGGCACGTTCTCGACCCTTCGATATCTGTGTAATTTTCGGGGTTCGTAAGAGGAAGAGGAACAGAATGATCCCTATTCCTCCTAGTTTAGATTCTACTAGCCTCATAGGCGCGGCGACACGCCGCGTCAGCTACCGTGTGTACCGAAGTAAAAGATGCGATAATTCGTGAGGAGTTTTCTTAAAAAAAATCGAGGGCACATGTGTATTTTCAAAAAAGTCAAAGGTGTTTTTCGTAAAAAAATCGAGGACCTGTACGTAACTAAACGAGGACCCCTACGTAATTTAGAAAACCGCGGGGCGCTATCCTGCAAAGTATAAAAAATTTCGGTGAAGTGGAGGGGTGTTTTAAAAAAAAGGGGTTTAAAAAAACTGACAGGGACTTTTTCGCGAGAATCATGGACCTTTACGTAATTTCGGGAAAACGCAGAGACTTTTTCGCAAAAATGGTCTCCCGACCGTACCGAAATTCCTGCGCCACGCGCCGGCCGGAGCGCACGTAGGGGCGACGTGGGAGGTCTCTCCTGCGGGGAATCCCCGGGCATAATAGGGGGAGTATGCGGTATACTTTATTAGAATTGTCTTGAGTACAACATCTTTGTATAGGTTTGGAGAATTAACCAAAATCATCTGCTACTATATGTTCCAGTCTCGATTTACTATCCTAATTAAAGTGATCATATTCGTACATGAATGCTCCGCCTTCCGTGCAAGCTTTAAACATATTCTTAAATAAAGGTTGACTTTCATAACTACTTGTGGATCAGGGGTGGTGAGACATTTGGAGGTTGTAAACTCCCGTTGAAGATCAAGATTTTTCTTTGTGGCAGGGCTTTCAGAGTAGATTTGCAAACAGCGGAGGAACTGGCAAGGGAATGAAAAGTTTTCTTTATGTTCAGTGGAGGAGGATATAAATCATAGTTTCTTTGGTTCGTTTTGGACGCGACACACGCCCCGCAGCCACACGGCCCACACACGCCCCGCACGGCCTACGCTCCACAGCCGCGTGCGCAAGTGAAACACTCCCTGCTCGGCGTCCCGTCCTGCCAGACTCTAAACTAGGATTTGGGTGTCTTACTCACCCTAGTAGAAATTCAACTTTGACATAGTAGGACCCACAAGACAAGTAGGCCCCTATCGACCCGAGAATATGTCCTAGGGTTTGGGGCCCACCAGTTATATGGCTATATATATATATACAGTGTGACCAACAACTGCGTATATATTATATAGATAAAGGACCATCGTTATGTTTAGGAAGAATAACAATACCCCTTATATCAGCTATCCCTTTGAAAGATGTTTCAGTTATTGTAAAGGTCCAAGAGTCTATAAATACTCTATATATCTCCCGTGTAACTTGATCTCAAAAAGAAATATAAAGAGTCATCTCAACAGGCAGCGGCATAGCCACCGGGAGAGCTTAGTGAGGCTTGATCCTCACCTCCCCCAGTGGCAATTTTATACATAGTAAAAATAGAGGGAGAAAAAGAGATTAACAAATCCAAAGATAAGCTAAGGGCCTGTTTGGTTGGTGCCTAACCTTGCCATGCCTAAGCTTAGGCAATATGTGGCTGCCACAGAAAGTGTGGCTAACAAAATCGAAGCCACACTTGTGGCAAAGTTTGGCAAGAAACTGAGTCTATGACGTGTGGGGCCGGGTGCTAAGAAAGTGTGGCATGCCACAGTTACGTCAGTGAACCAAACAGCTACCTAAAAACTGTAGCACACCTAACTTGTGGCTAGGCAATTTCTGGTCATGAACCAAACAGGCCCTTATTCTTCTTGATTGAAAGGTTAACAATAAGCATGAAATTAAAGAAGACAACGACGAGGAGGAAGAGGAGAAGAAGTGAAAATCATAAAATTAAAGAAGAGCTAATCAATCAATCAAAGAAAGAAAAAAGTGAAATAATATATGTAAATCATAAAATTAAATGGAAGGAGTAGTGAAAATCATAAAATTAAAGAAGAGATAATCAATCAAAGAAAAAAAGAAGAAAGAAAGTGAAATATATATGAATCTTCTTGAGTCCGAGGATGATAGTGGAGAGCTCGATGAACCTCTGGTTGATCTTTCCTCTGCCGCCGCTCCACGATGATGTGGTTCTGCACGTGCCCTGAAGGCATCGCCACCGCCGAGCCCTCCGTCGTGAAAATGATAAGAACATTAGATAAAGTGTGGAAAAAGATGCCGCCTTTTGTTTCTATTGTCTCGTGATTCAAATTAGCTTAATTTTGGCATATTTTATATGATCTAAATTTTCATTGTCATTCATAATTTTCTATTATATCACTAATTTTGATATGTTTTATACATAGGTGACTTATCGCTACTCCACACTCATGGCGCTTTCTATTATTGAGGTACCTACTTTCTATTTCTCTATTTTTCATTGTTTGTCTCCATCTAATTTATAATTTCTATATGAATTTGAAATTTTATAAGAGCAAAAGACTAATTTTGTGTCAACTTAGTTTAGAGTTATAAATAGTTCAGCCCACTCTCAATCTCATTCCTAGCTTCGCCACTGTCAACAGGTATGCCTCTAGAGGGAGCCCTCACTCAAGAAATCCGTGTATGCCATTGACAAGAGCAAGATGGTCATCTTGGACCCCCAAATTTGTACAAAGCCTTGTGTTACTTTTACTCTCGTTGATGCTGTCTCATAGCACAGCCCACATTCACACTCTCACTTGTGTTTAGGTTTCACATCTATAACACTGCATGAATATAGATTGTGACGAACTGATGTTGGTCACCAGTCAACATGTGGATGGAGAGACAATAGTGCATCAAGGGTTAAAATTTCCGTGCCTTCGTTAGGCCCTGATGTCACTGTGCAAATACTTTTATTCTTTCTGCGCTGTGCTTTCCAACCCTGAAGTAAGCTCGTCTTGAAGCACATGCCTGATGTCCACCGGCTGGAGATCGGAGAAGGTGAAGTTCTATGCATGGAAGGCGTCACATGGCATAGTGGCATGGTAATGCTACTGTTATACAGACTAGAATGATAAGTTCTAACTACAACGAACAAACGAAGGGTAGCTTTCTCTATAAAAGCTGGGAACGTGAATCCTTTTGACCAAAACATGTAACTGAATCAAATGGAAGTACAGTTCATCCAAGAACAAGCACTACTACACAAATCCACATTACAGACGGTTCAGAAACGTCATCACAGACGGTTTTCAGAACCGTCTGAAATTATAGTCGATGATAATCCAAGTTATCACAGACGGTTTTGAACTGCTGCAGTGATTATGCGATATCACGAGCGGTTTGTCATTAACAACCGTCAGTGATTATCGATATCACAGACGGTTTTGTACTAAAACCGTGCAGCGATTATCGATATCACGAGCGGTTTTTAAAAAAATGCGTGATATCGGATAATCCTGAGCGGTTTTAGTACAAAACCGTCTGTGATATCGGATAATCACTGAGCGGTTTTTAATGACAAACCGTCTGTGATATCGCATAATCACTGACGGTTTTAATGAAAACCGCCTCGTGATACTCCAGCAGAATCTATTTCCGTTTATAGCTAGCCTCGGAAATGCTAGCCATGCCCTCGAAACAAGCGGATAATCACGGACATAAACATATACAACTCACACATCTCATTTCATTTCAGATACATTTCACATCTCAATTCATTTCACGGACATAAAACATCCAATTGACAACGCACTTCATTTCACAAACATAAAGCATCCATTTCGCAAATCAATTCATTGAGTTGAAATAAAATATCCATTAACAAATACACAATTGTAAAAGATCTACATCGTATTTGCACTTAGAATTACAATAAAAATCATTCAGGCGGTGGAACTCTCCATCGATCGCATCGACTTTTGACCACAAAACCAAATGAGCTCTCCTCGAATTTTTGCAAAATCCGGCTGTGTCAATGCAGATGTAGAGATGGACGCAGCCTGTCGATAGGAATATCAACGCGCGCATATATAAAACTGACATGTATGAAATAAATGTGGGAAGATTGACAAACCTTAGAATTAGTGATCTTGGTGGAATCGAGAGTAGTCTCATATGGTGGCACATGTAGTATCCACATGTGTTGCCGGCTCTATTGGTGGCACTGCAAAAATATAATGTGTTAAATCAAGTGGCATTACTACTATGTGTTGTATATGATTAATTAATGTGTAGCTAGCGAATACCCGAAACTTGCGATCATGTTTCAAGGCCTTGGCCCCTGTCGTCGAGTCACGTGTTTGTTGAGCGTATGTGGCGAACGACCTTCGTTATTCGAAAAGTTAGATTAGTTATTCGGAAGGAAAGAAAGAGTACAATGTACAATGTATGTACCTATCAGTATTCGAGCGATAGCTGTGTACTTGAATTTGTTCTTACTTAGAGAATCAAGGTATATAGCCTTGTTCCATTTTGGTATAATTACAATTAAAATCCAATGAAAATTCTCATTGTATGGCATAAGAACAAATTCCTTATCTTGGTGAGCCAAAGAAGGCTTTTGTAATATAGTCCTCGACGAAGGATGCATTCTCGATGATGGTATCAATGGCGACCAAGCGTGGGTCCAGAAACCAATTTGTGATTTCGATGATCTAGCCGATCGGCATGAATCTATATATAACATAGGAAAGCAACAAATTGTGACATATATCGGTATTACGTGAGCAGAGACTTTGATTATGCAGACTTACAAAGTCGGATCGAGCGAGTGAGCGTCGAGAGCGTTGAGCGTGAAAAGATGAAATATATCGTCAAAGGTCACCGTGAAGACACAGTCCTGAGCTTCGTGCAAGAAATGTTCCGGCTTGAATTTGACAGCTATACCTGAGCGCCGTTCTGCCTCTGGCTTATTGGACACTTCCATATACCAAAGGTGGAATCTTTGGCAACCAAGTCCTAGTTTTGGAGCTCTTCTGGACTACCATCGGTGAGCTAGCACGAATTTGCGGGCCAATGGCATGGGCGGAATTCGTCATCATCCTTCGTCTTTGATTTGCCACAGCCATTGCCTCGATTGTGGGTCGACTTTATGCTAGTCGACTGTAATGGTATAGACGGTGCAAGTTGCTCTGGCGAGAATAGCACCCGTGGAGATAGCACCGGTGGAGATAGCACCGGTGCAGGTAGCTGTGGTTCGCACTGCCCGTGTAGAGATGGCACCGATGCAAGTTCTTTGTGGTTCGCATTGCACTTCGGTCCCGCCACCGGTGAAGAAGCCTCCAGGAGATGTTGGTTTTGGGCCACTGGATGAATGTTCCAATGGCCTGTCCTAGATTCACGATCTGCGTCGTTGGGGGCTTGATGGCGGGACCACCTCAAAATTGGCATACACACCATCCACATTAACTTTTGCGGCTGGCGCTAAAGCTTGACCGTGCACCATGGCCCCGATACTAGACGAATATGCATGGCCCCAAGAAGCGTACAAGGGAATGGAGCCATATCTCACTTGGAGCCTGCATGTCGTAGGCTCCTACATAACGATACAAAATTAGCTACTCGAATAGGCCTACCAATGGAGCAAGCATTCGAGAGGTAATAATTATTACCGAGGATGTCGTCCACGGGAAATTTGGACCGGGTTTGCGTCGGATTGGGCCGCAGCTACTCGGATGGTTGTGCGGGCTAGCTAGCACAGGAGCGGCGGTGGCGGCCTGCTGACTTTCTGTCTGTTTCCGCACCTCATCTCTGATTATATCAGCCATCGAACCCAGTATCTCCTCTTTAAGAGATGCCTTGAGCTCTTCTCGTAGCTGTGCGTCACGCTCGGCTTTGTTTCTCTTCCTGCGCCGATACATGTCGGAGTCATCTTGGAAACCATGTTTCCAAGGAACGTAAAGCAAGGCCTCTCGTGCGGCCGGTGCTCCTTGTTTCCGGGGCCATGGAGAGCATATCATTCTCCCTTGTTCCTGGAATGATCCGGGGTAGATTGAAAACTCGGCTCTTCCGCAAGAGCACGACATGTCATTTCAATTAAATGCGAAGTTGTGGAGTAATTACAAGCTACGTGGTTCGATCGATATCTTACCAGCGCTCGGTCACTTGCTGGTGCGAAGGGTTTCGAGGTGATGTCCCGATGTCGTTGTAGATGACCTTGCTCTAATCCAATTTCGAGCGGTCGTCGGGATATTGGAAAACGGCGGGCGATGTCCTGTGCAGCTGCCCACTCATCCTCCTTCATCCATGCGCGATTTTACCCGCATACCCAGTGTGCCAAGTCCGTGAGGGTGTGTATTTTTGCTGGAGGGCCTTGTGCGCCACACTTGTACTTTTGAAATCTTGGTCGTTTTCATCGCCTTGAACTCTTCCCATTGTGGTTCCGGGAATGGGTATGTATGAACAGTGTTTCGTCCGTCTCCACGTATTTCTTGACAAGCGTGCTCTTGAAGTTCTTCCATGCTTTGCACGCCGCTTTGTAGGTTTGTTGTTGCAGCGTCGAGATGTTCTTCTAGGAACTTGAGCGATGCCAAAATTTCGGTCCACGACTCACGTTTCGAGTGTCGAGCACGTTCTTCCACGAATTGTATGTGATCTCAATTCGTTCTCGTGCAACTACTCGACCATGGTTCGAATGCGTTCTTTGCTGAGGAAGGATAGGGACCCCGGATGCATTCACCGCTGTGATGATCCGCCGGCCCTCGAGCTTCTTTGATAGCCCTCTTCCTTGGCGTCTTGATGTTGGAGCGGGCGCCTCGTGATGATGTTGAAGAATGCGCGGGTGACATGTTGCTCATTTTGTGGGTCTATTAAGATAAGATGAGAAAGTAATCATATTGAATTGCAAGACAAGAGAGGAGTAGAGGAGGGGAGAAGGGAGGGGTGATATGGACATAGAGAGGGGTGATGTGCCTAATGAATCATCGCTCTTGGCGTCGTGATCCAGAGACTAGAGATGAAGAGAAGGAGTGGGAAGAAGCGGATGCATAGTCGCTCACCGAAGAAGTCGGCTATATCATTTTGCTCACCAAGAATCTGGGAATTTATTTTTTTGAACTTCGTACTAAAATTTCCTTGAATTTTGTAATACTATTACTACAAGGTCTCTAAACAAAGTGCCTATCCTAGCACCTACTTTAGTTGCTAAAACTATAAACCAAATAGCAAAGTCCTAAACAAAGGTCTATGAAGCAAATGACACAAACTGTGTATCCGGTTCATTGAGCAGGAACACTATAGTATGTCACTTGCTTCATTTGCTGTTTTTGTCTAGATACATGGAGCATTTGGGTGGAAAGATCAACTGTTTAAATCAGGCGCATGATCGCCAATTGAAGCATAGCATAGCATCAGAGGCACATCAGAGGCTGCTGCTGTGTCTGAGGAATGCCAAGAGCTGGTATTCAGATGTGTTATGAGAATAAGATTCATAATTTATAGTTTGAGGAATGCCACATCGAAGACCAGCTCTTGGGATTCCTCAAGACACACTGCAGCCTTGGATGTGCCTCGATGCTACGCTATGCTTCAAATTGGCGATCATGAGCCCGACGACACAATGTATTTCTTTCCACCCAAATGGTCAATGTATATTTTGCAATAATCGTAAGATTTCTTTATCCGATACACTAGAAAGAGATCGGGAGAGGAGTAGAGGAAGGGGAGAAGGGAGGAGAGGAGTAGAGGAAGGGGACCCAAATGATTTCAAACTATATACTATGTACTATATACTATATACTAACACAACAAGCAATATGTACCAATGTACACTAAGCAACTACATAAACAATGTACCAATGTAGTATGTACCAAATAGCAAACTAATTAAGCTACTGCATAAACAATGTACCAATGTAATATGTACCAAGCATCAACCTAAACACTAACAGAAGCATGAAGCATCAACCTAAATATGTACTAAACAACTAACCATAACAGTATGAAGCATCAAGCATCAACCTAAACACTAACAAGAAGGCATGAAGAATCAACCCTAAATATGTACTAAGCAACTAACCATAACGATGAAGCATCAAGCATCAACCTAAACACTAACGATAAGCATGAAGCTCGGGAGGATTTGATGACCTTACGGTTTTGGTGACCTTAGGGACGCTGGAGGAGGAGGCGGCGGCGAGGAGGAGGAGGAGGAGGCGGCGGCAGCGGAGGAGGAGGAGGCGACGGGCTCGGGAGGCGGCGGAGGAGGAGGAGGCGGCGACGCAGAGGAGGCGGCGGCGGAGGGGAGGAGGCGGCGGGCCTGGGAGGCGACGAGGAGGAGGAGGCGGCGGCAGAGGAGGCGGCGGCGGACGGAGGGGAGGAGGCGGGCTCGGGAGGCGGCGACAGAGGAGGAGGCGGCGGGCTCGGGAGGCGGCGACGGAGGAGGCGGCGAGGCTCGGGAGGCGGCGGCGGAGGAGGAGGAGGCTGCGGCGGCGTCTTCGTCCGGGAGGCGGCGGCGAGGGCTGGGAGGCGGCGGCGAGGGCTCGGGAGGCGGCGGCGGCGCGGGCTCGGGATTTAGAATGTCGAATAACGCAGCGCTGCGGAAAACCCTAGCGAGAGGGTATATGGGGGCGATTATCACGACGCGTTTTGAGTTAAAACCGTGCGTGATAGTTTACTATCACGACGGTTCTAAACTTAGAACCGTCAGTGATATGTTATCCTGAGCGGTTCTAAATTTAGAACCGCTCGTGATAAGCCTTGCCGGCTGTTGCAATTAAGACCACCAATAACTACACAAATGCATTCATATCAACTACCAAACAAATGCATTCATATACAACACCAACCATTGCATTCACAGTGTATTTCTTGATACATTTTGTCATTCTCAAATACATCACACATTTTCACATATACATCTCAAAATTGACTACATCACACATTTTCACATATACATCTCAAAATTGACTACATCACACATTTCCACATATACATCTCAAAATTGACTACATCACACATTTTCACATATACATCTCAAAATTGACTACATCACACATTTTCACATATACATCTCAAAATTGTCTACATCACACATTTCCACATATACATCTCAAAATTGACTACATCACACATTTTCACATATACATCTCAAAATTGTCACACATTTTCACATATACATTCTTATTGTACTTGCTTATTTCCTTTAAAAATTAGCTCTTCATCATGATCAATGCGTCGTAACTAGTTTCACACGTTGTTCATCGTCGACCCTTATGCCATTTCCAAAAGGAGGTAACTCGTCAAATTGATTGTATTCCTCCTCGTCCACTACATTCTCCACTCCGACAATTCTCCTTTTTCCATGAAGAACTACATGACGTTTCTTATTTGCCGGGTCGGTTACATAGAAAACTTGAACAACTTGATTGGCGATACGAATGGTTCATCTTTGTACCCGACACGTTGGAGGTCCACGGTCGTGACACCGTACTTGTCAACCTTCACCTGTGGGAGATGCACCCAACGGCAGCGAAATAAGGGGATCTTGAAAACCACATAGTCGAGCTCCCAAATCTCTTCTATGAAGCCATAGTACGAGTTTCTCGACCCATCGGTACTGAATGCATCTATGTGGACACATTGTTACGTTAGTGCTCTTAACATCCTGAGACTGCGTATAGAATGTGTACTCATTTATGTCATATACTTGCCATGTCACAACTGTAAATGTCGGCCCTTTTGCCAACCATGTCAGCGTCTCACTCGGCGAGCTCCTAGCGATTTGCTCCTTCAACCATTGGTTGAACCGACGGTTGTGTTGCCTCATGATCCAAACATCCGGCCGCTCCGGATTATGTTGCCGAAGCACACCCTTGTGCTGGTCCATATAAGGCGCCACTTCAGTCATGTGTTGCAACACCGTGAAATGGGCTTGAGTATACATGTCCATATCTGGAGTGATTGCTTTCCTTCCGATAGTTCCGAGACCCTTCAACCTCCCCTCATGACGAGATTGAGGGACACCTATCGGTTGAATCTGAGCCATATAATCGACACAAAACTCAATGACCTCTTCGCTTGCATAACCTTCGGCGATGCTGCCCTCCGTGAGAACGATTCGTGCGTAGGACTTGAGAATTCCATGAACCTCTCAAATGGGTACATGCTACGTGGGAATACGGGCCCGCACATTTTATCTCCCACACAACGTGAACAATGAGATGGACCATGATATCGAAAAAGCGAAGGAGGAAATACATTTCAAGGTGACATAGAGTCATCACCACCTCGTCTGCAGAGCATCTAGTCCTTCGGGATCGATGACCTTCGAGCAATTGTGTTAAAGAAATAACATAGCCTCATGATTGTCTCTCGGACTTTGATCGGCAAAATATTTCTAATTGCAATAGGGAGCATCGTGTCATCGACACATGACAATCATGAGACTTCATGCCATTTAACTTCAAATCTTGCATCGAAACAAGTTTCTTCACGTTGCGGAGTAACGAGACGGAACTTTGACACCATGCAAGCACTGGCACAGTTCTGTTTTCTCAGCCTTGGACAGAGTGTAACACACAGGGGGAAGGTACGTTCGTGCATTATCAGTGCATGTCGGTGCTAACTCAGGCCTGATGTGCATATCAGCCAAGTCAAGCCGTGCGTTGGCGCCGTCCTTTGTTTTATCACGGATGTTCAGTAAGAGACCAATCAAGTCGTCGTACACATTCTTTCTCGTGTGCATGACGTCGATGCAGTGCCGCACATCTAGGTACTCCCAATAAGGTAAGTCCCAAAATATTGATCTCTTCTTCTAGGTGTTCTTCTCATGAGCCCTCAATTTACGTCCCTTTCCGAGGACAACATCTAAATCCTTAACCATATCATAAACCTCGCGTCCCCTTAAATGCTTTGGAGTTGAACCGTCTTCCTTGTCTCCGTCAAATTGTTTCTTCATCTTGCGGTATGGGTGAGCCCTCCGAAGGAACCGGCGGTGACGCATGTAGACGTTTTTACGTGAGTGTCTCAGCCACACACTCTCGGTACCATCTAAACAGTGAGTACAAGCTTTGGTACCTTTTATACTATGGCCCGATAGGTTACCAAGGGTAGGATAATCATTTATGGTGCAGAACAATAAGGAGCGCAGAGTGAAGTTCTCTCGTTTGTATGCATCCCATACCTGCCCCTTCGTTCCACAGTGCTTTTAGATCTTCCACCAACGGTGCTAGGAACACATCGATATCATTCCCAGTTGTTTTGGCCCTTGGATAAGTATCGACGACAAAATGTACTTTCGCTTCATACACAACCAAGGAGGAAGGTTATAGATGCAGAGAGTCACGGGCCATGTGCTATGTCACGCTCATGCTACTGAATGGATTCATTCCATCTGTACTCAGTCCAAACCTTATATTCCTTGGTTCTGCACGAACTCGCAAAACTCCTATCGATGTTTCTCCACTGCGCGGAATCAGCAAGGTGTCTTAGCATTCCATCCTTCTTGCGCTCCTCCGAGTGCCAACGCAGCAGCTTTTTGCCTCCTTTGGATTTGCATAAAACCTTTTCAAGCGGGAATTATAGGAAAATACCATGCCACCTTAGCAGAGGTCCTTTCTTCGCCTCTGTTCCTCGCCATCATCGATTGATTATTACGTTTGTATCGGGATGTGTTGCACACGGACATACATGCATGTTTGCATACTCTTTACTGTAGAGGATACGATCGTTCGG
Organism: Dendrocalamus sinicus; assembly: GCA_036346575.1. Taxonomy (NCBI): domain Eukaryota; kingdom Viridiplantae; phylum Streptophyta; class Magnoliopsida; order Poales; family Poaceae; genus Dendrocalamus; species Dendrocalamus sinicus. The sequence continues at coordinate 22,997,056 of CM070672.1, read as the reverse complement.
GCATGCATGTATTCTTTCTACTTCCATTCCCAACGGACAAAGAACCTTCTTGGCTTTATACGTGGTTTTAGGCAACTCATTTCCCTCCAAAGCATGTCGCTAAAAGACCTAGCAGCGCCGTGAAACTCTTGTCGGACCAACCGTTGCTTGCCTTCAATTTCAACAGTTCAAGCACGCCCGACAACCTCGTGTACTTGCAGCCCGTGTACAAAGGTTTCTCTGAGTCCTCCATCAAGCCACGGAATTTAACATACTCTCTCTCATCATAATTCTCTTCTACATCGCGAAGCATCTGATCCAGATTATCATCGCGCAACCTATCCGAATCCGAGCCACAATCGACATCAGCCGGCGGCATGTCATTCACTTCACCTGCGATGTCATCCGGGGGCATATCATTCACTTCACCGGCGATGTCATCCGGCGGCATATGATCATTCACTTCGCCATGACTGGTCCAACACGTATAATCCTTTTTGAAACCCCTCCGAATCAAGTGCGCTTCAATTTGCCCTCGGTTCTTAAACATCTTCAAATTCTCGCGGTCAGTGCATGGACAGCACATATATTCCACCCCCTTATTCAACATATCCTCCTCGGCGGCTCTTATAAGCGAAACACCATTAATGTACTCTTCACTCACACTGCTCATGCATACATCCAACTTCGGTCCTCGTTACGTACATATATAACAACTTAGTATTAAAATCTAGAATAACTAATTATAACTACATATATATCGCCACATTTATTATATTGAGACTTAATTTCTAGCTCAATTCATATTACAAACACAATAGCTATTATATAACCAACAATTTTGCAAATTAATTAACCATCTTCAATAACCACTCATGGATTACTTACACCTAAATTGTAATGCAATTAAAAATAAATAAATTTCATTACTAACCATATCTCAAAAACCAGAAAGTCGAATCTTAATTCAAAGCTCAATCTCTGCCTCTTCCCACCAAATTAATCGGCACGAAATCGCTCTAGCTTCCTCCCGAGTGAAAAAGTGCGCAGCGTGGCTATATCTGGATCGAAATGAAGACGATGCGGTCTGAGCAGCGCAATAAATGCCGTAGTCATAATCACAGACAGTTTTTAACTAAAAACCGTCTGTGATAATAAATTATCACAGACGGTTTTTTTATAAAAAACCGTCTGTGATAAGCTTCGTACCAGAACGCTTTCGCGCGTGTTCGATGCCAGAACGCTTCGTGTTTCGATCGTCTAATTAACGTCTCTCGATCATTATACGAAGCGTCTATATCATTAATGTTTGGGTATACGAACCGTTTGTGCTAAAGGTTAAATATGCGCTCCTAATCCAGGTCTCTTCTACGTACGTACAATACAATATACAATACAACATGGCTTCTACTACTGTTCTTGTGATCATCTCCTTCCTCTCATCTGATCATCTTCTACACAGGCGGCCAGCAATTTGCATCTGGAGCAGCTTCTCCGCACCCGCCCTCTCCTTCCCGACTTTCTTGCATCCGTCGGCTTGACTCGATCCTCCGCCGACGGAGGGCGTCTCGCGCCGCTCAAGAAAGGGAAACAGCCCTCACCCCGATTCTTCTCCACAATGTGCGCAATGCGGAAGAAGCTCTACACGCATTGCGAGACCGATAGATAGCCTTGCCGATCAAGCGGCGGCGATTCGAGGAATCTTTTCATGCTATCTGTACAACATTATGGATGTTGCGATCATTTGCCCAGCTGCACGAGGAAGTGCCGAGGACAAGGGCAATCTTAACGGCGTTCGAGAATTTAGCGGTTGATCCTCCAAGTCCCCAAGTTGAAGAAGAAGCTACGAAGCCCAAAAGAATACAACTGGGAAACTCTTTACAATGCGACTTTTGTAATAAATTTGCCTCTAATTGAAATTAATAAATTTGCCTTAAATTTGTGACCTCTTCTCTCGATAGTTACGTAGTTAAGTTATTAGAAGCAATGTGTACTTATATATTAACCTCGATCTAGATTATGACAGACAAAGGACATCACAGTGGTTCTTGTGAAAACCGTCATGAACATTCCTGACGGTTCTTAACAACAACCGGCTGTGATAGTCGACACAACACGAGCGGTTTTAATAAAAAAACCGTGCGTGATAATCCCGCATTAATAAAACCGTCAGTGATATTCGATATCACGAGCGGTTCATCGAGAAGAACCGTCGTGATACTCCTTTTTCCCGCCACAAATACCACAGACGGCCTTCAAATTAAAACCGTCTGTAATAGTGTACATTACAGACGGTTTCACAAAACCGTCTGTGATTTGGCGTCTACTATTAGCCTTTCTGTAATAGTGAAGCTTATTAAAGTATAAGTTGTCCACAATAAGGAAATTAACTATTCAGGTCATCGATCATGAAGATCTGTGAGAACCAAAAATCGAATCACCTCCCACCTGCCAGGTCATGCAAACGCCAACAAAGGCGTACGTACCCAAAAATTAAAATAAAAATAAAAATCTGCATTCCAAATACCGGCCTATGAGAATAAGAAAAGCTTTTAAGGAATGGGTGTGTGTATGTATATTATAAATAACAGTGGCACTATGGTACTCAAGCTTCATGATTGAAACTTTCCATTCATGATTAAGTGAGAGACCATGTGGAGGTATCCCCATACTTGTGATGAGTAATTGACGCTTGAGTTAAAGAGTTTGAGTTTGTTTTGGGTATTTCATGCTTAAGTACCTTCTACTAATGCTAACGGATGTTTATGCTGTTTTGAGTGGTACTATGTGATGTTTTCTTGTCTGTGATGGCTGCAGGACTTTGAGACTAGGTCGTGGTGAGGCATGGATGGCCGGACTAGGCACAGGCGGTGCTGAGGTCAAAGCGGTCGGGAGATGCCGAAGACGGCGAGGACTCGAAGTGGTTGCGAGGCATGGACAGCAAGAAAAGAGAAAGCTTCCAGGAAGGTGCGGCAGGGGATTTCGGTAAAATGCGCAAGGATGCAAAATGGAAGCAGATTCAGTTGAATCTGTTGGGAAAAGATTCAAGAGTGCTTGGTAAACTAAATCTTGTAGTTCAGCTCTGTATGTACCCTCTTTTGAGTTCATCTCTGAATTTATTTTTGTTACTAGCAATGAGGTATCTTGGCACTGAAATTTCTAGTCCTGAGGTCATGATTTTGCCTTGAGAAAAGTTGCATGGTTGGTTGTTACAAGAATCTGAAGTTGCTCTAGTTCTAGCTCTTGTAGATTTTGCGCTCTGTTCTGTTGCCAGCAAAAGTCTTCTGTTGATGGTCAATTTCTGTCATTCAGTGAAGCAATTGTTTCTTTTGAAGATTCTTTTGACCTCAAGATAATTCTCAAGAAGTTGGTCAGCTATTTGGTTTAAGTTTTGTTTCTCTAACCTGAGAAGCAAAGCTGTTGTTTGATCTTCTCCCTGCATGTTACTTCCTTACAGTATTCACTGTTTCAGTCTTCGGCAAAAACCCATTTCCTTCTCTTACTGAAAATGGCCTCTGTTTTCAAGCCCTCGGTAAGACCGCTAGGGTTAAGCGGTCAGACCGCTCGATATATGGAGGTCAGACCGCTCTGTTGATGGCGGTTAGACCGGAGTGCAAATGGCGGTCCAACCACTCGGCCACCGGCAGTCAAACCGGCCACAGCTCATCGGTCAGACCAGCCATAGCTTGGCGGTCTGACCGGCCTTGATATGGCAGTCAGACCGGCCTCATGCAGACTGTGTTCACTCTCTGGTCTGACTCTTATTCTTGGTCTGCTTTTTGCTTTTTGTTTCAACTTCCAGTGAGCTTTCATTCTTCTTCATAGCTCCTATAGCTATCGGAGAAAAAGATATTGTGGATACTTTGGGGTGGTTTTTGAAGGCACCATTTACCCCCCCTATGTTGCCATTTCCGATCCTACATTAAGAATTTCTATCCATGATTGATTCAGCATGTTCATCTAAATCAATGACTTTCTTTCCAAATCGATGCCTTTTCGAATTAATAAATGTTAATGGCTTTGCCTAATATATTATATATCATTGCAATTGCACGCATCTAAAAGCAATCCAAAGGCAGAGAAACTTGGTGTCCAGACACCATGGTGCCCCATTTCAGCGTGCTATATATATAATATTTAAATAAAAGAGTTGATGGTAGTAATTCACCATCTTCTTTGACGATTTGTAGTTGAAACCATCTGTGATATAAGACTTATCACAGACAGTTTTAACTAGAACCATTTGTGATATTTCAATATCATGGATGGTTCATTGTTGAAACCGTCTGTGATAAATCTTACATTACATACGATTTCAGTTACAAACTATTTGTGATAGTAGAAATCATAGATGGTTTGTAGTTGAAATCTTCTATGATATACTTTTCTATTCACAAATCTATTTCTATTAGTTGGCTAGCCTCAGAAAATGCTAACCATGCCCTCTAAAACAAACATATCAACACAGTATATATACATCTAATTCACATTCATTCATTTCAGAAAGAAGAAACCCATTTTACAAATTAATTAACTGAAATGAAATAAATTGTTGATTCATGAACAAATACATGTACACATGAATAATTAAGCTCAATCTTATCCCAGTGAAATTTGTTATACATTGTGGAATTCCCTATCTTCTTTTATGACTTTAGACCACAAGAAGTACACACACTATCCTCGAATCTCTAAGAGGTCGGGCTGTTCTAACAGAGTTGTAGCGATGTACAGATCCTATCGGTAAGAAGATCAATGTCATGCATACATATGTATATTGATGAGTATGAAATAATTATCTTAAGATTTAGAAATTAACCTGAGGATCAATATTGATCTTCGTGGAATCGACAAGTAGTTGTATATTGTGGCAAACATAGAATTCACACGTGTTGCCAATCAGTTGCTTGTGGCACTACAAAAATAGAATTTGTTAGTTCGACAGGCATTACTACAAAATGTTATATAGGATTAATGTGTACGAGAAAATGACGAGAAATGTAGATCGTGTCACAGGACATCCATCCTTTTGGATTTCCATACCTTCACAGCCTACGTGGCAAACGACATATGTAATTCCAAAGAAGATAGCCTTAGTCATTAGGAAGGAAAGACTGCAATAGAGTTATCCATAGAGGAAATGTGTTTACCTATCGATGAATTGTTGGACAACTATGATGTCAGTTTTTGTCCTCTTTAGGGAATCAAGATATATTATCTTGTTCTATTTTGATATAATTACAATTAAAATCTAGTGGAACCTACATAGGTATGTTATGATCATTAAATATAATTCCGTGTTGCTTATAAAGTACAAATTAACAAGTATAGCCATTAGTGCAGCACTTACCCCTGGTTATAGGGCATAAGTATGAATGCCTTATTGTGGTAAGCCTCCAATGCATTCGTGATGCAATTCTCGACGAATGATGCATCCTCATTGATGGTATCCATGGTGACCAAGCGTGGGTTGAGAAAACCAATCGGTGATTTCGTTACTTTGGCTTTAGTCACCATGTATCTATATATCTACACACACACAAAGAAATAAGTTATATATGACATTTATCGGTATTACATGAATGTAGACCGTGATTGTAAACACTTACAGTGTCTAGCATCGAATGAGTAAGGCGTCGAGGGCGTTGAGTGTGTAAAGATCAAATAAGTCCTCGAAAGTAACCGTGAAGACACAGTCATGAATATTGTGCTAAAAATGATCCGACGTGAACTTGATAGTGAAATCTAAGCGCCGTTATTCCTCCAGCTTGTTGGCCTGTTCCATGTATCACGTATGCAATCTCTGGCAAGCCAATCCTAGGGTTAGGAGGCACTCTTTTAGAACGACCAATGGCTTGCCTAGCATGAATTTTTAGGCCAATGGCAAGTAGGACATCTCATTATCGGTCTTCTTCAGTTTGCCATTGCCGCCTCGGCTATAGGTCGACTTCACAGTAGTCGACCAGGTATGAGATGTAGATGCACAGTGCCCTTGCTGCGTCTATGCAGGTAGCTCCGGTACGTATAGCCCTAGCGGACTTGGCACCGGTGTAGGTAGCTTTGGTGCTAATCGCTCCTGTGGAATTGACACCACTGTAGAAAGCTCATGTGGGCTTGGCATCAGTACAGATAGCTCGAGTAGACTTGGCACCGGTGCAGGAGCCTCCAGGCAGATATCCCTCTTGAGCCATTAGATGAATGTTCCAATGGCTTGCCCTAAGAGTCATGACCTTGTCGTTTGGGGATATCTGCAGCGGGATGACCTTGCAATTAGCATGAACACCGTCCACATTCACTTTTGTGAAATCTGGTGCTAAAGATACACCGTGCACCAAGGCCCCAAGCCTGGATGGATACGCCTGGCTCCAAGCAGCCCACAGGGCAACTGAGGCATATCTCACTTGGAGCTTGCACTTCGTAACGATACAAAATTTGCTACTCTAGTAGGCCTATCAATGGATTGAGAATTCCAAAGATAATAATTATTATCAGGATGTCATCAACAGGAAATCGGTGGTCATTCTTTGAGGTAGGGTTGCATGTGCAGCTACTCCGACGGTTGGGGGGCTGCCTACCACAGGAGTGACAGGGTCTTCCTTTTGATTTTTTGAGATGCCGTATCTTTCCATCTGATTTCTGACATACCTTTGCATCTCATCTCTAAGTGATGTTGTAATGTCCTCTCGTAGTCGTGCCTCACGCTCGGCTTTGGCTCTCTTCCTACTCCGGTACGCTTAAAAGTCCTTTGAAAAACCATATTTCCATGGAGCATAAAGACTAATGCCTCTTGTGCGACCCGGGTACTCTTTGTTTCCCAAGGCCGCAGAAAGTATATCTCTCTCCCTGATTGCCTGGAATGAACCTTCAAAAGATTCTACACTCAGCACTTCCTGTAAGAACCCAACATGTTATTTCACTTCCTCTAAAGTTATGGAATAATTACAAACTAGGTAATTCAATATCTTACCAGGCGGTGGGACACTTCCTTGTCTGTGGGGTTTCGGAAGGAGATGGCCCCCGACAACATGGTAGATGACCTTACTTTTATTCAGTTTCGAGCGCACTCATCAGGGATACTGCGGACACTTTAGTCATGTGTTGCAAGACTGTGAAATGGGCTTGACCATACACATCCATATCTAGAGTGATTGGTTTCCTTCTGATAGTCCCGATACCCTTGAGCCTCCACTCATGATGAGATCGAGATACACCTATTAGTTCAATCTGAGTCATGTAATTGACACAGAACTCAATGACCTCTTCAGTTGCATAACCTTCGACGATATTGCCCTCCGATCGAGATCGATTCTGTACATAGGACTTGAGAATTCCCTTCAACCTCTCAAACGGGTACATGCTATGTAGGAATACGGGCCCACATATTTTTATCTCCCATACAATGAGAATAATGAGATGGACCATGATATCGAAAAATAATGGAGAAAAATACATCTCAAGATGACATAGAATCATCACCACGTCGTCCTGTAGAGCATGTAGTCCTTCGAGATCGATGACCTTCTAAGCAATTGTGTTAAAAAATAACACATCTTCATGATTGTCTCTCGGACCTTGATCGGTAAAATATTTCTAATTGCAAAAAGGAGCATCTGTGTCATCAGCACATGACAATCATGAGACTTCATGCCAACTAATTTCAAATCTTCCATCGAAACAAGTTTTTTCATATTGGCATAGTAACCATATGGAATTTTTACACCATGCAAGCACTAGCACAGTTCAGTTCTCTCAGCCTTGAACAAATTGTAACAAACAGTGGGAAGGTAAGTTCATCCTTTATTGGTCTTTGTCGGTGCTAACTCAGGCCTGATGTCTATATCAACCATGTCAAGTCATGCGTTGACATCATCTTTTGTTTGTAACGAATGTTCAGTAAAAGATCAATCAAGCTGTCACATACATTCTTCTCTACATGCATGATATCGATGTAGTGGTGAACTTCTAGGTGCTCCCAATAAGTCCTAAAATATTGATCTCTTCTTCGACGTTCTTCTCACGGGTTATCGATTTACGCCCCTTTCCGAGCACAACATCTAAATTCTTAACCATATCATAAATCTTTTTCCGCTTAAATGCCTTGGAGCGGAACTGTCCTACTTCTCTTCGTCGAATTGGTTCTACATCTTACAGTATGGGTGAGCCCTCTGAAGGAACCTACGGTGACATATATACATGGTTTTGCGTGAGTGCTTCAGTCACACACTCTCGGTATCAACTAAACAGTGAGTACAGGCTTTGGACCTCTTTTGTACTCTAGCCCGACACGTTAGTAAGGGCAGGATAATCATTTATGGTGTAAAATAACAATGAGCGTAGAGTGAAATTCTCTCGTTTATTTTTTTGCAGGTGGTTTGTTAGTAAAACCAGAGTGGATCTTTTGCATGGAGTTAATTTTATTTTCTACTGATGTGTCATTTCCATGTTACGACATTGCAATTTAACTGAATTTTCCCTTTTTGTTCTTTTGCAGGTGGTTTATCATGTCCTACATACACGTCAACCCGGAGTGGATCTTTTGCATATCTGAGTTTGAATGTGAACTTGATTTCCATCGCTGAGCATGTAAGCCCTAGCAAGCATATGAGCTTTAAGCTTGTAGAGTCAGAACCTTTTTTACGTACTTACATTGGTACTAGAATCTTGACATATTTGGTGATTGATACTTATACTGGTCCGCAAGTCTCTCAATGATATTTCCTGAAAATAACCCTCAAGGTGAAAAATACTGCCATTATGCCGGATTATACATTCTTATTTCAATTAAATGAAATAACACCCATCGATATTATGTGCTTTGTATAATGCCAATTCACCATCTCACTTGTCATATCACCTCTGTGCAGGATTGGGGATGGTTTCTGTGCTTTCACCATCTCCGACTCTGGAGGTTGGCAATGTCACTGATAGGTCCCACACATGACATGTTTACTAAACAACACTACCAATATGCCTCGACAGTTGATGCTTAGATCTTTGCAAAGACTGCTACCTAAGCATCTAGATTTGTTTTTGTGTCTTTTGAATTGTAATCATTACTGAAAGTTCAAAGATAGTTGACAGTGATACTTATGTGTCCTAGTGTTATATGATGATCAAGACTTGATCGAATGTGTGTTACTTATCAGTTGGTGCAAATAAAGTGCCATTGAAATGTTTTTTGACCAATAAAAAGTGGCCGTTTAATAAAAAATGGTTGTTAATACTCAAAGGTGGCAATTTTCATGTTTGTGATGATGAAATAGGTGATGGTTAATACTAAAGGGTGGTCATTAATGCTCTAGCATTGGCCACTGCTATGTTAGCAACGATGTTAATACTATGTTAGCAACAACATTAATACTACAAAAGTGACCCTTGTTGATTCATAATTAATGATGACACATCACCCCGCCGTTAAAAAAATAACGACGAGAAATTATACGTTGTTGTTAATAACAAGGTATACAATTTGTATATTAGATTTTACAATTGGATTCGCTTTTCTAATTTTTTCTTGAAGATTTCTTCTCATGTTAGCTTGCATGTTTGTCTAGCTACAACAACCTCTAACATCAGATTTTGTGGAGACAAAACGGGAGACTGACTCATTGTAGTACTTATTTCTATAGTTTAGGTTTCTATTGCAACGCACAGGCATAGGACTAGTATCCTTATATAGTTCAGGTTGATTGCTATAAAGAGGTTCGCCCTGTGCGTTAAGGATATCATTATTAGGTTCTTGTGGAACCCACACTATTGCAAAAAAGGTCATCACAGACGGTTCAAAAATATCATCACAGACGGTTTTGTGAGCTGTCTGAGTTTATGGATCAATAATGATATGAGGTAATTATGGACTGTTTTTGAACTGTCTGTGATATGAACTATCATAGACGGTTATTAACTATCACAAACGGTTTTTTAGTACAAACCGTCTATAATATGTGATGCATCACAGACAATTTCAACTAAAAATTATCTGTAATATTAAATTATCACAGACTATTTGTACTTGAAATCATCTATGATATCTGATGTATCATAGATAGTTTCAACTACAAACCATCTATGATATTAAACTGTCACATATAGATTTGTAGTTGAAATCGTTTGTAATTCATAAAATATCATAGACAGTTTCTATTAGAAACGTCTATAATAGTTAACTATCACAAATAGTTATGAGTTAAAGTCCTGCCATAAAATCTTGTTCTTCAACGGGAGTTTACAACCTCCAAATGTCTCACCACCCCTGATCCACAAGTTATGAAAGTCAACCTTGATTTAAGAATATTTTTAAAGCTTGCACGGAAGGGCGAGCATTCATGTACGAATATCATCACTTTAATTGGGATAGTAAATCGAGACTGGAACATAGCAGCAGATGATTTTGGTTAATTCCCAAACCTATAGAAAGAGGTTGTACTCAAGACAATTTTAATAAAGTATACCGCGCAGACTCTAAACTAGAAGGAACAGGGATCATTTGGTTTCTCTTAGGGCACTCCCAATACAGAAACTATGAGATAGTTTCTATATTTACCAATTAATGTAGATACTACCCATAGAAACTATGCTCCCAATGGATAGTTTCTACAAATAAAATTTTCATCCAATCATCTATCTTCTCTCTCCTATCATCTACCTATCACAGCACTTTCTATCTTGGTTCCTGTGTAGACATGGTTTCTACATAAGAAACCATTTCCTTATCTCTTCTCCTTAACGCCAATGACACATCAGCATTTTGCTTACTTGACACCTTATTTAATGCCATAGAAACCATCTATAAGGGCATCCGCAATGGTAATAGCTAGTACTAGCTATATAGTCAGCTGACGTGGAGGTGAGAGACAAAAGCAAATACTATTTTATACTGTTGGACCCACATGCTCCTCTCTCATGTTCTTGGACTACGTGAAATAGATCAGCTATTTGCTCGTCGCTAGTGACTACTCTCTCTCCTACTTTTTCCTTACCACATCAGATCTAGCTAACTAAATAGCCAGCTGTTGGAGACGCCCTAATTTCTGCATTAGGAGTGCTCTTACAGCCTATGCAATTATTTCCACACCGGATGCCTCATCTACTACGAAAAACGCAAACGGATGGTCTGCGATGAAATTCAGACTTGCGGCAACAACTTTTATAGTATAGGATTAACAACAAATCAAGTAAAATAAAAGGTGAACAAAACTGATTACTTATTTGATGATAAGATTTTATAGTTACTCTACTTAAAAGACAAGAAAGCATATCATAATACTCACTCTTCTAATCTATTAAAATAGATGAGGCAATCAGTCATGTTTAATTCTATAGACATTATCCATTAGCATATTTAGATGAAACCCATTAATCCCACTCAAGTGGCAACGAGCCGAGCCCGGCTCGGTTCGGCTCGTGAAAGCTTGGTGGAATGAAGGCTCGGTTCGGCTTGGCTTGGTTAGGATATCAAGATTTTTTGTGGGCTCGGTTCGGCTCATGGTGCAGCTCAAGCCAGCTCGAGCAGGCTCGCGAGCCAACAACGTGAAACCAACAGAGAAGACGAAGGCACGGCAAGCCGGCGGGAGCAAGCGGCGATGTGGTGGCGGACGGCAACAGAGAACCGCAAGCAGCGGCGCAACCAGCCCAACCCTAATCCCTTCGCCACCATCCATCAACCACGATGAGGTAAACCCCACAAGATTCACATCAACATACTACATTCATCCAGTATAGCCAACATTGAACTAGAAACCATAAGCCATTCATCCTCAATAGAGCACATGGGACCAAGCCAAGCATATCACCAGAGGTAGAAGAGGGAGAAGAGGTTTACCGAATAGGCGGCGACTGCGTCGACCATCGGCCAAGCCACCTCGCTAGCCGCCACCGGTACTCCCCCGGCGTACGGGCGACAGCTAGCCGGCGGTGGTCAGCCGAGGCCACCCGCCTCTCAACCTATCCATCAAGCAAAACCACACAAAAATAGCAAGCCAAAACCAATAGATCGGGGTGAGAGATGGGGAAAAAGCACCAGATCGACCGGATCTGGCCGGGGTTCACCAGGCGGCGCCGAGAAGCAAGGAGGCGCGGGAGGCGGCGCCGAGCGGCAAGGAGGGAGCGGCCGGGCCGTGACTCACCAAGCAGCGCCGTCCGCCGATGGGCAAGGAGGCGCAGGAGAGGGGGAAGCCGCACCGGTGCGACACAGCGGCATGAGGAGGAGACCGGAGTAGAGGCTGGAGACCGGAGTAGAGGCCGGCGCGGAGGAACCGAAGAGAGGCGCCAGGGCAAGGAAATAGGGAGGGCCAGAGGGGGTGTGCGGCGTGACCGCGTGAGCGGAGACGCCGGAGAGACAGGAAACCGAGAGGGAGAGAGAGTCGAGTGAGTGACTGAGTGGGGGAGGCCGGGGGCCCGGGAGTGGCATCGGGCCATCGGCAGTTGGGCTGAGCCGATCTGGCTCGCGAGTTAGCTCGGGCTCGGCTCGTTTAGACCTCGAGCTTTTTTGCTGGCTCGGCTCGGCTCGTTTCATTTACAAGCCGAGCCAAGCCTCCACGAGCCCGAGCCGAGCCCGAGCTGGCTCACAAGCTCGAGCTTTTTTGCCAGCCCTAGTCTGCGATGAAATTCAGACTTGCGGCAACAACGTTTATAGTATAGGATTAACAACAAATCAAGTAAAATAAAAGGTGAACAAAACTAATTACTTATTTGATGATAAGATTTTATAGTTACTCTACTTAAAAGACAAGAAAGCATATCATAATACTCACTGTTCTAATCCTAACCTAGAACATAGGATGAAAATGGTTGGAATAGTTGCCTTGCAAGCTTCTATCCCTAATCTATTAAATAGATGAGGCAATCAGTCATGTTTAATTCTATAGACATTATCCATTAGCATATTTAGATGAAACCTATTAATCCCACTCAACATAAGTTTTACTCACATGTTTAACTCATACAACCTTTTCAAAGCACATGAATTTAAATCTGCTAGTTTGTTAAAGAAAAACGAAAAGATCAATTCTTGCATACGAATCAAAGAACTCCGAACAAACTGCAGCAAGCAATATCCTTTCCACCGACCAAATCAAGATCAGAGGATCCTCGAGAGAGAAAAAAAGGAAGAAGCAACCGCAACAATGGAAAGAAAGAATGAAGCTTTCACCTTCCCACCAGAAAGCATCTGAGGGCGAGTCGACGCCCCACCTAGGCCAGCGGCGACGTGGCATGTTTCCGGGTGGACAGGCCTGGCTTAACCAATTGGTTGCACAGGTTGCAAGCGTCTTTTGACATGCGTTTCTTAGATTAAAAACTAAAAATAAGCAGAATATATGTGTAGTGGTAAAACACAACTATTTCACACTTAAAAGTAGCAAATCTTCAAATCAAGACTTAAAGATGGCAAAATATAAAACGCATGCCTTAGGAGCGGCAAATCATCACACTACTACAGAAGAGGCTATACTGGACGGCTACATCACAGACGGTTCATACGAAACCGTCTGTGATTAAACTGTCACAGACGGTTTATACTGGCAACCGTCAGTGATATTTTCACAGACGGTTATTAACACGAACGGTCTGTGATAATCGAGACATCACAGACGGTTCGTATTACTAACCGTCTGTGAAAGTTCACAGACGGTTATTAACACGAACCGTCTGTGATGTCTAAAATTATCACGAGCGGTTTACGTTAATAACGTCGTGAAAATATCACGACGATTATTAATCGGAACCGCTCGTGATAATTTTAGAGATCACAGACGGTTCGTGTTAATAACCGTCTGTGAATTTTCACAGACGGTTAGTAATACGAACCGTCTGTGATAACTGAAACATCACAGACGGCTCGTATTAAGAACTAACTGTGATATTTATTATCGCACACGGTTCGCGTTAATAACCGTCTGTGATAATCACATATCACCAATAATTGGCGTGTGATAATCACGTGTCACCAATAATTGGTGTATACCCAGGATTTCGATCTCACCCGTCCATTCTCTCCACATCGAATGGCTAGCAGCAGTTCCTCCCTCTGCTCGGCCCTAATAAATAACGCCCCATCTACCTTTCCACCGGTACTAGTCACGCGTGAGTTCATCCACTGTGAGCATATATAGCTGTAAGTGTGGTAAGTGTGTCTTGTTCATCCGCACCGTCGTTCCATGAAAAGTTCACTAGCTTGTTATCCTGTAATAGATCTAAATGTGTTGTCGTGCTTGCCTCTGTATTTGCATGTTCCTCGACGATGCCGACTCTGCCAAGATGTGGTGTCCACTCAGACAATCCTTCTTTTCTGCAAAATTCAAGGCAATTATATTACAAAAGTGCAAAAAAGACATTCCCAGTTTTTCGGTGAGCGAGCCGAGCATAGTGACTTCTTGTTGGCGACTATCTATCGGCTTCTTCACTTCTTTTCTTCATCTCTGGTCTCGGATCACGTATGCGATTAGCTGAATCATCGCTCGGCGTGCGTGATCCGAGACCGAGATGAAGAAAAGAAGTGGGAAGAAGCAGATGGATAGTCGCTTCAAAGTCGACTATGTCCTCACCGAAGAATCTAGGAATGTTTTTTTGAACTTTGTAATAAAATTGCCTTGAATTTCTTGAAAAAGAAGGATTGTCGGGTTGAAATGTTGTGGATGAGGAAGAGTACAATCAGTTTGATGATTTGCCTCCATTCGGAGACGGCATCAGGCTCGAGGAAGAACAAGGCGATGAAGCAAGCTATATGCGTGTCGATCATCGTGAAGGGATTTATTTAAAATGATATAGCCAAAGTGTAATAAATGATATTGGTTATGCTTGTGTTTTTCATAAATGTATGTATGTTCCATTGTAATTGTAAAATGACTAAGGAACTACGAAATAGTTATATTATGGTAATGCTTGCGTTTTTCATAAATGTATCTATGTTCCATATTGTAATTGTAAAATGACATAGGATCCTAACTAGCTACGGGTATTTATAATGAACTATCACAGGCGGTTTATCAAAAGAAACCGTCTGTGATAACACATCACAGACGGTTCTATCGATATACCGTCTGTGATAATATAGATATCACAGACGGTTATATCTATAGAACCGTCTGTGATAATATGCATATCACAGACGGTTACATCGATAGAACCGTCTGTGATACCACTATCACAGACGGTTTGTTTAAGGAACCGTCTGTGATAGCTTATCTTTAAATACCCGCAGCTAGGTCTGCGGAGTCCGCTCTTGCGCAGTCTCTTGTCTCCACTCTGCAGCGCCCCTGCTAGCTAGGTTTTGGTCCCTCCCACCGCCGCTCCCTCCCAACGCCGGTCCCTCCCGACGCCGCTCCCTCCCGACGCCCCTCCGACGCCGCTTCCTCCTGATCGACGCCGCCGGTCCCTCCCGACACCCCTCCGACACCGCTTCCTCCCGATCGACGCCGTCGGTCCCTCCCAACGCCGCTCCCTCCGAGCTTCACATGTATTTTATGTTATATGCTTCACATGTTATATGCTTCACATGTTATATGCTCATGTTATATGCTTCACATGTTATATGCTTCACATGTTGGAAGGCCCATAGCTGACTGCAGTTAGTTAATCGTTAGAACTTTGTCAAAGGGCATAAAGCAAGTGACACACTCCAGTGTATCTTGTTCAATGAACTTGATGCATCCTTCGTGCAAGGTTACATAACGAGGGGATTGATTGCTCACACCGACAAGGAGTACGTCATGGTACCCTTCAACCAAGGGTAAGTGCTTCACTAGTTGCCACACATATGTTTCATTTGTACTTTACATGCAGCATGAACTTAGGATTAATCACTATGGCGACACACATGACTAGGCAGGATTTTGATTGTGATTGTACCAAAGTGGAGCAAGGTAATATACCTTGATTCCCTACTTAGGAGCAACCACGACTTCAGTCGTGTGCAAGAAGTACTTAATAGGTAAGCTCATTTCCTCCATACATAACTCTATTGTAATATTTCTTTTGTTTGCCACGGCTAGGGGTGAAAACGGGTCGAATTCGGACGGATATTGCTGTTACCATATCCTAACCCATATTTTTTTCTCCGGATTCGGTACCAATCGGATTCGGTGTCAGATCGGTCGGGATTAACCCATTTCGTTTGCACCCCTACTTGTTTGTAAGGAATACATACAATGCAGTAAATGGAGTAGGACGCACTGACTTGATGTTACTATTTAATAGCTGATGTGGAAGATTTTATTTTACCATTGCAAAAGAAAATGAAACGTCAAATAGTAGCACTAACCTGAAATAAAACTTGAAGATGTATCGGATTCGGACGGATATTCGGATTCGGACGGATATTACTGTTACCATATTCTAACCCATATTTTTTTCTCCGGATTCGGTACTAGTCGGATTCGGTACCAATCGGATTCGGTGCCGGATCGGTCGGGATTAACCCGACCCGTTTTCACCCTTAGCCACGGCCGAGGCTAAGTTTTTTGAATCACGTAGGGCGTTTGCCGATTATGTTGCCCAAGGAGGAAGACACGACAAATCCAGTGACACGCTACGACACAACACGCGATTTCCACCCGCTACAACACAACAATCCTATATCATACTTTGTTATAATGCTTCTAGAATTGACAATACCGATGTATGTAATTCTATTTTTGCAGTGCCACCAGCAGCTACAGGGCAACGTATGTGGATTCTACGTTTGCCGCCATATGAAGGAAATCATGGATACTAAGATCAATGATCCGGAGGTTTGTCGAGTCCTTCCAATAATTATTATTTTCTGATTATATATATGTATTTATATTACACACATGCTAATTAATGACTTAACATTGCTCCTAGCGACGGTGAGTGGACTTCGACGAAAGTGCATAGGATCTTGACAATCTAAATGCGACATTCGTGCAATCGTCTCCTAATTCTTGCTAGCAGAGGTCATAAATAAGAGGGGAGAGTTCCACGCGCGGCAATGGTGATAATAGATGTTGAAACATTGGATTCAATTGTACAAATCAAACAATTCCTTCAATTGAATTCATTTGTCAGATTTTGTGTAACGATTTTCATTCTATATATGTATGTGATCTGCTGGCCGTTTGTTACATTCATCTGTGTATCGAATTTTGTTGTAATTTACTATGAGTTGCAATTAACTTATATCTGTCATTTATTTGTAATCTGCTTGCTTACTTTCAGAGGGCATGGCTAGCATATCCTGAGGCTAGCCAAAAAACAGCAAATAAAATGGATGATGCACTTGGTACCACAGACGGTTCGTTGTTAAAAATCGTCTGTGATACAATATCACAGACGGTTTCAAAGAGTGCCGTCGTGGTGTGAATGATATCACGAGACGGCCTTTACTACTAACCATGCAGGATATACACAATATCACGAGCGGTTAGTAATAAAAACCGCTCGTGATATTGTGTATATCACATACGGTCTTTATTACTAATCGTGCGTGATAGGCGAGTATCCTGACGGTTGTTTATAAAAAATGCTGCGTGATACGAGACATCACGAGCGGTTTTTATAAACAACCGTCTGTGATACTCGTCTATTACGCATGAGCGATTAGTAATAAAGACCGTCAGTAATGTGAGTTATCACAGACGGCTCGGGAACCGCTCGTGATAACCACCAACTATCACTGATATCTAAACACTGACAGTTCAGGAACTGTCTGTGATGACGGTTCCGAACTATCTGTGATAGGGCTGTCTGTAGCAGTGTCAGTTTCCCTAATCACGCAACCGTAAGTTAGTATGGATTAACATCCTCTTAACTTTGCATAGCAAAGTCACGGAGCCATAATAAAAGCACAGTGCAAATATGTGAGGGACAGGGAGAAAGGGAGAAAGTCAGGCAACTGTAGCATCGGATCTAAGCCATTCTTTTTTTATCGTATGGTTGAGAATGGAACTATGGGACTGGCTCTTTGACTGCTATGCAAAGTAGGATTAGGATCCTACCTAGTATGGACAGCCTTGGCATGTAATTTGCTATGTCCGATTTGTACTCAATTTGTGAGCCTACGCAATTATTTCCGCACCGCATGCCACCACCACTATGAAGAACCAGAATACCACCCCAAAAATTACTCAGATATTGAAGGGTTGAGGACGTGCCCCACGAAGACAACCGCACCGGATGCCTCCTCCACTACGAAGAACGCAAATGGATGGTCCGCGACGAAATCCAGAGTCGCGCGGCGACAACATCGCTTCATGGCCGCTGCGGTGACGGCCGCTGCCTCAGTGCCTTCCTCGTTCACCTCGACAACCGCCTTGTGGAAGACATGCTCCAAAGCCAATGGCGAGCCGCCCTCCACCATGCCGGACAGGTCAACCATATCAACGTTAAACGCGGCTTTAAGCCCCATGTCCTGGAGAACACCGCTAATTTGGCTGGAGAAGGACAGCTTGAACTTGGGCAGCTGGAACTTGCCGACCTTGACACGCCGCTGTGGCAGGTGGTCATGCAGGAAGCCCGGGCTGGACGCCATCTTGTCGACGAGGCTCGGCAGGCCATTGTGCGCGTTTGGCAGGAAGATGCACATCGAAAACCGTGGGTGTCCATCGTCGGAGTCTGATTTTTTCTCAACTGAGGAAAGAGGCAACAGCACCCCTCGGCCCCTTTTATTGTAACGATTAACCCCCTCATCGTCGGAGTCTGCTGTGGTGCGAAATTGCACCTGATATGGTAGCTTGAGCACCTTGAACCCGTCGTGCTCAGCGACGAACTGATCTTTCCGGCTGTGCATGAAGGGCACGTTGACGGCAGCGCCGTCGAGGCGGTAGAACTTGTCGTCCTTGGTGTGCTCCTTGGTGAAGGGTCTCTCCCAGATGCCCTTGAAGTAGATGGCGTTTGCGAGCACGAGACCGGTGGAAGAGTGTACGGTTCCTGGAGGAAGGATTGAGGTGATGAGCTTGTTCGTGGCTTCGGCGACCCAGTTGTTGATTTCCTCCCTAGCTTCCTCGGCCTGCGCAGATTGAGAGATCAATTAACATGCACTAACAAAAACAAGCTGCAGACTTGTCAAAATTTTAACAAATCCAATAACAAGAGTTGCTGATTACGTGCTAACCTTTTTACGGAAGTCGACGGCGCGTGTCTCGGCCTTGTAGGACTCGACGGCGGCCTCGCGGTATGCCGGCTTCAGCGCTAGCGTCTGCTCGTGCCAAACGCCGCAGGCGGACGCGATGAGCGGCCCGCCAGTCTCGGACCTGTCGGTGAGGACGCTCTCGTCGAGCTCGTCGCACGACGCCACCCCGAGCATGGCAAGCATCTCGTCCAGGGTGGTGCGCCGTGCTCCAGCCGCCACCAGGGCGAGAGCGGTGTAGATGGTGAGTGGCGAGAAGATGAGGTTCTTGCGGCCGCCGTCGGCATCGACCTCCGCGGCAGCGAAGTGCTTGGCGAGGCGGAGAGCGAACACCGTCAGGCCGTCGCCAGAAGATTGGCGTGGCTTCTTACTTGAGCTCGGGTTGGCTTGCATCGTGAACCTGATAATGATATCTCCCTAACGCACAGAGTGAATCTATTTATAGTAAATTAGTAATCAAGCAAATATATATACACACATATACATGTATGTATGTATATACATACATATATACATGATGTATGTATGTACTGCCTCCATTCTTTTTTACTTAGCATCCTATAATTCGTGTTGTCAAACTTTAACCAACGATATATCACTCAAAATTATCTAGATTAACTATACAAAAGATAGTTCATTAGATTTATTGTTAAAAATGCTATCATATTACTATAATTTTATTAATATATCTTAGTATAAAATTATAAAAAATAGCTGTTAAAGTTGTATCTTGGAGACGTAAAAAGTCAAAAACCTCAAGTAAAAAAGAAGGAAGAAAGAATATACAAATTTTGGGTTGAACTAAGAATATACAAATTTTGGGTTGAACTAAGAATATACAAATTTTGGGTTGAACTTTAAGAGGCAGTTATGGATGGCTTCTAATGCAGAACTTACTTTATGAAGATAAGTCCTAAAATGAGTTTTTAGCTAGTGCTTGAGCATAATTAGTTAAAATTAAACTTCAAGCAATTTAATTTATTCAACTTAAACTTATTGGTTCTATTTAATCTTTTTGACATGACTTAGCTTATATTTGAGTACCTTTAGTTGAACCTGTCAATTTTGAAGCCTCACTTAACTTAAAACTAAATTGGATGTTCTAAACTATGCTATCTTATTTAGATTGGTTGTATATGTCTTATTACCATCTAGATAGTTTTGTATGCATTCTATAGCTTCAAGTGGTATCTTTTTTATTTTGAACCTTTGATGACTATTTTGTCAAAAAGGTGAGAATGTTTATGACAAAATTTAGTACTAGTCTAAATAGCGCAAATTTAATGTTTATGACAAAATTTTGTATTAATCTAAATAGCGTGAATTTGATGAGAATGAACTTAAAAATGATATAATACTTAAAAAAAATTAAAAAGGGAGAGAATAAGTTTTCTGATGTTACATTAGAGCTTTTATACGAGAAAAATACATTTTCAGTCTTTTCATGATCTTTTGTTTTCAAGTGGTGTTGCATTTATTCTTGCTTTGCTCTTTTAGCACCTTGCCTTGCTATGAAATTGGTCATAAAGAGCAATTCATCTTTTTATTTGGACCATGGGCAATATTTTGCTATCTGAGGTATTTTAGATGTGGATGGAGTTTTTGGTGCTTTGGTTATGTTGCTTCTTTCTCTTAAATCTAGACCACCCTTGCAACTTCTATGTTTCAAAACTCCAAAATTTAAATTTAAATTCTTGCCTTTAAGGTGATTGTCAAACTACTCATCAATGGGAGATTGTAAGACCATATGTTAGCAGCCCTATGAGATTGTGAGTACTTAACATTGGTTGTGCCTTGTTTTTATTGTTTGAGTTTGATTTTTGTGAATTTGTATTTTGACATGTGCTTTTCTGGTAGCATCAGTCAGACCGGCTCAAGGTGGCAGTCTGACTGCGATGTGGTTGTGGTTAGACTGGCCAGAGGCGGTGGTCTGATCGGCGTAATGTAACTAGCTAGTGCTAGCGGTCCAACCGGCATTTGTAGGGTGGTCTGACCGGTTTAGTGGTAGCGGTCAGACCGGCCCCTATTTCCGAGAGGAGTTGGTTTTGAGTTGGTTTTTATGGTGTTAGTTATGGTGGAAGTTTATACAAATGTTATTTATAGTGTGTTTATGCAGATGTTAGTCATGGTATAAGTTTATGCGTATATTTTATTAATTGAGAGTTAAGTACATGTTATTTATGATTAGATCAATTACCACTACAAGAATAACATCCTTTAATGACTCTTTACCCGTGACCCATGTATAAAGTGTCACCAGAGAAATTTTAGTTTGTGAAATGGTGATTGTTTGGGTGACTCTTCATAGAAGGGTCATAAAACTTCCCTTGTGACTCTTTGGTGACCCTTTAAATAAAGAGTCACCACTTATTAATCTGGTGACACGTTAAAGGGTCATCGCATATATTCCTTGTGCAGTGAAAAAAAACATTAGTCTCCCGCCACCATTCTTTTCTCCCGCCATGGCCAAACCTACCTGTACCACCCGAGGAAAGCGCATCGAGGCCTCCATTCGAGCTTGGACCAATCTGTAGTGGTGGCTTCGCGTCTCTCCTCTTCCGCGACGAGGCACACATTGGGGACTTGAACGCAACACAGGCGCGTGGAGGCACTCGAGCGATCAAGCAGTGGCTTTGGATGAATCTTGGGTTCATTTAGGTACTGCATATGAGCTCAACTCTCCCTTCCAACTGTAGTTTTTTCCCATTTTCCTCAACCCTAGTTTGTCTTCTGCTATTCTGAGTTCTTTTTTTAGCAAGGGCAAGTAAATTGCCTAGTATTACTATGAGTTTGATTAATTTTTTGTGTGGTACTTGCCATGGAAAAAGGTTCAGTGGTACTACGCCCAGCGCGGCACCAACGCACTGCTGTGGGTGGTCCTCCTCGCCGTCACGTGGGTCCTGCTCCGCCGGCTCGCCGCGCTGCTCCGCTCTGGGCCATCGGCTCCAGCCTCCCGCCCTGCCCTCTCGCCAACCCGGCCTCGCCACGGTCTGCGCGCTGGGCGCGACATCACGGTTGGTGGCTTCCTTCCTCCTCCCGTCTCCACGTTCATTTAACTTGGATTTGGTTCGATTGGTTGGGTTTGATTGCAACTTGGTACGCCCGATGAGACCCGATTGGGGATTAGGTCTGCTTTTGATAATTGATGTGAGATTTGCTTTAGTTTAGGTGCTGATCTGGCGGAGTTCGATTGGCATGTCAATTTGACTGATTTGAAGTCGTCAAACCCTTTAGTCGATTACATGGCAATTTTATGGCCAAATTCGTAGTTCCTTGTCCTGTAAACTATTGAATTAGTGATCGAGGTGTAAATCGTTATCGGCACTCTGCTTTGCGGATCGATGCGATCTGTGCCATTGACATGAGATTTTTGCTTTTATCTTGGTGTTGATATTGTTTTGCTGAACTTTGATGTTTTGTCAACACAGCAAGGGCACTGAATGATTAG
Source organism: Dendrocalamus sinicus (assembly GCA_036346575.1). Lineage (NCBI taxonomy): Eukaryota > Viridiplantae > Streptophyta > Magnoliopsida > Poales > Poaceae > Dendrocalamus > Dendrocalamus sinicus. The sequence continues at coordinate 22,974,545 of CM070672.1, read as the reverse complement.
CACAGTTGGCCTTAATTCGGTGTAGTGATTTCTTGAGTATTGCTTTAATGCTTAATTTTCATCTACTTGACCTTAATTCGGTATATATTTGCTAGGCTTTGCTTATGATGTGGTGATTTGCTAAATCTTTGCTTTGGTGCTTAATTTTCATCTAAAGTTCAAAACATTTGTATACTTATGGTAACTTAAATACTCTACGAATCAAAATAGTTAAATCACTTCTACGTGGTGTGATGATCGGTTGTCTGCTCTTACATTACTTCTTTGGTCCTAATCTTGTCAAAATAACTTCCCCTGTTTAGAATTCAGAAATATTGGGCCAAAATTGCTGACATACTATAAGGTTTAACTCGCTGGATGGGAAAACTTTTGCATGAACAAAATTGTCTAATGCAATTTTGCCGAAGAGGAGTTCTAGTTACTTCGCTACAATTTGTCTTGTATTGATGAATCTTCTTTAACACGATCAGTTTTTTTCTTCGGCAATAGGACACCCATTAACTTAAATATAATTCGCAGAACTTACTAAGCGTAAGATTGAGTGTTCTGCATTTGAAATACTAGAAATAGATTGGTAGTTATAACTAGTCACATTATTTTGTTGGGGAATAATTTTTGGTCCAATGCGACCATGCATTTAGGGCATTGTGTCTTGTCTTTTCCTGGTTGGTCAGACGACCAAACCCTCGGAACAGATATTTGTATGTTGTGAACAAGACCAAGTTCAATTCAAATCTGGATGATACAAAAATGAATGGCACAAACGTAAAAGAGTTAAGGGCATTTTTGTCTCAGTTAACACCGTCAATCCCTAAAATCTATAGTTTGCTATATGTGTATATTTTTAGTTTCCATGCTTTAGCTTGTTGTTTGTTATGACATTATTTGCACATATACTCAGAATTGTGCAGGACCCTAAATTTATTCCTTTTTGCTGAACCTACTTTTCTTACTTCTGAAATAGTCATTACACTACTACTAGTCTTCTACACTTAGTGTCCTAGCCATGACCATGAAGCCAGTTAGAACACTAAAGCAAACCATTCCTATTATTAAATGTACTGTTAGCACAGATTGTTTGCGGTCAATATCTTTTTAATAAATTTAACACTTTCTTACTTCTAATAGGGTGTCCATTAGTTTTTATCATAGAGAAATGGACAAAAGTTGGATAAGAATGCCTCGCACTAGTAGAGAATATTTGGATGGTGTTGAAAAATTTATAAAGTTTGCTAGTGACAAATCATCTGTTGGTGGACAAATCCTATGTCCATGCCGTAAATGTTCAAATCGATACTGGTTTTCTGTTGGTACTGTTGAAGAGCACTTGGCATGGCATGGTTTCTTGTTAGGGTACACTGAATGGGATCTTCATGGGGAATGTACTTTGGATGATCTAAATGATGCGTCTTCTAGTAAAGAGCTGTCTGATGTACATTCTAGTAGTATGGAAAATGATGATATACAGAGTCTACTTAAAGATGCTTTTGGTGTTGATGCTGTCAATTTTCTCAGTCAACCAAATGCTAATCAAGACAATTATAATGTAAATAATAATGCTGAACCCTGTAATGGAAATCCTAGTACCCCTCTTACTCATGAGATGCATGAACCACAACCTGATGATGCTAGTGGTCGCTTTGAGAAGATGATGCGTGAGAATGAGTTGGAACTTTATCCTGGTTGCACCAAGTACACAAAGTTGTCTTTTCTACTGCGTCTTTTTCACTTGAAATGTTTGAATGGTTGGACTGGAAATTCATTTACCATGTTGCTTGAGCTATTGAAAGATGCATTTCCAGAAGGCAGTAATTTGCCATCATCTTCGTATGAAGCCAAAAGGTTAATTAATAATTTAGGACATGGATATGAGAAGATACATGCATGTACTAACAACTGCATGTTGTATTCGGGAGAAAATGAGAATGATCAATCATGTTATGTATGTAAAGCATCTCGATGGAAAGAGAGTGCCAATGAGGATGATCTGTTAATAGAAAAACAGGAAGCTAAGAGGAAAAAAGCATGCAAAGTGTTGAGGTACTTCCATTTGATACCAAGGGTTAAGAGGATGTTCATGTCACCCAAAACAGCTTCCGATTTAATATGGCACCATGAAGGGCACACAAAGGATGGGGTGTTGAGACACCCTGCAGATGGTTTGGCATGGAAAGCATTTGATGAGCGCTATCCAGATTTTGCTTCTGATCCTCGAAATCTTCGACTTGGTTTAGCTAGTGATGGTTTCAATCCTTACAGGACTATGAGTTCCACCTACAGCACTTGGCCTGTTGTAGTGATAATCTACAACTTGCCACCTTGGTTGTGTATGAAGAAGTCATCTTTAATACTTTCAATGATCATTGCGGGTGAGAAAGGTCCAGGCAATAACCTTGATGTATTTCTGCAACCTCTCATCAAAGAATTAGATGAACTATGGATGGGAGTACAAGCGTTTGATGCAAACAAAAAGGAGAGTTTCACACTTAGGGCTGCACTTTTTTGGACTATTAATGATTTGCCTGCTTTTGGGAACTTGTCAGGTCGAAGCACTAAAGGGCGTGTTGCCTGTCCTACCTGTGGAGAATCGACATGCTCAAGATGGTTGAAAGAGGGCAAAAAGTTTTGCTATATGGGTCATCGACGATGGCTAGATAAGGATCATCCTTATAGATTTGAAAAAAACAAGTTTGATGGTACTGTTGAATTGCAAACAGCACCAACTCCATTGTCTGGAAGTGATGTTCAAAAACTTCTTCAAGGCATGGACACAGGTAGCAGGAAATCAGTGAATATTTCCAAAAAACGAGCACGTGAGGGCTGTAGTTTTCAGACAAACAGTGTAGATCAGTCTAATGAAAATCTAGATGGTGATGATAGTACTGCAATTCCACCTTCATGGAAGAGACGCATGTCATTCTTTGATTTACCATATTGGGAATTTAGTCTTCTCCGTCACAATCTAGATATAATGCACATAGAGAAAAATGTTTGTGATAATATAATTGGCACATTGCTGAATCTTGAAGGGAAGAGCAAAGACAATTTAAAAGCCCGACAAGACTTGCAAGATTTGGATATTAGGCATGATCTACATCCAGTGCCCCTTCCTAACAATAAGTTCTATCTACCTCCAGCACGTTATACAATGTCGCTGCAGGAGAAAGATAATTTCCTCACAGTCTTGAAGAACATTAAAGTCCCTGATGGATATGCATCTAATATCTCAAGATGTGTGTGTCTGAAAGAAAGAAAAATCACAAATCTGAAGAGTCATGATTGCCACATATTGATGCAGGATATTCTACCCATAGCTCTAAGAGCTTCCATGCCAAAAGATATTGTTCATATTCTCTCTCGTTTATCTTCTTTCTTCAAATCATTGTATTCAAAAAGCATTGATCCAGAACAACTAGATCAATTGCAAAAAGATATAGTGCTTATTCTCTGTGACATGGAAAAGATCTTTCCACCAGGCTTTTTTACTATTATGGTTCATCTACTCATTCATCTTACTGAAGAAGTGAAACTTGGGGGACCTGTTCACTATAGAGATATGTATCCCATTGAGAGGTTAGACAATACAGTTTTTTATTTTATTATTCTATCTTTATTTTCACAAGCATATTAGAGGTCTTGTGTGCTTATGGAATCTTTGTTTTGGAAAATCAAGGTACGATGCGATTAAAAGGCCTTGTACATAACAAGGCTCATCCAGAGGGCTCGATTGCAGAGGGATATCTTCTGAAGAGACTCTTATATTTTGTTCCGGATACATGAAAGGTGTGGAACCATTATTCCAGAGAACGCGAAGGAATGATGATGGTGATAGAAATTATTTGTATTTATTTTCTTACGGTGGCGAGAACTTGGAAAGGCTGAAAATGCTATCCTCGATGAAAAATCTCTGCAGCAAGCTCATCGTTATGTATTGCTCCATAGCGACAAAATTTCTACATTTCGAAGGTATGCACTAAATTAACCAGATAAAAGTTTTCTTACATCCATGATATGCTTAGCAGAAAATTATTTGGCACACCGCTTTTGGAAGAAGCGAATCTGAGCTAATCCCAATGTACAAATTACTGCAAGTGTTGAACAAAAGTGGATAATTGAAAAGTTCTCTGGATGGCTTCAAGACTTGGTACAATTTCTAGAAGTTAGTATGCTCTGTATTAGTTTTAATTGTCTCATTTTGTCTCTTATAATATGTATTTGTGATGTTAGGTGCCTGATTTACTTGAGAATGACTGCTCAGCAGAATTGGTGGCACTTGCACAAGGGCCCAACAATGTGATAAAGAGATACAAAGGTTATCTTATCAATGGGTTTAGGTTCCATTCCAAGGAAGTTGAGAGATCAAGGAAAACACAAAATTCTGGAGTTGTAGTTATGGCTGATGGAAATAGCTTTTATGGTGTGCTCACAAATATTGTTGAGTTAGATTACTATGGAAACTTCAAAGTAGTATTGTTTCATTGTGATTGGGCTAACATCTCTCAAGGCTTAAAGAAAGACACTTACGGCTGTAGTCTAGTGAATTTTTCTAGGCTCATACACACTGGACAAAATTTGAAGGATGATCCGTTCATATTTTCCTCCCAGGCAAAGCAAGTTTTTTATGTCCAAGATCCGAAAGCAAAACAATGGTATCATATTATTACAACAAAGCCAAGAGACATGTATGATGCTGGGTCAGCACCACAAGATGATGAAGATGACAGTTACCCACAATGTGAATCTGAAAATATTGTAATACATAGTGATTCAAATGATTGTTCGACCTGGACTCGAACAGACATTGAAGGGTTTAATGTTTGATGTGTGCAACAGTTAGTTTGTCTTATAACACTATAATATTGCATCATGCGCACTTTATTTTTATCGCCACTTTGGTGCAATTATCATTGTTACTCCTTCTTTGCCATATTCTCTTTCATACAATTAAATATTGTTGCCTAAATAGATCATTATTTTGTAGTGAAGCTTATGTTTTGAATCTATCCTGTAGGTGAGATATGGCTAGGACAAAAGGCAATAAGAAAAAGGCTGACAGTTCAGTTTCAATCCTAGAAGAGTTCAATCTTTTGACTAATTCAAATGCTGAGAATTATCTTGAAGAGGAATGAGAGTGGGATATCCAGATGATGATAGTATGGAGACTGAAAACTTAGAAGGTATTGAATCATCTCTTGAAGCTTCTGAAAGTGATCTAGCAATGGAAAACCAAGGTGACAATGAAGAGTTTATTTGTAGAGATGACTTGGAGATTGTAGGTAATATCTTATTCAATCTTAATTTCAGAACATTTCTTGCTTCTTGAGTTATACACATATTTGAGCATTTTTGTTATATCAAGCGGATCATTGTGGGAATTTGTTACGCCTAAGAAAGGGAATGACACGTCCAAAGGATGTCTGGAATTTGCATTCAAGCGAAGGATCAAAATCCACTGCAACTCATTTGGGCGACTGTGAAGAAAGGTGGTGGGATATTAGGAGGATGGCTTGGTTCATATGCCCAAAAGCTAGTCTATGTCCTGTAAACTATAACAATTGGAGAAAATGCCAAAGTCTTTGAAAACCATGCTTCAAAGCAAACTCGGGTAAATTCTATTGTTCGGTGACAATAATAGTCTGCATCATTTTACGTATTGATGTTAGTCCGATATACTCAAATCTGGTTTCATTCAACTTTCTACTGAAACGGTTTTCCTTCCACAAGACTCAAAGATAGATGCATGGATAAAAAAGAAAACAGGCAAAAACTGGAAAAATTATAGGTTTAAGCTTAAAAAGCAGTATGTGCTTGAAGGCTCCACTGAAGCACAAGTTGCAAACAAGCGCCCTCCCAACGGAATAACCAGACAACAATGGACAGATCTTGTTAGTTATTGGTTTGGAGAAGACTGTCAGGTTATCAATTGTATTCTGCGATGTTTGCTTTTTGTAACTTTCCTTGAGATAATGATTTTTATCTAACATATATATATGTATGTATGTATGTATGTATGTATGTATGTATGTATGTATGTATGTATGTATGTATGTATGTATGTATGTATGTATGTATGTATGTATGTATGTATGTATGTATGTATGTATGTATGTATGTATGTATGTATGTATGTATGTATGTATGTATTCTAGAGGTACTCTGCAATAGGAAAGGCCGCACGAGCTACTTTGAGTACCCCTCATACGACTGGATCCAAGAGCTATGCAAGAGTCCGCGATGAACATGTAAGACCTTTCGTTCTAAAACTTGTTACTAGAAAATTTTAGGAATTCACTCTCTGTATATAGCATTCTCATTTTTCTGTACAAGTACTTATTGGCACAGAATAATAGAAAGATTATAAATCAGATGTTTTTTTTTCTCATCGTAGGCACAAAAAAAGGGCAAGGAGCCTGGGAGAATAGAGTTTTTCACCATTACTCATACTAGAAAGAGTGGGAGGCTAGATGATAATGCTGCAAAATTTGTGGTATGTTCGAAGAATGTTTTTCAGATACTTTTGTTCCTTACCTTTAATTCTGCAGAGCATGGCATTCATACATCTATTCTTTAAAATAAATATGTGAGCACTGAGCATTCCTTTGCATGCCTCTCAACCATTTCTACTTAAAGTAATGTACTGTAACTACCAAGCTTAGTTGTGATGAATATAGTTCATATCTTGCTAACATCATTGTTGTGGATATATTTCAGTCATATGGTTAACACTTATATTTCGTAGGATGATGCAAGTAATATGGTGCGGAATGTATCTAGTGCTCCAGGATGTTCGCAATCTATTGTAGAAATCGAAAACCAAGTCTATGCCCAATTAATGGATAAAGGAACTAAAGTGACTGGTTTTGGAACGGGAGTTACTTCAGAAGAAGTGAGTGGAATGCAAGTTGATGCTAGAAATGCATTGCCATATGGTGAAAATCAATCCGAAAAGGATGAGAATTTTAAGTTGCAGATGGCAGAGATGAAAAGACAATATGATTTGGGATTAGCTAAAATGCAAAATCAGTATGAAGATAGAATATCAAGGATGGAAGCTGAGCATACAGCAGTACAGATTGAGCAAGCCTCAAAGTATTCTGCATTGCAGGCTCAAGTCGATCACTTAATGAATGTTATGATGACATCTGCTATGCCACCCAACCAAGATCATGGGTGCAACCCATACTGAAGTACTGACTGTCTGGTGGAGGTTATCATTTTGGTGAACTTTTGCACATATATAGTCTCTTTTTGGTGGATGTTATATGTACATCAAATGCTTCAATGCATATATTCTCTGGATGTATGAGACCTGAACATGTTTGAGATACTATTCCTAGAACTTGATACTGTTGTTATCGATGACTTGAATGAACTATATATGGCAGTTTCTAACATCTATGTTGTCTTGATTGTTTTGTTTGAATTCCCTTTGACTTTCTAGCTAATATGTTTTCTTTTGAACTAGTACAAAGCAAAATAATTGAAATTCTTCAAAACAAAAAATATCATATAGTGGTTTCAATAATTAAATTTTAAACTAGTCATTTGTTAATTAATGCTTAAAATTTACATAAACAAATGTATTACTATTGGCGCCATATTCAAATCTGAGACACTACTTGGTGACCCTTTAAAGTGTCTCCATGCTATTATTTTTTAAAACTTATTCAAATTACTAGTGACCCTTGAATTGGTCACCATGGTAAATTATTCTGATCCCTGTTGGAGACTCTTTGAGGTGTCACTAAACTGGTGACATATTTCGAAGGGTCACCAATATTTTTACGACTCTTCATCTTTTGACCCTTCTCGTGACCCTTCCCAGGAGTCACCCAATTAGTTCGTGACCTTTAAAAGAGTCTCCATATGCAAATAAAAGGTCTCTAAACGCATGTTTTCTTGTAGTGATTTTTAATGTCCAGATGCTTTAATAATAAATTATAGCCACTGTTAAGACCAAGATTTTGAGCCATAGAGTGCCATTTAAGTTCAGATAAAACACTCTGAACCTCAACGAATGTCGTATCGACGGGCCCAGAGGCTATCGCCATGGCTCGCTGGTGTTGGCTCCGCCCGTGGTTATCCACCTCACAACCCCTGATGCAGCGGTTCCCATTCCCATATGAAAACTTCCCAGCCGTTTTGCAAGTGTCAGTCGCCCACTGGAGAGTGACTAGACTTTGTCTAAGTAAAGCTAATTCAGATTCATTTGAGAAGTAAAAAGGTTAGTTATATATAGCTGTCTCATTCCACCGGCACACCGGCGGCTCAATGCCCTCGATCCCATCGAACAAATCTATCCCCACCACTTATTCCCTCGATCCCATCGAACAAATCTATCCCATCGAACTGGTGGTGGTGGCAGCTGGCCGGCCTAGAACTCAGTGGAATGACACGTTAGGCGGCACGCGGCGGGCACCGAGCGGCAAGGGGCGTCGTGTACCACCGTCTGGCCGGTTGGGCGGCGAGACTTCCGGTGCCACCAAGCGGGCGGCAAAGCCGGCTGCCGGGTATGTTTCGTTCTCTTTAACGTGAACATATTATAATGGTATATTATGTATTAATCTATATATTTTTATTTCGTAAAAAAATTTAGGTGTGTAATTGGACTTTTCTTTGTGAGTTGTTGAAGCTTTGATAGTTATCTAGTGAGATATTTGTTGTCTATCTTTTTTCTTTTTATCTATGGATATTTGCATATGTATTGAATGATTTTAGTTTAAACTATTAGGGTTATTAATTTTACTTGTGTTATCTGTATATTAATTTGTTAGTGCTTATTTGGCTATAATTAGATACGATCAGGCTTTCAAATATTTCTGTCTCCGCCACTGTGGTTGCATCTTACAACTTCCAAGCCCTTCAGTGAGGAGCGCGCTCTGTTGTTCATAGATCAGTTTGCAGTAAAAACATCACACGGCTGCTCTTCGCGGAATTAGCTTGCAAGACAATTCCATTAGCTCAGGTCAGATTATACTTCTGCCTAAAGAAAAGTGATGGGGAAAAGGAAATTTCCCAGATACGGAAGTTTATTTATTATCAGAAAAAGAAAATCAGTTTAAAGGGAAATTTTTTGCACACTTCTATTTTCTCAGTTTCTCTATTTAGATTTTCTCTGCAATTGTGCAGTTTTTGCTTTTTCAACCGAGTAAAATATTATCCTTTCAATTCCATGAGAATCTCTACGAGCACCTGCAAATTGGGAGCTTTCTGGGAAAAAGCTCTTTCCTGCCTTTGTGTTGTTTTGATTTCAGGCCAGTCTCAGTGGGGTTTCATGGAGTTTCATAGGCATTAAATACGCTGACATGGCACTGTATTGATGAAGAGAGAGATGGTAAAAGTTTTATGGGAGTAGAGAGAGTTTCATGGGCATTAAAAGTTTCATGAGAGTTTCATCCCCATGAAATTCTCTCTACTCCCATGAAACTTTATCATCTCTCTCTTCATCAATACAAGTGCCATGTCAGCGTATTTAATGCCCATGAAACTCCATGAAACCCCACCAGACCGGCTTAGGCCGCCTCGATGGAGGTTTCATGTCCCGATTCCAACACACCCATATTTTGGAAACAAGATGTAAGAGTTTCATCCCATGAAACTCTCTCTACTCCTATGAAACTTTTATCATCTCTCTCTTCATCAATACAGTGCCATGTCAGCATATTTAATGCCCATGAAACTCCATGAAACCCCCACTGAGACTGACCTAAGAGGAACAGAATGATCTCTATTCCTCCTGGTTGAAAGTCTATGCGGTAATTTATTAAGGGTTTTGTTAAACATTATTCAGATGTTTTCTTCCTAACTATCATCTAGATTTAGGACTGTTAGATTAGAGAGGCTATAAATTATTCCCACCTCCTTTGAATTTTGCCCTCCACCCCTTAAAAAATCTTCCACTTCAAAAACAAGGGTCCCTTGATCTCTAATCTAAGGGTCACAATTTGGATGATAGTTAGAAAGAAAATATTCGGGTGATGTCTAGACACTTTTATTTATTAAATAGTCTTGAGTACAACCTCTTTGTATAGATTTGAGAAATTAACCAAAATCATCTGCTACTATGTTTCACCTCGATTTACTTTCCCAATTAAAGTGATCACATTCGTACATAATTGCTTTGTCTTCCGTGCAAGCTTTAAACATATTCTTAAATCAAGGTTGATTTTCTTAACTTGTGGATTAGGGGTGTGAGACATTTGGAGGTTGTAAACTCCCGTTGAAGATCAAGATTTTCTTTGTGGCAGGGCTTTCAGAATATATTTGTCTGTGTGGCAGGGCTTTCAGAATAGATTTGCAAACAGCAGAGGAACTGGAAAAGAGGAACTGGCAAGGGAATGAAAAGTGTTCTTTATGTTCAGTGGGGGAGGATATAAATCATTTTTCCTTTGTTTTGTATTGTAGCTCGTTTCACGAGGATAAGCCTGGATTTTTCAATAGGACAGACTACTTGTGTCAATGCAAGATTTTGCAGCAAATTGGCTGAAATATGGGGGAGAGTTCGAATAGCTGCTTCTTGTTTGGATTTGGGGCCGCGACGTGCACGTCATGGAGGGTAAAAAATAATTAAACTGGCCACTGAGGGCGTGAAGCGCAAACATCCGACTGATGCGCTCTTCAAACTAATTGGTGTCATGCCGCTGTGGCGTATTGTGTTGAAGGATAACGAGGAACTTTGCGTGGAGCAATGTGCAGATGCTATTCAGCCAAGGCAAATGTAACACCTGCACGATTGTGAAGCGAGGTGTAGGAATGGAATTGGGTGATCGTTCTCCGGACGTTCAGCTTTTGTCTGTTACTTTGCGTGGCGGTACTATCAGAACTTTGAGTTCTGTTAGAAGTTTGTTTTAAGACTTATAACCCACAGATCACATGTTCTAAATTCTGAAAAATCATAGTAAAAAATCAACAAAAATATCCCACACCGGTAGATTATGCTTCGATTGACTCCCTCTGTATAACTGGATTGTGACTTTCCATAAAGTTGGTGTCTTAAATAAAATGAAGGCTGCTTTGGTGATTTTTTTACTTGAGTAAAACCAAGTAACTGTCGATAAGAGCTTTTGAGAGAAGAGATGTGACCAGTGCAGGATTCATGTCCAGAATTGCAGCTGTATTGCCGAATGCTAGTGTTTATTGCCGAATGCTAGTGTTGTGACTATAGACCAAACGGTAAATAAGAGAATTAGTAGAGTGAGTATAGAAAATAAGTTAGCCTGGCTCTCTCCTTTACCAAGGCTGTATATATATATGGCTATAACACCTGATTATAATAATACCCCACAGTGGCCTACTATGCCAGATATATAGGTGTCTTTTTACGTACCTTATTGGGCCTCTTGGTCCAGCAGGTCGAATGGATGTAGATGGAGGCTACTTCTACAAAAGTAGCCTCTCATGGTAAAGAGCTTCATCTCCTGTAGGCCGTCCCTTCGGTCTGTTGAGTGGTTGGCCCATGGGCTATATCATGATGGTTGTGGTTGGCTGGTTGTGCTGTAGCGTGGGACACTCGGTCAAGAGCGGTTGGCATGTCGTGCGTTGTCAACTTGTGTGTTGTTGGTTCTCGAGACACGCCTGAAAAGGCATGCACCTTTAAGGTCGGCGTCCTTGTCGAGATGACCTGCCAGTGCGCGTTCTTCTTGTGCTTCTGAGTGCCTGCCATTGCCATCGATTGTGTCGCTCCGTCTAGCCGCCGCCTTAATGACGTTGCGGTCTTTCTCGTGCCGCCATCTCTCCACCTCCTTCTCCAATGCAAGGATGGTTCACGGTGGCGACCAATGTTCTCGTCGTAGTGGCGCAGGCACTTCGTCTAGTTGTGGAGGCTCATCCCTCCGTGGGAGCTCGTCAGCCATGAATGTGGACTACGAGTTGGTGGAGCGCGACACGTCAACAACAAACAAGCGGTGGAGTCTGTCTGCCTTCCATCGGCAAGACGGAGCCCCGACCGGTGGAGTCAGAGACCATCATCTTTGCCACGTACTTCGACACCGGGCTCTGAATTCCTACAGTAGCCTTCGTCAATGAAGTCCTTCGGATGTACGGACTAGAGCTTGTGCAGCTGATGCCCAATGCTGTCATCTGGTTGGCCGTCTATAGCCAGGCCTTACGAGCGGAGACGGTGTGGCCGAGCCGGTGCTATTCGCCTTCCTCGATGATGCTCGATGCCAGTCGAAGAAGCTCGCTGAGGGTGAGTACTCCACAATGGGAGTGTCAACTTTGTGCTTTGGCCTATATGTACGAAGGTATTCTCGGCGGATTCGACCATGACAAAGTGGGAGTCGAATCGATGCGACGATGGTTCTACCACCAGCGGAGACGCGGTAGTCTTAAGTGGTCGGGCTGCTTGATAGACTTTAATATGTCTCTGCTGCGTGATGCTCGACCACGAGGATGGGCATTGTGTGCGGAGGCTATTTGGGGTCGCCATTCGGTTCAACATGCGAGACCTTGCGAGGAGTACTACATGCTTGGAGTGTCCCCACCGCCTATTTGTGGTAGGTCCAACCTAGCCACATCCGTGACGACTGCCTCTGCCCCAGTGTTGCATCATTGCTAATTGGTGTTACCGTAGCGATTAGTGTTATGCGTTGGTTCATCGGTGACCCCCAATGGCGACTCATGGTAGTGCTCTTTCTTGAGGACATAGAGCGCGCTACGGCTGTCTTCCTTAGCCCCTACATTGTGAAAGAGCACAGCCTGTGTGTTAGCGACATCGAACCTCGGTTGGGTGAACCGAGTGTGCAAAGCCCTTCGCCTCCTTGTGTCGGACCATCCTGTGCCCAATAGTAGTCGGCCGCATGCATGGGAGGAGGGTGACGAAGCGAAGGCTCCCCCCCCCCCGTGTAGGGGTGGTCGGTCTCTAAGCATGGCCCCACCGCTGCGCTTGGCGCCCCCGCTGCTAGAGTCGGGTGGGCTGGACGAGATCGTAGCGGCAAGCGAGTCGGAGTCTGTAGATTATGTGAACTCTGACCTTAAACTTGAGAAGAACTGTCAGACAAGTAATGTTGGTGCCCTAGTGGTGTGAGCTCTGTGGAGGGCACTGGGTGACAGGGGCGGTTGAGGCGAGGCCACGAGGTTGCTTCAAAAAACAAGGTTGTGGCCACTCCCGAGGGTGTGCTTCCGTCCTCATCGGTCCGCGAGGTCTCTCCGACATCCTGAGCGGTGAAGCATGCTTGAGAATCTTTTCCCCCAGTGATCACGGGCGTGGGCTTTTGAGTGGTTCTAATAGCACATGTCGAGGACTCTGGTTCTGACTGTGATCCCTCCTTCCCGGGATGGGCTCCGCTGTGGTCGCTGGTGGCGTTGCTCCAGCGAGTTCGACCGTGGGGTCTACAGGCATTGCTATGTCACAGTCGACCTCTCCGAGTCGAGCTACAGGTATGAACTAGTTCTCCTCTCACAACTTTGCAAGGCTCTCTCCGATCTTCTCCCTCACATTATCGCCCGTGCCAGGGGGTCCTTGATCTCTAGGAGGCGCATATGGTTCTAGCGATGAAGCTAGCCATAGCCTAGCTAGTGCTTCCACCACAAACGTGTCATCGGGCTCAATCATCCCTAAAGCCGCCGGTTCAAAGTCCTAGTGTCTCTCCATGTTGGATTTCGTCCCTCAGCCAGAGGCATTGAGGGTGTTCTAGGGAGTAGTGGACTATGCGGACACAGCTCTAGATCATCACGTGCTTTCCTCTTGTGGGCTGGAGCTCCTGGAAAGCACTCTCAAGGTGATAGGGACGAAGGTATGTTTACAACAATGGTTTTGTTGCTCGTTTTGCCTCGTTGATGTTTACGATGCGGAACAAAGTCATAAAAAGCACGCGGTCCATCCCCCACCCTTTAGACAGCCATCGACGAAGTTGGTAGTGGGATGAAGTCACGAATGCATGCGCTCTATCCCCACCCTTCGCAGGCGGGCATCGATGAAGTTAGCGGTGGGACAGAGTCTTAGAGACGCGCGCTCCATGCTAATTCCCTTGTAGGGGAGCGGATTGCCGTGGATAAGCTAGTGGCAGTTGGGTTTAGTTGTAGGAGATTGTACGGTCACTTGGCGATCATAGAAGATTGTTGGACCACAAGGTGGTCATAGAATGGCTTGTGACCATGTAATGCCCAATAGAAGGCATACGATTATGAAGTTGTCCTGGGAAAGCTTATGACCATAAGGTAGGGGTAGACAGGTCGATGACTATGTCATGCTCGTAAGAAGGCCTACAAACATACGGGCTCGTGGAATAGCTTACGACCATAGGGTGGTCATAGACATCCTCACGACTGTATCATGCTCATAGAAAAACTTACAATCATGAGTTGGTCATGGGAAGGCTTACGACCATAGGGTGGTCATAGACAGGCGTCAACGAAGTCGGCAGCGGGACGAAGTCTTGAAAACACATGCTCCATCCCCCACCCTTCAGACGGGCATCAACGAAGTCAACGACGGGACAAAGTCTTAAAAAATACGTGCTCCATACTCCACCCTTTGGACAGGTGTCGATGAAGTCAGTGGTGAGATGAAGTTGTGAAAAGCGAGTGCACCATCTCCCATCCTTCGGGTGGGCGTCGATAAAGTCGGTAGTGGGACTGAGTCTTAAAAGTGTGTGCTCTGTCCCCTACCCTTCATATCGGCGTCGATGAAGTTGACGGTGAGAAAAAGTGTTAAAAATGTGTACTCCGTCGTCCACCCTTTAGACTGGCATTGATGAAGTCGATAACGGGATGAAGTCGTGAAAAGCACACGCTCCATCCCCCACCCTTCAAACGGGCGTCAACGAAGTTGGCAGTAGGATGAAGTCTTAAAAGTGCGTGCTCCATCTCGCACGCTTCATATGAGCATCGATGAAGTTGATGATGGGACAAAGTGTTAATAACATGCGCTCCATCCTGCACCCTTTGGACGAGCGTCGATGAAGTCAACAGCAGGACAAAGTCTTGAAAATACGAACTCCGTCCCCCACCCTTCATACAGGCATTGCCGAAGTCGGTGATGGGACAAAGTCAATGATAGGATGTAGTCTTGAAAGTGCATGCTCTATTCCCCACCCTTCGAATGAGTGTTGATGAAGTTGGCGGCAGGACAAAATCTTGAAAACACGTGCTTGTTATATTCCGCCGAGTCTACATGGAGAGTCCGTAGAGTCTGTGCGGAGACTATAGACTCCACGTAGCTATTTATACTCCGTAGAGTTCGTGCAGAGACGATAGACTCCACATTGCTATTTATACTCCGTAGAGTTCACCCAGAGGCTGTGGACTCCACGCTGTTATGCATGCTCTATAGAGTCTACGCAGAGACTATGAACTCTGCGTGGCTATTTATACTATGTAGAGTTCACGCTACGACTATGAACTCCTCATGGCTATTTATACTCCGTAAAGTTTGCACAAAGGCTGTGGACTTTGCACAGCTATTTATAGTCTGTAGAGTTGCCCGGGATGACCAAGTTCCTAATGCTTTATACTCCACAAAGTCCACGTGGAGACTATGGACTCCGTGCTGGTATTTATACTCCATAAAGTTTGCGCAGAGGTCGTAGACTCTACGCAGCTATTTATACTCTGTAGAGTTGCCCAGGATGGCCAACTTCTCGACGCTTTATACTCTGTAGAGTTCATGTGGAGGCCGTGGACTCCATACGGCTATTTATACTCTGTAGAGTTTGCATGGAGGTCGTGGGCTCTACGTGACTATTTATACTCTGTAGAGTTGCCCAGGACAGCTATGTTCCTGGTGCTTTATACTCTATAGAGTTTGCGCGGAGACCGTGGACTCTGTGTAGCTATTTATACTCCGTAGAGTTTGCATGGAGGCCGTGGACTCCACGCAGCTATTTATACTCTATAAAGTTGCCCAGGATAGCTAAGTTCCCAGTGCTTTATATCCCACAGAGTTCACACGAAGGTCGTGGACTCTGCACTGCTATTTATACTATGTGGAGTTGCCTGTGACAACTAAGTTCCCGGTGCTTTACACTTGATAGAGTTCATGCAAAGGCCGTGGAATCCACACGGCTATTTATACTTCGTAGAGTTTGCACGGAGTCCATGGACTTGACGTGGATCGCACATAGGAATAGTGCACAAAGTTTGCACCTGAAAATGGGGTTTTATTTATGTCTTCCCATTTGCGTGGGTGAGTATTATTGACACGTGAGCATGCAATACACATGGGCTACACACCTGTTGTTACTATAAATAGTAACGATGGAGGCAATCTGCATTCCATGTGTGTTTGAGGTCTCTCCCTCGAGGTTGCGGATGATATGCCCGGTTGTAGGGTTGCTTTATTACGATGTAGGGGCCTTCCCATTTAGACTCCACTTGCCGACTATCACAAAGCATGTAGCGCCTTCCTTACGACGAGGTCCCCTACTTTGAGCTCCTAGTGGTGCACATTGTTCTTTGTATGATCATCTTTGTCGAGCAAGCGTACTATGTGACGTGCTCGGTTGCATTAACTCGTATCCCATCGAGGAGGTCCAAAGACACTTCGCTCTTTTAGTTGGAGTTGGGTGAGGATCCTCCTCAACCCGACCTTGATTTCCTTGATGTGATTGCCTGCGTCTATGAAGAGGAGCTTGAATGACGTGAACCTCGTAGGGCACGTCGTCGTGGTGCAGATGGATCAGAGTACACTCAGTGTAACATCCTGAATTTCAGAGTCTTTTTGAAGTTTTCAAAATAAAATACACCATTTGTATTTTCTGGAATTAATTAAAGCTTAATTGGAATTTTTATTAATTAAAAGGTTTTAATGTGATTAATTCAAACATTAACATTTGCCAAAAGTATTTTATTTGAGTTCCCTGTGTCTCAGGGATTTTATTGGTATTTTTTGGTGAATTTTCCGGATTTATTTGCTATTTTCTAGAGCTCAAAAAGTAGTTCTTGAATTTTCTGAAAAGGAAAAGTCTAAAAATAAATAAACCGCCGGTGGGCGAAGCCCACCGAACCGCCCGATCGCCCAACCGCCTCGCTCGCCCGCCGCGCCGCCACGCGCGCGCATCGCGCGCTCGCGCCCGCCTTCCTCCGCTGGATGGCCGACACGTGTCGCCCATCCATGCGTTGTCTCAACCGCAGCGATCCCGGCCGTGCGCGCCGCTCAGTGCCATCGCGGTGGGGCCCACTGTCGAGCCGTATCCGACGGGACTCGGCGTCCGTGCGCGTCAACCTCGCGCGCCGGGGTATTTAAAGGCTCGACCCGAGTCCGCTGCCGCCGCCGCCGCCGCGCCTGCCGCCGCCGCGCGCCGCCGCCGCCGGCAGTGCGCCGTCGATCGCCGCCGCTTCGCCATCGTCCGCGTTGGCCGTGCGCGCCGCCGTCGTTGCCATCGCTGTAAATCACGGTGGCGCGCCGCGCCCCGAGCCACCGCAACCCGAGCCGCCGCCGCTGACGGACACCCGCGTCGCGCGCGGCGCGCGCGACGCCAGCGCAGCGCCCGCCACGCGTAGGCGATCCACCGTCGCCCGCCCGAGCCGCTTGATCCCGCCACCCGTTCAGATCTGGGCGACGGCGGATGCATCCACGCTCACCGCACCGCAGCCGTCCGATCGTCCCCGCACCCGCGCGCCGCGACCCTTCGCCTTCGTGGATTGGGTCCACCGTCGCCGAAGTCGCCGACAAGCCGGGCCCACCGTCGGCCATGGTCCCAGACCGTGCGCCATGGGCGCGCCACCGCCACGCCAAAGATGCCACGTCAGCCCTACCCGCACACGTGTCGGCCCGATCGGTACCGCCACGTCGGCCTAGCCGCTGCGCGGCCCGAGCCCGCCACCAGCACTTCCGTGCGCCGAGTCCACCGTGAACTCGGCTTCCGTGCGCCGGTCCGCAAGATGCAATTTCTTAATTTCCCGATTTTCCTTTAGATCCAATTTTCCAGAGCCCGTTCTCCTCGTCCTAGCTCCGATTGACCCGATTCTTTTCCTAAATTCATCTAAAATTGGGCTCTATCTTTTGGTTCAGGTTTGAGAATTTTGGAGTTCATTTGAATTTTATTTGAATTTATTTTGTCTCTTTGTGTCGTTTTCTCTCGTTAGATCACGCGTTCGAGGAGCCGCCGTTGGATTTGAAGATCAAGAGCCGTCAACTGAGCAAGGCCAAGGCAAGTCGTGTCCTTTGATCATGTTGAACCCAGTTTTCAAATCTATTATGTAATACTTTGCTTTAAATTATCATGCATGGCTATTTTATTATAAAACCCTTGTATTGGTAGTTAATGACCTAATTGATTATTTCCTCCTTGATAATTTGAATGCCATGATGCCATTGTCACCATAGGTTGGGAAACTTAGTAGTGATGCTATGTTACGATCACATTGGGTTGGTACGATTAGAATGCTTAGCCTGGCTTATTTTGCGAAAGGGTTCATCATCACGTGTGATTAATTAATTTGACTTAATGAGATATTGAATTGTGGTTGGTGCCACAGTGAATCGTGGTTGGTGCCACTGCTATAAAATTTGTGCCGTGACGTTGGTGCGTCATTGGCGGTGGTTATATAAAATTGGTTTTCACTCGGCGAATGATCGTGCGATAAAGGGAAAGTGTTGGAGCACTTCGAGGGATGTGGTAGTCTCACCCGAGAACACTTAAGGACTTAACTTTGTGCGCCATTGATCTGAGCTTTACCGTGCAAACCACATGTCTGGTATGGGACAGACCTGGCTGATTAATTTGGGATGTTTCAATTTCAATCTCACTTGGGATGAACATGGTTGCTGATTTCCATGAGGCGCAAGGGGTGTGATGCGAAACCTAGCGGGCGGGATTGGGTTGGAATTGAACATTGTAAAGGCTTTGTTGTGATTGTCTTTAATGTGAGGATTATCACATCGTGTGGGTACAGTTGTGCGACCTCTGCAGAGTGTAAAACTATTCGAATAGCCGCGTCCTCGGTCATGGACAATGCTCGGTGATTTCACACGAGGTATAGTTACTCTTGGAAAACTTTGTAGCTGGTCAGTGGATAGTTAATTCACTGTTGGTTTGGCTTGTGGATGGGATGTCCATGAGTGGGTTGGTTTGGCTTGTGGATGGGAGGTCCATAAGTAGTTTACTTCTATCCCTTTGATTATTATTCATTGTTGTTTTATTTGCTTTTCGCCTTCAATCTATTTATGGTAATTTCAAATGCTGTTTATGCAAATCAACCTTTCAGCCTCCCATTGGTAAGCCTTGCATACTATATTGCATCATTTGTTACAAACGGCTTGCTGAGTACCAATGTACTCACGGCTTTACGCCTATGTTGCTCAGTTGAGGATGAGGAGTACTACCAACAGGAGGTTCCAGGAGGCGAGTACTTCGACGACTACGCGTTCTAGGCTTCGCTCCCCACTCGATTGCCCGTGGGCATGTCGATTGGCCACTACGTTTATTTTGGATTTTCCGCTGCTAGGTTTTGTTAAGCCCCTAAGGCTATTGAGATTGTAAGCTTGACCATAAGGTCTCACTTTTGGATATTGATTAATAATTTGAGTTTTCCTTATTTAATATCGTGATTGTGGTGATGATTACCTCTATGTTTGACTGTGTGCACTAGCGTGATCCTGGACTAGTGCAGTATACACAGAGAGTCCGGATTTGCATATTCGGGTCTCGACAGAGATGGTATCAGAGCCAAATCGACTGCAGGACGAAGCCCTAGTTAAAGTGGTCGAATTAGAACAAATTTCAAAACCTATTTTCTAAATCAAACCAACTAAATTTGATGAATAGTAATATCTATACCTTCTCATCTTCTCTCCAGAAATTCTGCTCCTTACCCCATTCTCTCACGATTTATTTTCGTAAATTTTATACTGACCTTTCCCCTTGTAAAATGCATTAGATGTCTCAAGCTTCATTCAACCGGGCGGGAGGTTGGAGAGCCCTTCTCCGTGTTCTGTTGCGAAGCCTCGGATTGAAGAGAACGCCCGTCTACTTCACCAAGGATGAGAAAGATGGAGGGCAACGTATTGGAAGCATCACCAGGTTGTACTTCACCACGAGAGTCGGCAAGCAGATTCTACATCATAGTTTCAAGGGCACTGGATCTCACGGAGGATGTTCCGTACAAGCAGCCGCATACGAAGCCATCCGACAGCTTTGTAAACTATACAAGATCAACATGGCCAGACTTATTCGGAGGTTCAAGAAGCAATATGAAGACACCTTCGCTTTGCGAGCGATTAGGGAGGAGCCTCGACCACACTGCCGATACCTCTTCCGACGCCTACACCGCCGAGCCGGAGGTGGAACGACGCGTACGGAGACCGTCGATCGTACCTTCGACGCTTCACCCCGCCCGCCAGAGAGACGCGCCAGAGTCGCCGCCATCCGCAACTCGTGGGTCTTCAGAGTGATGCGAGGACGAGGATAGCGAACCCTATCTGTCAGGCTCAGAGTGGGAGCCACTAGATTAGTAGTACGAGTAGAGCGTTGGATTTTTATTTGCAGTTGTTTGGGATGTGAGCTGTAAATCTTGCTTTTAAAAGCATTATATTGCAATCATGTCCATCTTTTAATGGAGTTATCTTTTGCCGCTTTGTTGTTAGCCTTTAGGGCTAAAGTTTGCTTAGTTTAGGTTGCCATTAGTTATCCCCTTAGACGAGTTTACCGCTTACCTTTGCTTTTCCTCTTATCTATTGAGCCTTGAAGTCGGTTCTCAAGAAATGGTCTTTCTTTTGAGCAAAGACAAGATGGTTGAAACCAGAACTCCGTGAGGTCGTGGCGAACAAACGTAACCCGGGAGCAAGTACCACTCGGCCACCCCAGCGGTTCCGCCGACCACGACCCGCTCTCGATCGGTTCTCGATGGCCTGCTCGAGATGATGCAAGCAATGATGCGAATATGAACAATATGGCTCAGCGTCGGCAACGAGTAGCGGCACCTCGGGCGCCCACCATCGGTCCGCTGCGAGTTTATGAGGACGAGGCCGCCTACCTAATCCAGCTTCTTGAGCCTATGGAGGCGGACGATTGGATCCGTTCGGTAGGGAAAAAGCTGAACTTGGCCCAAGGCACGACAGGAGAGTCTGCAGATGCAGACACCACCTAGAGGACTGCAGCAGAGTGGTGGGAGAACTCCGTGACGCCCACGAGAACCAGACACAGATTACTTGGGACAAGTTCTCCACCGCTCGTAACGCCCATGTCTGGATGGGGTTATGGACATGAAGAAGGAGGAGTTCCGTGAGTTGCAGAGAAGAACATGTCGGTGAGTGAATACCTCAATAAATTCACTCACTAGCTCGCACGCACCGAGGACGTAGCCACGAGATGAAGCCCGTCGAAGAGGTTCGGAAAGGCTTGAACCCGAGATTGAAGGTGCAGGTCGTGGCAACGACTATGCCGCTTTCATCGGATGGTGGATAAGGTCATCCTAATTGAGGACGATGCGCGCGAGCTCGAGGAGTCTCGCAAGAGGAGGATGGCTCAGCGGGGATTACAGTCTCACTGTGCTCGAGGCGCTGCGTTCAGCACTTACCAGCCCACTCGAGTGCCTCAAAGAACACCACAAAGGCGGCAGCAGCGTCGATCTTGAGACACCGGCCCAGCCGCCACGTTCCCAAAGAGCGGCAGAGACCCGGTGGATCCGGTGGTCAGCGGCAAAGGAACGCCAATCCAGCAGGCGTCATTACTTGCTACAAGTGTCATGAGCCGACACTATGCTAGCAAGTGCCCCCGCAGGCGAGCCCCACCCAGATTCGCCGACTTGGGAGCCACACCGGGCGGACACCTACCTCAGAGGCGGGCGTGAGCACCCCAGCGCCAGTCGGGCCAGCGAGACTCCACAGTGGTGAGAGGCCAGGTGAACCATGTCACTGCGAGAGGAGGCCCGAGCAGCACGGATGTCGTGATCGGTAAGTTCCCACCCATTCAACATCGCCACGCTTTATTTGATTACGAGCTTCCCATTCGCTTGTTTCTGGAGTTTTGCCTTAAAGCATCGCTTGAAAATTGTTACTCGGGATCTATTCATTTGATCCAATCCCGGTGCGGAGTTGAGCACCAACCTAGGCTGTCCCGAGTTCGATAGACATCCAGGAGTTGAGTTCAGAGCGGACTTGATTATCTTGGATATCCAAATCCTAGATGTGATCTTGGGTATGGATTGGCTCAAGAAGCACCAGCGATTCAGACAGGGAGCAGAGCGATGACCTTGACCAGCTCGATGGGAAGAAAGTGCGATTTTCAGCTAGCATGAATCACCCGAGCGGTAATGGTTTGTCGATCAAGGGAATTCAGTTGGAGGATGTGCCGATTGTCGTGAGTACCCGATGTGTTTCGGCATGACCTTCCGTGGATGCCACCGAACGAGAACTTGAGTTTCGATCGAGTTGGTACCCTGTACCTCTCCGATTTCCAAAAGACCCTACCGGATGCCAAGAAATGAGTTAGCGTAACTCAAGAAGCGGTTCAGAGCTTTTGGACAAAGGTTATGTCAGCCCGATTCGTCCCAGTGGGAGCGCCATCTTGTTTGTGAAAAGAAGGATGGCAGCCAGCGCATGTCGTGGACTACCGAGCACTTAATGAGGTCACCATCAAGAACAAGTATCCGTTGCCCGTGATTGATGACTTGTTTGATCAGCTCGGGAGCAGGAGTTTTCTCAAGATTGACTTGAGGTCGTTACCATCGATGAGGATTCGACAGAGGACATACCTAAGACAAGATTTTCGACTGTTACGGATTATGCGAGTTCACGTGATGTCTTTTGGTTTGACCAATGCTCCACCTATTTTATGTACCGATGAATAAGGTGTTCATGGAATATTTGGATAAGTTTGTCGTTGTGTTCATTGGCGACATTCGATCTACTCAAGGATGAGAGGGAGCATGAGGAACACCGAGGATGGTATTGCAGAAATTAAGGGACCATCAGTTGTATGCCAAGTTTAGCAAATGTGATTTTTGGATGAAGGAAGTCACCTTCCTAGGCCATGTGATGTCCGCAAAGGGAGTTGCTGTTGACCCCGGAAAGGTCAAGGATGTTTTGGATTGGCAGTCACCTTCTTCGGTGACTCAGGTCAGGAGTTTTCTGGGTATGGCTGGTTATTACCGTCGTTTCATCGAGGGATTTTCCAGTGTAGCCAAGCCACTTACCCAATTGCTCAAAAAGGAAAAGAAATATGTTTGGACGCCCGAGTGCGAGAAAAGCTTTCAGAAGTTGAAGGAGAGTTTGACCACAGCCCCAGTGCTAGTATTGCCAGATTTAAACAAGGATTTTGAGATTTATTGCGATGCTTCACGCAAGGGTTTGGGTTGTGTACTGATGCAGGAAAAGAGAGTGGTAGCGTATGCCTCACGTCAGTTGAGACCGCATGAGGAGAATTACCCTACCCACGACTTAGAACTAGCTGCCGTAGTGCATGCTTTGAAAATTTGGAGGCACTATCTCTTGGGTAATAGATGTGAGATTTACACGGATCACAAGAGCTTGAAATACATCTTTACCCAGTCCGAGCTTAACCTCAGGCAGAGGAGGTGGTTGGAGTTGATAAAGGATTATGATGTCGGAATCCATTATCACCCAGGGAAGGCCAATGTAGTCGCAGATGCTCTGAGCAGAAAGGTTTATTGTAATTCAGTGATGGTTCAGGAGAGTCAGCCAGCTTTGCATGAGGAATTCCAAAGGCTCAGTTTGGAATTGGTTGAGGAAGGATTTTTGGCAGCAATGGAGTTGCGGCCTACTTTGATGGTCGATTCGCTGTGCTCGCATGCGGATGATGAGGCATTTCAGCGTATCGATGCAGTATGAGCGAAGGAAAAGAGTCAGGATTTTCAGAGGATGCCCAAGGAACCCTGTGGTTCAAGCAACGTTTATGTGTGCCCAATAAGAAGGAGCTAAAGGATCTGTTGCTAAAAGAAGCTCATGAGTCGTTGTACTCGATACATCCTGGCAGTACCAAGATGTACCAGGACATTAAAGAAAAATATTGGTGGCCTAGCATGAAACGTGAGATTGTTGAGTATGTGGCACTTTGTGATGTCTGTCAGAGAGTTAAGGCAGAACATCAGAGGCCAGCAGGTTTGCTTCAGCCGTTGAAAATTCCTGAGTGGAAATGGTAAGAGATTGGTATGGACTTCATAGTCGGTCTGCCTAAGACCAAAGAGGGCTATGATTCGATTTGGGTCATCGTGGACCGATTGACCAAGGTGGCTCATTTCATTCCAGTGAAGACAACCTACACCGGTGACAGATTGGCAGAGCTGTATATGTCGAGGATCGTCAGTTTGCATGGAGTGCCCAAGAAAATAGTGTCAAATCGAGGGTCTCAGTTCACTTCTTGGTTTTGGGGTAGTTTCCATGAGGCTATGGGAACGCACCTGATTTTCAGTACCGCATACCATCCCCAGACAAATGGTCAGACAGAGCGAGTCAATCAGATTCTTGAGGATATGTTGAGAGCATGTGTGCTAGATCATGGACCTAAGTGGGACAGCTGTTTGCCTTTTGCAGAGTTTTCCTACAACAATAGTTATCAGGCAAGTTTGCAGATGTCACCATTTGAAGCACTCTATGGCGAGAAATGCAGGACCCTCTCAATTGGAAAGAGACAGGGAAGGTCGTGTGTTTGGTCAGATTGTCTAAAAGAGGCCGAGGACAAGGTCCGTTTGATTCAGAGAGGTTGAGGACTGCCTGTGCCAGCAAAAGAGCTATGCGAATACTAGACGCCGAGAGCTGAGTTTTGAGCCGATGATTTTGTGTATCTCAGATCACACCATTCAAAGGTGTGAAGAGGTTTCAGCAAAAGGGAAGCTTGCACCAAGGTATGTCGGTCCGCTCGTAATCTCAAACGCAGGGAGAGGTTGCTTACCAATTGGAGCTACAAGGCCCTTCAGGGGGTACATGATGTTTTCCATGTGTCCCAGCTGAAGAAGTGTTTGAGAGTGCCAGAGGAGGCTGTACCAGTTGAGGCAATTGATCTTCAGGAAGATCTGTCCTACAAAGAGCGTCCTGTCAAGATTTTGGACGTGTCAGAGCGAGTCACCCGGAACAAAGTTGTTCGCTTTTGCAAAGTTCAGTGGAGCAACCACTCCGAGGAGGAAGCCACTTGGGAGCGCGAAGAGGATCTCAAGGCAGAGTTTCCGAACCTATTCTAGTAGTGAGCCCGGATCTCGGGGTCGAGATCCCGTTTAAGGGGGTAAGGTTTGTAACATCCTGAATTTCAGAGTCTTTTTGAAGTTTTCAAAATAAAATACACCATTTGTATTTTCTGGAATTAATTAAAGCTTAATTGGAATTTTTATTAATTAAAAGGTTTTAATGTGATTAATTCAAACATTAACATTTGCCAAAAGTATTTTATTTGAGTTCCCTGTGTCTCAGGGATTTTATTAGTATTTTTTGGTGAATTTTCTGGATTTATTTGCTATTTTCTAGAGCTCAAAAAGTAGTTCTTGAATTTTCTGAAAAGGAAAAGTCTAAAATAAATAAAACCGCCGGTGGGCCAAGCCCACCGAACCGCCCGCCGCCCAACCGCCCCGCCCGGCTCGCTTCGCCCGCCACGCGGCGCGCGCATCCATGCGTCGCCTCGCCCGCAGCCGATCCCAGCCGTGCGCCGCCAGTGCCAGCGGCTGTGGGGCCCACTGCCGAGCCAGATCCGGTCGGGACTCGGCGTCCGTGCGCGTCAACCCCGAGTATTTAAGGCCCGACCCGAGGTCCGCCGCGCTCGCCGCCGCCTTCGCCACCGTGCCTCGCCGCCGCCCTCGCCGCGCCGCCGCCGCCTCGCCGCAAAGGCGCTGCGCCGCCGCCGCCGCCGCTATCGTCGCGTTGGCGTGCGCGCCGCGTGCCATCGCTATCGCCACCGTGAGCGCCGCCGCCCCGAGCCACCACGACCAGAGCCGCCACCGCCGCCGACCGGACACCTCGCGCCGCGCGCGTCCGCGCGCCGCGCAGCGCGCCCGCCACGCGTAGGCGATCCACCGCCGTCCCGCCCGAGCCGCTGATCCCGCCGCGCTTCGAGATCGGGCGGCGGCCGGATGCATCCACGCCACCGCACCGCAGCCGCCCGACGTCCCGCACCCGCGCGCGCGACCGCTTCGCCTTCCGTGGATTGGGTCCACCGTCGCGCCGAAGTCGCCGACAAGCCGGGCCCACCGCCGCCATGGTCCCGAGACCCGCGCGCCATGGGCGCGCCACCGCCACGCCAAAGATGCCACGCCGGCCCTACCGCACATCGCGTGTCGGCCCGATCCACCGCCACGTCGGCCTAGCCGCTGGCGCCAAGCCCCGATCCACCGCGCACTGTTCCGTGCGCCGAGTCCACCGTGACTCGGCTTCCCGTGCGCGCGGTCCGCAAAGACAAGGCAATTTCTTAATTTCCCGATTTTCCTTTAGATCCAATTTTCCAAGAGCCGTTCTCCTCGTCCCAGCTCGATTGACCCGATTCTTTTCCTAAATTCATCTAAAATTGGGCTCTATCTTTTGGTTCAGGTTTGAGAATTTTTGGAGTTCATTTGAATTTTATTTGAATTTATTTTGTCTCTTTGTGTCGTTTTCTCTCTCGTTAGATCACGCGTTCGAGGAGCCGTTGGATTTGAAGATCAAGAGCGCGTCAACTGAGCAAGGCCAAGGCAAGTCGTGTCCTTTGATCATGTTGAACCCAGTTTTCAAATCTATTATGTAATACTTTGCTTTAAATTATCATGCATGGCTATTTTATTATAAAACCCTTGTATTGGTAGTTAATGACCTAATTGATTATTTCCTCCTTGATAATTTGAATGCCATGATGCCATTGTCACCATAGGTTGGGAAACTTAGTAGTGATGCTATGTTACGATCACATTGGGTTGGTACGATTAGAATGCTTAGCCTGGCTTATTTTGCGAAAGGGTTCATCATCACATGTGATTAATTAATTTGACTTAATGAGATATTGAATTGTGGTTGGTGCCACAGTGAATCGTGGTTGGTGCCACTGCTATAAATTTTGTGCCGTGGCGTTGGTGCGTCATTGGCGGTGGTTATATAAAATTGGTTTTCACTCGGGCGAATGATCGTGCGGAAAGGGAAAGTGTTGGAGCACTTCGAGGATGTGGTAGTCTCGCCGAGAACACTTAAGGACTTAACTTTGTGCGCCATTGATCCGAGCTTTACCGTGCAAACCACATGTCCGGTATGGGACAGACTGGTGATTAATTTGGGATGTTTCAATTTCAATCTCATTGGGATGAACATGGTTGCTGATTTCCATGAGGCGCAAGGGGGTGTGATGCGAAACCTAGCGGGCGGGATTGGGTTGAAATTGAACATTGTAAAGGCTTTGTTGTGATTGTCTTTAATGTGAGGATTATCACATCGTGTGGGTACAGCAGTGCGACCTCTGCAGAGTGTAAAACTATTCGAATAGCCGCGTCCTCGGTCATGGACAATGCTCGGTGATTTCACACGAGGTATAGTTACTCTTGGAAAACTTTGTAGCTGGTCAGTGGATAGTTAATTCACTGTTGGTTTGGCTTGTGGATGAGATGTCCATGAGTGGGTTGGTTTGGCTTGTGGATGGGAGGTCCATAAGTAGTTTACTTCTATCCCTTTGATTATTATTCATTGTTGTTTTATTTGCTTTTCGCTTTCAATCTATTTATGGTAATTTCAAATGCTGTTTATGCAAATTAACCTTTCAGCCTCCCATTGGTAAGCCTTGCATACTATATTGCATCATTTGTTACAAACGGCTTGCTGAGTACCAATGTACTCACGGCTTTACGCCTATGTTGCTCGATTGAGGATGAGGAGTACTACCAGGGAGGTTCCGGAGGCGAGTACTGACGACTACGCGTTCTAGGCTTCGCTCCCCACTCGATTGCGTGGGCATGTCGATTGGCCACTACGCTTATTTTGGATTTTCCATTGCTAGGTTTTGTTAAGCCCCTAAGGCTATTGAGATTGTAAGCTTGACCATAAGGTCTCACTTTTGGATATTGATTAATAATTTGAGTTTTCCTTATTTAATATCGTGACTGTGGTGATGATTACCTCTATGTTTGACTGTGTGCACTAGCGTGATCCTGGACTAGTGCAGTATACACAGAGAGTCCGGATTTGCATATTCGGGTCTCGACACTCAGTAGCTCTTGCAGCCATCTGCCCTTTGAGATATGGCACCATTGGCCCGATCGACGGCCCCATTAGACTGTGGATGTTGTGGGGACTGAAGTCACCGTATGTATTCTGTACAAGTCCCATAATCTGTAGCTAGTACGCACATTCATGTCATTGAGATCACGTCTATACACATCGCACATGATTAGTTTACAACAAAAGGGTAATATATAAGGGATGCGTAGTAGCATTTATGTACATAGGGCCAATCGGCCAAATAAACATCAGAGTCCAGAATAAAAATATAGTGGAAGTCTAGTAAATAACAAAAGTGTCCAATAATATGACCTCATAGCCATAGGCAACCAACTGGAGTTAGGCCCTAGAAAGCCCCATCATCGAATTCCCTAATGCCGGGGCAAAATACGCGTCGTCGGGTACATAATCTTCTTCATTCTCTGATCAATAGTAATTTAAGCAACATTCAATACATTGAGTACTCAGCAAGACTTGTAGTGTATCACAAAATTTTACATATATGCAATGCAACCAAAGGATGAGGCTCTAGACAAAGTTATTTTTAGCATGAAGCGAATTTCATTTGCAATATCAATAAGTAATAATTTGTAAATGGAATTGTAAAGAGCATTTAACTTTTAATGAAATAACATTTATATAATTTCCATAATAGTAGATCAAATCCATTTGCAGCCCTCCTCAGCTATGATCATCGCACAATTCCCACCTATGGGCATGGCACACGGAAGACGCGGACATGCCATCCAATCATGTTCAGTGAAATAGTTTTGAAAATAAAAACTATATCCATTGTGGCTACATCCAAGCATGCTCATAACTGTGAGCACGTCTATTTAAATAGTTTTTAACTCTCTACAGAGCTTATATAATTTTACCCACATGAGATAATCAATTATACTGTTGGCCATTACACGCTTCCTTGAGCATGTGATGATAGTGATTATCATAAAGTTTTTAGGTCATCTAGTCCTAACCTTTCACCAGCTCAATGAACATCGAACCTCTTAGGTCCATCCCCTAAGAGAACATTCAAATCCTTGCTTAGGTCCATCCCCTAAATGAAGACCCTCACTTAGGTCCGTCCCCCAAGTGGGCATCCACCCTTGTATTGACAAGCTTTAGTCCCAACACCATGGTGAAGGGAGCCCCTATGAGCAACCCTCCCGAATGCCCTCACTCAGATCTGCGCTACTACAATGCAAGGCTAGATTTGGACAACTTAATCAGCTAAAGCCAGAGCCCATATAGCCACAAGCCCAAATTGAGAGAAAAGAAAGAAAAGAGTGATAAGAAAAGAGGCATACAACTAAAGGGACAGGTTCTGTTAGCCACAAAGAGTCGAATGTAGAGTTAAAAACACAATCCCAAGAGTGTTATGCACTTGTGTGCAAGAATGTTATCTTTTCCACTAATACTTTACCCTCTACTTTGCCCATTTTGATTGTTTCTTTGTTGCAGAATTTCACAGATGTTTTTCCAGATGAGATACCAGCGGGGCTGCCACCATTGCGAAGGATAGAGCATCAAATCAAATTGATTCCAGGGGCATCTTTGCCTAACTGTCCATCGTATCGCACCAATCCTGAGGAGACAAAAGAAATTCAGCACCAAGTGCAAGAGCTTTTTGAGAAAGTATACGTGCGTGGAAGTTTAAGCCCGTGTGTTGTTCCTATTTTATTAGTGCCTAAGAAAGATGGGTCATGGAGAATGTGTGTCGATTGTAGAGCTATTAACAACATTACTGTTAAATATCATCATCCTATCCCTAGGTTAGATGATATGCTTGATGAATTGAGCGGCTCTACTATCTTTTCAAAAGTTGACTTGCGAAGTGGTTACCACCAAATTAGAATGAAACTAGGTGATGAATGGAAAACTACATTTAAGACTAAGTTTGGCTTTGTATGAGTGGTTGGTTATGCCTTTTGGTCTTACTAATGCACCTAGTATTTTTATGCGTTTAATAAACGAAGTGTTGAGAGCATTTATTGGGAAATTTGTTTGTGGTATACTTTGATGATATATTGATATACAACAAGTCATTGGAAGGGCATTTAGACCATTTGAGCCAAGTTTTTATTGCTTTACGAGGGTGCGCTTGTTTGGTAACCTCGAGAAGTGCACCTTTTGCACGGATCGAGTTATGTTTCTTGATTTTGTTGTGACAGCACAGGGAATTGAAGTAGATGAATAGAAGGTAGAAGCTATACGAGCATGACCTACACCTACAACAGTCACACAAGTGCAGAGTTTTCATGGACTCGCTGGTTTCTATCGCCAATTTGTGACGGATTTCATCACACTCACTGCCCCAATTGATTTGCTACCTTTGCCACCTTCGGAAAGAGATAATCTTGATGCTGAAAAGCATGCCGAGATGATTCATAAGCTACGCGAGACAACCAAAGTGAATATTGAGAAGATGCAAGCCCAACACAAGAAGCACACAGACAAGGGCAAGAAGGAGATGGGAAATCGAAGAAGGCGGCCTAGTTTGGATGCATTTGCGCAAGGATCGTTTTCCAGAACGGCGCAAGTCCAAAATAATGCCACGAGGTGATGGACCATTTAAAGTGCTTACAAAGATCAACGACAATGCCTATAAGTTGGAGCTGCCCTAGGAATATGGAGTGAGTAATACATTCAATGCTGCTGATTTATCTCCATATTTGGGAGACGAAGATGAGCCAGAGTCGAGGTCGACTCCTTCTCAAGAAGGGGAGTATGATGAGGACATCACTGACACACATACACTTTCAGTGGCATACACACCTGTAGTTGAGTCTACTAAAATTCAAGAGTCAGCTAGTATACAAGGTTCAATAACACGAGCACGTGCACGTCGCCTTGGACAACAGGTGAATTCGTTTCTTGAGCAAATTAATTATTTAATTACAGAAAAAATGATATTACCTAATAAATATTGTTTACTTGTTACTACATATGAAGGAATTTTCAAAGAAGTTGTTGATCAAGATGCAGCCAAGGCCCAGCTCCAATTGTGAGTGGCTGAGTTCATCGATTGCTGACAAATACCTCCAATTCCCAGCATCATGAAGGCCAACTTGTAATGTTTCAGCATGCATAGTATAAATGGATAGAAAGATAATTAAGTCTACTATCACCTCCAATAAACGGCTCGTCAGTTAGACTTCCCAATAAGGAGTTATGACTATTTTAGTAGGGACTGCACAGAAGACACAAAAGGACGCGCGAACAGGCTATTGGAATTCCCAACATCATGAAGGCCAACCTGTAACATTTCAGCATGCATAATACATATGGATGAAAAGATAATTAAGTCTACTGTCACCTCCAATAAACGGCTCATCATTTGGACTTCCCAATAAGGAGTTATGACTGTTTTAGTAAGGGCTGTGTAGAAGACAAAAGGACGAGCAAACAGGCTGTTGGATGACCTTTGGGCTGGCTTATCTTCAAGTCTTTTCTCAAAAACTTTCACACCTAACTAGGAGGGTTGTTCCTAGTATAAATACCCCTTATGATTCTACTGAGGGGAGACTTAATTCTTATTTGCATGATGGCTACTAGCTACTGTAAAACAATTGGGTCTCATCAATATTCCATATTCGAGTGAAATTCTTCCATTATTGCTCTTGCGTCTTCTCTTGGATTTGCTAGAGATGTTCTCCGTGAATAGGCCAATTGTGTTTGACACATTTGGTAACCAATCGAGAAGCGGTGTAGTGATTGCGAGGTTGCTGGTAACGATCGGATCGTGGTTAGCCTCGCCTTCGTCAATGTCGCAACTCAAGTTATCGGATTTCTCCTACGACGAAAGATCGGGCCAACTCACTTGCACGCATCTTAAATTGAGGCGTCTGCATATCACCCACCAAACCTCAAGGCGCTAGTTACCCTAGAAAGAAAAGCTTTCGAGGGATACATATCAAACAGGCCATGTAGACTACCAGGGCATGCAAATGCCAACAAAGGCACACACACACCCAAAAATAAAAGTAAAAAACAAGGGTATTGATAAATATCACCTGGATGTTTTCTTTCGAACTATCATCCAGATTTATGACTATTGGATTAGAGATCCAACGGCCATGAATTCTCCCCCACTCCCTCCAAAAAAATCCCCCCCACCTCCAAAAAAAAGAGGTCGTTGGATCTCTAATCCAACGGTCTCAAATCTGAATGATTGTTATGAAGAAAATATCCAGGTGATACCTAGACACACCCAAAAAACAATCTGCATTCTAAATGCCAAAAGCCTTATAAAGATACATATCAAACTAGCCATGTATATACATATCATTACTATTATAAAAGAACGAGTTGGTAGTCGTACGTCCATTCTCCTCTAACCGCTCTATTTCTTCAACTTCTCATCACTCTTCACTTTCCAATCGATCAGAACAACCTTCTTCCACAGCATGATTCTCTATACATCTAATAAATTTCGTTGCAACGTATGTACATATAACTAGTATATATCCTTATATAGTTCAGGTTGATTGCTATAAAGAGGTTTACCCTGCGCGCTAGGGATATCATTATCAGGTTCACGATGGAAGCCAACACCAGGCCAAGTAAGAAGCCACGCCGATCTGCTGGCGACGGCCTGACAGCGTTCGCTCTCCGCCTCGCAAAGCACTTCGCTGCCGCGGAGGTCGACGCCGACGGCGGCCGCAAGAATCTCATATTCTCGCCGCTCACCATCTACACCGCTCTCGCCCTGGTGGCGGCTGGAGCACGGCGCACCACCCTGGACGAGCTGCTTGCCCTGCTCGGGGTGGCGTCGCGCAAAGAGCTCGCCGAGTTCTTCCGCGGCGTGGCGGAGAGAGTCCTCACCGACAAGTCCGATACTGGCGGGCCGCTCATCGTGTCCGCCTGCGGCTTTTGGCACGAGAAGACGCTAGCGCTGAAGCCGGCATACCGCGAGGACGCCGTCGAGTCCTACAAGGCCGAGACACGCGCCGTCGACTTCCATAAAAAGGTCAGTACGTAATTGTGAGATCTGGACCTGGCCGCATACCTAGGTCCAGCCGGGTTTTTACTCCCCGGGCCACAGGTCCACATGGGCGGAACACAACCAAGCCCACGGAGCAACGGAGCAACAACCTTATAAGTGGTACTGGGCCTTCTCCCCCCAAAAGACTAGTCCAATGGGTGGGGGCTCCCCCACACTTATAAGTTGTGCTTTCTCCTCTTACACAACCAATGTGGGATTATTCTCAACAATCTCTCCCTCACACATTGGTTGGACACATCTACAACCATGAGGTCCAAGGAGGTGTTAGGCACCTAGGCTCTGATACCAAATGTGAGATCTGGATCTGGCCGCATACCTAGGTCCAGCCGGGTTTTTACTCCCCGGGCCACAGGTCCACATAGGCGGAACACAACTAAGCCCACGGAGCAACGGAGCAACAACCTTATAAGTGGTACTGGGCCTTCTCCCCCCAAAAGACTAGTCCAATGGGTGGGGGCTCCCCCACACTTATAAGTTGTGCTTTCTCCTCTTCCACAACCAATATGGGATTATTCCCAACAGTAATCAGCAACTCTTGCCATTGGATTCGCTACAATTTTGACAAATCTGCAGCTTGTTTTTGCTAGTGCATGTTAATTGATCTCTTAATTTGCGCAGGCAGAGGAAGCAAGGGAGGAAATCAACAACTGGGTCGCCGAAGCCACGAACAAGCTCATCACCTCAATCCTTCCTCCAGGAACCGTGCACTCTTCCACCGGTCTCGTGCTCGCCAACGCCATCTACTTCAAGGGCATGTGGAAGAAACCCTTCACCAAGGAGCACACCAAGGACGACAAGTTCTACCGCATCGACGGCGCTGCCGTCAACGTGCCCTTCATGCACAGCCGGGAAGATCAGTTCGTCGCTGAGCACGACGGATTCAAGGTGCTCAAGCTACCATATCAGGTGCAACATCGCACCACATCAGACTCCGATGACGAGGGGGTTAACCGTTACAATAAAAGAGGCCGAGGGGCACGCCTGACCTGTCCGGCATGGTGGGGGGCGGCTGGCCGTTGGCTTTGGAGCAAGTCTTCCACAAGGCGGTCGTCAGTTGAGAAAAAATCAGACTCCGGCGATGGACACCCACGGTTTTCGATGTGCATCTTCCTGCCAGACGCGCACAATGGCCTGGCGAGACTCGTCGACAAGATGGCGTCCAGCCCGGGCTTCCTGCACGACCACCTGCCACGGCAGCGCGTCGAGGTCGGCAAGTTCCAGCTGCCCAAGTTCAAGCTGTCCTTCCCCAGCAAAATTAACGGTGTTCTCCAGGACTTGGGACTGAAAGCCGCCTTTAATCTTGACATGGCTGACCTGTCCGGCATGGTGGAGGGCGGCACGCCGTTGGCTTTAGAGCATGTCTTCCACAAGGCGGTTGTCGAGGTGAACGAGGAAGGCACCGAGGCGGCGGCCGTCACCGCATGTACGGCCAGATATTTGTGTGCAGTTGAGTATGTGGATTTCGTCGCGGACCATCCATTTGCGTTCTTCGTAGTGGAGGAGGCATCCGGTGCGGTGGTCTTCGCGGGACACGTCCTCGATCCTTCGATTTCTGAGTGATCTTTGTGGTTCTTCGTAGTGGTGGAGGCATCCGGTGGGGAAATAATTGCACAGGCCGTACGAGGAATAGAATGATCCCTATTCCTCCTAGTTTAGAGTCTGTGCGGTACTTAATACAGTACAGCCTCTTTGTATAGGTTTGGAGAATTAACCAAAATAATCTGCTACTATGTTCCAGTCTCGATTTGCTACACCAACTGAAGTTATCATATTCGTACATGAATGCTCTGCCTTCCGTGCAAGTTTTAAACACATTCTTAAATCAAGGTTGACTTTCATAACTTGTGGATCAGGGTGGTGAGACATTTGGAGGTTGTAAACTTCCATTGAAGATCAAGTTTTTCTTTGTGGCAGGGCTGTCAGAATAG
Source organism: Dendrocalamus sinicus (assembly GCA_036346575.1). NCBI lineage: Eukaryota > Viridiplantae > Streptophyta > Magnoliopsida > Poales > Poaceae > Dendrocalamus > Dendrocalamus sinicus. The sequence continues at coordinate 22,939,558 of CM070672.1, read as the reverse complement.
ATTTGCAAAACTTCGGTTGAAGATCAAGTTTTTCTTTGTGGCAGGGCTTTCAGAATAGACTAGCTGAATGCCCGTGCGTTGCTACGGATTTTTAAAATTTATCACATTACATGTTTTAAAACTTACAGATGGTAAAAATTTTTAGTTCTAAAAGTTTTTAAATCCGTCAAGTAAGTCGGAAGCCGTCGATCACACCTCGTAGTCATACGGTGCATCAAAGTTTAAAGGCAACTACATAACCTTGTCATCCCTCTTGAGTGGCTTGATCTCTTTACAGCTTAACAAGATTTCTTCAATTTTTAAAATGCTATCATTTGAACTGAAATCGGAATCCTTATGTGAGCCATTAAGCATTTGAACTTTACTGATTCCAAGAAGTTTGGAACCTATAGATGGCGCTTTGGCATCAACAGCATTCATTGGAGGGTTTAATAATTTAAGAAGAAAATGGATACAAGATTTCGAATCCAAAAAATGATTGTCTTGGACCTGCATAACAACAAGAAAAGGGGAGATTGAAAATAAGCAAAATTGAAACTACAGGAATATAACATCAAAGGTACTAAAAGAATAGCAACTGTTCGCCAATTAAATGGCATTCAACAAGCGAGATATATATAAGCTAATGAAAAGCTGAATATCAACACTACCTGAAATTCATACTTAAATTCTAATTCAACTTTCAACTTTCAATATAGTAGATATGAATAACTTTGTCACAACGTGGTTATCTTTGTGACTTATGAGATAGATATATTTAATATGCATAAAACAATGCAGGATGCACAAAAGCATATCAATTGGGATTAAGAGGTACTCACATCAACTGCCAAAACAAATAAAAGAGCTACTGCAGCAATGGCGCAGGGAGGATCATCAATGTTCAGAACCAAAACAGCATCGATAATTTGCTGAACCAATCTACAGGATATAAGAAAAGAAGGCACTTGTGGCTTGTGAGTAATAAAATGGAAAGGTGTAAGATTTTCAGAAAAATGAAATGGAATATTGTGTTTTAGCAATTGAAGATGTCCTGAAATTCAATAGAAAAATGAAGATTACATGATGCATGATCATACGTTGCAATAATTATGTTTGATGAGAACTTACTTTCAGCAATCTTATCCATCTACACAAGTAGAAATGGGTAAAAATATTGTAAGAATCTAGTGTGGTGATTCTATAGTCAAGGAACCAAAACTGCACTTCTTTCAGCATAATAACCGGCGAACTAAAGAATTGAAGCCCAATTCAGACAGCAACAGAGATATCATACGTCTTCAACTTATGCAAATCAAGACAGTATATCTTCAACTAAAAATGCTTGTAAAGTGTCAAAACGTCAGTATAGAACTGAGTTTAGTAGTAAAGCTTCGATGTTGTTCACAGCTCAATTAGATAGCAACTCCACATATTTTCATCAATATTGCAATTCTGGTTTACAAGACACCACAGTTCAGTACCAATTGGAAACCCTCCCAAAAATTACAAAATGAATACCCTCATGGTCCAAGGAGAAATATTAAGCTAGAGTATAACAGATGGCATTTCTACTGAAGACTTCCTTTCATTTTGATCCACAGATTGAAACCAAACCTCGTTCCTAAGGATATATGGAACCACCACAAAGTGTACATTGATCTTACTGCTTAGACCTCATGCCATCATTATGTAAGAATCACATAAACATTACATGCATAAATGCTTAAAAATACAGAAATTTCTAGAAATTCTGTATGGGGTATTAGCTAATCCACCACAATGCTGAACATCACTGGCAAGTGGCTAAGCATAAGCATTGAACTGAACATATAAGAAACAACATTTCGTAGCACCCAACCACTAATGTCTTCCTTCCATGGAAACCAAACCTGAATCTTCACTTTCTCAAGAAACACAACATACGAATTGAACATAGATAAGGACCAAAATTTCCATATATTTGTGATGGAACAGTAATCATTATTATGCCTTGTTATACTCCTTGCTCACTCATCTCACCTCACCTCATTTCTTTCCATCCCCTTCTCCTGGGAAGAAATCAAAATAGCCGGAAACACGGAGGACGAAATGTGTGTGTGACGAGACGACTCGCCACCGCCTCTCGCCGAGAAGCCGGTGCGGCGCAGACGGCGGCGTTGCGGGCCGCGGTGGAGGTCGCGGCCCTTGAGCGTCGCGCCGCGACGATCTCGTCGGCGGAACCATGGCCTCCCACCGACGGGCTGGGCCCACCTCCCCTCCGCGTCGCGCCTCGACGGTATCCGCGCGCGGCGGCGCCGACCTCGCCATTTCCGGCGGGTCAACGCGGCGGTCTCCGGATGTGGCGCGCGCTCGGGCGTTGGGGGCACAGCGCATCTTCTTCTTCTTACCCTCCTCGTCGGGAGCGCGCGAGACGGCCGGGGCCGAGGAGGCTAGCCAGAGGACGCCGAGCTCGGCGGCGATCTCGTGCGGCGTGGGCGGTGGTGGGTTTGGGGACGGAAGAGTATGAGGCGGTCCATTGCGTTGCTCGGGATCACCGACGGCGGATCTGCATGAGGCGGCGGCGGAGCGGAGGCGGGGAGGAGGCGGCGGAGAAATGGGGTCCCGCTCCTCGCGGCGTCGTGCCACTTCACATTCCCAACGGCGGCGCGCCACTCGACGACCACGGCGTCCTCCACGCCCCTTCCTATTGGCGTCTGGTCCGTCCCAATCCGCCGCTCCCAAACCCATCGGCGGCGCGGATCGAGACGGTGGGAGAGGAGACGACTCGATGATTTGAGACATGGGCGCAGATTGGGCCGGGGGGAGGGGAGAGTGGCGGCGCGGAGAAAGGGGGGAGAGGACTCGGCGGCGGCGGTGGCGCGGGGTGGGAGGGAGGGAAGGAGGCTGCGGCGCGGTGTGGGGAGGAGGAGGAGGAGGCGGCGGCGACGGCGCGGAGTGGGGAGGAGGAGGCGAGGGTGGAGCGGAGGAGCCGGGGAGGAGGCGGCGGCGGAGCGGAAGAGTGGGGGAGGAGGAGGCGACGGCGGCGCGGGTTGGGGAGGAGGAGGCGACGGCGGAGCGGAGGAGGAGGGAGGGGAGGAGGCGAGGGCGGCGCTGCGGCGGAAGAGGGAGGGGAGGAGGCGAGGGCGGCGCGACGGCGGAGGAGGCGAGGGCGGCGCGGTGGCGGAGGAGGGAGGGGAGGACCGGTGCGGTGGCGGAAGAAATGAGGTGGGGAGGCAGCCGCAGGGATTCGGGGGGCAACGCAGGGGTTCGGACGTGGGGGTGGGCAGCGCACGATTTTTTTAAGAAGGGGTGGGCGTAGAATTGACCATCACCTTCAACTCCTCTTTTTAGGAGTAGAGATTAGCAAACAGCAGAGCAACTGGAAAAGAGGAACTGGCAAGGGAATGAAAAGTGCTTTATGTTCGGTGGACGAGGATTTAAATCATATTTACTTTGGTTTGTATTGTATCTCGTTTCACGAGGACAAGCTTCAAAGAGATTTTCTATGGGACAGACTACTGTGTCGCTGCAAGATTTTGCAGCAAACGGCTGAAATCTGGGAGTGAGTTCGAATAGCTTATTGTTTGGATTTGGGGTGGCAACGTGCACCTTATGGAGGGTGAAATAATTTCGTGGCGCTCAAACATCCACATGATGTGCTCTTCAAACTAATTGCTTTGATGCAGCTGTGGCGTATTATGCTGAAGGATAATGAGGAAGTTAGGGTGCAGCAATGTGCTGAAGCTATTCAGCGTAGGCTTTTGATCTCTATAACTTTTAATTCGTAGATCCAAAATATTTAAAACTTGAATCAATACTAGATCATGATCTTAAGCACCTATCACAATAAAATAACTTGAATGAACTTAAGAGAATTGGGATGTTTTAGTTCGTGAAGCCCTGTTGTACCAAAACCAGGAAAAAACCATAAATTGTGCAAACTCCTAAATCAGACTCCAAATCATTTGAAATTTAGTATACACCTTCTCTAAGATGGCAAGAATCTACTCCAATCAACGATCAAGAAAATAGCTACCAATGTTCTTACCTTCTTATTTGAAAAAGGGTTACATTAAAACCGGATAAAAACAAAAAACGGTGAATATGACTTGCTCGTAGATGAATGATGATCAATGTTAGAGTTTTGTAATCTTGTTTTTCAGTTTAGAAGTCATAGTCGTGGTCATATACGAGTAGTCGGAGTCGTGTACGAGTTTGGTCGTGGTCGTATATAAATCCATGTCGTAGTCGAGTTCGAGTCATAGTCGTAGTCGTACCCAAGTAGAAGTTATAGAGTAGGGTATAAAAGGGAGAGCCATGTAACTGAGAGGGTATGACTTGAGGCCAAGGCGATCGGTGTGATCAAGAGGCAAGAGAGAGCGATCGGTGTGATTGAGAGAAAGAAACAACGAAGAGAAGAGAAGAGCAGTTTGGCTTTGTGAAGTCTATCGAGTTTATTGTGTTCACAAGACATGCAAGTCATAACCAGAGTTACAACCACGGCAACGAGCGAAAGTGTTCGTAGGTGTTAAAGACGTGGTCGTAAAGGAGTTATGACCATGGTCACAAAGCAGAAGACGTGGTTGTAGGTTGTTACGACCATAGCGAGAAGGTGTGGTCGTACGTGATCACAATGGGGAGACGTGGTCATAAAGCATTACGACCACAGCAGTTGACAGACCTTCGACGTGGTCAATAGTATCATAGCGTGGTCGTAATCGAGTTATGACTACGGTAATCGATCGTGGTTGAAGGAAGTGTAGCGCAGCGGCGGTGAACATGGTTGTAACTTCTGTACAAGTTACGACTACGTGGTCAGAGCACCCACAACGTGATCGCAGTGACTAGAGGACCCGATTGGTCGAAGATCCGACAGAGTGGTGGGAGAGCAGCAGGACGTGATCGGAGAGGTCACAACGTGGTCGTAACGACTGTCACCGTGGTCGGAGAACCAGCGAGAGCAGCCATAACGACTCAGAGGTGGTTGTAGCCTCTGAATGTGATCGTGCGGCTAAAGGAGGTGGTTGTAAGGGCTACAAGGTGGTCGTAAAGTCCTAGGAGCGATCGTAAAGGCAGAATGTGGTATCAGAGCATGGGTGACCAGGCAAAGGCTCAGGGTGGGCTAATCTCCCTCCAATACCCTCTCCTGATGATCAATAATTACCCAGTGTGGGCAATCAAGATGAAGACAAACATGCACACTGTGGACAACAAGGTGGATCAGGCAGCTTTGGCTCTCATCTACTAGGCGGTGCTAGATGCGATGATGCATCAGTTCATTGGAAAGGAGATAGCACGAGAAGCGTGGGAGACGCTTCAGACAACGCACGAGGGCATTGGTCATGTCAAGGAGGTGCAGCTCCAAAATTTACGGAGCGAGTTCAAGAATTGAAGATGGGAGAGACCCAGTCGGTGGACGAGTTCACCAGTAAGCTGAGTTCATTGTAGAATCATATTAACTCTCTTGGCGATAAGATGGAGGAATCTATTGTGGTGAAGAAGTACGTACCTATTGTCACAACACTTATGTAGTCCCCCGATATGGACAAGAAGAAGATAGAGGAGATCACTAGCTCTCTCAAGGCATATGAGGAGTTACTGAAGGGGTTTCAATGCACAACAAGTAGGGATCTCATAACAAGCAGGCATTGCTAGTAAGGGGAGATCCAAGAGATGGTCATGTCTTATCAAACAACCGCAGGAGGTGGCGCGGTCAAGATGGTCAGAGTGGCCGTGGAGACAAGGCTGGTCAAGGCGGTGGTGAGAGGTCTCGAGATAAGTTACATGTCAAGTGCTTTGAATGTGGAAAATATGGGTACTACGCATAAGGATATCGCAGCCATATAAAGTGCTACAAGTGTAATGAGTTTGGGCACTATGCTTCGGATTGCAAGAGCAAGAAGCAGGACGAGGAGATGAGCATCACAAAAGACGAAGAAGAAGATGACGGAGAGCTAGTACTTCTCTCCTCATATGTTGAAAAGGAGCCAGTCATGGTGGTACTAAATGAGGAGAACGTAGTTCCAAAACTACGCATGAAGGACGATAGCCATGATCATATAGATCAATGGTACTTGGATAATGGAGCAAGCAACCACATGACGGGAGATTGCTCCATGTTTCATAAGCTAGACGACAAGATCTGTGGCAAGGTCAAGTTTGGTGACAGCTCCATGATGGAGATAAAGGGCAAAGGGACGATGATGCTACAATGCAAGAATAGAGATAAGAAGTTGTTGATAGAAATTTATTATATACCAAGTCTATGCAACAACATTCTTAGTCTTGGGCAGATGACAGAAAGAGGGTGTAGGGTGGTGTTGCAGGATGAGTTTTTGCAAGTGTATGACAAGAACAGAGACTTGTTGATGAAGGTGAAGAGATCTTCAAATTGGTTGTATAAGATTTCTTTGAAATTTTGTAGATCAGTTTGTGTGAAGAACGGTCTAGAGAAGCCAGAAGATGGAGCAGTTGTAGTAGAGCCAGAAGAAAGAGTAGTCGTAGCAGGTGCAACTGATGCAGAGGGAGGTCGAAGTAGCAACAGCTCGAGTGGTCGGTGCAGACCACATGGAGTAGGCATGGTCGTAGTAAGCAGGGGCTCAAGAGGACCTCTCACGCATGCAATAGAAGGCAGTCATAGGCTTGGAGCATGGGTCACGAGGAGGCGGGAGGAAGCATAGTGTGGAGGGCAGGGCCATGGTTGTCATGGCTACAAGTGGTTGAAGCAGTCAAGTGGGTCTAAGGGGCGTCATGCAGCAGAAGCGGTTAGCCCAAGTGAACAATCTTAGTCCAAGAGAGAGGAGTAGCAAGGCTCAGGAAGAAGCAGAAGCAAAAGAGGAGATCGACATGATCAAGATGGAAAATCAAGATTAAGGAGGTGATTGTTAAAGTTTGTAATCTTGTTTTTTAGTTTAGAAGTCATGGTCGATAGTCGTAGTCGTGGTCGTATATGAGTGGTTAGAGTCGTATACGAGTTTGGTCGTGGTCGTATACAAGTCTGTCTTGTAGTCGAGTTTGAGTCATAGTCGTAATCGTACCCGAGTTGAAGTCGTAGAGCAGGGTATAATAGAGAGAGCCATGTAACCAACAGGGTAAGAGTTGAGGCCAAGGCGATCGGTGCGATCGAGAGGCAAGGGAGAGCGATCGGTGTGATTGAGAGAAAGAAACAAAGAAGAGAAGAGCGGTTTGGCTCTGTGAAGTCTATCAAGTTCATTGTGTTCACAAGACATGGTCATAACCAGAGTTACGACCACGACAATGAGCGAAGGTGTTCGTACGTGTTAAAGACGTGGTCATAAAGGAGTTACGACCATGATCACAGAGCAGAAGATGTGGTTGTAAGTCATTACAACCACAGCGAGAAGGCGTGGTTGTACGTGATAACAGCAGGGAAATGTGGTCGTAAAGCATTACGACCACAACAGTCAATAGAGCCTTCGACGTGGTCGATATTATCACAGCGTGGTCGTAATCGGGTTACGACTACGGTGATCTATCGTGGTTGAAGGAAGTGTAGCGCAATGGCGGTGAACATGGTCGTAATTTCTGCACAAGTTACGACTATGTGGTCGGAGCACCCACAACGTTGTCGTAATGACCAGAGGACCGAATGGTCGAATATCCGATAGAGTAGTCGGAGAGCAGTGGGACGTGATCGGAGAGGTCACAACATGGTTGTAACGACTGTTAACGTGGTCGGAGAACCAGCAGAGCGATCATAATGATTCAGGAGGTTGTCGTAGCCTCTTGAATGTGGTCGTACGGCTGAAAGAGGTGGTCGTAGCGGCTATAGGGTGGTCGTAAGGTTCTAGGAGCAATCATAAAGGCTGGAACAATCAAGATAGTTCTAGATATATTCACACATACTACAGCAAGCTAGAACATTCAAGTAATCGAGGCAAAGACAATTGGATCAACAAATCACTCGGAGAGGCCAAAACAAGCAAAAAGCGGAGAACTTCAAGAAATTGCCAAACCTAATATCTAGATGAATAAAGATTGATTTCCTAGATATATCTCTATCACTTACTCATCCTTAGCATCTAGCAAGATCAAAAAAGAGAAGAGACAATATCAAAACTAACTAAAACAAGAGGGATTCACAAAACATGAATAACGTTGATATATTGCTACAAGAATTAATGTTTTACAGCCATTCCACATGGAGGATAAGAGAGCACACCACAACACTCACACTTCTCAAACCCTAACCCTAGAACACTTGGCTTCAATAAGTAAAGCTAGAATAGATTAATGATTAACTTGCAAGTCTTCATCCTAACCCATTAAAAAGACAAGGCAACCAATTGCATCTAAAAATAATGGACACTATCCACTTAGCACAAATGGGTAAAGCCCGTTAACCCTACATAACATGAGTTTTACTCAGGCACTAAAGTTATGTAACCTTTTCAAAGCACATAAGCTTGAATCTGTTAAGTCCTTTGCCTTTGATCCACATGATCATCTCAGCTACTCCTTGACCTAAACCGCATTCCCAAATGCTGATGTTTTGATCTAAGATAGTTTTGGATATTTTAGCCAATTACCAGAATACCATTTCTTGACACGGTCTTCATCTTCCCTTACAAGCAATCGCCATATTTGCCACGTGCAGATGCATCACTCACTTGCTACGCATCGGCAAGTCTCTCCCGTTCTTGTTCCACCGGACTACACCTCACTTGGACCAAACAAGTCACATAGTGCAACCCATCACTCGAACTTCCCTTCAACATTTCCCACTTTTTCTTGTGCCATACTTGAGCGTAGCTATCTCACCTGGCATTCATGATTGTTTTGGGTCTTGGCTCATCCATGAGTATAGCCTCGATCCTCGCTATTAACCATGGTCAACTCCAAGCGCCCCTGCACATCCAAACACCAAAAATCATTTTTAGGCACAAGTATTTCACAATTTGATCCACATTAGCTGAAACATGAATCATACTTCGCATATGCGCAGACCTAGGTCAAACGAAATCATCCTAGGCCTCAAATTTTTCTATAATCATTCATTTCAGCCAAAGCAACACAAATTGGCTGGTTAGACCATCACACTTCTGTAAGCTGTCCCAAAAAATATGTAAATTACAAATTTTCACTCCTCCAAAATGACAATGGTTCATCACAACAAAATCATGGATCTTCTCATGTAATCCTTCAATCTCCACTTTAAGAACGCGTCGGTAATTTCTCTAAAAAAATAGAAGTGATTTTAGAATTTAGAGAGGGAATTTTGCAAATAGAAACTCAAAATGGTCAGACAAGCATTGCAAAGACTGAAAATGAATATATGAACCATAAATGAAGTGAAGCTATTGAAAATGACAAGTTTTCCACAAAAAGATTCAAATTCACAAAATAAAATAGGAAATTTCACTCTAGATCCATATAAAAGAACAATTGTTTTATTTGGCCTTCATAATAGTAAGAAGGAACAATCTTCCAATGCATGTATTGCTATAAAGTGTGCATTTGTGTCCATTGCGGAGCATCCATTTACGTTCTTCGTGGTGGAGGAGGCATCCGGTGCGGTGGTCTTCGTGGGGCACATCCTCGACCCTTCTATATCTGAATAATTTTTAGGGTGGTTTTCTGGTTCGTACTGGAGGAGGCGTCCAGTGCGGAAATAATTGCACAGGCCAAAAGAATGATCCCTATTCCTCCTAGTTTAGAGTCTGTGCGGTAATTTATTAGAATTATCTTGACTCTTTGAGTACATCCTCTGTGTAGGTTTGGGGTATTAACAAAAATCTGCTCCTAGTATGTTTAAGTCTCCATTTACTTTCCCAATCAATGTGATCTTATTCGTAAAAAGAATGCTCTGCCTTCCGTGCAAGTTTTAAACATATTCTTAAATCAAGGTTGACTTTCATTGTAACTTGTGGATCAGGGGTGGTGAGACATTTGGAGGCTGTAAACTCCCGTTGGAGATCAAGATTTTCTTTGTGGCAAGGCTTTCAGAGTAGATTTGCAAACAACAGAGCAACTGAAAAAGAGGAACTGGCAAGGGAATGAGAGGTGTTCTTTATGTTCAGTGGAGGAGTATATAAATCATATTTTATTTGGTTTGTATTGTAGCTCGTTTCACAAGGAGAAGCCTCAAAGAGATATTTCAATGGGACAGACTACCTGTGTCAATGGCACCAGCAGGACCCATAAGACAAGTAGGCCCTCATCGGGCCGAGAATATGCTATAGGGTTTGGGGCCGGCCCGTCGTATGACTACACATATACCGTGTGACAAACAACTAAGTATGTATTTTAGAGATCAAAGGACTATTGTTATGTTTATAAAGGACAATAACATCTCTTACTTGAACTTATAGAATAGCTATCCTCTTGAGGGGTGTTTCGATCATTTGTCAAGCCTAAAAGTCTATAAATACTTTATATATCCCTCATTTATAACTCAACCACAAAAAAGAATGCAAAGAGTTATCTCCATAGATGGCACAAGGACCCCTAGGTCATCGATAGGAGTAGAGCAGTTCTTTTAGACCTCCGAATCTATATAAACCTTTGTATCACTTTCATTGAAATGAACACCAACCTGTAGTGTGGCTGACATCCACTCCCTCACTTATGTTTGTGTTTCACTGCATGCACATGGATAGTGATGTACTGATGTTGGTCGCCTGTCAACATGTGGCTGGGGAGACAGTAGTGCATAAGAGTTAAAATCTGTGCCTTTGATAGGTCCTGACGTCGAAGTGCAAATACTTTTATTATTTTTGTGCAGTCACTACTACAGAAAATGATATTACTGAGCGGTTCGAAACGTCATCACGAGCGGTTTTTCAACCATCTGAATTTATGGGTCGCTGATAATGGAAGGTTATCACGCGGTTTCGAACCGCTCGTGATAATTAGATATCACGAGCGGTTTTTAAGTAAAAACCGTCTGTGATATATCAATATCACAGAAAGTTTTTAAATTAAAAACCATCTGTGATATATCAATATCACAGAAAGTTTTTAAATTAAAAACCATCTGTGATATTCCCTTCAACCCCTAAATCTATTTCTGTTTATTGGCTAGCCTTGTCGACAAGATGGCGTCCAGCCCGGGCTTCCAGCATGACCACCTGCCACAGCGGCGCGTCAAGGTCGGCAAGTTCCAGTTGCCCAAATTCAAGCTGTCCCTCTCCAGCCTAATTGACCGTGTTCTCCATGACATGGGGCTTAAATCCGCGTTTAACCTTGATATGGTTGACCTGTCCGGCATGGTGGAGGGTGGCTCGCCATTGGCTTTGGAGCATGTCTTCCACAAGGCGGTTGTCGAGGTGAACGAGGAAGGCACCGAGGCAGCGCCGTCACCGCAGCGCCATGAAGCGATGTTGTCGCCGCGACTCTGGATTTCGTCGTGGACCATCCATTTGCGTTCTTCGTAGTGGAGGAGGCATCCGGTGCGGTTGTCTTCGTGGGGCACGTCCTCAACCCTTCAATATCTCAGTATTTTTTGGGGTGGTATTCTGGTTCTTCATAGTTGTCGGAACCCTATGTGATTCCACTGCACTATTACCTAAATCAGTAGATAGTGCTCACAGATACATTACTGTATATCAAAAACATATCATACGGAAGCGTAGATAATATAGTAGACTTACTCATGGGCCGATTATGCCGAAAATCTATAAAATGTGGCAGCGGAAACTTCACTCAAGTGGGACCCTCAAGACTTGTCCACAAGCTGTCAACTGGGGTTCGCGATGCAGTTCTTTGGCCTCTTCATCTTCCAGCTCTTTTGATCCCCTTAAGACAACGTAGGGCTTGATCTCCTTTTCCTTATTGACTGAATGATGGTAAATGAGCAACAATGAGTACAACGGTACTCAGCAATCCACTACACAGAATGCAAATAATAATAGATGCAAGGCTGTCAAGTGAGGGTTGAGGTTCTTTTATTTTTTAAAAGCCACATTTGCAATAATCGTAATTAAAATTCCAATTACTTTGCATTTTACAAATATGCTTTAAAGAGTTTGAAATTGTGCAGTATTTATAGCTGTGTAGGTTCCGTCCACCGTTTACATGGTTCCATCCACCAATGCTAGCTTTTGATCATTAGGTTACTTCCACCTTATAATCATCACTGGAGTACATCCCTCCAGGAAAAATTACCAAAGTCAGGTTTACATCCGCCTGACAGTTTTCTTCCCACCCTCAAAGGTTTTGAAATAGAACTAACTCGAGGAAGATTTCCATGTCCGCCCTTGACCGTGGGCACGGCTATTCGAATAGTTTGTATACTCTACAGAGACTGTACATCTTTACCCACAAGAGATAATCAGCTCGATGGGCAACATGATTCCTTGGACATGTAGATTGAGAGGTTATCACGAGGCCTTTACAATACCTCGCCCTTTCATCCTCTCACCCTTATGGGTTTATCCCTTACAAGAGGGTCTCATAAGTTGTGCGGGAAGTTCCACCACAACGTCTAGCGCAGCTGGCAAACATCACCTGTACGCAGTGTCCCGATCAGGTCGGATTTATATTCTGCCTGCACAATCCCTTCTTTCCCCTACCAGTGAGACGACTTCAAGGGTCTAGTAAATTATTCAGCCAAGCCTACAGTTTGACAGCTTGTGGTTGCACTATTGTACACAGAGGGGTCATCACAGGATTCAGTCCTTAATTTATCCGGACGGTTCATTCCACAAGCCACAGACCTTGTGTTACATCCACACCCACCACTCTTACCATTCGCCCAGACCGGTATAGCAGATTTTTAGGGTTTTGAGAAGCGTAAATTAAGTTGTCACAAATATTTAGCCACGTACATCACGTGACTGTCCCAAGACCAGTTTTCATGTTTAAAGATTGATGATCAGGGTCACTGGTGCCCTAGACTTGATGAGACTAGCATGGCATTAATATGACTAATAGCTAGTAGAGTTATCATTAACATCTATGGTGACAATGGGCAGGTGATTCAAGTGTCAAGGAAAGGCATAGTAGTATTTAAAACATCAAATAGGAATGTAACTACCTTAAGATTTGACATACATTTGCATAATAAATTAAGCATGAAATTTGATAATTTAAAGGAACATAATTCTGCATAAAATGTAGGATCAATATAATTAAAGTGATGACTTGCCTTGCTCAATTTACCATGGCCGCGATTTCATTCAAAGCCTTCTCGGTCTATTATTTGGATTATTGATCTTCGTCTCTTTCCAAGTCTTGATCCTGCTCGAACTTGTCGTCTCTTCGTAGCTCCAGTGACTAATTGCACGACTAACGACTAGCAAAGTCAACAAATCCAGCAAAAGTCCAAATAAGTTTAATTAAGCTTAATTATAATTTGCTTATGATTAAGGGTGTGTAGTGAGTTGCAGGATAGAGACGGAGTCAAATGAATTTTTGGGTGGAAGCGAAGTGACGGAGTAAGTTCGCCGAGAAAGGATATAAAAGAACGATCGGCGTCGAAGGAATATTCATGAGAATATCCCACTTTTAGATCGGAATTTGGATAGGCATATCCGATTGCAAGATACTGAGACTCGAGCTTGCTCTATTTCATTTATATTTATTAGGGAAGTCTCATAGGTTGGACAAGGTATTCAGATGGATGGGGGAGATTAACCGGGATACTGACAAAAGGTTACTGATGTTTTAATTATTTTTGAGAATGTTTTAAATAAATATGAGGTGACACTTGATTTAAATCTTGGCATTTTACCGGTAAATGAGCGAGTATTTTCCAACAATTATTGTAAGCACTATTTACAGAAAGGTCTCATGATTTTTAAAGATGAGAAATTTATATTTATGGTTTTATGTGGTACAAACATGCTAAATTAATTTACACATATATGATGATTAACCCAATATTAAATCTTAAATAAATTTATTAGTTTACAGGGATTATTTTTAAAATTCTCCTCGGTTTTATTCTTTGAAAAGGATCAAAGAATAAAAAGAACAAAGAAAAAGAAAAAGAAGAAAGAAGAAAGAAGAAAGAATGGCAGTATGTGGATTCAAACCTCGGTCTAATCGCTTGCGCGCCGCTCGGCGGACCAACTGGGCTACTGCCCGCTTCCTGATTGAAGGGGATCATTAATACACAAGAGGTGAGGCTGAGGCTGGGGTAAAACAGAGGACTCGGGTGGCGCTTGGTGTTGCGCTCGTCGGCAGCAGGCGGTGGCCAGGGAGGTACCAGAGATCAGCAAAATGGGATCCTGGGACCACGAGGAAGCTTAGGGATGAGTCAGCTCCAACTGAGAGGCGCCCTAGTGGGCTGGCGGCGGTGGAGAGCGGACGGCGGGGCAGGCTGTTAATGGCGGCGGTGGCCGGAGGGGGAGGGAGAGAAATAGAGGGGCACGAGCACGAGCAAGACATGAGGGACTCATCGGTGGCGATAGGTCAGCCGGGGAGATGACGAGACGCATCGGTGACGTGCGCGGTTGGCGGCGCAGGCATGGGCACGGCGCCAGCGAGCTGAGGCGTGGGGAAAATCGGAGTGGAGCTTTGAGAATCTTCAGGGCAGTGAGGTGGTGCTCCACACCCGAGGAATCAAGGCGCCTTGCGCCGAGTTGCAGATGGTAGTGAAAATGGCGGCTTTGGCCAGCGATGAGGAGGAATGGCTGCGCGGTGAGCCGGGGGCACCGGAGTCCGATTCTTTGAGGGAGGAGGGATGAGGCTGCTGGGGCATGCCATGACACAGTCCAACCGGTGGGGGCGCCACCGGAGAGGCGAGATGGCGTTGAGGCTGCGGTGGCCAGTGCGGGTACAGCAGAAGAATGGAATGGGGGAGGAAGGGGAGGGACGCTGGAGGCTAGGAGTGATTCGCGACCATTTGTAGCCGTGAAGGGGAGCGCGGTTTTGCTACTGTGGCCGTCGACCCAGGAGTAGTGCACGGCAGAGCGACGCGATGGAGTCAGCGCCTTGGGCGTGCTCAAGGGCATGGCGCGACGCGGGAGCGCTGAGGGCCAGAGGTGCCAGAGAGGACGAGTTGCATGCGGGTACGAGATTGAGGCGACGTGTGACGTGATGCGGGCGTAGACGTGAGGACAGTCGCTCAGGATCAGCGGGGCCACACGGTCGGGCGGAGACAGAAGGTGGACGGAGGAAGAAGACAAGGGGAGGAGCTGTGAGGCGCTCGGGCCGAGGGCCAGGAGGAGAAAAGGAGGCAGGCCGGGGGCGGAAAAGAAATGGGCTGGGCCCAGAGGACTTTTGGTAATTTTAAGAATTTCTGAATTTTGGATTTGTAATTAGATTTTGTATTTGAAAGCATTGTTCAAATTCCGAATTCAACACTTTAATTTTAAGATCTCCGAGTTTTGAGGAATAATTCTTTAATTTCAAAATTTGAATTTTTAGTTATGCAAATTGGATGGGAAAGATTTTATATTAGTTTTCAATTGCCATTCTTGGTTTTGAATATCCGGATTTCAATTTATTATATTTTGAGTTTAGGACTTCCATGGGAATTTGAGATTTCCTTGCTTTGATTTTCAGTCTTGCCTATTGATCAAGATTTTCATTTTATTAATTCAGATTTTTAGCAAGGGGCCCAAAACAAGAAATTCGAATAAACGCCAAAATGCCTAAGCATCACTTTTAATCATGGGAAACTAGTTTGGGACGTCATGGTGGTAATGACTGGTGTATTTTGATATGATTATTTTTTGCTCCCAAAAACCTCAAATTGCTTATCCATCTGAGCTGATGGCTCGGGGGTATGGTGCAGCGGAGCACGAGAGTGTGGTTAGTGGTAGAACCACCCAGATAACCCTAAGGACTGAATCTTGTCATGACCTCCTGTGTAAAACAAGTACAACCATAAGTCTGTAAATTACAACTTAGCTTAGTAAATTTACTGGACCCTGAAAGTCATCATCATCGGTGGAGGAGGTGAGGTAGTGCAAGTGGCTGGTCCGTACGACAGCTTGAATGGGACACCCGCAGAGGGTGAAGTTTTCTGCGGCATGCTAGCAGTGTGGGTAGCCAACTGTTAGCCGCATAGGAGAAAAACATCCCGCACAACTTATGAGACCTGCCAGAAGCGGGCCAAGCTCATAAGGGTAAGATGATTGAAGGGGCGAGGCATTTTGAACGGTTATTATGATGGTCTACTCAACCGCACGACTAAGGAATCGTGTGGGGCAACGAACAGACTGTCTCTTGTGGATAAAGTGTGTAAACTCTGTGGAGTCAAAACTATTCGAATAACCGTGCCCACGGTAAAGAGCGGACATGGGAACTTAACCAGATATAGTTCTATTTCTAAAACTTTGTGGGTGGAATGGGAAAAGTTGAGGGGAGTGGAAAGCCCTGATTTGTGCTGCCCTGGGTGTCGCCCCAGTGATAATGTAAGTGGCTATAACGCTGAAGGTCTAGTATATGGTGCAGAGACCCTGTAATGGTGGATGGAATCTGGACCGCTATTAATATTGCATTCTTTCACACATTATGTTTTAGTTCAAACTGCTAGGTCTCAGGAAATTTCTATGCATCATATTTCAAAAGAAATTTATGGCAAATAATATAACCTAAGCCTTCCCTTGATAATCCATGCATATTATCCATTTGCATCCTGTGTATTGGCTCGCGGAGCACAGTGGTTTGTGCTCACCTTTGCTCTCACAAATAAATCCAGAATAAGGAGTCCAATCGCTACGCTTCAGTAATACCCCTGGCCAAGATGGTGAAGATGATGGAGAGATTAGCGCTAGGTCGCGAACCCCGCTTTGCTACTGTGTGCTTCGTTTCCGCTGCAGCATTTTATTAATTTTGGCTTAATCAGCCCATGAGTAAGTCTACTATTGTATTTACGCTTCCGCATGATATGTAGTTTGATGTTCAGTACTGTATCTATGAGCACTATCTACTAATCTAGAGAATAGTGCGGTGGAATCACAGAGGATGCTGGATTGTAAAATCTGGGTCCGACAAAGGACTAGCAAGATTCCCCCATGTTACCACTGAACAAGTTAGAGAAGCCACTGATGTAATCACTGGTAAATTGCTACTTCCACCATCTATGGGTAACGTGCTATTTGATCTAGGGGCAATACACTCATTCGTTTCCTGTAGATTCCTAGCAGAAAATAAATTGATGTTGGAACCCTTAGACAAACCCATGATGGCTAGTACACCCGTGGGAATGATAGAAGTGTCATCTATTAGAAAAGGGCAAGCCATTATCAAACACAATACAAAATTCCTAGCTAACCTCTATGTGATAGACCTAAGTGGCCTAGAGGTAATATTGGGCATAGATTGGCTATCCACCCATGGGGTGAACATAAACTACACATCGAAAAGTGCCTCTATCAGAAAGCTAGACAGAACTATATTAACATACCTAGGAATCAGAACTCAACCAAAGCTATCTCATCCTAGCCTGGCAAATATCAAAGGAAAGGAAGTGAAAGATATACCAGTATTGAAAGATTTTCCAGATGTATTTCCTGAAGAGCTACCAGGAATACCCCCTAACAAAGAAGTAGAGTTTGCTATTAATCTTCTTCCTAGTACTGCACTAATTTCAAAAAGGCCATATGGAATGAATACACAAGAGTTAGTAGAACTGAAGAAGCAGTTAGATGACCTCGAAGCTAAGGGCTTTATTAAAGAAAGTAGATCACCAAGGGGAGCCTCGGTGCTGTTTGCAGAAAAGAAGGATGGAGGATTGAGATTATGTACAAACTACCAGGAGCTCAATAACATTACCATCAAAATAAATACTCATTACCCAAAATAGATGACCTGTTTGATGAACTCAAGGGAGAGATGATATTTTCAAAAATTGACTTAAGATCAGGCTACCATGAAATCAAAGTCAATCCTACTGACATTGAGAAGACAACCCAGTATGGGCATCATGAATATACAGTAGTTCCATTTGGATTAACCAATGCCCCTGCCATCTTTATGAATCTCATGAACAAAATTCTCATGAAATATCTTAGCAAATTCATTTTTGTCTTCATTGACGACATCTTGATCTATTCAAAAAGTGAGGACGAACATCATCAACAGCTCACCGTTGCCTTATAAATCTTTAGAGAAAATCAATTATTCACCAAAATTCAATAAATGTGAATTTTGGCTTGTAACATCCTGATTTTCAGAGCCTTTTTGAAGTTTTTAAAATAAAATTCACCAATTGGATTTTTCTGAAAGTAATTAAAGCTTAATTAGAATTTTTATTAATTAAAAAGATTTAATATGATTAAATTAAACATTAATATTTGTCAAAAATATTTTATTTGTGTTCCTTGTGTCACAAGGAATTTTTCTGTATTTTCTTGGATTTTTGGAGTTTGTTTGAGCTCAATTTTAAATTTCCAAAAAAAGAGAGAGAATGAATGCACTGTTCATTCATCTTCTCCAACGCGCGAGCAGAGATCGATCCTGTGTGTTCATGTTTCCTTCCGTTTTTCTCCCTCTTCATAACTTCCAATCCGGACCTTATATCAATATCCTCCTAAAAGGAAAGTTATGCCAAATCACGCAAGGATTCCATCTCAATTGACCTCTTTGCGTTTCGTTCATCCGTTTGCCTTTTATCTTCTATGTTCTGAAACGGACTCTAAACCGAAATCCGCGAATTGGAGTCAGTTTCTATCTCTTCCAAGCTGATAAATACGACCCCTTGACCCCTCTAAACCATCCCAAGCCGTGTCAAGTCCCCTCAAAGCCCAGAACACCGTCGGCATCGAGGCCATTCGGTCCCGAAATTGCTCGTCGTGTCTCGAGCTATTCGGTGAGTTTTTCCATGATCCTTTCACGTCACATTGTGCCATCATGTGCCATCTACCTTCTTGCCAAGTTAATTTGGTTTTGGTGTAGCCAATCTCCCAGAATCGAGTTTTCCCCAATCTAGGTCAAGAGTGCTTCTCGATGTCGATTCGTCGCCTCCGGTAAGCTTTAGCCCATGCCATAATTTTTCTTAGACTTGCCTCATCGCGTTCTACGTCATGCTTCCTTCCTTTTCCCCAAAAAGCCTCCACAAATTTTCGCCTCTGACACCTTGCCATGGCCGCCAATGGCATCTCGTGTCCCCATCCATCCGGTAGTGTTTTCCCAATCCGTTCACGTCATATTGTGCCAAACCATCCCAGGTAGCTACTCTCCAAGTGGTTTTAGATTTCGTTCATCGAGCACCAAGATATTAAGTTTTTCCTTTTTCCTTCCCGACGTCGTTCAAATGTCGATTGCGCCGTCTCCGGTGGGTTTCTAGCTGAGCCGATAATTTTCCTAGCTTTGCCATGCCGTGTTCTAGCCCGTGCTCACCCTACCGTGTGTTATGCCCGGGTTTTATTCCTCTCTCCTACCCATGTCGTTGTAGCCGCCCGTGCCGTCGCCGTTCTCCGTTTGACGTGTTGTCGCTTCCTATGCGTGCCTTGGGTCCCTAGCAACCCATTTTGCTAGTTAGATTCACCTCTCATGCCTCCTCTCGCCGGCGCTAGCCTTCTCTCCAAAAGTGCTGCTCTCGGATGAACAGTAACTTTTGCTATTTTGCAGCATTTTCTTGCCCCAGCAACCTTTAGATTGCTTGTTCTCCTTCATCCGAACTCCGATTGACCCGATTCTTTTTCCTAAATTCATATAAAATTGAGCTCTATATTTTGGTTGTTGTTTTACAGTTTTTGAAGTTCATTTGAATTTTATTTGAATTTATTTTTTTGTTTCATTTCGCTTTTTCTCTCGTTAGATCGCGCTTTCGAAGGAGCTGAAGCCGGATTCGAAGATCAAGAATTCCTAACTGAGCAAGGCCAAGGCAAGTCGTGTCCTTTGATCATGTTGAACCTAGTTTTCAAATCTATTATGTATTACTTTGTTTTACATTATTATGCATCGCTATTTTATTATCAAACCCTTGTATTGGTAGTTATTGTCCAAATTGATTAATCCCTCCCTGATAATTTGGTTGCCATGATTCTATTGTTACCATAGGATGGGTAATTATTTAGTGATGCAATATTAGTTGCCACATGGGGTGTACGTTTGAATTGCTTAGCCATACTTATAGCAACGCTGGGTTTATCATCACATGTGACCAAATAATTAATTTTGACTTAATGATATATTGAATCGTGGTTGTAGCCACAGTTATAAAATTTGTGTGCCATGACATTGGTGTGTCATTGGTGTTGGATATACAAAATTGATTTTCACCTAGGCGAATGATCGTGCAGTAAAGGGGGTGCTGTTGGCACATTGGGATGTGGATGCTTCGCCTGGGTACATTTAAGGACTTAACTTTGTGCACCAATGATCTGAGCCTTACCGTACAACCACATGTCCAGTATGGGATGGACCTGGCTAAATAATTTGTGATGTTTCAATTTCGGTTCCGTCATTGGGATGAGTGTGGTGTGGTCGGAGCCATGGATCCACAGTGGCGCAAGAGGGGGCAATTATCGACTAGGGGGTTACCCTACTCGACGGCGAAACCTTAGCGAGGCGGAACTGAGTTGAAATTGAACATTGTAAAGGCATTGTCATGATCTCCTCGCCGCACCCCTAAGAAAGTGTGTAACTCGCATGGCAATCCGGGATGATCATGTCTTGTGGATAAAGTTGTACAACCTCTGCAGAGTGTAAAACTATTTGAATAGCTGTATCCTCGGTCATGGACAATGCACGGTGATTTCACACGAGGGGTAGAGTTTTCATAAAATTTTGGTTGGGTTAAGTGAATGGGTAGTTCATTGGTGGTTCATTATGTGAATCTTGGTTCATGGGTGATTCATTGGGGTGAATGGTCAGTTCACTTGTGGTTGGTCTCAATTCCTTTGGTTACTTATTTAATATCATTTTCAAAGTTTGCTTTTCAATCTATTTATTGTATTTACTTTAAATTGTTGCTTTATGCAAAATTAACCTTTCAACCATCCTTTGGTAAGCCTTGCATACTATATTGCATTCTTTGTTACAAATTACTTGCTGAGTACTCTATGTACTCACGGCTTCATCCATATTTGCTCGGTTGAGGAAGAAGGACCAGATCAGCAGAGCTACCGGAAGGAAGATACTGACGACTTCGCGGATTAGGACTTCGCTCCCCAGTCGATTGCCTGTAGGCATATCGAATGGCTACTATGCTTATTTCTTGTTTCTCGCTGCTAGTTTCTTTTAAGCCTTTAGGCTATTAATTGTAAGCTTGGTCATAAGGTTGTACTCTGATAATTATTAATTAATAATATTTGAGTCTTTTCTTAGTAAATCGTGATATGGTCTATATTTCATCTTTGTTTATACTGTGTGCACTAGCGTGATCCTAGACTTGTGCAGAATACGCAGGAGAGTCCGGATTTGCATATTCGGGTCTCTACATGGCTTGACCAAGTAGCATTCCTAAGCCACATCATCTCTGGGAGAGGAATAGAAGTAGATCCCACAAAGATCGAAGCAGTGACCACATGGGAACACCCCACAAATACCACTTGATTTGTGGGATACTACTGCAGATCCACAAAAGGCTTCTCTCAAATTGCCACCCTACTCACTAAGCTTCTGAGAAAATATGTGCCGTATGTGTGGACAAACTCATGTGAGCAAAGCCTCCATGCCCTGAAAGAGCGATCAACCACAACTTTAATCCTAAGGCTACCTAAAAACGGAGTTGAGTATGTAGTTTATTGTGATGCTTCCAAGTATGGATTAGGAAGTATATTAATGCAGAAGGAGAATGTCATAGCCTATGCTTCTATATAACTGAGGCCCCATGAAATAAATTACCCTACACGTGACCTACCGCTAGGAGCAGTGGTGTTTGCCCTGAAAATTTGGAGACATTATCTATAAGGATTGAGGCACACTCTATTTAGTGACCATAAAAATCTTAAATATATCTTCACCCAGAAAGATCTAAATATGAGACAAAGGAGGTGACACAAGTTAACCAAAGACTACGATCTGACCATAAACTACCATCCTAGTAAGGCCAATGTGGTAGTAGATGCCCTCAGTCAAAACCAAATATCACCATCGTGCCGTTGAAGACTACACATCTGCTCTAATTCAAGAGTTAGCCAAGATGAGAATAGAGGTGAAATCCACCACCTCCAAAGCCACTATAGCTGCCATGACTTTCCACCTTATTAGATCAAATATAGGAGAGACAACTCCTGGATCCTTTCACCAAAGAAGAAGTCCAAAGAATAAGGTCAAGTCAACCATCGGAATTTAGTGTAAATGACAAAGGAATACTATGGCGACAGAATCGAATTTGTGTGTCGAATGAACCCCAAATCAAAGAGACCATCCTACGTGAAGACCATGACACTCCATATACTATCCACTCCGGTGGTACAAAAATGTACAAGGACTAAAAGAAAACTTTTGCTGCGTGAATATGAAAAAAAAGAAATAGCAGAGTACGTAGGACAATGTGACACTTGCTAGAAGGTTAAGGCAGACACCAATGTCTAGCCGGAATGTTGGCACCCTTAGAAATCCCAGAATGGAAGTGGGAAGATATTTATATGGATTTTATAATAGTCCTACCTCTAACTCTCATTCAGGTCATAGTCGACCGCCTCACCAAGTCAACCCACTTCATTGCCACCAACCAGAATTATTCCCATGACAAGTTAGTAGAGTTTTATCTAGAGAAGATAATTTCCCTGCATGGAGCGCCCAAAACTATCACTTTAGATAGATGGTCAGTATTCACCTCAGGATTTTGGGAAAGCCTACATGATGCTTTAGGCACCAAACTCAATTTCAACACAGCCTATCACCCCAAATAGATGGCAGACGAAGAGGGTCAATCAAATCCTAGAGGATATGCTAAGGGCCTATGTGCTAAATTTTGGAGACACGTGGGATAAGCCCTTGCCTTTAGCCGACTCGCCAATAATAGCTACCAATCTAGCATTCAAATGGCTCCATGCAAAGCTCTTTACGGAAGGAAATGCCGATCACCTATATGCTGGTATGAAATTAGAGAAAGACCTTTGCTAGACCCTGAACTTGTGTGAGAGAATTATGAGAAGATACAAATAATTCGAGGGCACCTCAAAACCTCTCAGAGTAGGCAGAAGAGTTATGCAGATTAGCATAGGCATGATCTAAAGTTCGAGGTTGGAGATTATGTGTACCTAAAGGTGTCACTGATGCGAAGGGTTCACCTATTTGGATTAAAAGGGAAATTGAGTCCACAATACATGGGACCTTTTTGGATTTTAGAGCATAAAGGCACCCTAGCATATCAACTAGAACTACCGAGCTAGCTATCTAGAATCCATAATGTTTTCCATATTTCCCAACTCAGAAAATGCCTACAGGAACCCTCACAACATCTAACCAACCTAGACATACCTCTCTAAGATGACCTGACCTATGAAGAGCATCTAGTGAAGATCGTAGAGACTAAAGACCAATAGTTGTGGAAGCGGACCATACGCTCTTGCAAAGTTCTGTGGAAGAACATTTCTATCCGTGAAGCTGCATGGAAGAAAGAGGAGGAGCTACGCGAAGCCTACCACAACCAGTTCAACTGAGCACCCGTTGTCGGGGATGAAATCGTCCTAAGGGGGAAGGCACTCGATTTCGGGGACGAAATCGTCCTAAGGGGGAAGGCACTCGATTTCGGGGACGAAATCGTCCTAAGGGGGAAGGTTGAAAGAACTCTAACTCTACTTAACTCTAAACAACATAATTAATCATAATTAAAGAAATAATTAAAATTATTACAACACATTAATTACAAGAAGGAATTACATCTTTTGGCCCTAGGCCTCAAAATTAAATTAAAGAAAATTATTTCAACTTTTTAATTACAAGAATTATGCATATATGAAAACTAATTTCTAAATAAAATTTGCATTGGGATAAAGACTAGAATAAATATTGCATTGCATTTTCTATCCTGTCACCATGTATTGCCGACATTAACATCCCAAGCTAATAAACCCCCTTTCTATTTTGCAATCGGAGAGCAAACCAGATGAAAATCCAAGGAAGAATAAAAATAAAAGAGAAAGAAAGTTGCCATCAGTACCCTATGGCTCCTAGAGCCATACAAAGCGGCATTCATTGAGTTTCCTAGACCGTCCTAGGCCGATCGGCGCCTCTTACCTTAAGTGAGCCTCATCATTCGGCACTTCAAAAACCCAACACCCACATTTTTCTCACTTATCTCAGCCACAAAGAATCCCAAAACATTGAGCAGCCCACACATAGGACCTATGGTCCAATGAATCCATAGGGAACCAAGACTCAATTGAGGATAAGAATGGAGCCTCCCTAGCTATTCACAGCTGAAACCGAGAGAGAGAGAGGCCAAAAACCCCCCATACATAAGCCAGCATTTCCAGCCCCCTCCTGCATTGCCCATTGCTTTGCCAAAACCACCGAGAGCACAAGCCAACCGAGAGCTACAAAACCACTGAGAGCACAAAGCCAGCCAGAACCCACTGCATTCCAAAACCACCCAGAACAACGAAGCCAATAGAGAGCATCCTAGCCCCCTCTCTTAGCAAGCCAACCAAGAACCGACCAAGAATATCCAAGAACAGCAAGCCAAGTAAAGTCAAGAACCACTCAACCTCGCTCTCGACCGAAGGCCAGAGAACCCCATCCATCCAAAGCCAATAGCTCGGCCAAGTGAGAAGAGAGGAGTGTCCGAGAAGAAGAGACAGAAATAGGAGGAAGACGAAGGAGAGCACGGACCACAGGACTAGGAGGCCGACTAGGTGGACTACCACAAGACGGCGTTTCCGATAGCAACAGGAAGCCACGGCCACACCTGTCACAATACTACCCTATTACGTTATTCATCTTTCCACATTGGGTAAGTAAAATATATGTGAGTAGAAATGGATAAAGCTCAGGACCAGTAACATCAATCTAGAAGTGAGTAAGTCCCAGACTCATATATTAGCGCAGGTGTAGTGTTGGACCGGGAGCCAGTACCGACGAAATGCTATTGGAAGACGATGGAGCCCAGATGAGCAACTCGGTACATTGGTGGAAAATAGATGGGCTGGAGATTTGAGCAATGTAACTTGAAAAATATTTTATACTTTGAACTTAACCCTGCACCAAAAGAAGTGTGGGAAACCTAGTTATGATGGTTTAGAGTAGCTATGGGTACAGTGGAACAGGCCTATGCAGCGCTTAATAAAATCATGAATTCATGCCAGTCTCTTAGATTGAGGACTAGGTGATCACTAGGGATCTTTCTTCACCTGAGTGAAAAGTAGAGTTTTCACAAACTAGAATTTGCCACTTAATAAGAGTATTTTCTATGATTAGATGAATAGAACATGTAAAAACAAGCAAGAAGAGAGGCATACAGTGCATTTTGCTATTATAATGCTTACTAAGTATGTTAATACTCTCCCTTGCTGTTATTTTCTTTTGTTAGACCATGTTCCGATCGGAGAGTACTCCGAGTCGGATGAAGGGGCAGCGGGCACTGCCGAGGCCACAGGAGAGGAGGATGATGGTTACGAGGATTCAGGGGAGGGGGATTCCCCCTATCCTACGGTGGGATGAGTAGGCATCCCGTTGAGCTGAGCAGGAGAGCCCTAGGATATTTGTCTTATGTCTTTTGCCGCCTATGTATTTATGTTAAAGACTGCAGCCCTCGTGGCAAAGACTGTAATAAAGATGCAGTTTCTATGTTATTGTTCGGCTCCGCGATTCTGATAAATGATTATTATTTATTGGAGTAGTGTTTTACTGATTAGACGAATAATAATCTGTTACTTAAATATAATTATCCTTAGGATAATTACATGGGGCGCGACAAAAGTAGACAATACAACAGAGAGAGAGAACCCATACTGGCCGAATCCGTAACGTTTCCATGTTGGATTCTATAAGTGGATTGATAACCTGAGACTTGCAGATCAATTCCAACGTCAGCGTATGTAGACTATGATATCTCGATCTCTAGAAGGCAAAGTCGGCGAATCACGATGGAAGCCAAGGCGAGGCCAAGCAAGAAGTCGCGCCTTCGCCGGCTCCCCAAGCGGCACACGGGCTCCGGCCCGGCCGTGCCCGCCCTCGGGCGCACCATGCAGCTCGTGTACTCCGGCCTGACGGCGTTCTCCCTCCACCTCACCAAGGAGCTCGCGGCAGAGAGCACCGGCAACAACCTCGTCTTCTCGCCGCTGTCCATCTACGCCGCGCTCGCCCTGATGGCCGCCGGCGCCCGGGGCAGGACCCTCGACGAGCTCCTGGACGTGCTCGGCGCTAGGTCCCGCGACGAGCTCGCCGAGTTCGTTCGCGGCCTGGCCGAGCAGGCCCTCGCCGACCGGTCGCGGACGGGCGGGCCGCGCGTCATGTTCGCGTGTGGCGTGTGGCACGACAAGACGAGGGCGCTCAACCCCGCCTACCGCCACGCCGCCGTCGTGTCCTACAAGACGGAGACGCGCGCCGTCGACTTCCACGAAAAGGTCGGTGCATATACTACATATACGTGTTCTCTTCCGTGTTATGTGCCGCATGCATGCAATCTAACACGATCTCAGCGTGCTGCAGCCAGCGGAAGCAGTGAAACTGATCAACGAGTGGGTCGCGGCAGCGACGAACAACCTCATCGATTCAATCCTTGATGGAGCATCCGCTCAGACCGACATCATCCTCGCCAACGCCGTCTACTTCAAGGGCAAGTGGGAGACACCCTTCGCCAAGGAGCTCACCAAGGACGACAGGTTCTACCACCTCGACGGCAGCGCCGTCGACGTGCCGTTCATGCGGAGCAGGATAGGAAAGTACATCGCCTGCCACAAAGGGTTCAAGGTGCTCAAGCTCCGGTACGAGCAGGAAAACGGGCACGCGCCTCCGGAGCCGCCGTCTCTGTTCTCGATGTGCATCTTCCTCCCGGACGCGCGCGACGGGCTCTGGAGCCTCGTCGACCGGATCGCGTCCAGCCCGGGCTTCCTGCGCGCGCACCTGCCGACGAACCTCGTCACGGTCGGCGACTTCCGGCTGCCCAAGTTCAAGCTGAATTTCAAGTCCGGGCACATCACCGGCGTACTCCGGAGCTTGGGACTCCGGGTGGCTTTCAACAGCAGGAAGCCGACCTGTCCGGCATGGTGGGGACGACGGCCCGCTGGCCCTGGGTAAGGTCGTCCACAAGGCTGTCATCGAGGTGAACGAGGAAGGCACCGAGGCGGCGGGCGTCACCACCGTCCTTGCGTGCGGCGCGAGTGCACCAAAGCACCTGCCGGTGCCCGTGGATTTCGTGGCTGACCATCCGTTTGCCTTCTTCGTAGTCGAGGAGGTGTCGGGTGCGATCGTCTTCGCGGGGCACGTCCTTGACCCCCCTATGCCCGGCGAGCGGCTTCGCGGTGGAGAGCACGACGATCTTGGCCACCTTGGCCCAGCCCAGTCGCCTGCTGCCAAGAATGACAACGTCCACGGTCCATAATGCGGCCTCCTCGTCTCCTTCGGGATCACTTCCTCCGGACGTTTGCTTGAGGTCCAGGACCTTCATGGATGCTTGTTTTGGACGAATCTGTTCGTTGATGGACCGTTTTAATTAGCCCTTTCTGTGAGTAGGACTAAATTGTGAACTCAGAAAGCACAGGCACTTCGCATTAACGTTTTCAAATAAGAGTTACTCCGGTCACAAAAGAAAGACGTTATCAGTTATGCAGTCAAACTTTAATCTTGGATATTAGTATTTTTTTAATATTTAGAATGAATCCATAAAAATGGTATACATAAATTTGTCTCAAAAATAACTTTCATAAAAATCTAATTTTATTAGGTTTTATATATCTATTACAATAAAAAATATTGATTAAAGTTATATTTTGATGACTATGTTAATATTTAAAATGACGTACTAAAGAGGTACTTTGATAATGTATTTATGTTGTGTGGACATTGTATACTTCTCCGCACCGTTCAAGAGTCATGGGTGCTTTTTGAGTAAGGTGCCCAAAATGGGGAAAGCACAAGTTACTGCAACCATGTTTTTGTCAATGGAAAATTTAACTTTTTGCCACTCTTAACATTGCCACCTACTCAAATACCATCCTCTACATTGCAATTAATATTTTGCCACTCTCCAGCCTACGTGGCGCCTAGTCACCGCCATGTCACGCCCGCGCCTCCCGTGCCCGCACCGCCCGCGCTGCGCCGCCGCCGGCCTCCCGCGCCTCCGCGCCGCGCCCGGCCTCCCGTGCCGCGCTGCGCGGGGACGGAGGCGCAGCGCGCGGCGCGGGAGGCCGGCGGCGGCGCGGGAGGCGTGGGCGTGACATGGCGGTGACTAGACGCCACGTAGGTGGAGAGTGGCAAAATATTAATTGCAATGTAGAGGATGGCATTTAAGTAGGTGGCAATGTTAAGAGTGGCAAAAGTTAAATTTCCTTTGTCAATTGGCTAACAGGTCATTCAACTTTGTACATTATTTCCACTATCTAACTTTATATTAACTTTTAGTTTTAACTTATAAATAGTAACAACTTGTAAAGAAGTCTATAAAGAAACACTCGCATATCAGTTTGGCTGATATAAATAAAATCGTTACAATTTATACTATAATCGCTAATAAATTCTATCTTAAAAAGACACTCTATTTAAAAATTAGATACTATAGAAAAATATTTTTTAGAAGTCAATATGAGCAGGACTCACTCGCTCACTCAGCTTCACGGTGGACGCAAGCACACGGTAGTTTCTTGCCTGAGCAGAGAACGGTTTCTTGTCTGAGTACAACAGAACGAAGGCACACATATCCTTTTTTTTCGTTGTCGTGACGCTAACTTCTTAACTCTGAAGCTTTTTTTCCCAGCTAACAACTCACTGATTACATGAAGGAAATATGCTAGATGGTGCGGTCAGTCACTAACCTCCTGATTCGCTTTTCATGCCGCACCTCAATGTGCGCACTGACAAATTTCTACATGCAACTAGATGCAAAACGTCCACTTCAACAGGCGGTACTTGTACAGTGCCTTGCACTCCGTAACAAACAAAGTTAACAATGGCAACATAACAAAATGTTCATGCTTAACACAAATGCGTTAAGATTATTCTTCAACATAATTATATTGAGAAAATTTCTTGTACGTTACTAAGAGTTAACCCGCTTCCGTATTTAGTACTAGAAAAAGTTCAGTTCACGTATGCCACCGGTTTTTTCTTTGTGCCCCTTCATGCCACCGCCGTCACTTCCATTAGGTCACATTGCCATTAACCCTCATAATATTGTCAGAATTTTCTCAATACGCCCAAAATACTCCTGGCCCCACATGTTAGCACATTACACTTCTCCCTCCTCTTCCACTCTCTTCTCTCTGACACCAAGACACCTCGAGCCCAACTATAGCGAGCCCCCAACCATGCACGACAGCATACATCACCATGACCTCGACATGCCCCACGTGGCTACATCATCAGATGAACTTACACTCCATGAGCACCGGCCCTATGGCAGCGAGGCATCTTGTGACAGAATCCTCCACAACGAGGACTAGGTGGTTGCCACCTAGCACCGTGATCTCAGCAAAGCAGGACTAGAATGCCTCCTCGGTAAGGGGTCGGCAGGGGGTGAGCCAAGTGAGAAGGTCACAGAATCCCTTAGAGAGGTCGGCAAGCTCGAGCGGGCCAAAATCACCCTCTTGAGCACACAAAAAAAATCCCTAAATCTGAATTCCAAACACCTCATTTTTTTTGCCATGTTCGCTGGCGGCAGCAGTAGTGGTGAGGCGACCCTACCACTAGACCACCCTCCCACCTGTTTGTCCATCTCCTCGTCCTCCTCCTAACGCTGTTGCACCCTATCAAGCCACTTCCGTAAGCTGGCGAGCAAATGGTGCCAAGCATGGGTCCCCCTCTAGGGCCACCTCATTGGAAGCACCTAGACCCCTAAAAATATTTTGGTAATTAATGATGACATATGCATATAGGACTAACATGCTTATTAAGTGTTTGAAAGGTTTAGTCCCTGAATTTGCTTTATGACTTAGAGATGCATGAAAAGGATTGACAAAAAGATCACAATGACCTGAAACAAAGGTATAAGTAGCCTAGGATCTCTTCTAATTTTACCGGTCTTTGGAGATTGGGTAGATGATTGGATTTTAAGCTAGACGTCATACTATTAAAATGGATCATGGCTAGTAGGTTAAAAGCAATTTCTTGTGCCATTTAAATAAACTAAGGATCATGCATGAATTTGAATTGAAACTCCAAAGACAACTATATATTCACAGAAAAATCGATAGCACTGGAGTTTACTTGGTGATACTACCGCACTGCAGTACGACTAGGAGTTAGTGCGGTACTACCGCACCTCGATATGACCAAAAAATAGTTTGCGATATGTAATTTCCAAAAAGGTGCATTGAGGAGCATCTTTGTTCCCCCGGAAATCGATAGTACCGGGGTGTAACTAGCAGTACTACCGCAGTGCGATATGACTGCAAATTATAAACAGAACGACTGCATCCCGATCTAACCAAAATTAGTTGATGGTACGTTATTTTCATAGAGACACCTTTTGAAGCATTTTCTTACTCTCGGAAAAATGGTAGTACCATTCCCTGGAAACGGTACTACACTACTACAAAAAGGCTATACTAGATGCCTCATCACAGACGGTTTTCTCGAACCATCTATGCTATAATTATTACAGACGGTTTTACAATCGTCACCCATGTACCATCTATGATACGCTACTATCACAAATAGTCTATGTTAATAACCGTCTATGATAGTTCACAGACAATTATTAATATGAACCGTCTGTGACAGTTGCAGACATCATAGATGGTTAGTATTAAAAACTGTTTGTGATAGTCTATAGACAGTTATTCATACAAACCGTTTATAAAAGTTGCAGATATACAGACGTTTATTAATACGATCTGTATGTGATAATTCACAGACGGTTATTAATATGAACCGTTTGTGATAATTACGCATTACAGACAGTTTGTTGTTGGATGTGCCTGGGATACGACGCGTTATTAATGCCTAGCCAGACTGGTCTCAACAGATCTATCTTCATTGCACTGCATTGAAAGAGGCGACTGACTTTGGGGAGTTTGGTGAAAGCATTCTGCTTGTAGATCTAGCTGCTTGTAGATCGATTTGTTCTAGCTTGGTGATTAGAGGTTAGTATTTGCTTCTAACTTATATGCCTTATAATAAAGAGAGATGATGACTAGGTTTAGATCTAGCTTAATTGGTAGTTTGCTACAATTTAAGAATAGTTCACTACTCCTAATTTACTTCAACATATTAATTCTTGCCTGATATATGTTGCTTCATGAATAGTACGTAGTTGGCTAGCTATAGTAGTATTAGTAATCCAATTGGACACTAATTTGTTACATATGTAGTGTGTATGAACCGAAGTTGGATGTACGTTGTGAACCGTGTGAGTGAAAAGTACATTAATGGCGTGTCTGCTTTTAGAAAAGTGGTCGAGTAGGATATGTTGAAGAAGGGGATGGAATATATGTATTATCCATGTATTGATTGCGATAATCTGAAAATGTTTACCAACATAGCGTAGATTGAAGCTCACTTTATTTTAAGGGGTTTCAAAAATGGGTATACATGTTGGACCAGTCACAGTAAAAAGAAGATTATACACGAAGTTATCGAGGGAGACAACTATATTCCGGTTGTGGACTGTGCTTTCGATGAGAATATGTCATATGATAACAATCTGGATAAGATGCTATGAGATGCAGAAGAAAACTACAGTGAGAGAGTTTGGTAAATTCGAGGGCTTGCTGAAGGACCTGGAGAAACCTTTGTTCCCGGGCTACAAGTAGCAATATATAAGGTTGTCATCTATTCTTGAACTGCTGAAATTGAAGACAAGCAATGATTGATCCGACAAGAGTTTCACAGCATTGTTAGGTCTCCTAGCGAACATCCTTCCAAAGGAAAATGTGTTGTCGAGAATCACCAACCAAGCCAAGAAGGTTCTTTGTCCATTGGGAATAGAAATAGAAAGAATACATGCATGTCCGAATGATTATATCCACTACCAAAAAGAGTATGCAAAATTGCATATTTGTCCGGTGTGCAAAGCATCCCGATACTAGCGTAAGAATGACTCCGATGATGGTGAAGGCGTTGAGATGAAGTAAGGATCTCCTGCTAACATGTTGTGATATCTACCTATAATTCCCCATTTGAAGCATTTATTTGCGAACCGAATGGATGCAATATTGTTGTGTTGGCACTTGGAGGAGCATAAGAAAGATGGAATGATAAGACACATTGTTGATTCTGCCCAATGGAGGGACATTGATAGAATGTTTGTAGACTTCGGTGCAGAATTGAGGAATATAAGGTTTGGGTTGAGTACAGATAGAATGAATCTTTTTGGTAACATGACCAACTGAAATAGCATCTGGCCTATGAATATATGCATGTACAACCCTCCTCCTTGGCTTTGTACGAAGCGGAAGTACATTTTGATCTCATTACTTATCCAAGGGCCAAAGAAACTGGGAACAATATTGATGTGTACCTAGCACCATTGGTGAAAGATCTTGTGACACTGTGGAACAAAGGAGTACAGGTATGGGATGAGGACAAACGAGAGAACTTCACTCTTCGCACCATATTGTTCTGCATAATCAATGATTTTCTTGCCCTTGGTTGTCGGGGTTGAGTATGAAAAGTAGCCAAAGCTTGTCCGCACTGCTTAGATTATATCGACAGTGTGTAGTTGAACAGCTCTCGCAAAACTGTGTACATGCGTCACCGTAGATTATACTATATGCTAATGACACAATTGCTTCATGTTGCAATTAGAAGTATTTTGTCGAACAAGGTTCGAGTGATAATCATGAGGCTGTGTTATTTTTTAACGCAATTGCTCAGAAGGTCATCGATCCCGATGGACTAGACGCTCTACAGACCAAGGTGGTGACGACTCTATGTCATCTTGAGATGTATTTTCCTCCGTCATTTTTTGATATCATGGTCAATCTCATTATCCACCTTGTGAAATAGATAAATATATGTGGCCTCATGTTTCTATGTCATATGTACCCGATCGAGAGGTACATGAGAATTTTCAAGTCCTATGTATGCAATCAATCTCGGATGGAGGCAGCATCATCGAAGAGTATGCAACTGAAGAGGTCATTGAGTTCTACGTCGATTACGTGGCTCAAGTCAAACTGATAAGTATGCCTATATCTCATCACGAGGGGAGGCTAAAGGGCATTGAGACCATTGGAAGGAAAGTAATAACTCCTAATCTGGATATGTATATTCAAGCCCATTTCACAGTCTTGCAACATATGACTGAAGTGTCCCCGTATATTAAAGAGCACAAGGACATGCTACGCCATCAGAATCCAGGCCGGTCGAAGGTTTGGATCATGAGACAGCACAACCGTCGATTCAACAAATGGTTGAGGGTGTGATTCACTGTGAGGTCATCAAGTGAAACGCTACAATGGCTGGCAAAAGGGCCAAAATTTACAATTGTGACATAGCAAGGATATGACATTAGTGGATACACATTTTATACAACAGATCAGGATAGAAAGAGCACAGTCCAGAACTTAGATGTCCGCATAGATGCATTTCATGATAAGTAATTCACTACAGCTAGCCCAAGCATCTACTATGGGCTTGTAGAGGAGATTTAGGAGCTCGACTACGTAATTTTCAAGATCCCTCTATGTTTGTACCATTGAGTTCAACTCCCACAAGTTGTAAAGGTCTATAAGTAATGCGTCACTACTATGGATCTCGAATGCGTAGGATACAAAGATGAACCATTCGTATTTACGAGGCAAGTTGTTCAAGTTTTTTATGTAATCGACCCGGCAAATAAGAAGCACCACATAGTTTTTCATGGAAAAAGAAAGTTTGTCGGAGTTGAGAATGTCATGGATGAGAAAAAGTACAATCAATTTGATGAGTTGCATCCATTCGAGACAACATCAGGCTCGAGGAAGAATCAAGCGATGAAGCAAGCTATATGCGTGTCAACCATTGTGAAGGGATTTATTTAAAAGAAAATAACCAAGTGTAATAATTCCACACGGCGAACACCATTTTGAAAATTATTCCAATGTAATCATAAGAAACTCAGCATGTAATTAAGGAATTATTTCATTGTAATTGATTTAGTAATTAAGAAATAATTACATCTATGATTGTATATGCTATTGGAACTAATCTTGACTCATGCTAATTATGTTCAGGAATGGTCGAAGCTATAGTCAAAGGCATGATCGAAGCTACAATGGAAGGCGTGGTTGAAACAGCAGTCATGACCATGGTCAAAGTGGTCGTGGTTGAAGTGTAAGTGGTCTTAGGAGTTAATTTGTAAGTGGTCGAAGGAGTCAAATTGTAAGTGGTCGTAGTGGTCCCGGGTGTATTTCCAACATATGCTTGCTTTTTTCATAGGGCATGGCTAGCACTTCCTGAGTTTAGTCGAGAATAGGACTATCACAAATGGTTCCATAATATAACCGCCTATGATACTACAACATCACAGATGATTCTATTATGGAACCATCTGTAATGTGGTTTATTTGGACTTATTTGGCTTTTATCTGGATTTTCTGAATTTTTTGGAGTTTAAAATCAAATTTTAAAATTAAAAAGTACTTTGAGTATAAAAATTTAATACCAAATTAAGTTGGAAATTATTTTTGTAAGTCACAAATGGCTCCAAGAATTTATATGATTTTTTCTAGAATTTTTGGGCTTTATTTGTTTCTCTCAGGTTTACTGAAGGTATATAAAATGAAATTTAAAAATAAAACTCCCACCACATTCATCCGGGCGATGTGTGGATGGCTTGGATCCGCCCACATTGCCACCCGAGTCCATCCGGGCTGCCCGCCTCTTCTCCCTCTTTCGTCTGCGCATCACCGCCACAAGATCCCCATCCAATGGCACACCCTCTTCTTCCTCCTTTGCCTCCTTCGCCCTCCTCGGCCACGCTGCCGCAAGTGTTACATTTTAAGAAAAGGTGTTCAGTTTTCAAAATTTCAAAATCATTGTGATGTTAGTTTCTTGCTTAGCTACTTATCAAATAGTAAAGCATATCGTGTCTTCAACAAAACTCTAGTTTAGTTTAAAAAACTTGTGATGTTCAATTTGATGAGACTAACGGCTCTCACGAAGAGCATAAGAAATTGGATGATGTAGGTGATGAAGAGTTAAGGCAAGTAATGAAGAATATGCAAATTGGTAATATCTAGCCAAAAGAAGATACAAGCAAATCACCTTTATTAAAATAAGTTGAACCTCCTACCTCTTCAGAAACAAACAACATTCAAGCAAAAATTATTCCCATGTGTAGGTTGTGAGGTAACATTTGTGCTATTTCTACAGGAGTCTTGATGCCCTATGCATGTTTGTTGTTATGCCTAGAAGGCTAGGGAGAGGGTTCCACATCTATTGAAAATAAACTCACCCTTTTTATGCTCCATTGGTGCATAGAAAAACATAATCGAATTGTCTGATCCTTTGTACAAGGATGAATCATCGAGTGATTATGTGCTATTAGAAATTCGTAAATATGTAATTAAGACATATCAAATTAGTGACCGATGAGGATTCATCACAATCACTAGCAGCAACACCAACTTATGTGTTGTATTCCTCGTTCAGGGCACTATCTCCCTGTTGTATGAGGGGAATCATGGGAAAATAGAAGAGGTAATTCATGTTATTTTCATATTGGTCTTATTTAATAAGAGTTTCGTAGGGAAAAGGATAGTAACTTTTATTAAATTCTTTTAAGTAATTTTGCCTTTCGGGATTCTCATATAGATCATGCATATCTGTTAATTTAGATTTGTGCATGAATTTTCAGGAGTGTGAAGGCTCCCAACTCATATATGGAACCAATTCTTGGTCACCATATTAAGGGGTCAAACTAATGCTTTCTTTTGTTCAGAACTTACAAGCAATGGCTTCTATCTTTTTATATTGTTTTGTTTCGCTATCAACTTAGTGGAAGTAAAGGTTGTAGGTAATGGTTTCACGCTTGCATTAGATTACTGCAATGAAGTTGGAGGCTTGATCTTAGCCTCATACATTAAGTTATTGTACTAGTACTAAAAAAAACTGTGAGATGGCATACATAAATAGTCTTCAAGGAAAGAACAGTATTCAGAAGTTGTATACATGATCATTCTCTCAATTGATCATCTACAGATTGCAGAGGGGGAGTAGAAGCATGAGATCATTTGGTTGTGCTTGTGTTTTGGTTTGTAGATAATCTGCCCCTGGAAACTATTCAAGTACTCTGGGTTGTCCTGAAGTAGACTATTTCGCGAGCATACAATCTACTTTCAACGACATTCTTGTCTGTAACTTTCATTACAGCAATCGGATTCAGATATCCTATCCAAACATCTTTCTGTATTTTACGCATTGCTATTGGCTCTTTGTTCTGTTGTAAACCAGAGAGAAAGAAAGGTGTATTGCAATTTACTTTATGTACCTATATGCATTTCTTGTTCATTGACTTTTCAACTAACTACAAATGAGACTAATTGCTTCCTGCCTTGTAGGATGGTATTCTATGGAGGAAGTGGAGATCAAAAGAAAAGTTCTTTTACCAATCTAGAAGGTGCCCTTGTCATGAAAAATCAGATGGCCAAACTTCCACTTCTAGTCATATGGATGTTTGTTGCCAGAATCTAGGAAATTTGTTTTCATTGTTTACACAATTGTATAAATGCTTAGACATGTAATCTTGGATATTTATTTCCAATACCATTTAATTATTATGAATACTTTGGATGTATTACTGAATTGTTTCTACTATTGATTAAATGTAGATTGTTTATACTATTGGTAGTTGTATGAAAAGAACGTATATATGTAGATGTGATCGCTCATTTGGCTACTGTTGAGTATATAATAATGATGAGGAATTAACATGAAATAGGCCCGTATATGTACGCCGAATGCAAATTTTAATTTGTGGTAATAGTTTGTTGCAATGATCTAGTCAAGTGAATTCAGTTATTATCATGAAACCAAGTGAGTTGCAATATATTGGTCTCTTATTTTCAGCTTCTAAAAGCTGTTTTTAGCTTTTCTGCAGTAACTAGTTTTCAAATGAAATGTTTTTTAGGATGAGGTCTACAAGTTGATTGTAGTATATACACTGTAGCGACTTCATTTATATCGGCCAAAACCACATGCGAATTTCTATTACTCCATACTCTCCCTCACACACACGAATAGTCCAAAAGTTATAAGCCACGATCAAAAGCCAAAACCAAGTAGAAAAGAACAGGCTTATTACTACCACAAAAGTGGTCATTGCAATAGGCTATCACCACGAGAAATGGATCGTTGCAATAGACTATTGCCACAAAATTTGAATCGTGGCAATATATAGGTATTGCAATGTTGTAAATTCATGGCGATAAAATGTTATCGTAACAATAAAATCATTGCAATATTGTAATTTATTGCCACAATTTAAATTTTATTACAATATGTTATTGCCACGGTATTTATTACAATGGCTGGCAACAAACTTAATTTCATTGTAACACGTACATATTGCAACTATTTTGGGTTTTGTTGAAATAGTTCGAATTCCTTGCGATGGTTCCATGGTGATCATCTTAGAGCTATCTTTCCACATGCTAGATAAGCGTTTGATGTAGGTCTAGAAAGTAGCAACAAAAAAATGGTCGTTATACTTTCATCTGCAGGAATTTTGGGGAAATTAACTGCGTTTACTACACCAATGTGCTCAATTATATGCAAATACCAAATACATTGTTTTTAGCGTAAGGCTAAGGAACGAGCTCTGCCAAACCAATACGGGGCTGGCCGAAGTTGCTCTATCCTCAGGTTCGCACATTTGGGTATTTATAGCGATCTATGGTTAAATTCTAATTAACCTGACATCAAGTGGCCAATCATTGATCAGTCTAATCTGCTGTTTAGCAACTAGGTTTTCTAGCCGTAGGTTACGTTTTTTTCGGCTTCGGCTTATAGCTTTTAATCCTAGTACGTGTGCTCATACGAATGAACCAAAATCCGATAAGCCGTTTCTAAAAGGCTATCCTAATAAGCCACTTCAAAACAACAATGAAGAAACCGTTCATTTATTTGTTCGAGAAAATTTATATACTGTAAGCTAAAAACAACAGGACCATATGTACTGGACATGTTATTTGTGATTTTTTTTTTATGATTTGATTCGTTGTTCCTACCGAGAAAACTTTAGATGAAGTGATCAACCGAAAAATATAGAGCCATAGAGGAAAGCTAGGCGAACTTGAGGCCATATCCATATATACGTGTATGGTCTTTATTTATCAGCATATTCATACTAGGTGGATTTGATCCTAAAACTTATTTTAAAATAATATAAAAGCACTTGATTGTCATATTTATTTCTTTTTTGGAATAGACCGAGCTCATTTCATTTAATTAGAAACAGATCATTTACAAATCTAATTGAACACATTGGACAAGAAAGACCTGCATAGTATTACTTGACTTCCTAGAAACTATGCCATCAAACTTTCTAAAGTTTCACCACCAATAAGTTTAAAATAATTTAGATTGAATATACGAAAATTATATTACTGAATTTGTCGTCAAAAATATTTTATAACATTATTATTTTATTAGTATATATTAGTGTAAAGTTATTAAAAAACAGTGGCCAAAATCACACCTTGAAGACTATAGAAAATAAAAATATCAAGTAAAAAGAACAAAGAGAGTATATATTGAGCCACATCCATCTAGCTCTACTCATATATCTCCCTCGCACAAAGATGAGTAGCATTGTTCAAAAATCTCCACACGAAGCAGACCTTGAGCTCATCCATCGTGGAACTTAAGTTAGCAATCTCAGCCAATATTGGCTCTAATGTTAGCTCGACGAAGCTCCCGCTTATTCCATAGCTGGACCAGGCTTTGTCTGTCAGTACATACCTCAGTATTGCGATAGCCGTAGTCCACAACAAGATGTACACGTCCTCATTCTAGTTACATATGTTTTTTATATAGTAGATTGCAAAGATGCCACACCGTTGGGCTTTCTTATATAACATAGATATTTTTATGGAATAATTGAGAATTTGTCACTGTAAATATGTCCATGTGAGGATTTACTATTTGATGTCTCACTGATATATAGGATTCTAAAGCCACATATCAGTAAGACATCGAGTGATTTGTGTTTTATTTGGCATCAGAGTTTTATTTGGCATATATGGAATAATCAGAGTTTTGCATATATGGAATAATCACTGGTATATATGGAATAATCAGAGTTTTGCATCAGGGGAGCAAGCTTTTTAGGCATCCTGAAAAACCCCAAAATTTTTGCTTATTTTTGCGGGTTTTTGGGTGCATTTCTGGAAACTTTCCCTTTTTGGAAAGTGACCCGGAATCCCGCCTTCCTTTTTTGGCATTCCGCCTCCCCTTCTCCTTGGTGCCCCGCCTCTTTCCGCCTTCTCCTCGCTTCGGCGCCTCCCTTCGCTCCCTCCCTCCGCTGGCGCCTTTCCCCGTTCCCCGCCTCCTCCCTCGCGCTCGCGCTGGCGCTGCGCCCTCGCCCGCACCGCCGCTGCGCCTCCTCGGATCCTCCTCCGCGCCCGGTTTGGACCGCCTCGCCGCGCCCGACGTCGGTGGCGAGCTTCGCGCCACGTGGCGCTGCCCGCCTGCGCCCGACCCCACCTGCTAGTCTCCGCGCCTCCCCTCTCCCGCGCGCGGACACGCCCGTG
Source organism: Dendrocalamus sinicus (assembly GCA_036346575.1). Classification (NCBI taxonomy): domain Eukaryota; kingdom Viridiplantae; phylum Streptophyta; class Magnoliopsida; order Poales; family Poaceae; genus Dendrocalamus; species Dendrocalamus sinicus. Next base: position 22,899,956 of record CM070672.1, on the reverse strand, counting down.
CCTTGCTGCCGCTCACCTGCTCCCTCTCCCGTCAAGTCGCCATTACAGCCGCCCGCGTCCAGTCACACCCCCCCTTGCGTGGAGGAGACGCTTACCAGCCCCCGTCACTCCGGTTGACCCCAGCGCCATGCCCGTTGCCTTCTCCCCGAAGGAACTTCCCCCCTCCGCTCGGGTATAAAAGCCCTCCCCCTGCCCCCTTGCTCCCTTTGCTTCCCGAGCGCCTCCGCCATTTCCATTCCCCTCCCACTACTCCCGAGCTTCTCCCTGAGCCGCCAATCGACATCGCATCGCCCGGAGCGCCGCCATTTCCCCCTGCGCCGGCGGCACCCGTGAGCTAATCTTCCCCTCCTCGCCCCCATTCTTCGATTGTTTTCGCCCAGAGCTCCCCTGCTACACCCTAATCACCGTGGTGTGCTTCTTTGGACAGGTGATCGCCCGTGGAACGCTGTCACCATTGCTCACCGCCGGCGAAACCACCTCACCGTGGCCAGACCGCTCCGAAGCTCCCCAGCTCCCATCTCCACCGCCATCGTGAGCTCCTCGCTCCCCAGATCGTGTGGCTTCCGCCGATTTGACTCATTCGGCCCCGGAGACCTTCCCCCACCTCAGTGGCCCCATTCTTCCCCCTTCTGCCTCCGGCAACCACCGTTGCCTCCCGCACCTCCCAAGCCCCAAAAATGGAACCCCCTTGTCAGGCCGCACCCGCCTGTGCCCTCGGTCGCCGCCGACGCCCCCCCCTCGCCCCCAGGCCACCGTCGCCGCCGTTGCTCTGTCTCGGAGGCGCTGTAGCAGCCGGAGGAAGAAGACGACCCTCCCGGGCGACGTGGCCCCATCCCCACTGTCCCTCTCCCCGTTGCCGTCTAAAGTCGACCATCGGATGGCCTTGGCTCCAAGCCGTCCGATCCCGCTTGACTTCTCCCCTTGCATCCGTCCGATCCGGCCTCACCGTTTCGCCCGCCTGCCTTGCATCACCACCGTTCGATCTCCGCCCCTCGGCATCCCGTCCACCCACCCTCCCCGCATCGGTGCCGTCCGCACCCACCACGCGTTGGCCATCCGAGCCGCATGAGCGCCGCCGCGAGTGGGCGCGCGCTGCTCGCCGCGTTGCGCGCGCGCCGCTCATGGGCTGCGTTGGCGGCGGCCGCACGCCCGTGCCGGGCCGCATCAGAGCGTAAGGCCGGCCCGACACTGTTTATTCCTTTTTCCAGTGATTTACCAAATTCCAAAATCTAGAAAAATCCAAATAAATCCTAGTAAATCACAGAAAATCCGAAAAACTCCCAAATTTCACCACCTTGCTCCAAATAATGTCCTGGACCCATTTTTGGCCTCCACTTCTACAAATTCATCCCAGATAAATTTCTAAAATTCCATTTGAAGGATTTATGCATTTTACTTCTTTTTAAATAGTTTATTTTTCCTCGCTTGAATAGTTTCAAGCTGGATTTAATTATTTCATGTGTTTGCGCTAGTTTCGGAGATCCCGGAAGTTCAAGTGCAGTCGCAGGATCCAGGAGCTTCTACGTTCGAGCTAGCCGAGTTCGTCCAAATTGCCGGCAAGTCCCAAATCCTTTGATCATGTTGCAACCCATATTATGTAATTATGTTATTATGCTATTTGCATTAAGCTAGTTCTGAAATGTTAGTTCAAAAATAAAATAAAATGTTTAGAATGACATGTTATGTAGTTAAACCTACCACCGACAAATGCCATGTTAAACTTGTAGCCATGCCTTTGTAACCCTAGAAATAATTATCTGTTAATCTAGATAACTGTAAGTTATTATTATCATCATACAAAGTCTTATACTGATAAGGTTGTGGCTGCGGGCCAATAGAATTTGCAAACCCGACTCTAGGGTAGGGTGGTATGGGACACCGTGCCCTAGAGCGGAGAGTGCCTGCGTGCACAAGGTAGGGTAAGGGTTGGGGATAGAGCTGGCGAGTTAGTCTTCGCCCAACTCTTACCCTAGGACTGAAGTTAGGGTAAGGGTGGTGGTGCGCCGCAAGACGGATCATTCGCCCACTGCCTACCCTAGGATGGGTCATGGGCCTGGCAAGGTTGCGGACCATGTGAGAATTTAGAACTAGACCCTTACGCTGAGCAAATGACATAGTGATCGCTCAACCACAGGAGTTGACTTGTCAACACTGGTCTAGTAGCTGCTCAACTCAATTGAAACTCTGCTGTGTAGGCTTGGTGTTGAGAAAGCGAGGTTAGGTAAGCCGTGCTGCGGGTGCCTAACAACGGTAGAGTTCACTCGAAGCGGACGGGAGTTTATTGTGCCAGACCCGAGTGAATTCTACCGGGTTGAGCCTATATAAAGAGTCGAGCAGTGAAACGACCTGGCTTCCTTAACTCTGTCGCGGGAGTTAAGGGATCGTGTGGGTAAAGCTGAGCAAACTCTGCAGAGTCAAATAAATGGTATTCGAATACGCCGTGCTCCCGGTTATTGGAGCTGTGTCACTTGGGTGATTCCAGCAACGAAGCTTAAGTAGTTTTGTAAATGCTTTAACTTGTTTAGGTTGGTTAATTAAATCTTCATGAAAAATCCCTGAGATCTTAAGAAGTAGTTTTGGGTCCGTCTTATCAAAATGTTTGCAAATAAAACTGCATCCACTCAAAGTTAATAAACCAAGTAGATCCCCCTTCCTTTGATGTTCCGTGCATGTAATAAGTTAGGGTCCCTTTGGGACTTGCTGAGCCGGTTGTTTGGCTCACGGCTTGCTTTTGCCCTTCTTTAGAGGATCAAGATTTAAGGTGTTTGTCTCCCGTTGAGGAAGTCCCTAAGGTTTCTTCTTCGACGAGGACCCATGGCTTTAGGTCTTGGCCGCTCAAGCGGATCTTGGAGCTTCTGTAATGTAATTATACTTTGGGCTTGCACGCCCCGCTGTTGAAAATGGATGTTAATCCATATGTAAAATATATGCTGGATCTTGGTTGTCAGCATGCAATGGTATACTCTTGCGCGACACTCCATAACTGTTCATGCGTGAATAGTTGTAGGGTGCCGTGTCCGTACGCGCCCCTGGAAACGGGGGCGTTACAAGAAGTGGTATCAGAGCAGGCTCTTTGACCGTAGGTTGAGACCTAAGGCAAACTAGGAAGCGATTTTATCGCAAAACTTAATTCAAGCCATAAAAAGGGTTTACGAAAAATATAAGTATTATTGCTGTCTTTTTCCTCTCTTGTTGCTACCTTATCTATCTTAGTTTACTTCTTCTTAAGTTTTACTTTTGCAAAATGTTTACCGCTTCGCTTGTCTAGCTTCAAAATTTCGTTTCTCGGTAGCTGGAGGAGTAGTTGTTGTTCGCTAGACTAGACTAACCCTGAATAGTCGTGGTACTTTTGTAATGTAAAGCAGGTGTATTCATGAACCCTAAGTGGTCTGTGTATCACTTGCATGTTGTAAATCTATGTTCTTAATCTTTTATGTTGTTTGCTTAATTATCAGTAATCCCCCTGTGTTCAAAGCTTTCTCCTGTCCCTTTCGCTCTCGTTCTTATCTTATTCGCCCTATACTTACCTTAAAATTCGAAGTCTTACTTACCTACTCCTGTTCTCCAAAGTCGCTGCAAAGCTGATCTCAAATTCCCAATTGGCAGATGGATCCAGCGCAGCAGAATGGTCAGACCAACGGGCAGGGTGCACCTGCCACAGATCCAGTCCAGGTGTCAGAACAGCAAGGAGAATCACTGTAACAGTTCATTGTCAATGTATCACCCGAAGAATCAGTGTCAGCATCAAGTGTAACCGCATTGAAGTTTATAGCCTTCCTGCAAACTCAACCACCTAAATTCCCCTCAGCAACAGAACCACTGAATGCAGATAACTGGTTACAAGATGTTGAGAGAAGAATGAATACTATACGATGTACAAATAAGGAGAAAGTTCTTTTTGCCACCTATCAGCTGTCAGAGCCTGTAATTACTTGGTGGGATGCTATCGAATGGATACACCCAAATAAGGAAGACATTACCTGGAAAGACTTTGTGAAGAGGTTCCGTCAAGCCTGCATTTCTCCTAGAGTTATCACTGAAAAATATCAGGATTTTCTTAATCTTCAACAAGGAGAGAACTCCATCATAGCATATCTACAACAATTTCATCAGTTATCCCAATTTGCTCAAGAAGAGATTGATACCGAAGCTAAAAGGATGGAGTACTTTATGAAAGGCTTACGACCCAATATGAGACAATGCCTTCAGGCTATGAAGTTTCCAAGCCTATTAAGCCTGGTCGATCGAGCCCTCCAGATAGAAGAGATACCAGAATACGTGAAGGTTATGAAGCGAAAGAGGCCTTCGCCATTGACACCAACAGCTTGTTTTCACTGCGAACAGGATGGGCATTATCGTGACCGATGCCCACTGAGGTCCTTACCCAAGGAAGAAGCTAGAAAGCAAGCAAAAAGGCAGGCATCAACATCACGCCAGCCATCGATGGAAGAAGAAGAATCTTACCCCAAGAAGACCAGAATGGAGGAAGAAACAAATCTACTCGGAGGAATGCCATGAAGAAGAAAAGCACGGCAGACAGTCAGGAGAAAGTGATCTATGAAGAACAAGGAATGGAGTAATGTACTTTTGGTTATCCTTTTGTAAGCTAGTCGGAAGAACTGAATAGCTTGTATGTAAATTACTTTAATTAAGGCTTGTGGCAAGACTATGAAAATGTATGAAGACCATCTGTGTAAAGTGTAATGGATGAGAAGTTCGTGTTGCAATGAAATTAATCCTAACGGACCCAGATATATATGTAACCCTGGTACTGCATAATTCAGCTAAGTGTGAACCCGTATCATATACCCAATGATGATATACAGGTACAGGTGAAAAGAAGTGACAGTACCATCTGAAGACAGAAAACCTTTTAGGATTCGAAAATGAGAACCGCAATTCAAGAAAATGAGTCAAAATCGATCCAGAAAAGATCAAAGCAGTCATGGAATGAAAACAACCCAAGATAGTGACTGAAGTGAGAAGTTTCCTTGGATCGGCAGGCTATTATCGCCGATTCATAGAAGGCTTCTCAAGAATGTCTCGCCCACACACTCAGCTATTGAAGAAAGACAAGCCATTTACCTGGACAAATGCATGTGAGGAAAGTTTCCAGATGTTGAAGACCAAGTTGACAACCACGCCAATCCTGATCCTACCCAATCCAGGAAAGGAGTTCCAGATTTATTGCGATACATCAAAGCAAGGTTTGGGATGTGTGCTGATGCAAGATGAAAAAGTTGTTGCCTATGCGTCAAGACAGTTGAAACCGCATGAAGCAAATTACCCCACACACGATTTGGAGCTAGCAGTTGTGGTGCTTGCACTCAAAATTTGGCGACGCTACCTGCTAGGGAATCATTGTGAGATATTCTCAGACCATAAGAGCTTGAAGTATCTGTTTACAACAGCCAGAGTTAAACATGAGACAGCAAAGACGGCTGGAATTGATCAAAGATTATGATGTTGATCTCCAATATCCCCCAGGCAAAGCAAATGTAGTTGCCGATGCCCTTAGCAGAAAAGCTCATCCAAGCAAAACCAATGTGACAGAGTACCCACCAGAATTGCAAAGAGATATACTACGCCTGAACTTGGTGATTACAAAACAAGGCAGTATGGCAGCATTAGCAATTCAACCATTGCTGACAGATCAGATTAGGGCAGCACAAGATGAAAATGAAGAGATTCAAAAACTGAAAAAGAAGATTTAAGAAGAAGATTCAACAGTGTATGCGATAGACGAACATGGAATCATTACTTTCCGTGGTCGATATTACATACCCGACAGGAAAGAGTTGAGAGAATTGATCTTATCCAAAACTCATTCGTCCCAATTCTCAATTCACCCAGGAGGTACCAAGATGTATCGGGACTTGAAGAAAAAGTATTGGTGGAACCAGATGAAGAAAGAAGTGGTTGCCTACCATTCGCTCAATTCTCATACAACAATAGCTACCAAGCCAGTATGCCAATGGCCCTGTTTGAAGCACTTTAGGGCAGGAAATGCAGGACCCCTTTTGAATTGGACAGAAACAGGAGAACGACAACTTATTGGTCCCCAAATTGTTCAAGATGCAGAAGCACATGTCAGAATTATTAGGGACAGACTCAAGATTGCGCAAGATCGACAGAAGAGCTATGCAGATGACCGTAGGATGGGCTTGAGCTTTGAAGTTGGAGACTTCGTCTACATCAAGGTCACACCATTACAGATAGTCAAGAGATTTCAAGTCAAGGGCAAGTTGGCACCAAGATATGTGGGACCGTTTCAAATTATCGAAAGAGTTGGCGAGGTTGCTTATCAAGTGCAGCTTCCACCCAACCTATCAAGGATACATAATGTGCTCCATGTATCCCAGCTTCGAAAATGTCTACGACAGCCAACAGATGAAGTACCACTGTCAGATATAGAATTACAGGATGACTGCACGTATGCTGAAGAACCACTACAAATACTTGAGACGTCAGAAAGGCAGCTCAGAAACAAAAATGTCAGATTTTGCAGAGTGCAGTGGAAGAATCACACAGCGGAAGAGTCCACCTGGGAATGAGAGTCAGACTTGCAGCGAGATTTCCCCAACTTACTCCCTGGACCAAGTTAATCTCGGGATCGAGATTCTTTTAAGGGGGGTAGGTTGAAAAACCCCAAAATTTCAACCCCAAAATTTTTGCTGGTTTTTGGGTGAATTTCTGGAAACTTTCCCTTTTTGGAAAGTGACCCGGAATCCCGCCTTCCTTTTTCGGCATTCCGCCTCCCCTTCTCCTTGGCACCCCGCCTCTTTCCGCCTTCTCCTCGCTCGGCGCCTCCTTCGCTCATTCCCTCCATCGGCGCCTTTCCCGTTCCCGCCTCCTCTCGCTCGCGCTCTGCGCGCGCTGCGCCGCTCGCACCGCCGCTCCTCCTCGGATCCTCCTCCGCGCCCCGGTTTGGACCGCCTCGCCGCGCCCGACGTCGGTGGCAGAGCTTCGCGCCACGTGGCGCTGCCGCCGCGCGCCGACCCCACTGCTAGTCTCGCGCCTCCTCTCGCGCGGACACGCCGTGCCTTGCCGCGCCACCTGCTCCTCTCCCGCTCAAGTCGCCATTACACCGCCGCGTCGGTCCACACCCCCTTGCGCGGAGGAGACGCTTACCAGCTCCCGTCACTCCGGTTGACCCCAGCGCCATGCCCGTTGCCTTCTCCCGAAGGAACTTCCTCCGCTTGGGTATAAAATCCCCTCCCCGCCCTTGCTCCTTTGCTTCCCGAGCGCCCGCCATTTCCATTCCCCTCCCACTACCCCCGAGCTTCTCCCTGAGCCGCCAATCGACGTCGCATCGCCCGGAGCACCGCCATTTCCCCCCTGCGCCGGCGTCACCCGTGAGCTAATCTTCCCCTCCTCGCCCCCATTCTTCGATTGTTTTTGCCCAGAGCTCCCCCGCTACACCCTAATCACCGTGGTGCGCTTCTTTGGACAGGTGATCGCCCGTGGAACGCTGTCACCGTTGCTCACCGCCGGCGAAACCACCTCACCGCGGCCAGACCGCTCCGAAGCTCCCCAGCTCCCATCTCCGCCGCCATCGTGAGCTCCTCGCTCCCCAGATCGTGTGGCTTCCGCCGATTTGACTCATTCGGCCCCGGAGACCTTCCCCCACCTCAGTGGCCCCATTCTTCCCCCTTCTGCCTCCGGCAACCACCGTTGCCTCCCGCACCTCCCAAGCCCCAAAAATGGAACCCCCTTGTCAGACCGCACCCGCCTGTGCCCTCGGTCGCCGCCGACGACCCCCCTCGCCCCAGGCCACCGTCGCCGCCGTTGCTCTGTCTCAGAGGCGCTGTAGAAGCCAGAGGAAGAAGACGACCCTCCCGGGCGACGTGGCCCCATCCCCACTGTCCCTCTCCCCGTTGCCGTCTAAAGTCGACCGTCGGATGGCCTTGGCTCCAAGCCGTCCGATCCCGCTTGACTTCTTCCCTTGCATCCGTCCGATCCGGCCTCACCGTTTCGCCCGCCTCCCTTGCATCACCATCGTTCGATCTCCGCCCCTCGGCATCCCGTCCACCCATCCTCCCCGCATCGGTGCCGTCCGCACCTGCCACGCGTTGGCCATCCGAGCCGCATGAGCGCGCGCGCAAGTGGGCGCGCTGGCTCGCCGGCCACGCGTTGCTGCGCCGCGCATGGGCGCGCGGCGGCGCACGCACCGCACGCGCCGGGCCGCATCAGAGCGAAGGCCGGCCCGACATCGCTTATTCCTTTTTCGGTGATTTACCAAATTCCAAAATCCAAAAATCCAAATAAATCCTAGAAAATCACGAAAATCCAAAAACTCCCAAATTTCACCACCTTGCTCCAAATAATGTCCTGGACCCATTTTTGGCCTCCACTTCTACAAATTCATCCCAGATAAATTCCTAAAATTCCATTTGAAGGATTTATGCATTTTACTTCTTTTTAAATAGTTTATTTTTCCTCGCTTGAATAGTTTCAAGCTGGACTTAATTATTTTGTGTGTTTGCGCTAGTTTTGGAGATCCCGGAAGTTCAAGTGCGCATCGCAGGATCCGTGAGCTTCTACGTTCGAGCTAGTCGAGTTCGTCCAAATTGCCTAAAGTCCCAAATCCTTTGATCATGTTGCAACCCATATTATGTAATTATGTTATTATGCTATTTGCATTAAGCTAGTTCTGAAATGTTAGTTCAAAAATAAAATAAAATGTTTAGAATGACATGTTATGTAGTTAAACCTACCACCGACAAATGCCATGTTAAACTTGTAGCCATGCCTTTGTAACCCTAGAAATAATTATCTGTTAATCTAGACAACTGTAAGTTATTATTATCATCATGCAAAGTCTTATACTGATAAGGTTGTGGCTGCGGGCCAATAGAATTTGCAAACCCGACTCTAGGGTAGGGTGGTATGGGACACCGTGCCCTAGAGCGGAGAGTGCCTGCGTGCTCAAGGTAGGGTAAGGGTTGGGGATAGAGCTAGCGAGTTAGTCTTCGCCCAACTCTTACCCTAGGACTGAAGTTAGGGTAAGGGTGGTGGTGCGCCGCAAGACGGATCATTCGCCCACCGCCTACCCTAGGATGGGTCACGGGCCTGGCAAGGTTGCGGACCATGTGAGAATTTAGAACTAGACCCTTACGCTGAGCAAATGACATAGTGATCGCTCAACCACAGGAGTTGACTTGTCAACACTGGTCTAGTAGCTGCTCAACTCAATTGAAACTCTACAGGTGTAGGCTTGGTGTTGAGAAAGCGAGGTTAGGTAAGCCGTGCTGCGGGTGCCTAACAACGGTAGAGTTCACTCGAAGCGGACGGGAGTTTATTGTGCTAGACCCGAGTGAATTCTACCGGGTAGAGCCTATATAAAGAGTCGAGCAGTGAAACGACCTGGCTTCCTTAACTCTGTCGTGGGAGTTAAGGGATCGTGTGGGTAAAGCTGAGCAAACTCGCAGAGTCAAATAAATGGTATTCGAATACGCCGTGCTCCGGTTATTGAGCCGTGTCACTTGGGTGATTCCAGCAATGAAGCTTAAGTAGTTTTGTAAATGCTTTAACTTGTTTAGGTTGGTTAATTAAATCTTCATGAAAAATCCCTGAGATCTTAAGAAGTAGTTTTGGGTCCGTCTTATCAAAATGTTTGCAAATAAAACTGCATCCACTCAAAGTTAATAAACCAAGTATATCCCCCTTCCTTTGATGTTCCGTGCATGTAATAAGTTAGGGTCCCTTTGGGACTTGCTGAGCCGGTTGTTTGGCTCACGGCTTGCTTTTGCCCTTCTTTAGAGGATCAAGACGAAGGTGTTTGTCTCCCCGTTGAGGAAGTCCCGGAAGGTTTCTTCTTCGACGAGGACCCGTGGCTTTAGGTCTTGGCCGCGCTCAAGCGGATCTTGGAGCTTCTGTAATGTAATTATACTTTGGGCTTGCACGCCCCGCTGTTGAAAATGGATGTTAATCCATATGTAAAATATATGCTGGATCTTGGTTGTAAGCATGCAATGGTATACTCTTACGCGACACTCCATAACTGTTCATGAGTGAATAGTTGCAGGGTGCCGTGTCCGTATGCGCCCCTGGAAACGGGGGCGTTACACATCCATTTTTCTTATCAGATCTACAATCGTGCTTCTCGGCGATGAGGTTCTTGTTATGGGTCGTATTGCTCGACGAGCTCCTTCAGCTTGCGTCATCGACGGGCCTCCAGTGCCCCCTCGAGCAGAGCTTCCCCTGCTCGTCGCTGTCGTGGTCGCCATGGCCACTACCCTCCTCCGCCTCGTCAGAGCGTGCTTGCCATATGCAATATAGAGCAGACACAGTCAAGATCTTGATGAGGGCAGGAGGCCATGGGCATCGTGAGGTGCGTCGTGGCACCGGAATGACTCCACCGTGCACATGTATTTGATGCTAGTCTTGTTTTGCTGCCATGGGAGTGGAACGACAAAGAGTAGGTCGACAATGACGTCGTCCCACACTTGTGCACTCTTGCTCGTCACCTCGCACCCACTCTATTCCCCGTTGCAAATGGGAAGGAGGAGGAAGAAGGCTGGAGCATGGTGGATTTGGGGCAAGTCTGAGTAACAAGGGTGGGCCGTGGGGGCAAGATTGTCTTTTAATGTGTTTTTCAAAAATAAAAATAAAAATATCAGTATAATATTATTAACTGGATAGCTATAAATCATATTTAAATGCCATTCTAAATCTCGTTTAAGTCCAGGACACTAGCTTGCCCTGATCATCAATCTTTCAACATGAAAACTGGTTTTAGGGCAGTCATAGGATGTAAGTGACTGGTAATTTGTGACAACTTAATTTATTCTTCTCAAAACCCTAAACACTTGTTATACCCGTTTGGGCAGATGGTGAGAGAGGTTGGTGCTGATGTCGCACGAGAAATTGTGGTTTGTGGTTTTAACCGCCTAGACAAATTAAGGACTTAATCCTCTAGTGACCTCCTCATGTAAAATAGTACAACTACAAGTCTGCAAAATGCATCTGGGCCAAGTAGGGTTACTAGACCTCGGAGTCATTCCATTGGTGGAGGAGTGAAGTAGTGCATACCTAGACCAATGTCCGGCATGAATGGGACACCTTTTGAGGTGACATGTGTACACCGCTGCACTAGATCTATGGAAACACTGTAGTCCAGCTTGTCTGGTGACTGAGGTATGACTTCTTGTACAACTTATGAGACCCACTACCCGTAAGACAAACTTATATTGGGTGGACTCGCAATGGGGCGAGTTAGCTATGAAAAGCTGTGTGACAATCTCTCTGCTCGAACAGCCATGCCCATAGTCAAGGGCAGACATAAGATCTTACTTGAGTTAGTTCTATTTTAAAACTTTTGTCGGTGGGGCAAAAGCTGTCGAGCGGATGTAAACCCGACTCTTTGGCTTTTTCATAGAGAAAAGTACTCCAGTGTTGTAATAAGGTGGATGTAGCCTAATGATCAAAATCTAACATAGGTAGATGGAATCAAGTAATAGGTGTATAAAACCTATACTGCTATAAATATTGCATAATTTCAATCTCTTTAAAGCATGTTTGTTAAAACGCTCAGTCATAGGGGTTTTTAATTATGGTAATTGTAGCTATCGCTTTAAGCAAAAAAAAAAGAACCAAAGCAATCATTGTTTAGCCTTGCATCTATAATTGCATGTATTTTGTGTGTTGGCTCGCGAGCATGGTTGTGTGTGCTCACCCTCGCTCTCAACCCCCTCCAGAGTCTGTGAACCAAGGCCACTACGTCTACTACGAGACCAGGGTGATGAAGGTGGTGAAGATGGTGGAAACTAGAGTAGCCCTTAGTAGTCTAGCCTCTCACCTCAGTCTAGCTGACCAAGCTAACAGTTCAGTGGTTCCAATATTAGTTAGGTCTCTGGCTAATATCGGTGGCACCTAAGTTATCTCAGTTATTTGCCTGTAGCGGGATGTGCCCTACCACATTTGCCTCTGCTATCACTTCCGTATTTTATGTAATGTAAATATTTCGCCTCGTGGCCCTATTGTAGTCTCGATCTAATGCGATCTATTTAAAACGCTCATATTGTAATATTAATGCAATGGTATAGTAATTGATATGTATAAAATGATTCAGCAATATATCTGTGAGTACTATCTATTAATCCAGAGAATAATTTTGTGGTTTCATAGAGAGTTTTGGATTGGCTAATTCTGGGGTGTGACATCCATGGCGGAGCTTAAGTTAGCAATCTCAGCCAAAATTGGCCTAAGGTTACTTCGATGAAGCTCCTGCTAAGCAATCTCAGCCAAAATTGGCCTAATGTTACTTCGATGAAGCTCCCGCTTATTCCATAGCTGGACCAGGCTTCGGCTGTCAGTACATACCTCAATATTGCGATAGTCCTCGTCCACAACAAGCTGTACACGTCCTCATTCTAGTTACATATTTTTTTTCATATAGGAGATTGCAAAGATGCAACACCGTTGGGCTTTCTTATATAACATACATATTTTTTATGGAATAATTGAAGATTTGCTACCGTAAAGATGTTTATTTGAAGATTTACTACTTGATATCTTACTGATATGTAAGATTCAAAAACCACATGTCAGTAAAACATCGAGTGACAATTCCTCAAATTTGTCTTTTGCGATGGCAAATTCTCAAACCTTTTTTTATTCAGTAGATTGCAATAACGCACGAACCTCATTCTAGTTTGAGCGCAAAGATTGGCCATACTAATCACCGAAATACATCATAACTCAGCGAACATAACAATAGAATATGTTGCCAACTTGTCTCAAAATAAAAATATGCATGGCAATGCTATGGTACGTTATGATTACTATCATCCCATCAGATCCAAATCTAGTTTGGTTTTCACCCCTACCAAGGTACGTAGTATACAGTGACATGAGATGATGCTTAATATGCTATAGTAATTAGCTTTTTTAAAAAATATGTTAGACCATATGGATGGTTGTAAATAAAGAGATGATGAATAATTAACATTTGATTTGCTTTGGATTTTGCGTTTATGAATGACTTGGTTATCTGCAGTCGAAAACTTTGCCTTTGAGTGGTTTTGCTCAGTTACAAGTGATTTCAGTCCACAGACTTTAGACTATGACCACGGCATGGCTAAACGACCACAGACTTCAGACTTCGACCACGGCATGCTTCGACCATGGTATGAACACGACTACGACCACGGTGTGCTCTGACCACAGCACTTCGAACATGACTATGACTATGCAATGCTTCGACCACAGCACTTTGAATACGACTACGACTAAGACTGGCTTCGACCATGGCAATACGACTTCGACCTTTCGACCACGGTAGTACGACTTCGATCTTACGACCACGCAGGTAACCATAACCACAATACTCGATGGTTGTAGGTTTTGCAGACTACTTTTATGGTCGTAGTTATAGTACTCAATGGTCGTAGGTTTTGCAAACTGCTTTCATGGTCGTAGTTATAGTACTCGATAGTCGTAAACTTTACTGGTCGAACTCGATAATCGAGGTTTTACTAGTCGATAGTCGAGGGCTATGCGGTTGATGGTTGTAGGTTTTGTAGAATGTTTTCATGATTATAGATTTGGCAGCCTTGTCGATACTCGTAGACTTCACTGTCTACTATTCTGTCTTCGGTAGTCGGAGGCTTAGCGATCGGTTGCTAGAGGCTTCACAGTCGGTACTCGTAGACTTCATGGTCGATACGAGTGCTTCACTCTTGTGATCTTCGAGTACGTGAAGTACTCGTGTTGGGCCAGTGGTTGACTAGTCGGTGTGTGGTGGTCGATGATGAATGGTCGTTGCTTAAGGTACTCGTAGTCGAAGGACTTGGTACTCGATAGAAGTGGTTTCATGATTGTGGTAAGCGATCGTGTGTTGGAGTGTCGTCTGTACTTGTAGGTTTTGAGTACGTGTTGCGGTTGTGATTGAGTACGTGTTATGAGCACTCTGAGTTAGCGGTTGTATTTTATGGTCTGAAGGTCTGTTCCCATTAGCGAAAATCTATGCTATCGTAAACGATCTAGGGATGGTCGTAGATGAGCTGGTTCTTGTCTCGGGATAGACAAGGGTGTATTTTGCTAATATGTGTTGATTATGATCAAATTGGGGAGAACTTATGCTGGGAGATAGTTTCTTTGGTCTTTGCATATGCAGGCGGGCATGGAGGCCGCCATGGTCGGTGATGAGAAGGACCGGGACTAGAAGGGGGTAATCTAAAGTCTAGGCGGTCAGGATGTCACGCGAGGTTATCGAGCTAATGTTGGAGCACATGAAGGTCAAAGGTGGATGCTGCATGGAAGCATAGAGACGATTACGGTCGATGACAAGGAGGACCAGGACTAGGAGGGGTAATCTGAGGTCCAGATGGTCAGGATGCACAGGAGGTGATCGGGCTCACACAAGAACACGCAGTGATGGTGCACGATGAAGATATACGAAGGGATATCCTAGAGGCTTCATCATGGGTGAAGTATGGAGTTGTGGATGGAGTCCATGACTTGTACGAGGTGGTTAAAACCTGTGTTAGGAAGGGTTTCAGGTCCCTTGATTTGAGGAAGAGATAGATGTCGTGTCCAGGGGGAGAGGGACATGGTTTGAGGTGTTTGAGTTGAACACGCCTTATGCACTGGCCTATAAAAGTAGGGGATGTTGTAGGTTAGCGTACAATGTTTTAGGGTTTTCGGAGAGAAGGTTTTTAGGGGTGCCGTGAGGCGCTTTGTAGCCAAGAACATAATGACGAAACAATAGATCAGATTCTTTCATCTTCAGTGACTTCCAGAGCATCGTTCCATCTCTCTCTGTTTTCCGTGCTCTGTTTTGTTTTCGGCTAGTGCTCGTTCGGACGGTGATCAAACGGCTGGAGATTTCAAGTAGAAGGAGGTCATGACTTTGTGCGTCGTAGTCATACCGATTGATCGGAATGTTCAGGCGGTTGATCCGAGATCGGGCTGAGCGATCAGAACATGCGGGCGATCAATCCGAGCAGTCGTAAGTGAGCATTCGGGACGAGCGGTCGTAACAAGTGATCGTAAGCGAGCAGTTGTAAGCGAGTGATCAGAGCGAGCATTCAAGACGAGCTGTCGTAACAAGCGTTCGGGACGAGTAGTAGTAACGAGTGGTCGTGACGAGCAGTCGGGCTATGAGTGGTCGTGATGAGCAGTCGGGCTACGAGTGGTCGTAAAAAGTAGTCGGGCGATAGAGCTTCTTTGAGCGCGTACGATCATGCAGTCTGCAGTCGTAATTTTCATCCGGTAATTCAGATTGTTTTTTCGTTTGTTCCTCTGTGTTGTGTTTTAATTTCAGGTGTTAAAAAGCGGAGACACTTATTCACCCCCCTCTCTGATTGTGCCATACGATCCTACAAAATAGGATCTATAAGTTGATTATAGTAGACACTATACCAACTTTAACTATATCAACCAAAATTATATACGAGTGAACTCTCTCTTACGGACAATCAGAATTCAAATATTTTAACTATTAACCGTAAACTACGGACAATTTAACGATCCCCAAGGCAAGCATCGAAAGTTGGTCTTGGTGGTGTCCCATGCTTGCAACTGTTCACATTGTGCAGAGGACGCACACGCCCCATGGATGATGGCTGGCTCATCTGCGGCGCTGCTAGCTGGGACGTGGACCACGCCTGGTTTTGAATGGCAGCAATTTTTGGCCAATCTGGCCGTCTGCGCCGACGTAATCCCGTGTTTGGCCTCCGGCCGGCAGAATAGACGTGTTTGGTGTTGAGGAATCGTAGCAGCAGTTTTTGGCCAATCTAGCCGTCTGCGCCGACGTAATCCCGTGTTTGGCCTCCGGCCAGCAGAATAGACGTTTTTGGTGTTGACGAATCGATGGCGACCAGTCCGATCGATTTATCTGTTTATACAAAAACCAGATCAATCACAGAAGACAGAAAATAGTAGATTGAAACACAGAGAGATAGAGAGAACTCCTGATCTTTCTTTATTGATTTCTTTCTGATTCCGTATACAAAATAGCCGATAGTGCTCCCTATTTGTAACCTAATGGTGAGGTAAGCCTAGGCTCAGGTTTCCTAACACTCCCCCTTAGGTACTTATCTGACACGTTCATGCCTCGTCAAAACTTCATAAAAACCCAGTGGGAAAATTTGGAGAAAGAGTACATGATACATGTTATCTTTGTGTTGCACTAATTGGCTCATTAAAAATCTTGGTTGAGAAATTTCAGAAAACTCGTCAAGGGAAAAAATAGTACAATCCACCCAATTTTGTTCAATCTTCAGGACTTATTCTTTGGGTACTCGATCTTCATGATCAAGTTTTAATAATGGACTTAAGAAAATTCTCCTCTTGAATTCTGCACTTTTCTAAGTCTCATCATTCCAATTCCTCGTATGCATCTTTCAAAGCTAGATACAGGAAGTGACTTAGTGAATAAATCTGCAAGATTCTCACATGACTTAGTATGCAGTACCTTAATTTCGTCCATCTTTTGCAATTAATGAGTATAGAAGAACTTTGGGCTGATATGCTTTGTGAGATGGCTCTTCACGTAGCTCGTCTGCACTTGTGCGACACAAGCTGCATTATCTTCATAGATAATTATGGGAGCTTGCATAATGTTCATCCCACATGATTGTTGGATGTGGTGAATCATTCATCGGAGCCAAGCACATTTTTGTGCGGCTTCGTACAATGCTATGATTTCTGAGTGGTTCGTCGAAATTGTTACAAGAGTTTGCTTAAACGATTTCTATGAAATTGCAGTTCCACCACACAGGAATACATAACCTGTTTGTGATCTTGCGGTATGCGGGTTCAACAAGTACCCAGCATCTGCATAGCCAATCAAGTTCAAATCTTAATTCTTTATGTAGAACAATCAAAAGTCCTTACTTCCTTGGAGGTATAGGAAGATGTCCTTTATTCCCTGCCAATATCTTTTGGTAGGTTCTGCACTATGCCTTGCTTACAAGTTTACGACAAATGCAATGTCCGGTCTAGTGAATTTGCTAAATACATAAGTGCTCCTACTGCACTTAAGTATGGGAATTCTAGTCCTAGGACTTCCTCCCCCTCTTCCCTAGGTCGGTATGGATTTTTTTTGCTGTATAGACGTCCCGATCATTGGTACTTTCGATGGGTATGCTTTCTCAAAGCCGAACCTTTCTAATACCTCCTGGGCATAGGCTGACTGATGTACTAATATTGTTTCAGGGACATGCTCGAGATGTAGGCCTAAGCAATATTTGGTTTTACCCAAATCTTTCATTTAAAATTCTGACTCTAGGTAAGAATTTGCTTCTTTTATGTCTTCCATTTTCTCGATGATATTCAGATCATTTACATACACTGAGATTATACATAATCCATTCCGGGATCGTTGTATAAATACAGAGGAACAATCTTCATTGTTCGTGTAGCCTTTCTTGCATAGAAAGTCGCTTAAGCGATTATAGCACATCTTGCCTGATTGCTTGAGTCCGTATAGTGATTTCCTGAGCTTCACACTGTACAGATTTCTATTTGCTCTGTCTTGGTTCGGAATGGGGATATATTCAGGTACCTTCATATAAATCTCTGAATCCAAGTTTCTATAAAGGTATGCAGTTACCACATCCATCAATTTCATTTCTAGATTCAAATTTACTGCCATTGAGATTAAATATCTAAAGGTAATTCTACTCATGACTAGAGAGTAGGTTTCTTTATAATCAACTCCTAGACGTTGAGTGAAACCTTATGCTACCAGCCTTGCTTTATATCTTACAACTTCATTTTTCTTTCGAACAAATACCCACTTGTGCCCTACAGGGTGCACATGGGGAGGTGTGCGGCATACGGGCCCAAACATCCCTCTTTTGTTCAAAGATAATTCAGTTTCTATTGCCTTCTTCCAATCTTCCCAATCTGATCTCTTCTTACATTCAGCGATCGATGCAGGCTCTAGATCAAGATCGATGATTGTGGCAATTTTTTTTGCAAAGTAGATATCAACATTGGCTATTGTCCTATTCATGGACTCTCCTGTGTGCACATAATTTATAGCTATTTCTTCATGAGTTGCTTCTTCTGGAGCTTCTTCTTGCTCATCGCTTCTTCCAGTTGAAGTGGAAACTCCCTTTAGTTTTTCAACTCCGATGTGTGCGCTCATATCCATGCTGATTTTTTCTTCCATGGGGATGTTCAGAACCAGTATGCCCTTTTTTGAAGGTGTTATACTAATGTTAGGTCTCAACTGGCTCCTCTTCTGATTATGGGGAACTTCAGTGATCAGCTATGTCAAGTCCTTCTTATCCTTCTTCACCAGGCATCCTCGGTTACTTAAGATTCGAGGGGCCAGAGTTTTCGTCCTTTTATTCTGAGGCCTCTAGACGGGATTAGGGATACCTTCTACTTTTTTGGTATTTCAACCCTCTCTGGTGCATTGCGTGCAGGCACATGCGACTTGGTTATGCTCTTCAAATCACTAAAGTGGTCAAGCAACTGATTTGCTAATGCTTGCAAATCAATGATCTTCTAGACTTCTCTATTTGCTTCACTAGTGCGTGGGTCATGTGCATGGATTCCCAAGGCTTGACACGTAATTTCCTGACATTTTTCATCAAGGGGTTGATTTCCTCCCCCTAATATTGGGAAATTATCCTCATCGAATATGCAATTAGCGAAGCGGGCGGTATACAAATCTCCTATTATGGGTTCTAAATATCTGATTGTGGATGTTGTCTCATAACCAACCTATATCCCTGTCTTTCGGATAGCACCCATTGCGATACGCTATGGAGGGGTAATAGGTACATAAACCTTGCATCCAAACCTCTTGAGATGAGAAATTTTCGGTGCTGACCCTTGTGCTAGTTGCATAGGTGAATGGATATTGTAGGCCGATGGTCTAAAGTTGATGAGATTTGCTACATGTAGGACTGAGTGTCCCTAACATGTAGTTGGCAAATTACAATTCTACAAAAGAGGTTGGGTAATAAATTTGATTCTCTTGATTAATGCATCTGCTAAACCATTCTGGGTATGGACATGCGGTATAGAATGCTCAACTATAATTTCCATCGCTATGCAATAATCATCAAATGCCTTTGAAGTAAACTCTCCGGTGTTGGCCATTCTGATGGACTTTATGTGATGATTAGGGAAAATATTTCTGATGCGAATTACCTGCGAGATCAGCTTTGCGAAAACATGGTTTCTCGTGGACAATAAACCTACGTGCGACCATTTCGAGGAAGCATCGATGAGCACCATGAAATATTTAAATGGCCCTGAAAGTGGTTGGATGGGACCGCAAATGTCTCCTTGGATGCGTTCCAGGAATGCAAGGACTTCATCATTCACTTTCAGAGTGGAAGGTCTAGTAATTAATTTCTTGGTAGCACATGTAGGGCACGCAAAATCTTCTTGATTCGGGAAATTTTTTACATTAATATTATGCCCTTAGAAATTATTGATTATATTTCTCATTATCCTTAGACCTGGGTGGCCCAATCTGTCATGCTAGCGATAGAAAAGTTCAGAGCTTCTAAATACTGTCTTTAGAGCAGTATAGGCTACAGGTCCTTGATGTTGGTGTAGTATAGCCCAATTTCTAATGAAGGAAGTTTTTCTAATACCCTTTTTTCATTTGCTTCACGCTTCGTAATGAGCAGGTATTCCTTACTGTTGGATCGGAAATGGCAACAGAGGGGGGTGAATGGTGCCTTCAAAAATTGCCCCAAAGTATCCACAAATTTCTTCTCCGATAGCTATAACAGCTATGAAGTAAGAAAATACATGCTCACTAGAAAACAAAAAAACAAACAGACAAAAATGTTTGAGTCAAACTTGGCCGAAAAGGCTACAAACCGACAATTATGTTTCACAGGTCAGTGAAATAGAATTTTAAACCAAAAATCAGTCCTTATAGTGAAACTTGAGCAAGAAACAGAGTTTGACTGAAACTCTGAAGATTTAGACATTGCCAAGACTTTAGAAGATCACTGACCGGCAACAATAGTGAATCAAGACACTCACGACAATGTAAGAGAGACAACATTTGGCTTGCATGAAATGAGTCGCTCAAAAACAAACAAATAAACAAAGAAGGTGATTGCTGGCGAAACCAAAAGATCAAAACAGAAATCACGGAAACTGAAGTAGAACTCAGATTAACACCGTCGGTCTAACTGCAAAAATGTTGCCGGTCCAACCACCTTGGAGCTGCCGGTCAGATCACAAATGGCGGCCGGTCTAACCGCCAATGGTGGACCGATTGAATCGTCAAGAAGTCTCCCGCTTGATAGGAACCAGGATGGAATCAAGTAGCCGGAAATTGGCCAAAGAAGATGCACACACTGCTGAACATACAGAGCACTGAAAATACGGAGAACGAACTGAAAAAAGGAAAACTGCAAATTGAATGTTGTCAGCAGTGAAAACCGAAAATAGTGCAAACTGAAACTAGGCAGAGAGCAGACCAAAGCTAATAATCTGAGAAGACTAAACAGAACAGTAACTCAAAGCTAGAAACTGCAAACAAAAGATAAGCAAGACTAAACACTACAGATTGGCGGCCTAAAGAAATACGGTAGACTGAAAAATAAAGAGAGCAGTCGGCTAGCAATTGAGAACTGAAACGAACAGAGAATACTTGCTGCCGAAAATAGTAAATACAGAGAACAACAGAGCACAGGGAAATTGGTCGAGTTGCTGCTATTCTTCTCAGGCTTACTAACCAAGACTCCCCGAAGAATCAAGAATTTTGCAAGCATTTTTCTTAAACTCACCTCGAAACCGTCATCGGTAAGCTGGGAAACTGAGAGAAAATTGTATTTCAGCTTACTAACCAAGGCAACATCTTTTAAAATGAAAGAATCATTAACACGCACTGTACCTTTGGCGATGACGCGCCCAGATTTGGCGTCTCCGAAGGTGATAGTCTCATGACCTGGAGCTCAGTCTAGGGAAGAGAACCAACGAGAGTCTCCGGACATTTTCGAGAATACCCGGAGTCAACGAGCCAAACCTCTCCCTTCCCTACCCTGCGAGCCTGAGTCAACGAGAGAGAAATGGCTCAGTGCTGGGATAAATCAAAAGAGATTTTGGAACACAATACTGAGTCACACGAGCAGAAGAAGTAGTCACACACGACTGACCTCTAACTACCTTACACTCTCCGTTGCTCAGAAAGCCAAAAGGTCTACGAGTAGACCTGAAGCTGTTGCTGTGTCCGACTGCTATGAAGGAGTGAATTGGTGCACTGGTAACACGCTGATCTCACCGCGTGTAGCTGTCTCGATGGGGAAAACGAGATCTACCCTCAAGACAGTGGATATCACGACCAGTGGCAAATCGAGGACGAAAATCAAAAACACCGGAAAAGCCAAGTCCTCAATGCTGCCCAAACACCTCAGAGTGATCAACCCTAAACCTCGTGTTGGTCTTAGGTGCACTCAAGGTCTGGGGCTGACCATGAATACGCCTAAGATCGTGAACACGATCTCTCCATGTGATCTTGGCGTGCCTAAAGCATCTCTCGATCATGTATCCATCCTTCTGATAGAAGGTACAGTGAAACTTCGCCTTCTGGGAGGTCGAAACACCAGGTGTTACCACCTTACTATCAGAAATCCTTTGGACAAAGTCCGCAGACTTGAACTCAACATTCTTGGTTCTGGGCTTGACCTCGATCACACTTGTTGCTATGGGTCTAAGAACAGCAGGTGGATGCTTCCTAACATCCTTAAAGAAATCATATCCTAGACCCTGATTGATTTGCAAATCTTGGACTAGTCTAGAATAAAATTCAGCTTCTTCTTGCCTCCTACAAATCTCTTAAGAGTGTTCATCAGATACTGACACTCTCGAAAGAGAGAGGTGCAAGAAGAGCAGGGGAAAGAGGAGACAGCAGCAGCAGAAGAAGAAGAACCAACAACAAAAGAAGGAATGGCATGTGCATGTACAGCCACATCAACTTTGAGGTCTTCGCAAGGACTAGGAGGGACAGACCTACTTCTAGCCGTTTGGTCCTCGTGCCTATGCGTCTCTACCATATCATTGGGCTTCTCCCCCACAACAGCACACACATCACAATAAGATTGCGGCTTCTCTAGAAGGTCCTTAGTTAGCTTCACACATTTATCACAAAGCAACGAGTTCAAGTTTTAGTTTTTTACAACTATTGCATGGTGAGCTAACAAGGTCCTTAGTCGCATATTGAGCCAATTTGTCGTTGTGGTCAATCATTTCTTGAAACTGTTTTGAGATGATTCAAGTCCAATAGCTTATCATTTCTTGAAACTGTTTTGAGATGATTCAAGTCCAACAGCTTATTTTTGGACAATTAGTGCAAGACACAATGGGCTCAAGCAAGGAAGCATGCAATTCAGCAATTTTATGATCTACTCTTTTAGGTTCAATTTTAAGTTATTGCAGTTTTCACATGTTTTTGGCAGATCAAGGAGTATCTACCCTACTCTATAATACACCAAAATTTTCTTTACTAAATTCACCCCCTCAACCACCCCACAGTCATGCCAAATCTAAGTCTACCCAGATTTGTGTACCAAAGTAATCCAACTTCATACAAATGAATGGCCTGGATCTCTCCTCAAACCTTCTTCTCTTACTCATTGAAGATCCTAAGGCCAAAATCATCTGGATCATGCACATCATTGAACCTCCCACGAATCCCTTCCCTCCCCACCCGCCGCCACCGCGGCCTCCTTCCCTCCCCATCCCGCACTGCCGCCTCTTCCGCCCCCATGCGCCGGCACCTCCTCCTTCCTCCTCTTCCCTCCCCACGCGCCGCCTCCTTCTCCTTCCTCCCCACCCCGCACGCCTCCTCCCCGCCTGCCATCCCGCACCACCGCCTCCTCCCCGCACCTCCACTCCCGCCGCTCCCCCATCTCCGCCTCTCCCCTGCGCCTCCACTCCCACCGCTCCCCCCGTCCTACACCGCGCCGCCACTCCTCCGCTCCCCGTCCTCCACCGTGCCGCCGCTCCCCATCTCCACCTCTCCCCGCGCTCCACTCCTCCGCTCCCCCGCCCTCCCCGCGCCACCGCTCCCCTCACCTCCTCCTCCCACTCCGCACCGCCGCCGCCGCCTCTCCCCACCTGTGTTTGGTTGGCGCACCGATGTGGGCGTCGGGAAGTGGATCGAGACGCCGGTGGGGCTCAAGCGGCGGCGGAGAAGGAGAAGCCCGCGGGGAGGGCGCGCAAGTGGAGCCGGCGTGGCGTAGCTCGCCCCGCGGCGCGAGGGGCACCGCGGCGGGAAACTGCCGGCCGGAGGTCTCGAGACGCCATCCTGGCCGCCGACGCACTTCGGCTCGCTGCCGCAGCCGTGGTCTCGCGCGCCGCCTGTGGACTTCCGCCTCATCGTGCAGAGGGCCACCGTCGCATCCGCACGCCTTCCGTGCCTTCTGGTAGGCCACCGCCATCGCCACGTTGCTTCTCCTTTGCTTCTCCTCCCCTTCCTCCTTCTCCATCTTTGCCGGCACCGGCGAGGGCCGGCCTTACCTCACCGGCACCAACTACACCGCCCCCTTCTCGCCATTTCCTCCCGCCGCCTCCTCTCGCCTCCACGAACTGTGTGCCGCTGCCCTCCATCAGCGCCACCCTTCTCGCAGCCCTACTTCTCGGTGCACCGCCCCCCACCGCCGCTCTCCTCTCGCCGTCCCTTCCTATCTCGGCCGCCTCTACCTCGCTCTCCCCTTGGCTCTCCACCGCCTCTCTTCTCCACCAACTCCGGCCGCCCTTTTTCTCCGTGCCGCCTCACTTCTCCTCACCACGCGCCACCCTTGCTCCCTTCTCCACCTCGCCGTCTCCTCCGTGTGCGCCGCCACCGCCGCATCTCTTCTCCGGCTGCCCTTCCCATCTTCCTCAACTGCAGCACCTTCTCCTCCTACTTCATTCTCCGCCTCCAGCCACATCTCCACCGCTCCTCCCACTTCTTCCATCGAGTCCGCCGCCCACCTCGCCACCACCGCGTCGGCATCCTCTGCGCCACCATAACCTCCGCCACCGAGCTCCTCTGCCGACTTTCTTCACCACCACAGCAGCGCCGCACTCCACCGACATCCTTTCATTATTGTGATATATGCTCATGTGATTTTTGCTATGTTATTCAGCTGTTGCCTCCCTCCTCCATTTGTCCAAAGAGCTAAACCGAACAAGACATGGTCTTTGTAAGTGATGCAGGAGTATCTATTCACGAACTACTCCGGACCTCAGCATCGCGAGGACTCGTCACCCGGATCTGATGTGATGTTTTTGCTTCTTTGCGAATGCAGCCACCACGCTGACCGGTTCCACTTCACCGCCACGACGCCGTCGGATGGATCTCCAACGCCACCGCTACTCCGCCTCCAAGCACGTTCCCCTCGGGAGCTCGCTTGGTTCTCGCCGTCGCCAACACGCCCATCACCGGATGAACCTTAGCCTCATGCTCAACTCCGTTGGGTTCTATCAGGTATGCGATGTTGCTTTCTTATGTCTACGCCGCTATTGGCCATGAGTGTATGGTCCGGTTGTGTAGCTGAATGTGCGAAAACTCGCAAATTTGTAGATCTCCAAATTGAGCATGATTCCGATTGTTTGTTTGATGGAATGGGTACTGAACAGAAGCACTACACCACCATGGTTATATCGGCGGTGGTGGTCGTGGCGGTGGTGTTGGGATTTGCATGGTCACGGATGTGGAGGTCAATGCCAAGGGATTCATCTCGCTTGTGTGGTGTGTTCTCGCACGCCACTTCAACAGATTGTGAGTTTCTTTTCTCTGTCTGTCTTGATACTAGATTTGTGCATTCCACATTCCCGTGGGATGATAATTGATAAATACTAGATGTGCATACCATAGCCGGCAATGTGCCCTAAGATTTTCGTTATATGATTCATTATGAAATTGACACTATTTGAATCTTCTATGACCATTGACGATAAGGTATGCTGATGAGAAACAACAAAATTGGATGTTTTGGTGGAACAATGTCCCAAACAAGTCGTATTTTCATTGGTTGGGGATTATATAATTCCGCTCATATCAAGCCTTAGGTTTATTGCAGTTGCTCAATACTATGGCAGTGTGGAGTTGTGTAGGCTCACCGAACAAGTTATCTTCTCCGATCCATACATGGTCTCCAAATACCATCGCTGGACCTTGCCTTTCCTTGATAAAGATGCTAAAGCGTCGAGGGGATGATGCGCAGAAGTTGGAAATTGCTGAATTGAAATCAATGTAATTAGCTCTCTAAATACAAATCAATGTTACATATGCTGTGTTTCTTATGTGATTCGCAACTCCAGGTTTATTGAGAGAGCGCAGGCTGTGATTCATGAAGATCTCCACACTGGTTCCATCATGGTGACCACAGATTCTACCCAAGTGATTGATCCAGAGTTTGCTTTCTATGGGCCAATGGGTTTCGATATTGGGGCCTTCTTGGGCAACCAAATTTTGGCATATTTTGCACAGGATGGTCATGCTAATCAAGCAAATGATCGTCAAGTATGTATGAATTTTTTTTCTATGGCCCTTTTTAACTCTAATTATACTATATGATGCACTCATACTGCAAAAAGGTCTTTTCTGTTCATTAACTATGTTTTTTCCTGTGGTTGCCTGATCCACCAATGTATTCTTTGTGGTTTTATTGATGTGACAAAATAGTTTTTTTTTGTGTGTGGTTTACCTTGTTTCACCTCTGCTATGGTAATGCAACCACATGTCTTCCTGTTCCTGCCTACCTTTTATTTAGAAATTTGGTAGGATATAAATGTTTTGAATATGATGCTCATCTCTTGTAGAAGAATGAAATTGAGTAGTATACAACGAGTATATGGATTTTTTAGCTTGCTTTTCTGTCACCTTTTATAACTCTACAGTAATATACGACGTGCTCATGCTACAATAGGACTTTTGTGTTAGTTAACTATTTTTCCCATGGTTACCTGATATACCAGTGTTTTCTTTGTGCTTTATTGTGAAAAAACATCTTTTTTTAGTGGTTTAGCTCATTTATTTATGCTGAATTGAAATCAATGTAATTAGCTCTCTAAATGCAAATCAATGTTACATATGTTGTATTTCTTATGTGATTTGCAACTCTGTGTTTATTGAGAGAGCACAGCTCTAATTCATGGAGATCTCCACACCGGTTCTATCATGGTGACCACAGATTCTACCCAAGTGATTGATCCGAGTTTGCTTTCTATGGGCCAATGGGTTTCGATATTGGGGCCTTCTTGGGCAACCTAATTTTGGCATATTTTGCATAGGATGGGCATGCTAATCAAGCAAATGATCATCAAGTATGTATGAATTTTTCTCATGCCCTTTTAACTCTAATTATACTATATGATGCACTTATACCGCAAAAGGTCTTTTCTGTTAATTAACTATGTTTTTTCCTGTGGGTGCCTGATCCACCAATGTTTTCTTTGTGGTTTATTGATGTGATATCGATATGCAGCCATGTGGGGATCAACTGAGATTGTGTTATAGTAAACATGGAAGGATGATTCACAGGAATTGGTCTCTGATTGATTGGTGGATTTAGTTACATTATAAAAGGATTTTTGTTAAGATTCACACGAAGCAGAAAAGGATGATTCACACGAATTGGGCTCTGATTGATTCGTGGATGTAGTTACATTATAAAGGGGCTTTTTGTGATTAAAAGCAGAAGAAAATAAGAGGACCCGGGATCGAATGAGTTAATAGCATTTTCTTGCACTTCAAAGATGACCAACATTAAGTTATAGAGCAATATCACTCAAACTTTGGCTGCTTTAAAATGCATTTCAACTGTAAGAATATGTTCTTTGATTGGCTTGTTGAAAAGATCTTTGCCAATTGCTATGGCTCTTGTATCACTGAAAGTTACGAGCAAAACTCTTGGAGTAAACACAGCTTCTTTTGAGAATAGTCCTCAGGCATTATTTCCATGCATATTAATTGAAGTTCGCTACAGAGTAGCTCGACTAATTTGGTGGTTGTAGTACAACTATAAGATGTTAATTACAATCTTAAGCACTTTCAAATTTCCTTTTCCTTTTGTGATTGATTTATGGAGAAACGCATGACCACAGTAATACTCTTGTTTGAGGAACCACTACTAATGTGTGGAGCATTTTTGATTGGTTCATCCTAATTTTGTATGATGGCATAGTTTATGCTCCTATATTGATTGATTTCTCGTGACTACGCAGAGAGAGTTATTGTGTGGACAGATTCGGGTCAAACATATATTTCCATTATACTTGCTTTGTTCCGCAAGACGGGTCCCCTGGCTTAGATATGATCTTATTGGGCTTCATGGCTAAGCAGGTTTATGCTAGCAGGGGAGTGTAAGCGATGGTTCACCTAGAGAAGCATTTAGTTTACCTAACAATCAAGCTTTGGGGTTGTTACAAAGTCAATAAGCCATTGAGCCATCTTATGATACAAACTCATTTAGATAAGGTTAAACTAGACCTAATAACCTAACAACCCTTTAGACTCATTGGACTTGTTTGTAATAAGATCATTACTATTTCTGCCTGTTTATTGTGCAACAATATAAAAGTAAGTTCATCTACTTCTTAGCTGATTTTGATTGAATGTTTACTCATTTGAAGTACTTCAGATTGGCACTTCTATTATCTGAGTCGAGAGAGCAGCAATTGTTTCATAATGATATTATTGTTATGCTTATATGTTGGGTAGCTTACCATTTGGATGTTTTATTGCCCTTTTTTACTTATTGCAACTCAAGAACATAAGCGAATTAGTCCGAATCACCAAGCCCTTGGTTCCCTTGGAGATGAGAAATTCAAACCCATGAATGAATGTAATTCTTGCTAAGAAATCTTTATGAAGTTCGATATTGGAGTCGGTAACAAATTGTCATATATTTTTTTTTACGAACATGCAGGAGAACTGCGTATCATTATATTAAGAAGAATAAAAGGGGGGAAAGAAACCCCAAACAACACCACACACTCACGCCTTGGACTCTAAGAGAAAAACTAATCGTCTGGAAACAGATTACAATGACCCCGACCTACAAAAACAAACACTTTCAAGCAGAGAGCCGATCGGTAAGAAATACCCCTGGCACCTGCAGTCCCCCACAACCTCAACTCATCGGAAGCAAGAGTTAAAACTCTATTTAGATTTGGTGAAGCTCCATCGAACGCACAACGATTTCTGTGATTCCAGAGTGTCCAAGCTCCTAAAATGACAATAGAGTTCAAGCCTTTTCTTGCCACCCACCAGCAGCCTCGCTAGCTCTGTCCCACTAGGCCTCAAAGGATGTTTCACTGTCTGGGGTGAGATGCTTTGCATGCCAACCTTCTGCAATAGGCCAAACCAAAAATCTCGCACAAAAACACAGTCTACCAGAAGGTGATTTATAGTCTCAGTTTGTTCTTACCTCAATGCTGATTTATCTTGCTATGGCAATAGACCTCCCACCTTGGGCAATCAAAGAAATTGATAGGATCAGACGAGGCTTTCTTTGGAAAGGAAGGAAGGATGTAAAGGGCGGTCACTACCTGGTGGCATGGCCTAATGTATGTCGCCCGCCTGAGCTTGGCGGTCTTGGCATCTCGGATCTTCAGAATCTCAGTTGGGCCCTCCGAATGAGATGGCTTTGGTTGGAAAAAACTGAGCCAAATCGTCCATGGGCAGAATTCCCCATTCATGTGCATCAATGTGTAAGAGCTTTCTTCTCAATGGCGGTCATTTCTGAAGTTGGGGATGGAGCTCGTACACTTTTTTGGACGGATAGATGGCTTCATGGTCGATGTATTGCTGATATTGCCCCACATTTGTTTGCTCTCATTCCTAAGAGACGAGCAAATAAACGCACTGTCCTAGAAGGTCTCACAAACCAGACATGGATCTCGGATCTGCAAGGTGCACTTTCAGTGAATGCCATTGTGGAATTCCTTGAGCTCTGGGACACTGTCTAATGTGGAACTACATCCTGGTGTGGAGGATTCTCATATTTGGAAACTCACTCAAGTGGACGATAGATACAAACAAAATCGGCATATAGGGGTTTATTCCAGGGATCAGTGAGGCTTTTTTCTTGTGAGAGGATCTGGAAGACTTGGGCACCGGGCAAATGTCGCTTCTTCATGTGGCTTGTTGCACACAATAGATGCTGGACAGCAGATAGGCTAGCAAGGCGGGGTCTTGACCATCCCTCTCGTTGCCTTCTTTGTGACCAAAATTGTCATATATGATATCCTTGTACTGCCCTTTGTATGCTCTCGCTTCATACCTGGATAATAGTTCCGTGTGACTCAATATACTCGAAATATATGATCGTATTACGGTGTTATATCATTATCACTTTCAATCGATAGGTGACATACCACCAAGTGTAAACATTATCCTTATCACTGCATGCAAATCCAATGGTTATGTCTTGGGATGTACTTGGTCATATTTGATTCTTGATCATATTTGTAACAGCTATTCTGGATTTTCACACACTTTTCTTGTTATATTCATGCTTATGCTTTGGTATATTGGGTAGCAAGACTGATGCCCGTGTTAACTGAAACACCCAATTGACAGGAAGGAACATTCCGTCGCCTCACCGTGGTTCTTGCTCGCATTCACATCTGCTGCGCGGACATTGGCGGCAATACTACCAGAGTGGACAATGGCAAAGAGTACTATCCGTACACAACCGAGAAGAAGCTCGCCCATTGATTGAAGTTGTGTACTTGTAGCACAAATCTTGCAAACCATCAGTTCGGTGAATTTTGAAGCGATGCATGCTTTTGTCTATTTTGGTCATGCACTTAGTTCCTTTGCAAATCCTTGGTAACTTGTGCTTGAGAGGGACAGATACTACAAGATAAGAATAAACCTTTGATTTTCTTTCTCAGTGACCATCGATCACAATAAACGCTCGTGAAGCACCATACCGCTTTGAATTGTTTATTAACCCTACGCCTTGTGTGATTTGAAATGCTGAAGTTCTCGTATCGGAGTCCGTGTTAGTACTACAGTGTGATGGAAATTTGGGTCAGTACATACTTGTATGAGCCTACTATGCTCGGTTCGCTTGGTACTTGAACGATCTTCAATGCCTAAGATTGCCGGATAGCAAAGAATCACTATAGTAGGGCACGACTCAATAGTGGCCTCGACACACAAGTGTTGATAAATTAACTTATAGCTGAAATTGTACTATAGTTAATTAAAATTGAATTGTAGGGGTGTTATTTAACATAACTAAATTTTAAAAAATTAAAAATAGAAAAAATAAGTTAGCCTAATACAGAAAAAAGAATCAGCAAAATAGCTAAAAAACTGAAAAACAAGAAAAGATAAAATTTAAGAATAGTAAAAAATAAGCTAAAAACCAGAAGTTGAGCTCGAGACGAAGTACAGCGGAGAAACTGGACTGACGGTGCCCTCACAGTCACACGACGGCGTGTTCGTGGATGCGATAGGTCCGTCAACAGGTCCGACGGCGTAGTGTGAATGTGTGTTTGCCTCTGGGTGGATTTCTTTGATGGGTAGGAGAACTTTGCCTGAGAAATTGGGAGGTTGCAATTAATTGTGAGGTAATGGCATGTATATCAATTGTCAATCTAGGATGAAGTTTTTCTTTGGATCAGCTTGGATAATCTGCTTATGTTGGCATGCACCTTTTTCTCTAGGATATTTGTTTTGTTTGAGCAATTGCGTTTTTTGGTTGGGGGGGCAGCTCTAAATACTGATTGTTGGTACATATCTCTTAGGAGGAACCAACATATCTCTTAGGAGGAACACAATTTTTTTTGTTAACAAGGATGCTTTTTGTATACATCTCGGATGATTGCTTCAAATGTAGTTGTTGTGAAATCTGTATAGGTGGCCAAAATATGAATTACTCATATATGTAGCCTCATCCGAGAGTGTTTCTTTTTTTGGCAATTTTTGTTGTATCTGTGTTGAATACACAAAGTAGCAAAGTGGATCGTTATTTCACTTTTATTAGTTACCACACTAATATGGCAGGTTAATCTTGTCTATTAGTGATATAATAGAAACTTGTGAAAGACAATAAAAATTTAGATCATATAAAACATATCACAAATAAACTAATTTGAATCATAAGATAAATTTGAATCACGGGGAAAATGCATTATACGCGACTTCATGCCTTGGAAGCGGTTTATGATTTTTCCATCACTCCAAATGGTCTGCCTCCACATGAGCTCAAAGTGAAAATCCACTGCCCTGTGATCCTTCTCCGCAATCTAGATCCTAACCACGGATTGTGCAATGGAACAAGACTCATGGTTAGAGCATTCCAAAACAATGCAATTGATGCAGAAATAGTTGGTGGCCACCATGCAGGCAAGAGAGTATTCATTCCTAGAATCTCTATGGCTCCGTCCGACGATATCTCACTTCCTTTCAAGTTCAAGCAGAAACAATTCCCGATCCGCCTGAGTTTTGCAATGACCATAAAAAAAGCGCAGGGCCAAACCATCCCAAATGTTGGCATCTACCTTCCAGAGCCTGTTTTCTCACATGGACAGTTTTATGTCGCGTTATCAAAGAGTGTATCAAGACAAACGACAAGAATTTTGGCCAAACCAAAGAAAGAAGTAGATGCCTCAGGGAAGAGCACCAAAAATATTGTGTATAAAGACGTCCTAGCATGGCGATGTGGTAAGTAAATAGTTCACAAACACCTATTTCCTTACTGTGTTTCATATTTCTTTATGCGACAAAAATGTTTGTTTTCTTTGTAGCCTCAAGTTTAAACAATGTGGGGATGGAGAAAGTCGTCATGGGTGAGTCCAATGATGTTGTCGCCTCAAAGGATCATCGTTATGTGACATTCATTATGTGACAAAAATATTTGGTTATACAATATATGAGACGTGAATCTTAATGAATCGATTGTTCGCTTTATTTTTACAAATTTTATCTTGCTTTGTCTTTTACCGTAGCGTTAGCACGGGCACACTACTAGTAGTGTAAAGACCTCTAAATGCATTGCCCTTATCCTCACATGAGGTGCAAGATGTAGTCTCAACAACAGTAGATGAAAGAGCGGCTACCCTACTCATCTCAAGTTCAACAAGCAGACTAACATTCTTGACCTTAACCATGTCAAACTCAAAAGTCAGACTATCATAAGGGGTCCTTAATTTCTCCATATCTCCAAGCAGAGAAGAACACATGTCACATTCGTCACGGGAGGGAGCAGATATAAGTGAAGTAAGCTCCCGTTACAGTCTATCTACTTCCTTATCAAGATCCACAACCCTAGTTCTAGATTTAGCATAAAATCTTCCTAGCTTAAGGAATGCATCATTGAGCTATTCATAGGAGGATCTACCTCATCGGTGTCGGTGTAGAGCTCGCCGTCGCTAACGCCGCCTCATGGGCCATGAAGCACATACCGATGAAGTCGTCCGCCCTTGAGATCTTGATCGCCCTTCCCATCGCCGCCACTCCACCCTCCACGCCGCTGAAGTCGATGTTGTCGGCGGCGTGAGGATGCGGTGGAAGAGCTTCTGGCTTTGCCAAGGTTGCAAACTTCTTCTCTTTGCCTTGGGCGCGAAATGGAGGCTTTTTGTTGTGGTTCTTGTTGATATAGTCATTCTGCTCACGCCGCCGTAATCGTTCTTGCCCTTCTCCAGCTTGGGGCAATTTGCTCGAATGTGGTTGGGGCCACCACACTCAAAGCAGATCACGGGCCCTCCTCTCTTTCTGTCCCTCACACTCTTGTATGTATGGGAAAATTTTCTGGCTAGGAGGGCTAGTTGGTTTTCTGGAAGTTGCTCTAGTTGATCATCACTAATTTCACACAAGGCAGCTAGAGAAAATCCAGACAAATCATCAGAGTGAGATATGGAGGCAGGACTGGGATCGGTGACCAATGCCATTGACTGTGACTTCGACCTGCGATAGACTATGTAAATCTCGTGAGTCTTGAGGCGCGAATACAGCACATCAAGAGTCAAAGTCGAGAGGTCTGTCGTATCCTTTGGTGGTCACCTTCATCTCCCAAACACGCAAATCCAAAGCAGACAACATCTGACGAGCGTTGTCCGAGTCGGGGTATGTGAGACTGATTGCTCGGAGGTTGCTCAGAATTTTGTGAAATCTCGCAAAGCACTCATCAAGGGACTCTCCAGCGAGTATTTCAAACTTGTTGTAATCTCTCTTGTACTGGTCATGTCGTACCATCTTGATCTGGGTGGTGCCCTCATGGTATGCATCGAGGGTCACCCAGATGTCGTAGGCCGACGTTAGATGAGAAATGCGATCGAACTCGCTTCGGCTCAACCCTTGGATTATGATGTTCCCTGCCTTTGCATTCGCCTCAACATCAGCCATGTTTCCGGTATTGATGTTCTCATCGGCAGAACAAGAAAGCACATTTTAACTTTCTCCGTATAGCATAGCCCCGAGCCTGAATGTAGGTCTCCATCCGACTCTTCCGTATGGGATAGTCGATCCCATCAAGATCGGGGCTTGGTGGAATACTTGTCCTTGCCATGGCTCAAGAGACCAGTTAAAATCTACGAGGAAGAGCTAACCGCTCGATACAAATTGTAGGATCGGAAACAGCAACAAAGTGGGGGTGAATGGTGCCTTCAAACCGCCCCAAGTATCCACACACGAATCTTCTTCTCGATAGCTAAAGGAGCCATGAAGATAGAAGAAATTGCTCACCGGAAGCTGAGAACAACTTTACCGATTGACCAAAGATACTCAAAAAGGAGGCAAAACTAAACCATCAAGATCTTCTTTGAAGAGCATACGAGAATGACTTTCACAGACAAAGCAAGAAATGCAGAGAAAGTCTTTTATCAAAACCGAGAGATGTTCTCATGATCGCTATGCTCCTCAAAACAAGAAATCAAGACTCTAACAATAGATCGATCTCGTGAAAAGTAAAAGAAAAGTTCTACACTGAGAAGCCAAAATATGCATACAAAGAGACCAAAACGAAATCAAATGCTGCAGCTAACCGAGAGACGTGACTGAGTTTTCCTGCTAGCCGAGAGCTGCTTTCGCCAAACACCAAAGCTGACCAAATCGATTCGTAGATCGAGCTGAAAAACTTAATCGGCAAACATATGAAAAGAAGCCAAAGCTTATTGCCGAAAGCAACAGCTGGACTAAAACAGTAACACAATCGGTTGAACTGCAGTCTAGCAAATGAGTTAACCGAGTGAAGAGAAATCAATTTGAAGACTTAAACCGAGAGCCGCAGGATGAAAAGTAAAAGGAATCAGACTTCAAAAGAGAATCAGTGAGCGCTGTAACCAGTCGGTATAGTAAGTACCGAGAAAACACAGAAACCTAAGACAAATGATGATTGACTGCTGCTTTTCTTGGACCAACTGAACGAGACTAAACCACAAATAGCAGAAGGACTTCAAGATCAAGGAAATACTAACAAGAATCAGTTCGGTTGAAGAATCCAATAGGACAGAGCAAGAAACCAAGTGCTGAAATTGAAAACCTTAATCCTGAATGAACATGAGACCGACTTCCATAAATTCTGTGATTCTCGAACCTAGTGAATGTGAAACTTTCTGATCGTAATAGGCATAATCTCAGAGGACAAAACACAAAGCTGAATTAATTTCTAGCCAAGGATTCAAAAGTACCAAACCGCTCTTCCTTCAAAACCTAGAAACAGAGAGAGCAGAGGATGAATCAAGACAGAGCTCGCACAAAGAAAGAAATGCAAGAAAATCATAATGGCTCAAGCTCAAGTTTTCTCAAAATGATACATAGAGATGAATGATTACATCAAGTTTGTCTACAGCCATCCCATGAACTCAAACTGAAAATAAACACACGCACAGCCCCATACGCTATTGCATAGACAAAAGTAAAGCAAACTTCTGCTCTCCTTACCAACCCCACAACAGAAAGAAGAGGGACTCAAGACATACATGCACCTGAGTTCTAGCCTCTATATATAGCCTCTAGTTAATGGGTTTACAACTTCCTTTACCCAATAACTCTTACTAACTCAGTGCTTTACCCAATAACTCAAAACCAAATCCACTTCCTTTTGTGCAGCCCAGCATTTTTACCAAAACACCACCCCTGCAAAACCCAGATCCTCTGTGATTCCACCGCACTATTCCCTGGATCAGTAGATAGTGCTCACATACATTACTGTATATCAAAAGCATATCATGCGGAAGCTTAAATAATACAGTACTACTTACCCATAGGCCGGTTAGGCCGAAATCAATAAAATGCAGCAGCGGAAACTTCACACCGGTGGGACCCGCAGGACTTGCCCACAGGCAGCCAACTGGGGTTCGCGACCTAGTCCATGGCCTCATCGTCTTCCAGCTCTGTCGACCCTTTTTAGGCATCGCAGGGCTTGGCATTCCTGTTCTTTCTGACTGAATGGTAGCAATTAAGCAAGAATGAGTACGATGATACTCAGCAAGCCACCACACAGGATGCAGTAATAATAGATGCAAAGTTGTCAAGGGAGGCTCGAGGCTCTTTTATTTGCTAGAATCAGTGTTTTGAAATTACAATAAATAGGAAAAACTCCACGAGACTTAGCAATTTTAATCAAACAGATTTTATGAAATTGATTGTGAGAATGTGATAATAATAGAAGTGTAGGTTACATCCACCTTTACAAAGGCATGGTTACCCCCACCTATGCTAGTTTTCACCATCGAGTACTTCCTCCAGAAAATTCAAAACTCAGAGTACATCCTCTCGATCGGTTTTATCCCACCCACAAATGTTTTTGGAAATAGATCTAACTCGAGTAAGTTCCCATGTCCGCTCTTGACCGTGGGCACGGCTATTCGAATAGTTTACACTCGCAGAGGTTGTACACTTTCACCACAAGAGATAAGTCATCTTAATAGCCAACATGCTTCCTTAGGCATGAGACCCAGATGGTTTATCACAAAGCCTTTACCTTACTCCGATCTAGCTAGATACCACCACGAGGTTTCACGCTGAAGGGTTCTATCCGCCACGCAGAGGCCCTCTTGCGCCGTATGGGTACAATCGGTCCTCAGATCCCATCGTGAGTAAACCAAGATGTCCTGGTACCCACTTACCACCGGTGATATCTGAACTAAATCTTTGTAAGTTAATCACCTAGGTCGCACCCATATAGACTTGTGGTTGTACTGCTTTACACAAGGAGGTCGTCACAAGATTCAGTCCTTAATTTGTCCAGCGGTTCTTACCACAAACCACGTGTTCTCGTGCGACATCGGCACCATCCTCTCACCAACCGCCAGATAGGTAAAGCAGATTTTGAGGGTTTTGAGATGCATAAACAAGTCGTAATAAACTATTCAGCCACGCACATCCCATGACTGTCCCAAAATAAATTCTTTTGTTGTAAAGATTAATGATCGTGACGCCTAGCGCCCGACTTGACCTGACTAGCATAGCATTGTAATATAATCTATAGCTAGAGAAGATTAACATTAATATCTATGGCGACAAGGATTAAATGATTCAAGTGTCAAGGAAAGGCATACTAAATTTAATCCAACAACAAATGGGCATGTAGCTACCTTAAGTTTTGACATACATTTGCATATTAAATTAGGCATGCAGTTGATAATTTAAAGGAACATAAATTTGCATAAAATGTGGGAGCAATATGATCAAAGTGATGACTTGCCTTGCTTGGTTTACCATGGCCTTGATTCAACTCAAAGCCTTCTCAATCAATGACTTTGAATTATCGGTCCTCGCTTACCCGGGCCTTCTGCTCAATCTGTTGCCTCGTCGAGTCTTCAAATTCTAATACGCAGCAAAGAAAAGAAAGACCAATAAAACCAAATACTATAAATGCCCAATTAAATTTAGATTATAAATTTATTATGATTTTGAGAATAATGAGACGATTTGATTAATGCACCTCAAACACGTACGTGAATGGATTTGAGTGAGAGATTGAGTTGTCTCAGATAGCTTTACCGTGAGGGAAAATTTTAGAATAGCGATGGGTCAAAAGTGAGGAAGTATCTACAGAATTATCCGCTTGAGAAAAAGGAGGTGGCCAAGCGCACTTGCCATGAAAGGCGAGGTTCGACCTTTTATTTGGTGACTTTCTTTTTATTTGACTTATATTTATCAAGGAAGTTTCATGAGTCAAGCAGGACTTAGGGACAGATAAAAGAGAGTATCAAGGGTAGTTCAGAGAAACATGATTTTAGGATACAGATACGTAAGACGAGTATAATTAAATATGTGGTGCAACTTTGATATTTCATACGCAGAACTTAACTGGGATAGCAGCGGCCAGCTTAATGAATCATTGTTTTTAACAACTTAATTAGGATATGAAATCTAATTGCCTAACCAATTATTATTATGGACAAGATTGATTATTTATTAACTAACCAATCTTATCATTAACGGTCTGCCCATTATTGAGTGAGTGATTCATGGTTGATATTTCATGTGGCAAAATCTTGCCAAATTGATCTACTTAGTTTGGCAATAATGGGTTTCAATTTGGGTCGAGAGATGGAGGATACATTTAGATCACTCGAGTATTTTAATAGAATGAGATATTAATGCTCGATTTGTTCGACTATCTAGGATCAACTTCTTTTACCTCTAATTCCCAAGAGATGATCTTATAATTAATTTCACATATTCGATTTCTAACATTAATCTCCAGTGAATTCATGTGGATTACTCGTCGTAAGAAAATAGATCATGCACAACCTTGTTTTAGTGGTATAAGAGAAATATGGCATTCATCTCAATTGGCATAATAAGAAACAAATGTTAGTTCCATTTTGTAAATCTTTTCTTCATGAACTCCTGAATAATTTCCTACTCTCAATTTCATTTACAACCCCTGGTTTACAAATTTGCTCCTTTGATCATCTGCATAATATTGATTTGCAATATTAATCATACACCACAAAAGTATTGGGACATGCAGGCAAAAGCTGATGGAGATGCTTAACCGGTTGGGCCCACCTGTCATACCAGAGAGAGGGATACAGGAAAGAGGGCACTACCTTCGGCTGGGAGCCAGAACAGAGCAGAGCAGAAACAGCAGGGATAGAGGAGGGGGGAACGCCGAGCATGGCAGCGGCGGCGCCGGCGGGGAGAGACCGGGGAGGCGGCGGCGACCGGCGAAATGGAACCCCCTAGCGCCAAGGAAGCTCACGGTAGCAGCTGCGTCGGCTGAGGTGGCGTCGAGGCGGGCTAGCGGCGGCTTAGGCGGTCGGCGGTGAGGGAGGAAGGGGCGCCGGCGGCCGGAAGGGAGAGGGAAAAGACAGGGGCGCGCATGAGTATAAGCGGGGTACAGAGAACTCACCAGAGCGGCCGAGCTGGCCGGAGGGTGGCGGAGGCGAGCCGGCGACGCGTGCAGGCGGCGGCGTTGGAGGGCTCTCGTGGCCGGAGAGTTCGAGCGGCGGGGAGCTCCGGCCGACGGTGGGAAAGGCTTCAGGGTGATGAGGTGCAGCTCCCACAGCGCGCAATCGGCCGGGTCGACCGAGGTGGAGGCGGCGCGAAATGGTGATGGCGGCGAGGCGAAGAGGAGTGGCGCGCGCGCTCGGTTGTCGATTGTTCGATTAAATTGGAGGAGAGGCAGAACACTCGGGCGCATGCCGTGACGCGAGCGGATTGCGGAATGCTCACCGGAGATGGCCGGGACGGGGAGGGGCGGCGGTGGCACAAACCCACAGCAGCTTGGATGGGCGCAAGGGAGAGGGGCAACTGAGGTTTGGCCAGCATTTTATAGGCGGCGAACACGGGTGGCAACTAGGCGAGGGTGAACCTGGGGCGAGGCCAAGTGAGCCTGGGGGCGGCGCTAGCTGGACCACGGCGGAAAGGAGGGAGGAGACGACACAGGCGGTAGGGGGCCTGATATTACAACCGAAACCCTCAGTGATTTTACCGCACTATTCCTGGATCGATAGATAGTGCTCACGCTTGCGATAATGAATATCAAAATACATATCATGCGGAAGCGTAATTAAAATAATAGACTTACTCATGGGTGGATAGGCCGAAATCATAAAATTGCAGCAGCGGAAGAACGAAACACACAGTGGGACCTTCAGACATGCCCACAGTGCAGCCAACCGGAGGTGCGCGACCTAGCCCTTGACATCTTCATCTTCTCGCCAGCTTGTCCAATCTTGTTGCCGAGGCGAGGTGATTTGATTCCCGATTCGTATTTTGTCGCAAAGCGGCGTGAGCACTCCACCCCGTGCTCATGAGCCAATACACAGAATGCAAATAAATAATATGCATGGCTTATCAAAGGAGAGGCTCGGGTTATTTTATTTGCCATAAAACGCGCTTAGTAGCATTTCTATTATTATATCATATTGTTGTTTTTGTGACCTAAAGACTCTCACCGCAAATGACATCATTGACTTAATCCACCAAAGACTCACGCTCTTTATTAATCTGCTGTCTAAGACTCCCAACAGCGATTGCCATAATTGACTTAATCCACCAAATTACACTTTCTTTAATATGTGCTGTCTAAACTCCAAACAGCATGTGTCATCCTCTATTCAATCCACCGATCATATTGCCTAAAACTCCAAATAGCTAATGACATCACCTAATTAATCCACCGAACATTCTCATCAAGATTTTCTAACAATCCAATCCTTTTTATTATTGATTCAAATCCACCAATCATGCACTCATTGCTGCCTAAGACTCCAAGCAGCAAGTAACATTATCCAATTACTCCACCGATTATACCCCTTCTATATTGATTGCTGTCTAAAACTCCAAACAGTGTGTGACATTATTTAGATATTCCCCCAAACATACTCTTTCCAAATTGATTGCTGTCTAATCTCCAAACAGCGAATACCATCAATTATACCATCCACCAATATCTTTTGTATTCCAAAATTCCTATCAACCCTTTCCTTTTGCTATTGATCCACAACCACAATTTGCTCTTACAATAATCAACCTTATTTGCCATTATCTATTTCTAACTAACCCACTAGTATACCTCCACCAATAATATCATTGATCAAGCCTATGATTCAACATTATATATCCACCAAGAATATCATTGATTAATTCTACGATCCACTAGTATCCTCTCACCAAGTAAATCACTAATCAGGAACTATAATCCAATACTTGTATTACTCCTCCAAATTCCCTAAAATTCAATTAGATCATCTATTTAGCCTGTCTATTCAGCTAGACTCCACCAATTTATTTCTCCCAGAACCCACACTATCATTTATTATTTATGATCAACATGAATCCACCAATACCTTTATGTGTACACTACAAACATCTATTTCCCTTTACTCACAACCCTGCTTATTCATTCCATATTTTATTTTGTAGGAATAGAAATGCCACTATTTGAAATACAATACATAAAATTTCCTGAGACCTAGCAGCTTTGGAACAAAACATAATGTTCAAGGAATATTAACATGATTTTCCATACATACGGCATCACACCATATGCCTAATGTCACCATAATTTTTCCATACATATGGCATCACACCATATGCCATCTTTCAACGTTATAGCGCTTAACTTACCATCGGACGACACCCGGACAACTCAAATCGGGCTTTCCGCTGCCTCCACTTTTCCATTTCCACCCACAAAGTTTTTGAAATAGAACTATATCTGGTTAAGTTCTCATGTCCGCCCTTGACCGTGGGCACGGCTATTCGAATAGTTTTAGACTCTGCAGAGTTTGTACACTTTACCCACAAGAGACGGTTTACTTGTTGCCCCACACGATTCCTTAGACGTGCAGTCGAGCCAACCATTACAGTAACCGTTCAAAGTACCTCGCCCCTTCCATCATCTCACCCTATGGGTCGCTCCCACTTGCGGTGGGTCCCATACGCAGTGCGGGATGTTCTCCTACGAACGCCTAGCGCTTGGCTACCCACCTCGCTAGCACGCCACGCAGAACGCCACTCACAGAGTGTCCCCTTCAAGCCCGCCACACGCAGTACCGCTTGCACCACCACTTCCCCTCCACCGATGATAATGACTTTCGGGGTCCGGTAAATTTACTAGGCCAAGTTGTACTTTACAGACTTGTGGTTGTACTTGTTTTACACAGGAGGTCATGACAAGATTCAGTCCTTAGGGTTATCTGGGCGGTTCTACCACAAACCACACTCTCGTGCACACCTGCACCATACCCCCGAACCATCCGCCCAGACAAATAAGCAATTTGAGGTTTTTGGGAAAAATAACCATATCCAACATACACCAGTCATTACCACCATGACTGCCCAACCACATTTTCTCATGATTAAAGTGATGCTTAGACGTTCTTACCCCCACAAGTATCTAAGCAAAACTAAGCATGGCATATAATTACGGACTTATTTTTGAAAGGTTACTTTTATAATTTTGCTAGGGCGACAAAGTTCACATATCCAAATATTCCAAAGGAGGGGTAATATTAATCAAGGTAAACAATGGGCATATAACTAGAATCTTGAATTAAACATGTATTTGCATATAAATAACAGCATGTAATTTGCTAATTTAAACCAAAATAATTTGCAGAAAATGTAGGTTCGACATGATCAAAGTATTGACTCGCCTTGCGCGGTTTATCATGTCTTGAGCTCACTCAAGCTCTCTCATGCGATGGTCCATGCGATGGTCCTGAACTGCTTTCCTTATCCTCACCTCGATCTCGCCGCTTGATCCTTTGATTCTTCAGAACCCCAATCTCTAATTACGCACTAAACAACTGAATTCAAATAAATGCAGATAACTCAAAAGATCCAAATAAATCCAATCACTTTAAATATCCGATTTAATTTAGATTATGCATTTATTATGATTTGAGAATAGAACGATGATTCTGGTTAGGGTGTCGCAAGCACAGCGGTAGCTAGGTTTGAGCAGGAGGACGAGTTGTCTGAACGCTTTACCGTGAGGGAAAATTTTAGAAAGACGAGGGATCAAAAGTGAAGATGTACCTACAGGAATTATCTGCTTTTGGGAAAAGAAGGTGGCCAGACACGGCCGATTGGGGAAAAGCGAGGCTTGACCTTTTGTTTGATGACTTTCTTTTAATTTATTTACATTTATCAAGGAAGTTCCATGAGGCAAGCAGGACTTATGGACAGATTAAAGAGTGTAGCGAAGCTAGTAAAGAGGGATAGGGCTTTGTAATGCTAGGATGCGGGGCTTCGAGAAGAGTATAATTTTTAGATACTCAGTGTTACTTTGATATTTCATGTGACAACACTTATCCGATATTTGCAACTGAATATCCGTAGGGGGGGGGGGGTTAACCATTTAACCAACTATTATTCACGGCCTGCCTATTATTGGATGAGTGAGTTATGGATCAACATGGATTTTCTTGATAAGGCTATTTCTTTTATCACTAATTACTTTTGATCATTAGGCTTATATCCTGAGAGATTGCCCAGGGATTCAGACAAGATGAGTCGGTATAATTCCTAAGCTTTATAGTTAAATCATGTAGTCATGATATTATTATTATTAGCACGATTTTATTAATTGTATATTACTTTCTTGATAATAGGAAAAGAGTTCATGCCATGAGCTTACTTTTTAGATTAAGATAACTGATGATGACACCTTAATTATGCGTAAATGGTAATTAACCAATATTAAATCTTAAACTATTTCATTCACAGCCTAATAGGATTTGTTGCTAATTACTTTGATACAAATTTTAATTGTTATTTTTATTTTAATTACAGTTCTTGTGATATTTGGATATTTACAAAAAGGATCGCCTTCTATTAACATTCCTTTATAAAATTTTAGATAGAGAGTAAATACATAAAGGCACATTAGTTATTCTTACCTGACGATTAACTTGATATTGAGTCTTAAATAATGTTATTTAAATCCAAGTCAATTAGCTTAGCTCCCTGGTTTTATTGCCTAATTGTTTTCTAGTTAAAAGTGCTAAAACAAATGAATAAAAACAATTGTGCACAGAGGGGATCCGAACCCCAGGTCTTGGAGTTTAGAGCTCACTCACCTAGCCAATTGGGCTCTCGGTCGTTCGTGACTTACGGAAGGGAATCATAACTAAAGAACAAGCGGTTTTGGGGACTAAACAGAAGAGCCACCCGGCCGAAGCAGAGAGGGGGTGGCGCGGGCTAGGCGGCGGCATCGCCGGCGAGGGGCGGCCGGGGAGGCCGGGGCGAGCCGAAAAATGTCTTGAGGGCGCACAGGATCTAGTGGGGAGGTGGCGTGGCTCGGAACGGTGACGAGGTGAGCAGGCGACGGCGTAGGGCGGCGATGGTGAGATGGGAATGGTGCGCCGGCGGTTGAGATGGGAAGGGAAAGGGATAACTCGCGCATGAGCATGGGGGAGGTGGGAGCATCCTTACCCAAAGCTTGGCCTAACCGGAGAGGCCCTAGGGGAAGCCGGCGACGAGAGCCTAGGGGCGGCGGCGGATGGCTTGTGCGGAGAGATCACACCGGCGGGGAGGAGCACCGGTCGGCCATTGGAGAACCTCCGGAGCACCGATGGGCTGCTCCCAACGCGCAGAATTGGGCTGGAACCGGCCGAGGAGGTGGCGGCGGCGAAGATGGCAATGGCCGGCCGGAGGCGGAGAAGAAGTGTGCGCGGCTTGCTCGGACGCCGATTCTCCAATTAAACGCGAGGGGAAGTAGCGGGAGGCGGGGAGCGCCGTGGCGCGTTGATTGGAGGAAGTTGGCGGGCGGCGGTTGAAGTGGAGGCGCCGGCGCGAAGGGCTACACGCGCACGTTCTGCAATGGAGGAACAAGGGAGGGAGAGATAAGAGGCGTAGGAGGTTGAGAGGAGGTCGGAGCTGCGCTATATCCGCGAAGGGGGTGCGCCGTAGAGGCACTGCAGCCGGCGACCGAGGCGGACCGGGTGTGGGCGACGGCATGGCGTTGAGGCGATGGGAGCGGGCGTGGCGCGTGCGCGCGCGCAGCGGGATGCACAGGGCAGGTATGGGCGCGCGAGGCCGGGATGGCGGGCAGGC
The DNA here is from genome assembly GCA_036346575.1 of Dendrocalamus sinicus. NCBI lineage: Eukaryota > Viridiplantae > Streptophyta > Magnoliopsida > Poales > Poaceae > Dendrocalamus > Dendrocalamus sinicus. The sequence continues at coordinate 22,856,059 of CM070672.1, read as the reverse complement.
GCATGGTGCGCGGGACGGCCCGGCGCCACGAGGAACGAGGACGGTGACGCGAGCAGCAGCAGGAGGAGAAGAGCCCGCGCGGAGGAGGAAAGGAGGAGGGGCGCTCGGGCCCAGTCGCAGAGAAGAAGGGATGCGGGGGCGCCGGCCCACTGGACAGTGGAGAGAGAGAGAATGGGGAGAAAAGAAAAACGAGAGGAAAAAGAGAAAAGGCTAGGGCACATAAATTTTCATACTTGTATTTTCTTACTGCTAAAGTTGTCATTGCATGTGCATAATTTTGTAGATATATTTATATGTATTATCTATATGTATCTGTATTCCATTTATTTGTTTCTATTGTTATTTGTGCCATTAGTTCTAGAAATGAAACTTTATGTTTTGAATTCAGGCCATCCCATCGTTTTATGGATCATCTTTTCAGATTTGTATTTTAAATTCTTGTTCTCTATTATTTGAACTTCTCCTTTTATGATATCACTAGTGTTTGATTTCTTTCTCGAGCTTCTAAAATTTTTGGAACCTCAACCAAAACTCAGAAAAATACCACAAACTCCAAATTCAATAAAGTATATTGCAAAATAATTCAGAAAGCTTCACATTTTCAGATTTAAATTTTCAGGATGTTACAGCGGCTGAGCTAGAGAAGACAGGGGCGGAGCTAGGCTAGTGGTAGGGGAGTGAAGACGCGTACGGAGGCGAAACCGGGGTGCAGCTGGCGAAACCAGTGGACGGAGCGCGGGCTGGGCCGTCGGCCTGGGGCGACGCCATGAGCATGCGGGAGGAGGCGGAAGAAAACAGGGGGAGGAAGAAGAAGCCACGGCGTCGAGTGGGCCGAAGGCCAGAGGAAAAAGGGGCGGCCGAATCGGGCTGAGAAGAGAATGGGCCGGGAGAGGGAAAGGAAGAAATGGGCTGGGCCCAAAAAAAATATTTGTTTCAGAATTTCTAATTTTAGATTTGTGACTAGATTTTGAATTTGAAAGCTAGATTTAGATTTTTCAATTCAACCATTTTAATTTTTGAGATCCTCGGGTTTTGGGGAAAATAAATCTTAATTTTCTGAATTTGAAGTGTCGGATACCAAAAATTGGATAGAAGGGTTTTATATTGATTTGATAATTTCTATTGTTGGCCTGGGATAACCATTTTTAAATTTTCAATTTTGAGACTAATGCTTCAAGGGAACTTGGATTTTTTCGATTTGATTTTCAAACTTGGTTCTTGATCCCAAGATTTTGAATTTTATTAATTGGGCTCTCGGCAAGAAAATCCAATTCGAGAGATTCAAGTAACACCAAAGATTTTTGAAAAACCCAAGAAAATGATTAAAAGATTTTATATTTTTCGCAATTACAGTAATTCCCTATTTGGGATGTTACAAATCCTACCCCCCTTAACATGAATCTCGTCCCCGAGATTCGGGTGGAGTAGAAAGAAGTCGGTGGGAACAAGCTGGCTAGCAAAAAGGTTCTAGGTTACCACTTGATACTACGCGCACTGCTCTTGATGCTGCTGGAAAAGAGGGAGCTACACAAAAGTGGATTAGCACATAGAAAAATGTCACACATAGAGAACCTTGCTCTTCTTGATAATTTGATGTTGGCTTCCCTTCATTGCTCGACATCTTTGAGGCTTGTGGTTTCTTCAACGCTGGTTGTTGACTTTCCCTTTACCTTGGATTGGTGGCAGTGGCCCTTCATCGTGGTGTCCCAACACTCCTTGTTTATTCTGGCTACCCCCCCTTAAACTGGCGGGTGACCGGTACTAATTGCGTTTGTCAGCTTTGGTCATTGTGAGTCTGATGGCAGTTTGGAGACTCAGCTTTTGTATCTTGGCAGCCTTGGTTAGCAATAAGTTTATGGAGCAGTCCTTGGGGCAATGATCTTATCCTTCACAGAGAAAGCATGTGATCGTGCTCATGGGGCATTCTCCAGGTTGATGATCTTCCTCACAGTTGAGGCAGCTTGCAGTGCATTGATCTGCTTGGTGTCCTTTTTCCCCACAACGTGTACATGCCACTAGGTTCTTGAGACAACCTTCTGGTAGAGGGTGTTTCTTGCAGTAAGGACAGTACGGAGCTAGGCAATTGTAGTTGTAGTGTCCTATTTGACCACAAGCAAAACATGTAACCTGACGTAGTGGAGGGCAGGATTGGGCGTCATGTCCTGATTCACCACATTTGAAGCACTTAACTTCTTTGTTCTGCTTCTTCTGGGGGCACCGGTTAGCATACTGTCCAATATTTTGGCAATAGAAACAAACAATATCCTTTCGATGTTTGCTTGGTGTCATACCACTGTTATTCCCATTGTGATGGTTGCTTTTCAGTAATGTATGTAGAGTAGGTCCGAGTGAATACTTGGTTGAGTGGTAGGGACCAAAGCGAGTATAAATCATTAGTTTCTTCTTCTTGCTTCTAGTCTTATCTTTGGCCATTGCTTGCTTAGTGATGACTGTTTCAGCAAGTTTGCCGTGAGATGGGAACTTGAGTCTTGATCCTTTGGGGGGCTAAGGCCTCTTAGTTGTTGTCTTTTCCGAAGGTGTTGCCTCTTTAATTTTCCAATTTTTGAGAACCTTGTCTTGGCTATCTGCTACCTCTTGCCTGCAGACCTAACAAGGTTCACAGCAATAAGATGAGGGGGAATTAGCATGAGGTACAGAAAAGATTACGGGGATGAGATATTTTAACCCATTCTAAGGAGTGCACACCCAGAAACTGGGGCAGTACACAAGCCACACAGAAAAACCAAGCTTTTGAAAGCACGCTTTTCCTGTGACTACAAAATACAACGCCTGAGGGCAAGAAGGTAGTGCACAGGGCCAATAAAATCTTTTTGATCAAGCAACGTCTATGCGCAGAGACACACGCAAGAAGACACAGGGTTCTTAAAACTAAGTTTGCTGAAGCGAGGCCACCAAATCTTCACGAACAATCCTTGATATCTTCGGGCTTAAGTTTTTGAGAGGAGGGTGAAGGAAAAAGCCAAATTTCCTTTTTGTAGACTGAAGTAGAGGGAGGAGAGGGTGGAGAAGTGTGTTGGTGGCGAAGCTCATGCTTCTTATTATTATTTTGGAAACAGAGCTTTTTAGATATCAATTTTCAAAATGCTGAGGTTGAAAATATTTTCTTTTTCATGATAAACCCCAACAAAAGTTTTTAGAGCTAGTAGGTTCCCAAGTTTTGGTTTTAAAAGAAACTTCTTGGGAATTAAGCTTTTGGGTTTTCAATTATGGGGCCAAGTTTTCAATGTAACTTGAAATCAAATTTCTTTGCAATGAAGATACACTATATATTTTTGATATAGAGTTCTATAACAAGATTTTCCTAAAATGGTTTTGGAATACATAAACTTTTGAAATGCTCCCTTTCTTTACACAAGGTATTCTAGCATTCTCCAATATCACAATATCAATAGACTAATTCACTCCCACAGTATTTTTTATCCACCAGCTATTAATCCAAGGCCTTGTTAATCTGGCGTATACTTGATTGAATTTAAAACTGACTTCCTTTATTACTTAGTCTCAGCATGATTGTTTGTCTAATACTCCAACCAGTGAGTGTTAACAGTTATCTGATGCACAAATTATATAACCTTCAAGGTATCATCTATAATTTCATTCGCCAAATCAGGATTACTTATTTTGCATATGAACCTCAATTCCCTCCGTAATTTCTTGAATCCAATCTTGGGAGCATTACTCAGTAATCCCATTCAATTATGTACCCGAGCATTGCTCCAATTGCTTTACCTTTATATCCACCCGTACCTGTTTGTATCAGGATTCCAATATTAGCACTTTTTAAATACCCCAGCACCATTTAACATCTTTTTCATACTAAAGCCACCAGTATCACTCGTATTAGGGCTTCAATATTTCCATATTTTAAAATCCACCAGTACCCTTCACACATTGTTTTTTTTAAACCCACCGGTGTTGCTTGTATTATGGTTCTGATATCTCAATCCACCAATAACTTTGTATTATAATCCAATTTTTTCCACCATTGATATATACTCATAATCTACTTATCCAGTGATCAGTCTTACTATCCACAATTCCTTTTCAAGCGACTTCTTTGTCATAAACATCCACTGGAAATAAAATTATTACTCAAATCTATAAATCAAGGGTTATCATTACTTCTTCTAGTCTCCTCAGAATTTTTAATAATCCAACCAGTAGTCAGCTATGTCTCATTGTCCCACCAATGCAAACATCCACCTTGGGTCATATTGTTTATTAAAGATGCAATCCAACAATGGTAATTATACTCCCCTCCATTCTAAAATTCCATCGATCCCATTATTTTAGCCCATCCAATCTTTTTGAGTTGGCCCACTCATTTAGTCAATTCAATCATTGATATTGCTCCCTTTATTTAACCCATCCGATCATTTTAGCCAATCCAGTCCTTTTACATTGGGTCGACATATTTAGCCAATCTAATCATTTAAATTGGTCAACCCATTTTAACCACTCCAATCATTTTAACTGATCTACCCATTTAGTTAGGTTAATAATCCAGATTGGTTCACCTGTGTAACCAAGCCGATCACCCAATTTGGTTCGCTTGCTTTTCATCCTGAAATTCACACTATTGATCTTCTCTTATGATTGACATGAATCCACCAAGATTTACACATATATCTGAGATATTAAAGCAACTCCATAGATTAAATTGGCAGAGGGTTAAATTTTGGGAAAACTTTTCCTTGGAAGCTTAGCTTTGTCGAAAAGAGCTTGGAAATAAGCTTTACAAATACATTTTAATCCTCCAAGGATGAAAAACTTTTGCAAATAAAACTCAATATAAGTTTTATGATTTTGGCCCAAGGTAGTTTTTTTTCAGAAGAGAATTCAAGCACGCGTTAGTTGAATTCGGGGTAAGAGAGTCTTGGAGCTGAAAATGGCCAGGGCAGCAAGTAGATGAGAGGGAATCATCTAAGAGGGATGCGAGTAGTAATACTACTTATATTTTATAACTTAGATTTTTAAAGAAATAATTCTAGTCATGGAACTAACGGCCATGCTAACTGAGGTTGCGACCTACAGTCGATATGCTCTGATACCAGCTCTGTCGGACCTCGGGTTAGGAAAACCCAGATCCTCTGTGATTCCACCGCACTATTCCCTGGATCAGTAGATAGTGCTCACGATACATTCTTGTATATCAAAAGCATATCATGCGGAAGCTTAAATAATACAAAGACTACTTACCCATAGGCGGTTAGACCGAAATCAATAAAATGCAGCGTGAAACTTCACACCGTGGGACCCGCAGACTTGCCCACAGTGCACCAAGCGGGGTTCGCGACCTAGTCCATGGCCTCATCGTCTTCCAGCTCTGTCGACCCTTTTAGGCATCGCAGGCTTGGCATTCTGTTCTTTCGATGAATGGTAGCAATTAAGCAAGAATGAGTACGATGATACTCAGCAAGCCACCACACAGGATGCAGTAATAATAGATGCAAAGTTGTCAAGGGAGGCTCGAGGCTCTTTTATTTGCTAGAATCAGTGTTTTGAAATTACAATAAATAGGAAAAACTCCTGAGACTTAGCAATTTTAACTGAAACAGATTTTATGAAATTGATTGTGAGAATGTGATAATAATAGAAGTGTAGGTTACATCCACCTTTTACAGTGCATGGTTACCCCCACCTATGCTAGTTTTCACCACTGGAGTACTTCCCTCCAGGAAAAATTCAAAACTCAGAGTACATCCCTCTGACTGGTTTTATCCCACCCACAAATGTTTTTGGAAATAGATCTAACTCGAGTAAGTTCCCATGTCCGCCCTTGACCGTGGGCACGGCTATTCGAATAGTTTACACTCTGCAGAGGTTGTACACTTTCACCACAAGAGATAAGTCATCTTAATAGCCAACATGCTTCCTTAGGCATGAGACCCAGATGGTTTATCACAAAGCCTTTACCTTACTCCGATCTAGCTAGATACCACCCGCTGAGGTTTCACCGCTGAAGGGTTCTATCCGCCACAGTCAGAGGCCCCCTCTTGCGCCGTATGGGTACTGATCGGTCCTCTGTATCCCACTGTGAGTAAACCAGTATGTCCTGGTACCCACTTACCACTGGTGATATCTGAACTAAATCTTTGTAAGTTAATCAGCTAGGTCGTACCCATATAGACTTGTGGTTGTACTGTTTTACACAAGGAGGTCGTCACAAGATTCAGTCCTTAATTTGTCCAGGCGGTTCTTACCACAAACCACAGGTTCTCGTGCGACATCGGCACCATCCTCTCACCAACCGCCCAGATAGGTAAAGCAGATTTTGAGGGTTTTGAGATGCATAAACAAGTCGTAACAAACTATTCAGCCACGTACATCCCATGACTGTCCCAAAATAAATTCTTTTGTTGTAAAGATTAATGATCAGGACGTCTAGCGCCCTGGACTTGACCGGACTAGCATAGCATTGTAATATAATCTATAGCTAGAGAAGATTAACATTAATATCTATGGCGACAAGGATTAAATGATTCAAGTGTCAAGGAAAGGCATACTAAATTTAATCCAACAACAAATGGGCATGTAGCTACCTTAAGTTTTGACATACATTTGCATATTAAATTAGGCATGCAGGTTGATAATTTAAAGGAACATAAATTTGCATAAAATGTGGGAGCAATATGATCAAAGTGATGACTTGCCTTGCTTGGTTTACCATGGCCTTGATTCAACTCAAAGCCTTCTCAATCAATGACTTTGAATTACTGGTCCTCGCTTTTACCCAGTCTTACTGTTCGAATCCGTTGCCTCGTCGAGTCTTCAAATTCTAATACGCAGCAAAGAAAAGAAAGACCAATAAAACCAAATACTATAAATGCCCAATTAAATTTAGATTATAAATTTATTATGATTTTGAGAATAATGAGACGATTTGGATTAATGCACCTCAAACACGGCCGTAGCTGGATTTGAGTGAGAGATTGAGTTGTCTGTATAGCTTTACCGTGAGGGAAAATTTTAGAATAGCGATGGGTCAAAAGTGAGGAAGTATCTACAGGAATTATCTGCTTGAGAAAAAGGAGGTGGCCAAGCGCAGCCGGTTGCGGAAAGGCGAGGTTCGACCTTTTATTTGGTGACTTTCTTTTTATTTGACTTATATTTATCAAGGAAGTTTCATGAGTCAAGCAGGACTTAGGGACAGATAAAAGAGAGTATCAAGGGTAGTTCAGAGAAACATGATTTTAGGATACAGATACGTAAGACGAGTATAATTAAATATGTGGTGCAACTTTGATATTTCATACGGCAGAACTTAACTGGGATAGCAGCGGCCAGCTTAATGAATCATTGTTTTTAACAACTTAATTAGGATATGAAATCTAATTGCCTAACCAATTATTATTATGGACAAGATTGATTATTTATTAACTAACCAATCTTATCATTAACGGTCTGCCCATTATTGAGTGAGTGATTCATGGTTGATATTTCATGTGGCAAAATCTTGCCAAATTGATCTACTTAGTTTGGCAATAATGGGTTTCAATTTGGGTCGAGAGATGGAGGATACATTTAGATCACTCGAGTATTTTAATAGAATGAGATATTAATGCTCGATTTGTTCGACTATCTAGGATCAACTTCTTTTACCTCTAATTCCCAAGAGATGATCTTATAATTAATTTCACATATTCGATTTCTAACATTAATCTCCAGTGAATTCATGTGGATTACTCGTCAGAAGAAAATAGATCATGCACAACCTTGTTTTAGTGGTATAAGAGAAATATGGCATTCATCTCAATTGGCATAATAAGAAACAAATGTTAGTTCCATTTGTAAATCTTTTCTTCATGAACTCTGAATAATTTCCTACTCTCAATTTCATTTACAACCCTGGTTTACAAATTTGCTCCTTTGATCATCTGCATAATATTGATTTGCAATATTAATCATACACCACAAAAATCTTTGGGACATGTAGGCAAAAGCTGATGGAGATGCTTAACCGGTTGGGCCCACTGTCATACCAGAGAGAGGATACAGAAAGAGGCCACGCCTTGGTGGGAGCGAGCAGTAGAGCAGCAACAGCGAGGACAGAGGAGGGGAACGCCGAGCATGGCAGCGGCGGCGCCGGCGAGAGAGACCGGGAGGCGGCGGCGGCGGCGAAATGGAACCCCCTAGCGCCAAGGAAGCTCACGGTAGCAGCTGCATCGGCTGAGGTGGCGTCGAGGCGGGCTAGTGGCGGCTTAGGCGGTCGGCGGTGAGGGAGGAAGGGGCGCGGCGGCGGAAGGGAGAGGGAAAAGACAGGCGCGCATGAGTATAAGCGGGTGCAGAGAACTCACCAGGCGGCCGAGCTGGCGGAGGGTGGCGGAGGCGAGCCGGCGACGCGTGCGGCGGCGGCGCGGAGGCTCGTGGCGGAGAGTTCGGCGGCGGAGCTCCGGCCGACGGTGGGAAAGGCTTCAGGGTGATGAGGTGCAGCTCCCACAGCGCGCAATCGGCCCGGGGTGATGGCCGGCCGGAGGCGGAAGAGGAGTGGGCGCGGCGGAAATGGTGATGGCCGGCCGGAGGCGGAAGAGGAGTGGGCGCGGCGCTCTCGGTTGTCGATTCTTCGATTAAATTGGTGGAGAGGCAGAGAACACTCGGGCGCATGCCGTGATGCGAGCGGATTGCGGAATGCTCACCGGAGATGGCCGGGACTGGGAGGGGCGGCGGCGGCACAAACCCACCGCAACTTGGATGGGCGCAAGGGAGAGGGGCAACTGAGGTTTGGCCAGCATTTTATAGGCGGCGAACACGGGTGGCAACTAGGCGAGGGTGAACCTGGGGCGAGGCCAAGTGAGCCTGGGGGCGGCGCTAGCTGGACCACGGCGGAAAGGAGGGAGGAGACGACGTGCGGCTGAGCTAGAGAAGACAGGGGAGGAGCTAGGCTAGTGGTAGGGGAGTGAAGACGCGTACGGAGGCGAAACCGGGGTGCAGCTGGCGAAACCAGTGGACGGAGCGCGGGCTGGGCCGTCGGCCTGGGGCGACGCCATGAGCATGGGGGAGGAGGCGGATGAAAACAGGGGGAGGAAGAAGAAGCCACGGCGTCGGGTGGGCGAAGGCCGAGAAAAAGGGCGGCGAATCGGGCCGAGAAGAGAATGGGCAGGAGAGGAAAGGAAGAAATGGGTGGGCCCAAAAATATTTGTTTCAGAATTTCTAATTTTAGATTTGTGACTAGATTTTGAATTTGAAAGCTAGATTTAGATTTTTGAATTCAACCATTTTAATTTTTGAGATCCTCGGGTTTTGGGGAAAATAAATCTTAATTTTCTGAATTTGAAGTGTCGGATACCAAAAATTGGATAGAAGGGTTTTATATTGATTTGATAATTTCTATTGTTGGCCTGGGATAACCATTTTTAAATTTTCAATTTTGAGACTAATGCTTCAAGGGAACTTGGATTTTTTCGATTTGATTTTCAAACTTGGTTCTTGATCCCAAGATTTTGAATTTTATTAATTGGGCTCTCGGCAAGAAAATCCAATTCGAGAGATTCAAGTAACACCAAAGATTTTTGAAAAACCCAAGAAAATGGTTAAAAGATTTTACATTTTTCGCAATTACAGTAATTCCCTATTTGGGATGTTACACAGTTCAAGGCAAAGATTTTGCAACAAATCAAACAAGAATTCAACTCTAAACCACAAGAACAGACAATAACAAAAAGAACCAAAAGATAATCCCAGAGAGGAAGAAGTCAGACCAACTCAACAAAAGGCATCTCAAATGGATTCATTTCATAGAGATGAATGATTACATAGGTGAGTTTTCTACAGCCATCTCAACCCCCTTCTCCCATCTGAGAAGAACACACACACACACACACTCACTACAAGCTCATACACCCAACTCACAACATGAGACACACACACACACAAATAGCAAATCAAGAAGTAGCAGCCAGTACCCACTCCATGACACACATTCAAAAGGGAGAAGAGGGAACCAGGATGGAGGGAAAACAAGCATGCCTCTCCAAACCCTAAACCCTCTCTATTTATAGCCTTCACTACCGGGTCTCCAACCCATTTGCTACAGCCCTTTACCCATCAGCCTTAACTGAAACCGCTGCGATTTTGCAGCCTTGCACAGTTTACCGAAATGCCCCTGCTGCACCTTCCTGTAAGCTTTCTCTTTTCTTGCTGTCCACGCCTCGCAACCACTTCGAGCCCTCGTTGTCTTCAGCATCTCCCGACCGCTTTGACCTCAGCACCACCCATGCCTAGTCCGGTCATCCCATGCCTCGCCACGACTCCACCTCAAAGTCCTGCAGCCATTACAAACAAGAAAATATCACATAGCACCACTCGAAACAAGATAAACATACATAAGCATTAGTGAAAAGGTACTCAAGCATGAAATAACCAATCGACCGATCGAAAAGAGGAATAAGCATCCTAAGCACGTCCGACCGCATTCGACCAAGTCCAACCATACTAGATTGCGCCATGCACCGACTTGGCGCGAACCAACCAAATCAAACTCAAACTTTTCAGAACACGAGTCAAATACTCATCACAAATATGGGGATACCTCCACATGGTCTCTCAATCTCCCCCTTGATGAGTATATTGTCAAACCTAGAAAAAGCATAAAGTTGAGTTTGTTTGAAATAAAATGAAAGAGAGTCACACGTGGTCTAAGAGAAAATCAAGGAAGGTTATGACCAAGTCGACAGAAGGAGCAAAAACAGAAAGAGTAAGTTTTCCTCAAAAGCTCCCGATTTTCCCTTGAAATGGTTTTTTCTCCGCTATTCTCCCCCTTTTGGCAATAAAATCATCAAGATGCAAAAAGAGAATAAGGCATGATGTGAGTGAAATAACTGAATATTATTTATTCGAGCACTTGGAGCCATGAGGATTATCCAAAATGACTTTTGAGTATTACACCAAGCCATAACTCATAAGAATGCTATCAAGATCATGACAATATATGTAGAGACAAGTTAAGCCAAATAAGTCATAATCTGAAAATTAGATTAATTTCTTAGCATGTCAAGTCAACCAAGATTATAGGCTAGCTAAAGGTATCCAAAGATGATGCAACCCATGTCAATAATCTAAGTGGAACCAAGAAGCTAGTATTGAATCATTTTAGAGTGCTACAAGTTCAAGAATGAATCATTTGTTCAAGTACTTGATGAACAAATAACAAGTTCAAGAATGAATCATTTGTTCTAGTATTGAATCATTTTAGAGTGCTACAAGTTCAAGAATGAATCATTTGTTCAAGAAGCTAGTATTGAATCATTTTAGAATGCAACCCATGTCAATAATCTAAGTGGAACCCTTTTGTTTTTTTTTACACTAACAGGGGTGCGGATAACAAATAAACAAAACACTATATAAGTAAAGATGGTGACTAGCAACTTGATGAACACAACGACACAAAGGTAACAGTACCGTGAAAAGGCTATGGGATTTTTTTGTGGCTTTTTCAGTGGACTCTAGGAGATGAACAAAACAATAACATATGATGGTAAGACCTACCGTGACAACAGAGGCTCGATGCGGATGATGCGAACACGCTAGGGTGGCCCGATCTTCACGACAGTAGGTCGAAGAACCGAGGATAACTTGCTGTGAACAGCGGGGTAACTAGCTTTATACCTGCCAAGGTTGGATGCGACCAAACGATGGGGAGAGAGACACCGAAACCTTGTGGACTTCGACTCGATCTCCGAACGACCGCAGAACCACAAACCAGGACTAACCCACACAAAAGGCCCGAAAGCCTAGAGCACGAATTAGGGGATCCCAAAGGGATCTCTTCACGAGTCCAAGAAGAACAAGGAAGAACAATGGTATGAGTAAGACACTTAGCAGCTCGGCTGCAAAACTATGGTTTATCAAATGATTCAAAGCTGCCAATTGTTTAGATACAAGGGTATTTATACTAGGAACAACCCTCCTAGTTGAGTGTGAAAAGGATTTGGAATTTCTGAAGGTAGGCTAGGTGAAAGGTCTCCACGAGATGAATTCCCGAGGAGGTCTCGCGTGACTGTTAGCCTTCGGAGCAGTCTCCACTAATTCGATCATAACTTCTTATTGGAAAGTCCAAATGATGTGGGGTTTGTTGCATTGGAAACTAGACTTGATAATCTTTCCATCAAGTACTCATTGACCCCCAGAGCCTTCGGAAATCAAAAGTTATGGTTGCTTCTTTGTGGCTGTAGGTGCGGTCAGCCAGGTGGTCTGATCGTAGCATTGTATTTGTTCCTCATGCCAAGTAGCTTCCTCCGCTTCATGTGTAAACCTAAGTAACATCAATGTAGAACATTTAGGTAGTATAACATCCTGAGATATGTTGAAATCAAAATCAACTAGGAATGAATTCACCTGTTCTTGTATTTTAGTGCACGACTTCGTGTAAGTGGACCTTGATTTGTATCCTTTATGCTTGATGGTGAATGGTTGATATGTGATGGAACATGCTGAGCTGGGATGTCCTCATCATCCTCCCCTCTTGAAAAGGAGTCGTCCTCGACTCTTACGTCCAAAGAATGGAGACAGATCGGAGACATTGAAGGTTGGGCTTACACCATACGTGCTTGGAAGTTCAATTTCATATGCATTGTTAGTGATCTTGCGGAGCACTTTGGAAGGACCATCGGCGCGTGGCTGCAGCTTGCACTTGCGTTGTTCGGGAAGCGGTCCTTGCGCAAATGCACCCAAACTAAGTCTCTGGTTCAAATAACATCTTCTTACGCCCCTTTTGGCACGTTTCATGTACATCTTGGTCATCTTTTCTATGTTTTCTTTTGCTCGATCATGAAGCTTCTTGACAAATTCTGCACGTTTGCTTGCATCAAAATTTACACGTTCCTGCATAGGCAAAGGCAAAAGATCGATAGGAGCAGTAGGTTTGAAACCATATACAATCTCAAATGGACAAAACTTAGTGGTCGAGTGTACTGCCCTGTTGTATGCAAACTCCACGTGAGGCAAGCTTTCCTCCCATAATTTCAAATTTTTCTTGAGAACAGCTCGCGCAGTTGTCGACAATGTTCGGTTCACAACTTCAGTTTGACCATCGGTTTGTGGATGGCATGTCGTGAGAACAGCAATTTTGTCCCAAGTTTTCCCATAAGGTCTTCCAAAAGTAGCTCAAAAACTTGGTGTCACGATCTGAAACAATGGTCATGCACATCATGAAGTCTTACAATTTCCTGAAAAATAATTCAGCAATATATGAAGCATCATCGCTCTTATGGCATGGAATAAAATGAGCCATCTTGCTAAACCTATCAACAACAACAAAGATGGAATCCCTCCCCCTCTTGGTTCGAGGTAAACCAAGAACAAAGTCCATGGAAATGTCTTCCCATGGCACACTAGGGATAGGTAAAGGAGTATATAATCCATGAGGGTTCAAGCGTGACTTAGCTTTGTGGCATGTTACGCGCGAAGAACATGTCGCTCAACATCTCTTCTCATCTTAGGCCAAAGAAGTGATCAGCTAGGACTTGCTCCGTTTTCTTGGCACCGAAGTGTCCCATAAGTCCACCAGCATGAGCTTCCTGCACAAGCATGAGACGAACAGTACAATCTGGAATGCAGAGTTTATTAGTCCGAAACAATTCCTCCGGGTTGGTGCGATACGGGGCTCGGTTTGGAAGTGGGGCACCAGGGACAAGGTCGATTTGATGCTCGATCCCTCTCTTAGGTGGCAACCCTGGTGGTACTTCATCCGGAAATACATCCTTATATTCCTGCAACACATCATAAACAACAATTGGCAATATAGAGGGTAAGTCGTTAGTGGAAAGAAAATTGTCCTTGTACAGGAGTACAAAGAACATGGCATTGGGTTCACTCAATTCTTTTAAATCCCCTTTCCTAGCCATCATGACTAATCCCTCTTTTCCCATTGTCTTGGTTCTTTGTAGCTGTGGAGCTTTATTTGGCTTTGGATTCACTCCCTCACTATGTTTGTGAGTCACTCGTAAGTGGTTCTCACTCTCTCGCTGTTTTCTTTTTACATCATCCTTCAATATCTCCTCCGGTGTCAAAGGAAGCAAAGTGAGTCGCTCTTCTTTGTACATGAGAGATAACTTGTTGGTTTGACCAAAAATCTGAACATCACGATCATATAACCATGGTCTTCCTAGCAGCAGTTGGCATGCTTGCATAGGCACCACATCACACTCCACATGATCATTATACTTCCCAATAGAGAAAGGAACTGTCACAACATGGTTTACACGTAGCGTACCACAATCATTAAGCCATTGCATCTTGTATGGAGTAGGATGGCGCCGCTGTTTTAACCCCATTCGCTCAACCAATTCTTGACTTGCAATATTGTTGCAGCTGCCATTATCAACAATAATTCTGCACAACTTGTCCATGATCATGCCTCGAGTATGGAAGAGATTGTGTCGCTGTCCATTCTCTTCTTTTACAGCAATAACATTAAGCACTCGAAGAGAGATGAAGCAATTGTAGTCATCCTCATCAGGTTTAATCTCGTTCTCCTCATTACTTATTGTGTCCTCATGTGGATCATCCTCTTCCATATCACTCCCAGATTCCCACTCACCTAGCTCATTCACAAACATGGTTCTTCTACTAGGACATTCAGCAGCGACATGTCCTCGGCCTTTGCATTTGTGACATACAATCTCTCGGCTATGTGAAGATGATGCTACAGCCGAAGCGACAGAGGATGCTGCTGTACGGGCAGCAGGTTGTTGATTTTTTTGTTGCGCTGTAGGTGAAGAGGCCGAAGAGAGTGTAGACTTTGCAGCAGCAGTAGATGGTGAAGACCTGGCGGCAATGCCTTGAGATCGATCACCAACAATAGAAGTACTGGGCTGCTGCCGATGCCATGGAGCTGAAGTGAAACGGCTCCCAGAAGAACGTCTATGTCCCTCTCGTTGAATCTTCTTCTCATGCGCATTGCTTGATCCACAAGATCTTGCAGATTATGATATGGAAACATCTCAACAAAACTTGAAATTTCTTCATTGAGACCACGCAAAAATCTTGCCATTTTTGATTCACCATCTTCTCTAATCCCAGCACGAACCATGAGTAGTTCCATCTCCTTATAATATTCATCAACCGACCTAGAACCTTGTCTCAATGTTTGCAACCTATTGTGAAGGTCACAATTATAGCTCGAAGGAACAAAGCGCCTTCTCATGGCACGCTTCATTTCAGCCCATGTATCAATATGCTCACGTCCCAACACAAGCTGATTCTCTTGTATTTGATTCCACCAAGTGAGGGCATAACCGAAAAACTCAAGCAAGCAAGGTTTACACACTGCGGTCGAGCAGATTATGCACTCTGAAAATCTGATCACATTGCTCCTCCCACTCAAGATATGCATCAGGTTCTTCTTTTCCGTAAACTTAGGGACACTCGGCTTGACCGAGCAATGTTATCGGGTCATCCCTAGCACGGCGACCATGGGGCTGTCTTCTATCTCTATGGACAGCACCTCGACGATGAGCTCGATGCCCATATCGCCCACCATCAGCAAATAGATTCTCATTATCATCAAATTCCTCATCATGGTCATCATCATTATGGTCTTCTTCATCATCAAAGCGCACACAGCGCCAAAAGCCCAACCGTGAGCACCTCCCCGTGCTGCAGAATATGTGCAGCTGCGCCTCGGCCACGATGAGCACCGCCCCCTCGTCCATCACCCCGACCAAGATCTTGCTGGCCGTGGAAGTCATCATTAGCAGCAGCTCCCACTGAGTTCTCATCAGTGGCTTCACCATGATCAGCAGCAGGGTTAGGTTGATGTAGACCCCCACCACCAGCGACGGGAAGGCGTTCATTGAGCATCTGTCCCATGGCCTGAACCAGTTCACGTAATTGTTGCATCTCGACTCGTGTGACTGGTTGTTCATCTCCTTCATGATTTTCCCCATGTACACTTGAGTTGGAACCTGCATGTTAGCAAAGAGAAAGTGGAATAGATAATATTTGTGGAATCACACAACCTCACTACTTACTTACCAATGCTCTTGCTCGTTCTCAAGGACTGTGAGTGCGCAAAAAGTGATAGTAACCCAGCTGTGGTTAAGCGGTTGAAAGGTTTACGAGTCGAGAGGTCCGGTTTTCAGATTTTTGTGGAGCTATAGGTGGCTGTTCAAGGAAGGCTGCGGTACTGTAACCAAGTGGCGTAAACCGTTCAAAAGATATGTAAACGTTGCTGTTAAGAACACCACAAACTTGAGTATGCAGAACTGAAATTTTCAGTTTTGTAATCCACAACACAGCCCCTACTTTTCACTTCTTTCTCTTCTCTTTTTTTTTGACTCTTTCTTTCTTCTCTTTTTTTTTTTTTTTTGACACTAACAGGGGTGCGGATAACAAATAAACAAAACACTATATAAGTAAAGATGGTGACTAGCAACTTGATGAACACAACGACACAAAGGTAACAGTACCGTGAAAAGGCTATGGGATTTTTTGTGGCTTTTTCAGTGGACTCTAGGAGATGAACAAAACAATAACATATGATGGTAAGACCTACCGTGACAACAGAGGCTCTGATACCAGATGATGCGAACACGCTAGGGTGGCCCGATCTTCACGACAGTAGGTCGAAGAACCGAGGATAACTTGCTGTGAACAGCGGGGTAACTAGCTTTATACCTGCCAAGGTTGGATGCGACCAAACGACGGGGAGAGAGACACCGAAACCTTGTGGACTTCGACTCGATCTCCGAACGACTGCAGAACCACAAACCAGGACTAACCCACACAAAAGGCCCGAAAGCCTAGAGCACGAATTAGGGGATCCCAAAGGGATCTCTTCACGCGTCCAAGAAGAACAAGGAAGAACAATGGTATGAGTAAGACACTTAGCAGCTCGGCTGCAAAACTATGGTTTATCAAATGATTCAAGGCTGCCAATTGTTTAGATACAAGGGGTATTTATACTAGGAACAACCCTCCTAGTTGAGTGTGAAAAGGATTTGGAATTTCTGAAGGTAGGCTAGGTGAAAGGTCTCCACGAGATGAATTCCCGAGGAGGTCTCGCGTGACTGTTAGCCTTCTGAGCAGTCTCCACTAATTCGATCATAACTTCTTATTGGAAAGTCCAAATGATGTGGGGTTTGTTGCATTGGAAACTAGACTTGATAATATTTCCATCAAGTACTCATTGACCCCCAGAGCCTTCGGAAATCAAAAGTTATGGTTGCTTCTTTGTGGCTGTAGGTGCGGTCAGCCAGGTGGTCTGATCATAGCATTGTATTTGTTCCTCATGCCAAGTAGCTTCCTCCGCTTCATGTGTAAACCTAAGTAACATCAATGTAGAACATTTAGGTAGTATAACATCCTGAGATATGTTGAAATCAAAATCAACTAGGAATGAATTCACCTGTTCTTGTATTTTCGTGGCACGACTTCCTGTAAGTGGACCTTGATTTGTATCCTTTATGCTTGATGGTGAATGGTTGATATGTGATGGAACATGCTGAGCTGGGATGTCCTCATCATGAGAGGAAGAAGTCTAAGTAACTAAACGAGAGAAACATTCTAATCTATGCTAGGAGGACTAACCCAAATGCACCCACATGCACTGCAGCAGAATGAGAATAGGAGCAAATAATCAGAATAAAACATAAAGCACAAAGCTCCCCCTCACAACAATCCATAAGGACAAACCACCGCAAGCTCTCCCCGTAAGGCTGAAAACCAATAGCTATCCAAGGTTTTGGTAAAGATATCAGCCAACTGGTGGTCACTCTCCACAAACTGGAGCACTATGTCACCCTTCGCCACATGGTCTCTAAGGAAGTGATATCTGATATCAATGTGCTTGGTCCGAGAGTACTGCACTGGGTTCTTAGCAATGTTAATGGCAGAAGTGTTATCACAAAAAAGTGAAACACTGTCTATAACTAACCCAAAGTCTCACAGGGTCGGCGATCCAAAGTACCGGTTGCGACAATCGGCGGCGACAACGTACGCATTTCCTCTGTGGCGGTGTGCAACACCGGATCGCTTTCTAGAAGACCAGAGACAAGAGAAGTGCCAATGAATTGGCAGGTGCAGAAGTGCTCTTCCTATCTATCCTACAACCCGATAAAATCTGCGTCCGAGTAGGCTCGAGGGAAAGACAGACGAGGAAGAGTACAGATACCATAGTCTATGGTAGCTCGAAGGTACCGAAGGATGCGCTTCACCGCTTTGGGGTGAGATACGAGGAGAAGCTGAAATCGAGCACATAGACACACAGAGAAGTATATATCCGGTCTCGAGGCCGTGAGATATAAGAGAGAGCCAATCATGTTTCTGTACTCTTTTTGATCAACTGACTCGCCATCCTCATCTGGATCAAGTGAAGGCGATGATGTCATCGAGTCGACACCGCTTACCATCACTCATATCAAAGCGTCTCGGGAGGTATCGAGTGTACTTGCCTGATGCAGAAGGTACCCTCCTGAGTTTGCTTGATCTGGAAGCCAAGGAAGAAGGTCAACTCACCCATCATGCTCATCTCGAACTCTGTGCTCATGACATCAGAGAACTACAAAACAAGAGCATGAGAAGAGCCACCAAAGATGATATCATCCACATAAATCGGGCGAGTAGAAGGTCATTACCATGCCTGCGAATGAACAAGGTCTTGTCTACCTTACCCATCTCAAACCTACGACTCAATAGATAGGACTTAAGCCTCTTATACCAAGCTCTAGGGGTTTGCTTAAGTCCATACAGGGCCTTGGAAAGCTTGTAGATATGGTTTGGGTATTTGGGATTCTCGAAACCTGGAGGCTGTCTAACATAGACCTCTTCCTCAATATACCCATTGAAGAAGGCACTCTTGATATCCATCTGGTAAAACTTGAAGCCCTTAGACGCTACAAATGCAAGCATGATCCTAATGGCCTCTAGCCTAGCTACAGGGGCAAAGGTCTCCTCAAAATCTAGACCCTCAACCTGGGAGAAACCCTGAGCTACCAATCTAGCCTTGTTTCGAATGACCACCCCATCCTCACTCTGCTTATTTTTGAACACCCACTTAGTACCTGTGACATTTAACCTCTAGGGGGCTCAACAAGCGACCAGACCTTATTTCTCTCAAAGTTCTCTAACTCCTCATGCATGGCATTGACCCAAGACTCATCAGAAAGAGCATGACTAACATCCTTGGGCTCGAAAGAGGCAACGAAGGTAGAGTGGAGACAGAAGTGAGACATACCAGACTTTGAGCATGTGACACGCTCAAAGAGATCTCTAATCACCTACGCTGAAGGATGATCTTTTTGGATATGACGGGGAGGTCTTGGATGAGAAGAAGAGGTGGCCTCTGTTAGTGATATGCCCTAGAGGCAACATGGAGATGTATATATATCACATACTATGTTTATAATACATTACTTTGTTCCTTGAAATAGACATTATCATTATTGATCAATGAGTATGTGACTTATTCATGAGACTCTTAATGCCAAAATGTTGCTATTTCCAAATGATCCCTGATCATATATCATATGAGGAACAAATATGATTCAAAGATCAGCATATGTATTGATTGATGATCATGTCTCATGGATCATGGTATGGTGATACGAAATCAATAATATGGACATATGTTAGTGAACATATGTTGGATAGACCCACCATGAGACACTGCAGAGATTCCATGTGTCATCAGTTGGTCTCAAGTAGTGTTTATGTAGAATCCTTAGACTTGAGATCATCATGGTTCCCAACATGCGTAGTAGCTTATTTTGGGACTACTAAACACTACTCCGAATCGGGTAGTTATAAAAGTAGTCTTCGGGTTTGCCATGAAACATGTAGTGGGATGTGAATGGTCAAGATAGAATTGCCCCTCCTTATGGGAGAGATATCTCTGGGCCCCTCGATGTAATGGATTATGAAAGTGCATGGCCATGCCAAGGTGATTGAGGAGTCAATCACAAGTTTATAATCCATCACGGAATCGAGAGAGTGATTGAGCTATTAAGAGGATGACACGAGTCTCGCCTTGAGCTCAATCTATATCGTGAGGCAAAGGGATTAGTACATTAGAACATTACAGAGTTCAGCCGATATGATCTTTACGTATACTTTGGGGTTAATATGTCTTATTAGAGGCCACTATTAACAGGGTGACCGGAAAGGCGTTTCCGGGTCGCGACCAAGTATACATGAACCTACAGGGTCGCACACTTAACGGATTGGAACACTAATTCGAATATGATTCGGATGTGGGCTCAATTCGGATAGAGATCCGAATAGACTTCTATTGGGCCTCGGTCTACAAGGCCCAAGTGAGGAGGTCTATATATATATGGTGGCGACAGGCTGAGGTGTATGCACACTTCTGTTAACCTCTAGAAAACCCTAGCCGCCACCTCCCGAGCCAAACCCTAGCCGCTCACGAGTGCTAGTACACTCGCGATCGGCGTTCCAGCCCCGGACGTGTGGATACCGGTGGAGGCACTGCTCGTTGTGGTGTTGATCGGCATCAACCTACAGATTGGATCTGCTCGTGGTGTGGTTAATCGCGTGGAGGAGATGACCTGTTCGGGACGATCGGCTAATTCCACTACTACCTCGACGCGCGTGGTTGGATCGGCTTCTCCAACTCTTCTTCCACTGCGCTGCGCGTCTAGTGGTAACGATCCATGATCCCTCCTTAAGCATGATGTCCTTGTGTGCGCGGTAGAAAAGTTTTGTTTTACGCTTTCATAGCCTACATGCATTCCTTGACCTCTACCTCATGAGTGATGAGGTAGAAAGCAGAGACACTAGCTCTAGAGGATGTGGAAGGAATGGGTGATCTCCTCGAGTGCGGTGGTAGAAGCGGGCACCTCAAGGGAGGAGGAACTAGATCGGGTAAGCAACCCTCATCTCTATTCTCCTCATCATCCACAAAGATGGGCTCGGACTGCTCTCTGAGAACTGAGATATCGGGCCTAGTCCCGGTGGCCTCATCGAAGGTCACCTCACAGTCTCTACCATTTTGCTAGACTCATGATTCTAGACCCTATACGCCTGCGAAGAAGTCGAGTAACCTAGAAAAATCCCATCACAAGATTGTGGCTCGAACTTATCCAGGTTTCCAGACTTCAAAATAAAACACTTGCAACAAAGCACGCAAAAATGAGAGACATTGGGCTTTCGCTCGTATCTCATCTCATTAGAAGTGTGATGCAAGTGTGCCCTCAGAAAAAACTATGTTTGAAACATGGCACGCGGTGGCTATCGCCTCAGCCCAAAACTTCCTCGGTGTAGAGTATTCATCAAGCATTGTCCTGGCCATCTCGACCAAGGTACGGTTTGTCCTCTCCACAACGCCATTTTGCTGGAGAACGTATGGAGAAGAGAACTTGTGCTCTACACCTGTCTCATCGCAAAACCTCTCAAAGTAGAAATTCTTGAACTCCGTGCCATTGTCACTATGGATCGCTCGTAAGGCACCCAGAAGCTCAACAGAAAACCTAATAAAAAGACCCCGAAAATGGGTAAATATCTCATCCTTCGAGGCTAAGAAAAACACCCAAGAGTACCTCGAGAAGTCATCGACCACAACAAAAACGTACCACTTCCCTCTTGTTGACTGCACTTGAGCTGGACCAATTGTGTCCATGTGGAGCAGCTGTCCTGGCGCATCGGTCATAGCCACTGTGATTGGAGGATGAGAAGCAGCAACCATCTTGCCGTACCGGCAAGGAGCACAAACTAGATCTTTGACCATCTTGAGTTTGGCAGACCACGAATGAGATCGTGGCCGCTAACTCGAGTCAAATGGTCAAATCCAATATAACCAAGTCTCCTATACCAAAAAGTAAGGTCACGGGACTCAGAAGCAACTAAGCACCTGAGAGGATTACCAGAATACTCAACAAAATCAGCACGAAAGATCCTCCTATATCTAGAAATCCCACAAACCAGACTCCCCGAAGAATCAAGAATTTTGCAAGCATTTTTCTTAAAACTCACCTCGAAACCGTCAACGGTAAGTTGGGAAACAGAAAGCAAATTGTACTGCAGCTTACTCACTAAGGCAACATCTTTTAAAATGAAAGACTCATTAACATGCACAGTACCTTTAGCGATGACATGCCCAGAAGAGGCATCTCCGAAGGTGATTGTCTCATCACCTGGAGCTTGGGCTAGGGAAGAGAACCAATGAGAATCTCCGGTCATGTGTCGAGAACACCCGAAGTACTGGGATGGTTCAGTACTGGGATAAATCAAAAGAGATTTTGGAACCCAATACTGAGCCACACGACGAGCAGAAGAAGTAGTCACACAAGACTGACCTCTAACTACCCTACGCTCTCCGTCGCTCAGAAAGCCAGAAGGTTTATGAGTAGACCTGAAGCTATTGTTGGGCTTGACTGCTATGGAAGAGCGAGTTGGAGCACCAGCAAAATCTGATCTCACCGCGGGTAACTATCTCGATGGGGGAAACAAGATCTACCAAGTCCTAGAGGCAAATCGAGGACAAACATGTCAAGAAACATGTCAAGCTGATCAACTCTAGACCTCGTGTTGGTCTTAGGTGCACTCAAGGTCTGGGGCTGACCCTGAATATGCCTAAGAGCCTGAACACGGTCTCTCCGCGCGATCTTGGCGCGCCCGAAGCATCTCTTGATCAAGTGTCCATCCTTCTGACAGAAGGTACAATGATACTTTACCTTTTGAGAGGTAGAAGTAACATGATGGACCTTCGCCTTCTGAGAGGTCGAAGCAATAGGTGTTACCACCTTACTGTCAGAGATCCCTTAAACAAAGCCCGCAGATTTGAACTCAACCTTTTTGGTTATGGGCTTGACCTCAATCACACCTACTACTATGGGTTTGAGAACAGCAGGTGGATGCTTTCTCACATCCTCAAGAAAATCATATCCTAGACCCTGATTAAACTTTCAAATCTTGGATTGGTCTAGAATAAGATTCAGCCTCTTCTTGTATCCAACAAATCTCTCAAGAGTGCTCATAATATACTGCCACTCCTGAAAGAGAGAGATGCAAGAAGAGCAGGGGAAGAAGATACAGCAGAAGGTAAAGAAGAGGAACCACCAGCAAAAGAATGAATGGCATGTGCAAGCACAGCCGCCTCAACTTTGAGGTCTTCGCAAGGAATAGGAGGAACAATCCTACTTCTAGCCAGTTGGTCCTCGTGCCTAAGCGTCTCTACCATACCTGTAGGCTTCTCCCCCACAACAGCACAAGCATCACAACAAGATTGTGGCTTCTCTAGTAGGTCCTTAGTTAGCTTCACACATTTATCATCCAAAGCAACGATTTCAAGTTTTAGTTTTTCACAACTATTGTATGGTGAGCTAATAGGGTCCTTAGTCGCATAATGAGCCAATTTGTTGTGGTGATCAATCATTTCTTGAAACTATTTTGAGATGGATTCAAGTTCAGCAGTTAATTTGGGACAATTGATGCAAGAAACAATGGGCTCTAGCAAGGAAGCATGCAGTTCAACAATTTTATTATCTGCCTTCTTCAAGTTCATTTTCAAGTTATTGCAATTTTCACATGTTTCAGGCAGATCAAGAAGCATAGTGTAAAGACCTCTAAAAGCATTGTCCTTATCCTCACACAAGGTGCAAGAAATAGTCTCAATAGTAGATGAAAGAGAAGCTACCCTAATCATCTCTAGTTCAGCAAGCAGACTAACATTGTCCACCTCAATCATGTCTAGCTCAGAAGTTGTAACATCTTGATTTTTTAGAGCCTTTTAAAGTTTTTAAAATAAAATTCACCATTTGGATTTTTCTAGAATTAAATAAAAGCTTAATTAGAATTTTTATTAATTAAAAAGATTTAATATGATTAAATTAAACATTAAAATTTGCCAAAAATATTTTATTTGGATTCCTTGGGTCACAAGGAATTTTTCTGTATTTTCTTGGATTTTTTGGGTGTTATTTGCTATTTTCTAGAGCTTAGAAGATTTAATTAAATTTCTGGAAAAAGAAATAATCTCAAAAAATCCCTAAAAGGCAGGTGGGCCGAAGCCCACCAAAACCAGCCGCCGGCCCGGCCTACTCCACCACTAGCCACGTGCCCCGCATCCACCGCTCGCAGCCCGCATCGAACCGGCCGCACAGTCACCCTTTTCAGCCGTCCGATCTCCCACCGTGCCACGTGTCACTCATCAGAGGGCTTGTGCACTGTTTGTCTTCTTCCCGTCGCCGTCTCCGTCTCCGATGGGACTCCGCCCCCGCCGCCACCTCGGCCGTGCCCGCCCCGGACTCTGCGGTTGCCTTCGAGTCGGCCTCGACGTCCGGATATAAAAACTGAGCCCCGTCCCCTCGTTTCCCGTATCTCTCGAGCAGCCGCCTCGCCTTTCGAGCCCCGCTGCCGTGTGCCGTCGCCCTCGCCACTGGAATTCGTCGCCGATCTCACCGAGCTGCCCGCCTCAGTCGTTTCTCGACGTCGTCGTCCTCCGCCGTCGTCTGCCGACGTTCGCCACCGCCGGTGAGCACTCCGTCGCATCCCGCTACAATTCCAAGTCGTCACCGGCCAAACCCCACCGCCGCACCGCGTCGCCTCGCCTCGGTCGTTGTGGGCTAGCTCGATTCGCGCGCCCGCCAGACCGTGCCTGCGCCGTGCGTCTCTTCGCCTTCCCGTGGAATCTATGCACCGTGCGCCACATAGCTGACAGACCGGGCCCACCGGTCGGTCGCATGTCTTCTGGACCCATGAGACCGAAGCCGTCGCGCCGCCACCCAGCAGACCATGCAAGCGCCATGCAAGCTTTAGATGCCCACATGTCCGCCGCATGCTACCGCGTCACCAGCCCAGTCAGCCACACTATTTCATGCACCAGGTTCACCGTAGAATAGCTTTACCGTGCGCCGAGTCCACAGCATAGTGTTTTTTTTTCGATTTTCAACCTTTTCTTTATATTAGATTCTTCCGAGAGCCCGTTTTCCCTCGTCCGAACTCCGATTGACCAAATTCTTTTTCCTAAATTCATCTAAAATTGAGATCTACCTTTTGGTTATGGTTTTGAAGTTTTTAGAGTTCATTTGAATTTATTTGAATTTATTTTTGTGTTTAGTCTCGTTTTCTCTCTCGTTAGATCACGCTTTTGAAGGAGCTGAAGCCGGATTCGAGGATCAAGAGCTGTCAACTGAGTAAGGCTAAGTCAAGTCATGTCCTTTGATCATATTGAACCTAGTTTTCAAATCTAATATTTATTATTTTGTTTTAAAGTACCATGCATCGCTATTTCATTATAAATCTTTGTATTGGTAGTTATTGTCCAAATTGATTAATTCATCCTTGGTAATTTGAATGCCATGATTCCATTGTAACCATAGGATGGGTAATTATCTAGTGATGCAATACTAGTTGTCATATGGGGTGTACATTTAATTTGCTTAACCATGCTTATTACTAGTGCGTTGAGTCTGTCATCACATGTGGTAATTAATTTTGACTTAATGATATACTGGAACGTGGTGGTCAGCCACAGTTATAAAGTTTGATTGCCATGACATGGGTAGTGTCATTGGTGCTGGTTATACAAACATGGTTTTCACTCGAGCGAATGATCGTGAAGTAAAGGGGGTGCAGGTTGCACATGGGATGTGGATGCTTCGCCTGGGTAAATTTAAGGACTTAACTTTGTGTGCCATGGATCTGAGCTTTACCGTGCAAACCGCATGTCTAATATTATGGGATAGACCTGTTATAATAATTTGTGAAGTCTCAACTTTGGTTTTGCTACTGATGTTGTTGTGGCGCAAGAGGGGGCAATTATCGACTAGGGGGTTACCCTACTCGACGGCAAAACCTTAGCGAGTGGGATCAGGTTGAGATGGATCATTGTAAAAGCCTTGTTGTGATTGTCTTTAACGTGAAGATGATCACATCGTGTGGGTACAGTTGCGCAACCTCTGCAGAGTGTAAAACTATTCGAATAGCCGTGTCCTCAGTCATGGACAATGCTCAGTGAATTCACACGAGGGGTAGAGTTTCCATGAAAATATGGTTGGGTTAAGTTGGGGAGTGAATGGTCAGTTCACTGGTGGCTCATTACATGAATCTTGGATCATGGGTGATTCATTGGGGTGAATGGTCAGTTCACTTGTGGTTGGTCTAAATTCCCTTGAATACTTATTTAATATTAATTTCAAAGTTGCTTTTCAATCTATTTATTGTATTTACTTTAAATTGTTGCTTTCTACAAAATTAACCTTACAGCCATCCTTTTTTAAGACTTGAATATTATATTGCATTCGTTGTTATAAACGACTTGCTGAGTACTCTATGTACTCACAGCTTCATCCATACTTGCTCAGTTGAGGAGGAAGAACCAGATCAGCAGGAGTTGTTAGCGAGAGGATATTTCGACGACTTCACGGATTAGGACTTCGCTTTCCAGTCGATTGCCTGTAGGCATGTCGAATGGCTATTGAGTTATTTGTTTTCCGCTGCTAGTTTCTTTAAGCCCTTCAGGCTATTAATTGTAAGCTTGGCCATAAGGTCGTACTCTAAAAATTATTAATAAAATTTGGATTTTTCTTAGTATATTGTGATGTGGATGATATTTATCTTTGTTTACATTGTGCGCACTAGCGTGATCCTGGACTAGTGCAGAATACACAGGAGAGTCCGGATTTGCATATTCAGGTCTCGACAAAAGTCACACTATCATGAGAGGTCCTTAGCTTCTCCATATCACCAAGCAAAGCAGAACATACATCACATTCGTCACGGGAGGGAGCAGATATAAGTGAAGTAACCTCCCGTGACAATCTATCTACTTCCTTCTCAAGATCAACAACCCAAGCTCTAGATCTAGCATAAAACTTTTCTAGCTTCAGAAATGCATCATTTAACTGGTCATAGGAGGTCAGAGTAGAGGTCGTCGTCGTTGACGTCGGCCTCGTTGGCCATGAAGCACATGCCGATGAAGTCGTCACCGTCCTTGGGTTCTTGATCATCCTTCCCATCGTCGTCACTCCACCCCTCCACATCGCTGAAGTTGATGTTGTTGAAGGCGATGAGGACACGGTGGAAGAGCTTCTTGGCTTTGACAAGGTTGCGGTACTTCTTCTCTTTGCCTGGGAGCTTCTTGTCGTGGTTCTTGTTGGTGTAGTCATTCTAGCTCGAACCGTCGTAGTCATTCTTGTCTTTCTCCAGCTTGGGGCAGTTTGCTCAAATGTGGTTGGGGCCACCACATCAAAGCAAATCACGGGCCCTCCTCTCTTTCTGTCCCTCACCCTCTTGTATGCATGGGAAAATTTTCTAGCTAAGAGGGCTAGTTAGTTTTCTGGGAGCTACTCTAGTTGATCATCGGCAATTTCACCTAGAGCAGCAAGAGAGAATCCAGAAACAAGGTCAAAAGAAGATCCAGAAGCAGGACTGGAATCAGTGACCAAAGCCATCGACTGTGACTTCGACTTGCGAGAGACAATGTCAATCTCGTGAGTCTTGAGGTGTGAATACAACGCATCAAGAGTCAAAGTTGAAAGATCAGTCGTGTCCTTGATGGTGGTCACTTTCATCTCCCAAACTCGCAAATCCAAGGCCGCAAGCATCTATCGAGCGTTGTCCGAGTCGGGGTATGTGAGACCGACCACTCGGAGGTTGCTCAAGATCTTGTGAAA
Organism: Dendrocalamus sinicus; assembly: GCA_036346575.1. Classification (NCBI taxonomy): domain Eukaryota; kingdom Viridiplantae; phylum Streptophyta; class Magnoliopsida; order Poales; family Poaceae; genus Dendrocalamus; species Dendrocalamus sinicus. Next base: position 22,828,472 of record CM070672.1, on the reverse strand, counting down.
CCTTGCAAAGCACTCATCAAGAGACTCTCCAGCGAGCATTTCAAACTTGTTGTAATCTCGCTTGTACTGGTCCTGTCATACCATCTTGATTCGGGGTGGTGCCCTCACGGTAAGCATCGAGGGTCACCCAAATGTCATAGGCCGACGTAAGATGAGAGATGTGATCAAATTCACTTTGGCTCAATCCTTGGATTATGATGTTCCTTGCCTTAGCATTTGCCTCAACATCAGGCATGTTTGCCACATTGATGTTCTCATTGGCAGGAACAAGAAAGCGAGTTTTGACTTTCCGCCATATCGCATAGCCCTGAGCCTGCATGTGAGAGACCATGTGGAGGTATCCCCATGTTTGTGATGAGTAATTGACTCGTGTTCTGGAAAGTTTGAGTTTGATTTGGTTAGTTCGTGCCAAGTCGGTGTATGGCACAGTCTGGTTCGGTTGGACTTGGTCGAACGCGGTCGGACATGCTTAGGACGCTTGTTCTTTTTCTCGATCGGTTATTCAGGCTATTTCGTGTTTGAGTATGTTTCATTGATGAATATTGATGTTATATTGTTTCGAGCGGTGCTTTGTGATGGTTTCTTGTCTGTGATGGCTACAGAACTTTGAGCGCGAGTTCATGGTGAGGCGTGGGAGGACCGGGACTAGGCACAGGAGGTGTTGAGGTCTAGACGGTCGGAGACGCCGAAGATGATCGAGGCTGGTAAGGTGGTTGCAAGCCGGGGAGACAAAAAACCAGAGCTGGAGCTGCCGAAGGTGGACACGACGGGTAACGGCAAGGTGGACCAGGACTAGGTTCAGGGAGGAGCTGAGGTCCAGACGGTCAGGATGCCGGGTGCGGTCGTGCGAGGACAGGAAGCTTTCAGGAAGGTGCGGCAGGGGCATTTTCGTAAAATGCACAAGGCTGCAAAATGGAAGCGGATTCGGTTAAAGATAACGGGTTGGAGACCTAGTAGTGGGAGGAGGAAGTTAGGGTTTGGAGTGGTGTGCTCAAATCCTGGTTTTGCCTCCTCTCTCTTTTATGTGAGGGTGTTTTGGCAGTGTTGCCTCATGTGTGTGTAAGTTAGAGAGTGGATACAGGCTACCACTTCTTGATTTTCTACTTTGAGTGTGTGAGCAATCTCCTTCTATATAGAGGATGTGAGGAGCAGGCAGCTGGGTGGTGTTCCAGTGTGTGTTGCTCAGCAGTGAGTGTGTGTGCGTGTGTTCATCTCAGCTTGGAAGCATGTAGTGAGATGGTTGTAACCCTTGTGTAATCATTCTTCGCAATGCAATCAATCATCTCTTTGCATCTATTTCAGCTTCTGATGTTAAGTGTTATGTTGTTTGATTTCCTTGCGATGCCTCTGTTTGTCTCTGGTTCTTTTCACTTGAGATGAATTCTTGCTTGTGGTTTTGTCAAATCTTTGTTGCTCTGTGATGGGAAAATCCTCAAGGCCATTTGGCCATTCAATTCCCAAGAGCAAAAGTCAGATTAAATTGGTTTGCTCATCTCACATTCTTGCGGCTCACTTCCCCTGTTTACTTAGGTCTAGGGTTTGGAGGCAGGGAAAGTGTGGTTTCCTTGATATTCTTGGTGAGAAGTGATGTGGTTTGTGTTGTCTAGTTGTGAGATGATTTCCTGTTGTAATCTAAAGCCTCATGTGCAAAAGATTCAAGAATGATAAGCAATTTGGAAATATGTCCCATTCACTGTTCAGTTTTCTGATTTCTGCTCAAATGTTGATTCCTTGCACTTTTTGGTTGTATGCTTTGGTTTCTAAGGTCCTCTTGCTATTTAGTTTAAAGTCCCTTTCTTTTGGCCTAAGAGGAACAGCAGAAATTTGACAATTTCACTATTTTCTGAAGTCTTTAGTTTTTACTGTCTCAGTTTCGGCCTGCCTTGTTCACTGAACTAAGGCCCGGTCAGACCGGTTTCATACCGGCGGTCTGACCGGATGGTAAGGAGCGGTCAGACCGGAGGCGCTGTGGCGGTCAGACCGGGCATGAACCGGCGGTCTGACCGGCCTAGGCTGTGTGGTCAGACCGGTCTCATGCCTGCAATCTAACCGGCCCCTTGCAGTCTGTGCTGCTCTCTATCTGCTCTGTGGTTCTTTGTCTCGTTTTCTTTTCCGTGTGTCTGAGTTTTCAGTGAGCATTTGGTTCTTGCTTCATAGCTTCCATAGCTATCGGAGAAGAAGTATGTGGATACTTGGGGGCGATTTTTGAAGGCACCATTCACCCCTCCTTTGTTGCCATTTCCGATCCTACAGCATGTAAGACTCCATCCTACTCTTCCAGAAGGGATAGTCGATCCCATCGAAGATAGTGGGCTTGGTGGAATACTTGCCCATTGTCATGGCTCACAAACCGGTTAAGATCTATCGAGAAAGAGCTAACCGACTCTGATACCAATTGTAGGATCGGAAATGGCAACAGAGGGGGGGTGAATGGTGCCTTCAAAAATCGCCCCAAAGTATCCACAAATTTCTTCTCCGATAGCTATAACAGCTATGAAGTAAGAAAATACATGCTCACTGGAAAACCAAAAAACAGACCGACAAAAAGGTTTGAGTCAAACTTGGCCGAAAAGGCTACAAACTGACAATTATGTTTCACAGGTCAGTGAAATAGAATTTTAAACCAAGAATCAGTCCTTATAGTGAAACTTGAGCAAGAAACAGAGTTTGACTGAAACTCTGAAGATTTAGACATTGCCGAGACTTTAGAAGATCACCTGATCGGCAACAATAGTGAACCGAAGACACTCACGACAACGAAGAGAGACGACATTTGGCTTACATGAAATGAGTCGCTCAAAACAAACAAATTAAACAAAGAAGGTGATTGCTGGCCGAAACCAAAAGACCGAAAACAAGAAATCACGGAAACTGAAGCAGAACTCAGATTAACACCGTCGGTCTAACTGCAAAAATGTTGCCGGTCCAACTGCCTTGGAGCTACCGATCAGACCGCCAAAGGGCGGCCGGTCTGACCGCCAGTGGTGGACCGCTTGATAGGAACCAGGGATGGAATCAGAAGTAGCTGGGAAATTGGCCAAAGAAGATGCACACACTGCTGAACATACATAACACTAAAAATACAGAGAATGAACTAAAAAAGGAAAATTGCAAACTGAATGTTGTCGGCAGTGAAAACCGAAAACAGTGTAAACTGAAACTAGGCAAAGAGCAGACCAAAGCTAATAATCTAAGAAGACTAAACAGAACAGTAACTCAAAGCTAGAAACTGCAAACAAAAGATAAGCAAGACTAAACATTGCAGATTTGCGGCCTAAAGAAATACGGCAGACCGAAAAAATAAAGAGAGCAGTCGGCTAGCAATTGAGAACTGAAACGAACAGAGAATACTTGCTGCCAAAAACAGTAAATACTGAGAACAGCAGAACACAGGGAAATTGGTCGACTTGCTGCTATTCTTCTGAAGCCAAATTAGCAAGACTTTAATCTAAACAGCATTGAAACCTCAACGAGAAGAAACTGCTGACAGGAAGCAATAGGAAAATCTGACAGCATAATTGAACCTGAGAACCAAAAACTGATTTTCCCAGATTGCTCATGAAACATAAATCTTTTGGTAAAGAGCCTTCTTGATTACAACAAGGAATAGTCTCAGATCAAGAGATCTCATAGCTATCCCAACTCTTTGCCAAGAAACCAAGAAAGTGAGAATGCTCTGCTAACCAAAACAGTAAATCCTAGAATTGGGTAAACAGAGGAAATCTGTTAGCAAGATTACTCATGACCAATGATGAAAGATTTGTGCCTATCTTGAGGTTCAAGCATCTTTTGGCCATGGGACTTCAAACTCATCTAGCATTCACCTTCTGACCAAAAAATCAAGAAAATGCAATTCCTCTGCCTACAGGAATAGTGGAACCCTAGAAACAGAGGAAGCAGGAGGCAATTAGAAACTTGCGAAGAACTTAGCTAAAGAAATCTTTGCACTCGGGAACGAATTAGCCAAGGGGCCTTGAGACAACTCCCTGTTCAAGGCAAGGATTTTGCAGCAAATCAAACAAGAATTCAACTCTAAACCACAAGAACAAACAATAACAAAAAGAACCAAAAGATAATCCCAGAGAGGAAGAAGTCAAACCAACTCAATAAAAGGCATCTCAAATGGATTCATTTCATAGAGATGAATGATTACATAGGTGAGTTTTCTATAGCCATCTCAACCCCCTTCTCCCATCTGAGAAGAACACACACACTCACTACCAGCTCATACGCCCAACTCACAACATGAGACACACACACACAAATAGCAAATCAAGAAGTGGCAGCCAGTACCCACTCCATGACACACACACAAAAGGGAGAAGAGGGAACCAGGATGGAGGGAAAACAAGAATGCCTCTCCAAACCCTAAACCCTCTCTATTTATAGCCTTCACTACCGGGTTTCCAACCCGTTTGCTACAGCCCTTTACCCATCAGCCTCAACTGAAACCGCTTCCATTTTGCAGCCTTGCTTATTTTACTGAAATGCCCTTGCTGCACCTTCCTGGAAGCTTCCTCTTTTCTTGCTATCCACGCCTCGCAACCACTTTGAGTCCTCGCCGTCTTGGGCATCTCCCGACCGCTTTCACCTCAGCACCACCCATGCCTAGTCCGATCATCCCATGCCTCGCCACGACTCCGCCTCAAAGTCCTACAGCCATCACAGACAAGAACACATCACATAGCACCGCTCGAAACAGGATAAACATACATTAGCATTAGTGAAAAGGTACTCAAGCATGAAATAACCAATCGACCAATCGAAAAGAAGAATAAGCATCCTAAGCACGTCCGACCGCATTCGACCAAGTCCAACCGTACTAGACTGTGCCATGCACCGACTTGGTGCGAACCAACCAAATCAAACTCAAACTTTCTAGAACACGAGTCAATTACTCATCATAAATATGGGGACACCTCCACATGGTCTCTCACTTACCGTACTCTTCTTCAGTCTAAATGTGGAAACTATTGGCGTAAATATCCTTAAAACTTAGGAGAGTTCTTGTTGATTCTAGGTACAATAAGGCTTCTTGAATGACCAAAGTTGTGCCCATTGGGAGTACAATTGTGGCTCTTCCTAAACCTATTATACAAGCATCGCTACTAGCGATTGTTGTAAGGCTATCAGCATTCTTACTAATCGACTAAAAATACTTCGTCTCTCTTAAGATAGTATTCGTTGTGCTGCTGTCAGTTAAGCATACTTCCTCCATAGGGCGCCACACATGTTCTAATATAAGGTATTTTATTAATATGCATTAGAAGGCAATCAACACATAAATAAAATTCTTTAATATCAGAACATATCATGCCATTATAAACTAAATAAATGAATGAATTATTCAAATATCATCGAACCATCACGAGAAAATAAATTGCTTAAGTGTCGTCCATGCAAGTTCTAACTTGTCCTTTCACCCAAAATAAATGACAATTAAGTCTAAATGCATTCTGTGCATTAGACTGAATCTGCTAAGAAATCAGAGAGAAATCATGGCAGTGGCAGCTTCTAGGTCAAAAGGGGATGTTGCTGTCCGAATGGTTTCAACCTCCATCAGCACAGGCAGCTGCTCAGAACTGTCCCCTCAATAGATGCAAAGTGGTTTTCATACTGCCCTTTGCCATCCTTCTTCTTCTGGGCTTGGAAAGCATTGATGACATCTTTGTGGCTCTTCTGAGATCCACGATCAATGCCCTCATATGCCACATTTGTAGCATGATTGGTCCTACTGACCATAGACCTTACTATCCCACTTTGGTTTGCTTGCCTTATTCTCACGAGGAGCAGCTGACTTGCCTTTCTCGGTTTTGGCCTTACCCTTCCTTCCCCTTTTCTTCATCATGGGCTTTTGCACCTTGTAGCTCTCGGCATTGGCTTCACGGCTAGCGGAGCTCCTAGGTGGCTGTGTGATGTAGTTCTTGCGGAGAAGTTCATCCTAAGCCTCTGCAACCTGCATCATATCAATCAATTCGGCATACTCCTTGTAGCCATCTTGACAGTAATTACGTGTGGTTTGAACGCATTGGAGTGGAAGGTGGATATGGTCTTCTCAATCTTCTTCATCCGTGATCTGCTTGCCACAAAGTTAAATATTGGTACAAATCTTGTGCAAGGCGAATGTACTCCCAACCATCTTGAAGTCGGCAAACCTCGATCGGATCCATTCTTGCTTTGCTCGAGGAAGAATGGTGTACTTTAGCCTCTCAAACCGCTTCTTGAGTGCAGTCCAGTGCTAGCGCTCTTCTCTCATCATGTACTCATTCTTGAGAGTAAGACAAAGATGGTGCCGGAGGAAGTGAAGTGCCGATCATTTTCCTTAGGGAATTGGGGTCTGCGGTGCGCCAATCCCAATAGCGTGTGAGTTTCTTGGCTCTAAGTACTTTCTTGACATCGGAAGTCCAAGTCGAGATAGTTTGGTCATCTTTGGGCAGCTCCTCAAACTCCGGTTCGTGATGCCGATCACTACACATGCATGAAAGGAATAAATACGTTTACTGCCAATAAACATGCATGGAATAAATTTACTTTAGGTAAATAAATAGTATAAAAGATTCTCGTAATGTTTCGGAATTTTCTATGTATTTTCTATAAATTTTACTGTTAATTTCGGTGATTAAAGGCAATTTAACTAATTACGATTAAACAAAACAGTAAATAAATACAGAAAACATAGAAAATAAATAATGATAGAAATAAACATGCTTCAAATGCTAAAAATAATTCAAAATTTGGATTCCCGAGGCCCTTTTATGCCAAAATATGAATTTTCAGTGAATTTTGCAATTTCCGAGGGCCTATACGCAAATTTGCAGTTCAAAGAAAATATTCGCATAATTTTATGATTTTCCAAGGGGTTTTCTGCAAAATTCAGGACCCATCTGTAAAATCAGAGGACCTTTTTGTAATTTTCAAAATTACGAGGGCCTTTTTGCAAAATTGTCGGCGCCTACTCGGTAGGGCCTCGACCCGTTTTCCTTTTTCGGCCAACCGGCCCACACGGCCCATGCCGGCTTAAGAGGCCGTTAGGGTTTCCCCTTCCGTGCTTTGGTGGCGGCGGCAATGAAGCGGTGGCTCGGCGCGCGCGCGAGGCGATGAGCTCAGCGGCGGTGCGTCGGTGCCGGCGGCGGCGCGGCCGTTGAGCGGCGTTGGAGCGGAGTCGATGGTGGCGCCTCGGCGCCGGCCGGCGGACGCCGAGCGAGCCAATGGTGGTGCCGAGCGCGGGCCAAGTGGGCGACCTCCTCGCGCCGCGGTGGGGACGGCGCCGCACCTGGAGCGAGCGACGACACGGTGGCCATGCAGCGCGCGCGATCGGTCGTCGCGAAGAACGAAGGTCGACGCGGTCGGTTAGCTAGGTGGGGCCGTGCAGATACCGAGGTGTCGGCGCTTCGGGCGGCCATGCGGGGCCGCGCGGAGACCGAGGCGGCGGCGCTTCGGGCGGTCATGCGGGAAGCCGAAGTGGTGGCGTCGTCGGCCGTGCGGGGTGCGGGTGACTAGCAGCCCCGAGCGACATCTTCGGGCGGCGACCAGTGCAGGGAAGCCGACTGCCGTCGCGTGTGATAGTGGCCGGCAGCCGTATTGCATACGGTGCCTGTACACGGTTGAACGTGCATAGATTTTCCTTTTTTTCAATCTGCAGTGCAATCAACATCTACTCTGTGATGTAATCTACCGATCGACATTGTGCCGGAGACTTCAAGTCTGCTCACGGTAGATTAGAGTGGATTTGTACAATAGAAAATAATCTAGAAAGTAAAATATGCAAATTTAGAGCGATCTAGATACAGACAATTCATTCTACTAGTGCTTCGATGATTACCTCCGATTCACCGGAGCGATTCGTGCTGATAACGTATTGAGAAACTGTCGCTAGCGACCAGTCCGATCGATTCCTCTGCTTATGCAAAAACCAGATCAATCACAGAAGATAGAAAAATAGTAGATTGAAGCACAGAGAGGTAGAGAGAACTTGTGGTCTTTCTTTATTGCTTTCTTTCTGATTCCATATACAAATAGCCAATAGTGCTCCCTATTTATAGACTAATGGTGAGGTGCCCACCATAGGCTAAAGCTTCAAGCCCAGGCTCAGGTTTCCTAACATTTGGCACCTTAGTGCGGTTGAGTACCGCGTGACCGGCTTGGCACACCTCCGTGCCACGTGACGCTTGTTGGCGCGGTCTACCACCGCGTCACCGGCCTGGCGCGCCCCGTGCCGCATGAGCCGCCCCACCAAGGAAAAATATTAAAAATGTTTTTTGTACCAATTTCTATATATAGAAAAAAAAAGCTCTAGCAAATATAATATTTTGTGGAGCCTCGTAACACAGTGTAACAACATGTGTATTTTTTTTGTAATTTTAAATATTGACGACATTGGCCCATGCGTTACCGTAATTCACCATGTAGCCCCCGACCAGGCATAAGGTCGAATTGGGTCTCCTTGCATGGAGCTGGCCTGGCGTGCCCAAATGATACTAATTTTGTACAAAAACAAATTAAAAATATTTTTTTTGTAGAAAACGTTAGATATAGAAAATGAGCTGACATAAATATAATTATTTTGTTAAGTGCCGTCACAATTGTTTTTTGAAGTAATCTATTTTTGTTCCAAATTACAATAATATACATTCGTTGAACTGGTGGGCGCGTGTCGCCGACAAGTCGCGCACAATTCACCGATTTAAGATAATAATATTATTATTTTACTGATTTGATGAAAATAATTGTAGGGAATGAAGAGCAATTTTTGTAGGTAATACATCTAGCATGTTGCCTACAAAATCGTGGGTAAACAATATTTGCTAGATGTATTACCTACAAAAGTTGTTCTTCATCCCCATAATTGTTTCCATTGGATCAGTAAAATATTATTATTATTATTTTAAAATTGGCGAACGGTGCGACTTGTCGGTGACACGCACCCACCGGTTCAATGAAGGTATATTATTGTAATTTGGAACAAAAATAGATCACTTAAAAAATAGTGTTGCAGTGCTCCACAAAAAAAACTATATGCCTGGCTGCTCATTTTCTATATCTAACATTTTCTAAAAAAAATTCAGTTTGTTTTTATGCAAAATTAGTATCATTTGAGCGAGCCAGGCCAGCTCCACGCAAGGGCCCAAATTGGACCTTACGCCCGGCCGAAGGCTACATAGGGAATTACGGTGACACACGGAGCCAATGTCGCTGACATTTAAAATTACAAAAAAAAAACATAGGTTGGTACACTGTGTTACGAGGCTCCACAAAAATATTATATTTGCTGGAGCTTATTTTCTATATATAGAAATTGGTACAAAAAATATTTGTAATATTTTTCCTGGTGGGCCGGCTCACGCGGCACGGGGGCGCGCCAGACCGGTCACGCCGTAAGCAAACCGCGCTAGGGAGCCAAAAACGTCTATTCTGTCGACCGGAGGCCAAACACCGGATTACGCCCGCGCAGACGGCCAGACTGGCCAAAAACTCGCTTTTGTTTTCTAGTTTTATATGAGAGCTACGTGCCTTGCCGTTCATTTTAGTTTCATCGACCTCCTCTTTTTCGTACGTACGCCAGACAGAGTGGACGAGCATCCGGAATGACCACGTCGGCGATAAGCATTGATATTGAAAGCTGGCGACCAATCCATGATTCCATGCTTCAATTCGTAGCATGCAAACCATACCGAAATGAACACCTCCAAGCATATAAGCTTTTTCTTTTTGGCTTTTTTTATGCCTGTTGCCTTGGATTTCCCTAAAAGCTAAATCAAACAGGCTTCAAGCGGTTTGCCAAGTTTAAAATTGAATGAGTCGTTCACGTTGATATCTCTGTTGTCTTAAAAAATATAAATAAAAATCATCAATCGCAGCCAAAAATCATCAATCACACCTTAAAAGAACAGGCCATAGCAATGCTCGTCGAATATCTCACCACAAATTCACAATTTCTCGCCAATCTAGATCGAAGCCACTCGAATTCTTGTCATTCTGTTGGCCAATCCTACATGCCAATGTGTATTATGCATTTGAATTTACCAGTTAGTGAAGTTCATGGGCCCATGTACCTAACCATTTTTTGTAAAAAGAAAATTCCAGTCCTGGATCCTGGTAGCTAGTACAACTAACATGAATTGTATAGAGATCTGGATGATGGCTAGGTTCAGTAGGGCTCAAGATTTGGCTTCTCACTTTCTATTATGGTAACTAATTTTTAAATATTATGTTTTTTAAAGTGTGATTTACTAATCGATTATAATACACACTATATCGAATTCAATTATATCGACCAAAATTGTATATAATTGTCTCTATCTTTATAGTCTCTCTCATGAACAACCAGAATTCAAAATTTTAAATAAAAAATTATAAACTACAACTAAAAAAACCAATCTGAAGAGTTATAGGCGGTGAAGTGCAGGGCTGCACAAGAGAGTGACGTTTTGGTTCAGTCCCACCCAAACATGAAATAATCGCCTAGTGGTATATATCCCCGTCCGATGAGTGCACACCGTTTTTCACAATCTTGTGTAAAGTATTATTTATTTTTGAAAGAAAAATAGTGTGTGAAAATTGTAGCCCGTCATTGCTGCAATTGTAATAATGCTGTATTTTACAATTTTTGGGTTTTAAGTTCATAAAAAAGGTGGTAACAACAGCTTAAATTGAGTCACTCCGACATTACTTATACACTTGCACTACGATGCTGACCACATTAGCTGAAACCCATCCAACTTTGTCCTTTGGATTATAACCAAAACACACATCAGTAATATATCATTATTGTGCCGAAAGAATGATCACAGAAATAACCTAGCTGGGGCCAGTGACCTCAATGCTTGTCCAAAGTGCGACCCTTCATTTCACTACAATGACAACATCGATCGATCTCCAAAGCCCTCTCTTGTACTCTTCCAAGTAAACAATCTTAATTAGTTAAGTAAAACTGTTCCTCCCAAACCGACCGGGCCTACTAATTAATCAAACCACTTGGAGAAAGGAAAACCTGACTGATCCAAGGAAGGGATCGATAATAATAGAAAATCTGTGTAGGTTGATCAATTCTTGAGGAAAAGAATTATGCTTGCATAAAGTACGCTTATCATTGGCAATATGTATAGGCTAAACTGCTACAAAGCCGTGCTTCAGGGAAGAAATTTGAAGGACGCACTTGGAACCTGTCTTTTTGACGATCCAATAATTTATCCCTTGCAAGGATCAACGCCATGATGTCAATAAATATGTTAGAGCAACAAGCTAATTATGTTCTAGTGTTTTTTTAATTGAGATACTCTATGTATAAAGAGCTGCTCCTAACCGTTAGGATTGTCCAAGAATGAGTATATATATCGATTACCTTCCCTCGACTTAAGCCCTATTTGGGAACACGGAATTCTCTTGATTTCTACAAAAATCGAACCATATTATGTTAATTTATTGTAAAATTATGTGAAATTCCTATGATCGAAATAGAGCCTTAAGCTTTTAGCTAAACTAGTCGGTGCATGAAACTCAATAATATTCTCGAAGGTGAGGACTCTAGTGTTTCCCCTGGGTTCAAATTTTGTGTCAAACATTTTTCGGAAAAAACCATTTTTAGAAAAATGTATAGCGATGCTTTTTTAAGCATAGCAATTCTCCTAAAGAAAGTGGGTTTAGTGGCAGTGCCTCTAGGTCCAAGGATTAAACATTTTTTTCCGTTCGGGCACCAGATTGGATCACGAGAATGAACCCAAACGAAAACCAACCTTGTTTTTGGGCCAACAGCACCTGCTGGATACGGCCACATTCATGGCAGCCCAAGATAACCAACAAACGACTCGGACCAGTCACACGGCCGAACAGGCCGACACAAATCAAGCAAGGAATTAAGCACAAAAACCAAAACTGAAACCAAGAACTCTAAATCTACGGCACGTCTAGGCACTAAGGCACGTTGTTGTCTTAGCGTGCGTTACTTTTGATTTGTCTGCTATCATCTCACTTCACGGGATACGATCAGGCTAGAGCTCACGTGTAGGCCCTACCCCACGTTTCACTCTTCCAGCTGGATAAGAGATGTGAGTCCATACTTTTTTTTTGTAGAGGCCTCTTAAATTTTCTATTACTCTATAAAATATTCTTTTCTTATCTAACAAAAGATATTTATATAGTCATACCTTTCAAACCGTACTTTCAACCTATAATTTATTTATTTTTTTGTATTCTACGATGAGACCAACAAAATAATACTAATATCGAATATATTAAAGCTACGTAAAAGTGTTACTTTTGGGGTGGTAATTTGTTTAAAATGCAGATGGTGACTTAGGGTGGTAAATTCTTAACTTACATGGTAATTTGTTCAAGTTATAAATGATAACTTAGGGTGCAAAGGACGGTAAATTTGAACTATTATTTGCACACTCACAAAAATGATGATAAATTATTAACTTAGGGTGGTAATGTTAAATCTGAATATGATAATCTATGGCACTAATGATGGCAAATCTGAACTTTTCTTACACATACTCACAAAGTGATGGTAAATTCTAAAATTAATGTGGTAGTTTCTTAAAGCTGACAATGATAATTTAAGGTGCAAAGGGGCATAGACAAATTCTTGAAATTAGGGTGATAATTTGTTAAAGCTGACAATGGTAACTTGTGGTGCAGCTAATAGTAAATTTTGAATCTTTTCAAATTCACAAAATTGATGGATGCAACTGATGATAATTTTGAACTTATTTCAAATTCACAAAAAAATGTTGATAATTTTGAGTTTAGGGTGGTAATTTGTTAAAAGCCTGCATTTTTAACAAAACCATTACCTAAAGTTCTACAAATTACCATATACCATTTCGACAAATTACTACCTTAAATTCAAAAAATATCACCATATGAATTTGAGAAAAAAGTTAAAACTTATCGTCAATTGAACCTTAGGTTCCAATCTACAATTTTAGCTAATTACCATCCCATAGTTTAATAATTATCATGTTGGTATGCAATGGAGCTACATATTTGTGTCCACTGAGAAGGCAAAGATATGTGGTCCTAGCATCATCTAAAGGAAAAGGAGGTGAGGGTTGTACAGCAAAGCAAAGATGTCTCATATATAGAGACAATGGTGTATCCCACTATGTTCCCAACTTGCAGCTAGTCAGAGGAGATGAGAAAAAAAAAATGCTGCAGCGAGCGTGAAATAAAGCCGGACATGAGTCGCTTGCGTAAAAAGGGACCGATGGTGTTGCGTGATAAGATTAGAGAGCAACCAGGAGCGCAATAGTCACACCTAAACAAGAAATAGGAGAACGCCCAATCCCTACTACGCCCTCTGGGCCATTTGTCCCAACCCCTACACTCTCTTAATTTACTCCGTGATTTAGCAACTCGTATTGATCAAGACTAAAAGGAAAAACAGTTCACTTTATTGTTCTGTAACGCTCATAGACTGTCTGATTAGAGTCAAATTTTATTTTTCTGATGTGCACCAAAAATTGGTGTTGCAAAATTTAGTTATGGAATTGATGACATATTGGCTAACATGTGACAAGAAACCTCTCCAAGAAGCTAACAAGCCTATGTCAAGCAGCTTTGATCATTACGGATCATTAAGTGTTTTTGGCCATTTAGGGGATACAAGGATAATTATTACACGCACAAATTTTCAGTTTTGTAGTTAATAATGTTTACCAGTAGGAGTAACGAGTATAATCTGTTTAATTAGTGCTTTCAATCGTGGGGTCCACCTGTCTGTGATTTTTTCTCCCGTTATACATACTCATATCAGTGCATACATGAGTGAAAACTGTTTGGCTTAATTTATTTAATTAAGAATCATAGTGTAACAGCTCGAGCCATCCTTTGATTCCGGAATGGTACCACCATTCTACTCCATCACCATTTTCACCATGGCTAAAAAATTGACAACAACTACTCTATTTATATCTCAACAACACGATAAACATCATACCATTTTTTTAACACTCACTACTCTAGCATGCCATTGAAGTTTAAATACATTAACTGAAGGTGATATGCAAGTTACTGTTTATATATATATATATATATATATATATATATATATATATATATATATGTGTGTGTGTGTGTGTTATACTTACTGCCGTGCATGTCGTCTTCAATGCTTCACCTAAAAAACACAAATAAACAAGGGTGAGTTTGAAGACTTAACAAGAACAGAATAGGATGATAAACACTACCAAACACATAAGCAATCATCTAGCCATGTCATACTGTGAATGTTTCAACATTAAAATTGACATAAACATGTTCTCCACATGCATCATTTTGTTCATATCATCAATCTCATGCCTCACATTGTCATTCCATTAGTGCCATGCAACTACTCTACATGCTCATTTGTTCATCATATTGCGAATACGGTATAGCCTAACACTACTACGAAAGGCTCATCACAGATGATTCGGAACCGTCATCACAGACGGTTTTTGAACCGTCGAATTTATGTGTATGTGATATTTGGTGGTTATCACAAACGGCTCTCAAACCGTCTGTAATAATTACAACATAGATGGTTTTTTTTAAAAAAAACCGTTTGTAATATATCAACTATCACAAACGACTAATACCAAAAATCGTCTGCAATATGTCATATATCTCAGATGGTTCTCGGACATAGCCATTTATGATATCTTAGATATCACATACTGCTAATACTAAAAACCGTATGTGATAGCTATTTAAATACCTATATTATTTCTTATTTTTTTGGCTAGCCACAGGAAATGCTAGCCATGTCCTCTGAAAACATGCAAACAGATCATATATATCACACACGACAATTATTACACAAATCTCAACTAAATGATGTACATTTGAATGAATTATTTGATTAAGCACAATTAAGTGATTACAATTGTATCAAATGTTTCAACATCTAATCATCACCGGGATTGAACTTTCCAGTCTTGTTTATGACCTCCGCTATCAAGAATTCGGAGAGTTTTCCTCGAGAGACCAAGTGTGGGTCGAGAAACCCACCGATTCTCGCCATCAACAGACTTGTTGGATCATGGATCTAGACATAAGCAATGAGTTATGACATTTATCGGTGTTATGTGTATTTAAAACTTGATTGTATAGTACACTTACGATGTCTAGCATCGTAGAAGTGAGGCGTCGAATTCCTTGAGGTTGAATAGTAAGAATAAGTCTTTGAATGTCACAACAAAGTAGCTAGAGTCGTGGAGAAATGCACTCCGTATATCTCACGGTGAATCTACTATACCGGTTTGGCTTCATGTTGGACCTCTGCATGTACTAGATATGCAAAGTCCTACAAACTAGTCCAAGACTAGGTAATTATGATTCGAGACCAACGACACTCCAAGCATGAACTTCCATTCCACGGGAGACGCCTTAATCTTCTTCAATTCGGCCTTGACTCCTCACTTGCGATACATTTTGGCGTCGCCTTAGCAGGAGCCAATGCGCCATCCTTTTGAAGAGGAGCTTGAGGTGGAAGAGTCATAGAGCGCTCTGCTTGATAGGCATAGTCATGTAGAGATCGCGGCACGGAAGGATCCAAGGTGATGTCCCTCTTGGACCACTAGACGAATGTGTGGATGGCATCTCCTAGTGTCATGATTTCTCTGTTTGGAGCCTCTCCAATAGGACGGCCGTAAAACGTCATTAATCCAGCCCACCTGGACCTTCACGAAACCGGTCACTAGCTGGGCACTATGCAACAATGTCCCTGGCAGGCATGGATACGCCAACCCTTGCCCAGCGTCAACAGGAATGGAGCCAACAATCCTGATTCTGAGGATGCACGACGTGGTCTCCTACATAATAATACACTATGAGCTAAAGTATCCACTAGGTCTATCTATGTAGTATTCTAGAGATGTATATTATTGGGTGTCATTGATAGTTAAGTGGACGTCGCTATGTTCAGAAAGTGGTGTGGACGTGTAGCTACTCCGACAGTAAGGGGGACTAGGTACCATAATAATGGGAGTGGTTTGCAACTGGTTGCGGACTTCTCTTAGTTCATTCCTCAATGCATCTATATCTCCTTGAAGTGAGGTAATTATGTCCTCAAGTTTTGCATCAAAGTCTGTTTCATACATTCCTCGCTTTTCGGCCTTGGATCTCTTCCTACTCCTATACGCCTTGAAGTCGTTTGGAAATCCATGCCTCCAAGATACGTAAACCCCTAGGCCTCATGATCGACTTGGGTGCTCCTTATTTCCCAGGGCCTGGATGGTATATCCCTCACCCTGACTGCTTGGAAGGAGCTTTTAGAAGATTCGGTAGTCAATGTTTACTGCAAAAGGCAATCATGTTATTTTAGACCCTATGAAGTTATGGACCTATTAACATCTAGGTAGTTTAACATATCTTACCAGACATTGGGATACTTCCTCCTTTACGGGGTTTCGGAAAGAGGCGATACACGAAGACGTGGTTGATGACCTCGCTCTTAACTAGTTTCGGGTGTGCTCGTTTGTGATCCCGGCAAATGTTGGGGAGGCCTCCGATCGGATTACAACCTCATTCTCCATCCTCCATTGCAGGATTTTACCTGCGTACCCAATGGTGCCGAGTGTGCGGGGGTGAGTGTTTTTGCCTAGAGAACCTTATGTGCTGCACTTTCCTGCCAAAATTTGATCATCATCTTCATCCGCACAAAGGCTTTCCATGTTTCCTGTGACACAAAAGAATACCTTGTGAAGGGCGTGCGATCCTTGGTCATGTACTGCTGAAGATCTTCCATGTTTTTCCCATCGCGAGGAGCGCATACCGTTGCATGAGTTCATGAACTTCTGCTAGGATCTCAAACAAGTTTGAAATTTCATCCACAACACTTTTCTCTTGTCTTCTGTCAAACCTTTTTAGTTTTCTACGGTGATGGGGACCCGTTGCTTTCTGATTGTCCTGTAGTAGTCCAAAATGTTGCATCTACTTTCTTCAATTGTTCTTGGGCCAGCTATATTAAACTGCTCATCATGAAATGCACCTATGCAGACACCTGAGTTCTGGATTGTACTCTTTTCTGTCCTGATCTATTGTATAAAATATGTACCCATTAATGTTGTATCCGTGCCATATCACAATTATAAATTTTGGCTCTTCTGCCAGCCATTGCATCGTTTCACTTGACGACTTACCGGTGAATCGCACCCTCACCATTTTTTGAACCAACAGTTGTATTGTCTCATGATCCAAACATCCACCGGCTTAAATTCCCTTGGTGTAGCATGTCCTTGTGCTATTCAATATCTGGAGACACTTGGTCATGTGTTGCAAGGCTATAAAATAGGCTTGAGTGTACATATCTAGATTGGGAGTCATTTTTTTCAATCCGATGGTCCCAGAACCCTCTAGCCTCCCCTCGTGGTGAGATACAGGCATACCTATCGGTTCAACCTGAGCCATATAATCAACGTAGAACTCAATGACCTCTTCGGTTGCATAACCTTCGATGATGTTGCCCTCCAGCCGAGATCGATAGCGTACATAGGGCTTGAGAATCCCCATATACCGCTTGAATAGGTGCATATGACATAGAAACATAAGGCCACATATATTTATCTGTTTTACAAGGTGGACAATGAGATGGACCATGATATCAAAAAATGATGGAGGAAAATACATCTCAAGATAATATAGAGTCATCGCCACCTTGGTGCATAGAGCATCTAGTCCATGGGATCGATAATCTTCTAAGCAATTGCATTAAAGAAATAACACAGCCTGAACCTTGTTCGGTAAAATACGTCTAATTGCAATAGGAAGCAATTATGTCATTAGCATCTGACAGTCATGAGACTTCATGCTAATTAATTTTAAATCTTCCATAGAAACAAATTTCTTCATGCTAGTGGAATGACAAGACAAAACTTTCACACCATGCAAGTCTTCGACACAGTTCAATTCTCTCGGACTTAGGCAGTGTAGCAAGTGGAGAAAGGTATGTTTGGCTTTTATCATAGCAACCAAGTCACGCTGTGTGTTAACACCATCCTTTATTTTGTCATAAATGTTCAGTAAGAGACAAATCAAGTTATCACATATATTCTTCTCTGCATGCATGATATCAATGCAATTGCAAACTTCTAAGTGCTCCTAGTAAGGCAAGTCCCAAAAAACTGACCTCTTCTTCCACATATTCTTCTAACGGGTCCTCAACTTACGTCCCTTTCTAAGCACAACATCGATATCCTTGACCATATCGCAGACCTCTTTCCCGCTAAAAGGCCTTGGTGCTGAGTTATCCTCTTTTTCTATCAAATTGTTTCTTCATCTTGCGGTATGGGTGATACCGTGGAAGGAACCTCTGATAACGCATGTACATAGTTTTGCGAGTTGTTTAACCACATACTCTTGGTATAATCTAAGTAGTACAGATAGGCTTTGGCTTCTTTTGTACTCAACCACGACAGTTACTAAGGGTAGAAAAATTATTGATGGTGCAGAAAAACATGGCACGCAGAGTGAAGATCTCTCATTTGTCCGCATCCCACACCTATACCCCTTCATTCCACAGTATCACAAGATCTTCCATCAATGGTGTTAGCTACACATCAATATCGTTTCCATGTTGATTCAGCCCTTGGATAAGTAGTGACATCAAAATGTGGTTTGTCAATATACTCATCAAGGGGGAGATTGAGAGACCATGTGGTTATGACCCCATGTGTGTGATGAGTAATCGACATTGGTTTAGGAAAGCCGAGTTTGGTTTGGGTGGTTCGGACCTTGACGTTGCGTGGTGCATTCGGGCTCGGTCGGACTTGGTCAAACTTGGTCATATGGGATTAGGATACTTATTCCTTTGAATCGATAGGTTTGGGCTTCATCATGCGTAAGTATGATGTTTTGATGCTATTTATGCTTTCATGTATCGAGCGGTGCTATTTGATGTGTTTCTTGTCTGTGATGGCTGTAGGACGTCGAGGCGGAGTCGTGGCAAGACACGAGGGGACCGGACTAGACACAGGCGGTGTCGAGGTCAGAACGGTCGAGATATGTCGAAGACGGCGGAGACTCGAGGTGGTTGCGAGGCTTGGACGACAAGGAGCGCGAAAGCTTCCCGGAAGGTGCAAGAGGGGCGAAATGGTAATTTCGCGAGGCTGCACAAGCGGGAGCGGGCTCCGTTCGGGTTTAGCGGGCGTAACGGGGTGGAGACCCATTAGCCAAGGGCTATATAAAGGAGGGAGTGGCTGCATGCCCCCTCATGACTTTGGGAGAGAATTAGGGTTTGCTTGAGTCAAAAGAACCTTTGGAGAGGTTGTTTTGTCTTTGAGCTTTAGTTGGTGAAGAGTGGGTGAAATGGGCAGAGTGTGTCTCCCGTAGCTCTCTGTCTCCCTCTGTGTTCTTGGGTTTCTTGATTTTGAGAGAGGGAGAGATTGGAGATGAGTTGAGCCACTATGTAATCATTCCTCTTGTTCTAATGTCCATGCGTATTGGGACTCCTCTGTAATCCTCTTTTGTTGGAATGAAATCTCTGAAGATTTTCTCCCGTGCTCCTGTGTTCTTCGTTCATACTCTCTGATGATTTCTTGACTTTCTTGATTTCTTGTTGTTTGTTGCTGGGGAGTGCCAAAATGGGTTGCTCTAGGTTGGGATGATGCCTCAAGATCATTTGATCGATATTTCCCAAGAGCAAATCAAGTTTAATTTCAGATTTGGCATTTTGGGTCTCTCTGTTCTTGTGACCTTTTCTAGGGTTTTGATGCCCTTTTTTGATTCCCTTCATGAAATGGCACGAAACTTGACATGTTGAGTTCAGAGGCTATTAAGTAGCTATTCTCAAAGTTTCGTGGCCAAAGGATCAGAGATAAAATGGGAATTTGAAGTTCTTTGTTGTGGCTCTCTATAGTGTTCATTTTCTAGGGTTTGAGGTGCTTTCTTGTTTCCCTTCAGGAGTTGGGTTGATTTCTGGTCTGAGAAGTCCTTTTGTTATTGCTAACATAAATGCAAAATCTCATGAGCAAAGGACTTATGACCATTGAGCAATTTGAGTTTTTGTGTGCCTCTCTGCATATTTTCAGTTTTCAGGTCATTTCTCAAATTCTTACTCTTAAGTTGGCTTTTCTTGGGCATCTAGGTTCCTCTTGCTATTCATTATGATATCTTGCTAGTCTAATCTGAGAAGTTCCAAAGAAAGTCTCTATTTTCCTCTGCTGCTCAAAGTATTGAGTCTGCTGTCTGAAAAACTGGAAATCTGGGTTGCTGTTTCCCGAGGGCGGTCAGACCGGCCAAGGGATGGCGGTCAGACCGGTCGATAGTTGGCGGTCTGACCGGCCTTGTGCCACCGGTCTGACCGGCACAGTTAGAGCGGTCTGACCGCCCAATCCATTGCGGTCAGATCGCCCCTGCAGTGTCGCTTTCAAGTTGATTTTCCTTCTTTTGTTTTTTGTTATGCCTCTGTGTTCTCTCTGTTGGTTGATGATTTCAGTAGGTAGCTTGACTCCTTCTTCATAGCATTGGTTGCTATTGGAGAAAGTTCTAGGTGTGTTCTTTTGGGGGATTTTTAAAAGCGACATTCACCCCCGCCCTCTGTCGCCATTTCGGTCCAACAGTTCCACACCAAAGTCTAGAACATTCTATCGATGTTCCTCCACTGGGCAGAATTAGCAACGTATCTTCACCTCGATGCCCTCGCCGTCATCGGAGTCATTCTTACATTTGTATCGGGATGCTTTACACACCAGACAAATATGTAATTTTGCATACTCTTTACGGTAGATGATACAATTATTTGGACATGCATGTATTCTTTCTACTTCCATTCCCAATGGACAAAGAACCTTCTTGGCTTGGTTGGTGGTTCTCGGCAACATATTTCCCTCTAGAAGGATGTTTGCTAGGAGACCTAATGTCGGACCTAGAATTTACAATCCAAAATCCCCTGTGATTCACTGCACTATTCCCTGGATCAATAGATAGTGCTCATAGATACAGTACTGAACATCAAAATACATATCATGCGGAAGCGTAAATATAATAGTAGACTTACTCATGGGCCGATTAGGCCGAAATCAATAAAATGCAGCAGCGAAAATGAGCACACAGGTGGGACCCTCAGGATGTGCCCATAGGTAGCCAACTGGGGGTTCGCGATCTAGTTCTTGACATCTTCATCTTCTTCACCCAGTGTATTGCTGAAGTGTAGCGATCTGACTCTTGATGCTGGATTAATTATGAGAGCGAGGGTGAGCACAAACCACCGTGCTTCGCAAGCCAATACACAGGATGCAAATAGTTTATATGCATGGCTTATCAAGGAAAGGATCAGGTCATTTTATTTGTCATAAATTGCTTTTGAAATATGATACATAAAAATTTCCTGAGACCTAGCAATATGAACTAAAACATAATGTGTGAAAGAATACAATAGTAATAGTGATCCAGATTTCATCCACTGTTACATGGTTTCTACACCATATGCTAATATTTCAGCGTTATAGCTGTTTACATTATCACTGGGGCGACTCAGGGCAACACGAATCAGGGCTTTCCACTGCTAGGAGTGGTGTGGATTATTTTTTTTGGAGTTTGAGCGAAGGGAGGAATGATAGAGAGAAATCTGCCTAGACAGATGTTAATGAGCCTTCATGACAAGAGGAATATTTATGACAATATTCTGCTTGGATCTGAGGATGACTAGGCGTAGCCGATTTTTAGAATACCACGGATCGATCTTTTATTTAATAAACTCTTTTATTATTTTTTTACATTTATTGAGGAAGTTCCATGAGGTAGGTTAGTCCTATGAACAGGTGAAAGAGTTGCCTAGAGGTGTTGAGTATCTTGTACCGAGGGTTATCTTTTAAGAATTAGGTCATGAGTTGCGCTCATGGTGTACATTAATTTAACTTATCGAATTAATCTCAGAGCTTGTGTTTGTGGCATTTCACACTGTGATATTTTAGGTGAGTTCCACTGTTACTTAATCAATTTATTAATTAAAACACCCTAATTTATTAGCACATGGAACTATCTATTTAGTCACTATTATTTAAGTGGTTAACACTAGCTGATTTCTATTTCTCGTTGTCTCGTGATCAAGTGAGCTATTCTAGGGCAACCTACTAAGCTATTCTAGGTTTTAAATATAACTCGGATATAAACACCACTCCTAGCTATGCCTAGTATTATTGGGCTTCAGGTGATATATTAGCGAGATTATTTTAGTTATTGATGACCCACAGCTATTATATTTTAATAACTATACACTAATACGACCTTTTGATTAGAGGCATTTTGAGAACCACTGACATTGACATCTTTATCCCTTTACTTCGTGCTTGGCATAATTTTAACCGTAATTAAACTCTTATTTACTTGAGGTTGAGCTTGCTATATAGTGTTATATTTCAATATTGTTATTTAATTAAATCTACCACTGGGATTTATTTTAATGGTGGCATGTTAAGTGTTAGGGCACATGTTTCAGTTATTATTAAGGGTAATCTTTTTTAATTTAAAACCTTGCTTTTATAATTATCAATTTTATTTCCCTTAAATTTAACTTGGATGTATTTTTAATTGGGATTCTTATTAAATTCATACATTTAACCAAAGCCAACTTTATTAAGGCCTTTAACTAATAAGTAAATTTAAAATAAATAATAAAGGCACAATTATTCATATATAATAATTAATCCAATGTTAAATCTTAAATAATATTATTTACATCCTAATCAATTTTTATTAGCTCTCATGAATTAATTTTTTTTTATTTTTCCTTAATCACTTAGTTATTAATATGCATGTAATCCTATATTTTGATGTATACATAAATTTTATTTGAATTCAAGTCAATTGTCTTAGCTTCCTTATTTATTTCCTAATTATTTTCCAACTGAAATGGCTAAAAAAATAAAAACAAAAATGTGCAATCCATGAATTTGAACTCAAGACCTTGATCGAGAGTATAACGCCTTCGGCTAGCCAAGTGGGCGGAGGCCCTGGGCTGACGAATTGACACACGCAAATAAGAAAAACCAAGGGGTGGCAAAGCAGGGCAGAACAGAGGAGGCTCGGGCGGCGCATGGCTGACGGTATTGCCGGCGAGGGGCGGCCGGGGAGGTTGGCTTAACCGGCAAAATGGGTTCCGCTGGAGGTGGGGAATCTAGTGCAGGTGGTAGCGCAGGCCAGGACGGTGCCAAGAGGGATCGGCGACGCTGGGAGCGGCCGGTGCAAGGAGCTGTGGGGTCGGCGGCCGCCAGAGGGGAGAAAGAAGGAAATGGGGCGAGCATGAGTGAGAGATGGGTGGGTGGATGCTTACCATGCCGCTGGTCGAACCGGAATGGGTCTAAGGCTGGCCGGCGACGGTGGCCTACGGCGGCGCAGGTGTGCTCACAGCGCCAGTGAGCTGGGGTGAGGTGGAGCTCCGGCGACGGTGGGGAACGCTCCAGGGAGGCGTGTAGATGGTGCCCGAGGGAGAAATTGGCCCGAGGTGTCCAGGAGGAGGAATGGCGCTAGCGGTGGCGGCTGTGGCCGGCAATGGGGAAGAAGGGCGGCGTGGCGAGCTATGGTGAGCAAATGTTCGATTAACTCGGAGAGGGGGTAGATGGAAGGTGGAGACACAATGTGACGCGATCACATTTGTGATGGCATCGCCGGAGCGGCCGGGGCGGCATGAGGTGGCGGCGGCCGGTGCTTCGGGCGAAGGAGGAAGAAGGATGTAGGGGGAGGAAGGGGAGTGGCGCAGGGAGCAATGTGATGGACCATGTGGTTATGACTCCATGTGAGTGATGAGTAATTGGCATTGGTTTAGGTAAGTCGAGTTTGGTTTGTGTGGTTCGGACCTTGACGTTGCGGGGTGCAATCGGGCTCGTCGGACTTGGTCAAACCTGGTCAAAGTGATTAGGATGGATATTCTGTGGATTTGACAGGTTTGGGCTTAATGTGGTTTTATTAATGCTATTTATGCTTTCATGTATCGAGCGGTGCTATTTGATGTGTTTCTTGTTTGCGATGGCTGTAGGACATCAAGACAGAGTCGTGGCAAGGCACGGAGGACCGGACTAGGCGCAGGTGGTGCCGAGGTCAGAACGGTCGAGGTGTGCCGAAGACGGCGTGAACTCGAGGTGGTTGCGAGTTGTGGACGACAAGGAACGTGGAATCTTCCTGAAAGGTGCAGGAGGGGCGTTTGGGAAAACGCAAGGCTGCACAAGCGGAAGACAGTTCCAAGGGCTATATAAAGGAGGGTGGCTGCGTGCCCCTCATGGCTTTTGGAGAGAGTTAGGGTTTGCTAGAGTCAAAAGAAGCTTTGAGAGGTTGTGTTGGCTTTAGGCTTTAGTTGTTGAGAGTGGGTGGAGGAGACAGAGGGTGTTCTACTCTTCTTCGTTGTGTTCTTGAGAGCCCTCCTTCCTTCCAAGCATGTAGTGAGTGGGTGAGTTCTTGACTTGGGGAGAGGGAGAGATTGGAGTGATGAGCATGTAAACATCCCTTGTTCTAATGTCCATGCGTATCGGGACTCCTATGTAATCCTCTTTTGATTTGGAATGGAAATCTGAAGTTTTTTTCCCGTGCTCTCTTTTTCCTTCGATGCTCTCTGTGGTTGTTTTGTGAGTTTTTTGTTTTTGCGTTGATTCTTGCTGAGGAGTGGCAAAATGGGTTGCTCCATGATGGAATTGCATTTCTAGACCCTTTGGTCACCTAATTCCAAGAGCAATTTGTTCAATTTGCAAGAATCATTTTTTAGCCCTTCTCTGTTCTTGCTTTGCCTTCTAGGGTTTTGGTGAAAATTTTTATTCCCTTCATGAGATGGCACGAAACTTGACATGTTTAGTCCAGAGGCTATTAAGTAGCTATCCTCAAAGTTTCGTGGCCAAAGGATCAGAGATGAAATGGGAATTTGAAGTTTTCTGTTGTGGTTCTATGTAGTGCTCAATTTCTAGGGTTTGAGGTGTTTTCTTGATTCCCTTCTTGAGATGCCATGAAATTTGGACCCTTTAGTCCTTAGTCTATTGCTTTCGTTTCTGCAAAGTCTCATGGGCAAAGATCTTGAGATTGAAGAGGAATTTGGGATTGTGTGCAGCACTCTGTACCTTTTGGGTTTTTGTCCCTCTTCTTGATTTCTTGGCTTTTAGTTGGTCTTATGTGATTCCTTTGGTTCCCCTGATTATTCAGAGCATTCTCTTGGTCTTTAGGTCTCAGGAAAGCCACTGAGAAGTATCGTTTTATTAGTATTTGAAGTCTAGAGTTTTGCTGTTTTTCGGGATCTTCTGCCCCCCTGCTGTCTGTCAGGCGAACCGGTCAGACCGGCTACCTGAGAGCGGTCAGACCGGGGTCCGGCGGTCAGACTGGCCGTCGTATGGCGGTCCGACCGGCGGTGGCAGGGCGGTCTGACCGGCCGTAGCATACCGGTCAGACCGGCCAGGGATGTTGTGCAACGGGTGCTATTTGATCGATGATTTTTCTTGATGCTTTGTTTAGCAGGTATTCACTTGTTTCTTCTCTGGGTTTTTGAGTTCCAGTAAGTGTTTTTGACCTCTTCTCTTAGCTTCACATAGCTTTCGAAGAAGAACTCTTAAGTTGAATTTTCGAGTGGTTGCTTTTAAGTCGACATTCACCCCCCCTCTGTCGCCATTTCGGTCCAACACAATGCACTCCTGGGGAGGCTATTTATAGCCGGTGGTGCTCACTGTGGAGACGTTGTAGCCGACGACCGGGGCACGAGGCGCGATGTGGGCGATGATATGGCGGCGACGTGCGTGTGCGGGGCATGGCGATGGGCGCGAGCGACGCGACGGTGATAGGGCAGTGCATGGAGACGGATGAACAGGAGGAGCGAGGCCAGCTAACGAGGCGAGGCGAGTCTTTGTCAAGAGAAGAAAGAGAGGAGAATGAGTGGAGGAGGAAGAGCTCGCGCACTCTACGACGGAAAGAGGATGAAGAGAAGAAAAGGTAGGAGGGGAAAAGAGAGAGGAAGGAAGAGAGAGAGAAAATGGTGGGCCCACATGTAAGGGAGGAAAGAAAAGGGAAAGGGAAAGAAAAAAAGGAGAAAAAAAAGGGCTCAAGGATTATTTTGGAATTGGGATTTTTTAACTTAACTTTAATTTGCATTAGGATTTACTGATTTCAATTTTTGCATGATATTTAAAATTTAATTTTCAACTATTTAGATGTGAGTTTTTAATATTCCTTTAGCCATTGCTTTTTCTTTTACCTAAGTAAATTGGATTTCAAATTTTTATTGCCATTATTTAATACTTAAACTTTAATTTGTGTGTAGATCCTTGGATTTCCATTTATTTTATTAACACCATCATTGTTTTTAAATTTGGATATTATTTCTCAATATATTAATTTGCATAACACAAAACTCAGAAGATTTCAAATAAATATTCAAAAGAAATTGTGAACGCCAGCAAAATGCAAGAAATATTTTTAAAAATTCCATATTTTTTAACACTTAAAATTTAGGATGTTACACCTAACAACACCGTGAAACTATTGTTGGACCAACCATTGCTTACCTTCAATTTCAATAGTTTAAGGATAGATGACAACCTTATGTATTGCGGCTTGCAACCAGGGAACAAAGGTTTCTCCAGGTCTTTCAGCAAACCCTCGTATTTACCAAACTCTCTCTCACTATAGTTTCCTTCTACATCACATAGCATCTAATCCATATTGTCATCATATGATCTATCCTCATCGAAAGCACAATCCACAACTGGTATAAGATTATCTCCCTCGACGATGTTATAACTAGCTTCATGTATAATCTTCTCTTCACCATGACTAGTCCAACATATATACCCCTTTTTGAAACCCCTCCGAATCAAGTGAGATTCGATCTACGCTGAGTTGGTAAACATCTTCAGATTATCGCAGTCAATGCATGGAAAATATATATGCCATCCCCTTCTTCAATATATCCTCCTTGGCCACTCTTCTAAAAGCAGACACACCATTAATGTACTCTTCACTCACGGTTCTCAACGTACATCCAGTTTCGGTCCATCTGCACTATGCATGTAACAAATTAGTATCAAATTGGATTATTAATGCTACTATAGCTAATTAATCAGCCTAGCTACTTACACACATAATTGTCATTCACCTAATAATAACTTGTCTATATCTAAATTAAGTAGCTAGCCACATATTCATGAAGCAAAATGCATGCATGTATGTAATGTGTGTGTGTATCAAGGAAGAATATATTGAAGTAAACTCGGAGTACTGACACATTCTTAAATTAGAGCAAACTACCATCTCTCTCTAAACCTAACTATCATCTCTCTCTATTAAAGGCATATAAGTTATTAGAAGCAAATACTAACCTCTAATCACCAAGAACAAATTGATCTACAAGCTAGATCTACAAGCAGTATGTTTTCACCAAACTCCCCAAAGCCGACTGCCTCCTTCAATGCAGCGCAATGAAGACAGATCTGTGGATGATGAGGCGATGTGGTCCCAATCTTTCGATGAGAAGGTTAATTTCGATTGGCGATGATCAACCCTCACGATCCAGGCTACGAACGCATCACGTACGAATCCAAGCAATCGCTGAACTAATCACCAAGTCGTTATCAACCGTGTCAAAAGCGCGGTTGACCTGACCACGAAGGTCTATTCCTGCATGCAACCGAAGAACACGCAAGAACAAGATCAAAAGCAATCTGAAATTGCAAATATATAAATTGAGTTCACAAAGGTGGGATTCCGCTGAGGTTCTTTACGGTTGGTCTAGTCGACACAAGCGAAGAACAAGAGTTTTCACAATGGAAAAACTAAGCAAATGAAATCCAAGCAAACTAGAAAGGTGCAGCCTCCTTAAATAGGCGAGGGAAAACCGCACAAAACTAAGACAAATGAGGTGGTACTATTCATGATACTATTCACATAAATAGTAATCCATGAACAGTATAGGCTCTGGCGGGTGCCTCTCCTTTGGGCCCAAGAATTACAAGACCCGAGTTGGCCCAAACAGGTGACGCAGCACCTTCTTCGAGTGATTGCGACGTGTACAGGAGTTATTTGGAGATGAGGCCAGATCCATTGGAAAGAGGACGAGAAAAGCTTTCCATCAAGTACTCATGGACCTCCAACGGACTCCGTATGTGAAAGTTATGCACGTTTGAAGTTGATGTTGTCATCGGAGGCCGAACTGAATTGCGCATGTGTGTCTTCATGATCAGCTCCTAAGTTCCTAAGTAAAAGAACATCACATGCATTAGGTAGTAGCATATTCTCATGAGAAATAAGATATGCTCCTAGAAATGAAGTTACCTGATAGTTCAATTGTTGTGCGCGAGCTCGTGTGATTAGACCTTGCAAGTGTATAGGTTCAGATCCATTGGTTGTATGCATAGAAATAATGTCCTCATCAGTGGACACCACGCTAACTATTTAATAACGTGGCGTATCCCAGACAATTCCAACCATAAACCGTCAATGATTTGAAATGATCACAGACGGTTTATATTAATAACCGTCTATGAACTTTTATAGACAGCTATTAATACGAACCGTTAGTAATGTCTACCATTATCACAGATGGTTTGTATCAATAACCGTCTATTAATTATCATAGACGATTATTGATACAAACCACCTGTGATGTTTTGTATTATCGTAGATAGTTTGTATTAATAACCGTCTATGAAAATATCATAGATGGTTATTCGTATGAATCGTTTGTCATAGTTGCGTATCACACACAGTACACGGTCATGCATGAAAAACCATTTGTGACAACCACAGACGATTCTCTATGAACCGTTTGTGATGTAGCTGTCCAGTATAGCCTCTTTTGTAGTAGTGTAGTGAACACCCGTCGATGTCCACCCTATCATGGGCCCGTCCTCGTCGGCATGGAAACTCTCCACTCCCATGGAGCCCTACTAAAGTAGGTCTTACATATTCACCCACGTTGGATCTCTTTCTCATCATATGTGTGCACATGATGCAAATGCATATATCCATTGTCATAAACACAATTCATCATTGTCATCATTAATAGGTATGCATCACAACTTACCCTGCTTCATCATCATTGTCATCATTAAGTAAGCAACATCATATAGCATAAACATCACATATTCCACAAAGAACTCATCATTTACGCTCTACCATGTACTTACCTATTTATCTTCGAGGACGATGCGTGGATGGCTCCAAACCAGAACTTCCACTTATATAAACATCAAACTGACTCAATACACCATGGCGATATCTGCATTCATAGGAACGACATCAATATTACATGCAAAATACGACACTAGTAAAAACACGCTTAGGGTTAAGGATTCACTAGCAAAAACATGCTCAGGGTTAAGGATTCAATGCGCACGACACAACCCCCTTTCTTTTCCTTTCTTCCCTTTCTTTTTTTTTATTTCCTTCCTTCCCCTTTTCCTTTCTTCTTCTTTTCTTTTCACCCGACCTCTCTCTTTTCTCTCTCTCTCTTCCTTTTATTTGGCCAAACAACCTCATCTCCTTCTTCCTTATATCCTCCTCTCCTCTCACTCTCTCTGTTCCCCCAAATCTCATCCCCCATTGGATCTGGGGTGCGGCTGCTCCCTGGCCCGTCGGCCGTCAATCCTCCACTACTTCCCCCACAAGGCTTCACCCCTCGACTTCCCAATTCAGCCCTCACTCTTTCCCCCGTGCGCACAGCCGGTTCTAAATTAGCGCCGTGCTTGGCGCCAACCTTCCCCCCTATGGCGCCTCCCTAGCCTTGGCTGCGCCACAGCTCAGCCTCTTGGCCTCCGGTGCTACTGCTCCGGTCACTGCACCTCTAGCTGTTGCTCGATCTACACCGCCACCGCCTCCTTGAGCCTATCGGCCACGGCCCACCGCTAGCTTGCCCCATGGCAGCCCCTTGGTCGCTGCCATGTGTCGGCCCTCACACCAGCCATGGCCGTCCCTCGACTTCTACTGCTTCCTACCTCAGTTTACCACCTCTTCTACTACCCAGGATTGTCCACTCCTCCTCCCCTTACTAGAAGCATTTTTGTTTTAGCTTCTACTTTCATCTTGCTTTATTTGTGCTTGCCCTCAGTCATGGAAATGCCTACGAGCGTCACCACGATGGGACTTGGTGGGTAGACATGTGTCGAGGAGCATGTTCTCCCTTCCAAGGGCGTGCGATGACTCCTACAGGCTTGCCACCGATGGTGTAATGCGGCATGTCGGCCGTGGTGTGTTCGTGTTGTGGCTACGGACCATGAGCCAAGAAAATGGGGTGGTGAGGTGACCTACTTGCTTTGCCAGGCTAGAAAAGAAATGGGGCAATGATGAGAGTTGGGGTTCTCGGCAATCATTCACGGTTCTTAGGTCATCATTCTCATTTAGTTCACCAAGAGCAGACCCGACAATCATTGTCTTCTGTCCTTTGGGCTCTCCCTCCCTCACTGTTGTTGTGTGGCTGTCATGGGACTTGGGTGGTGATGTTTGTGCTTGGCTTGTGCTTTGCTCATGGCAAAGCTATGCACTGGCTCCTTGTTTTGCCTCAGGTGTTCTCTCAATTTGGGGAAGAAAATGAAGTGAGGTGAGAAGAGGAGGGGCTTGTGTTGGCTGTGCTTAAATATGGCTGGAGAGTTGGCTTCGGCCTTATCCCATTTCCCCTCTGGTGTTGCTGTGAGGCTTCCGCTCTATCTCTTCTTCCCTCTGTAATCACTATGCTGAGGGTAGAATTTTTGGTAACTTTGCAAGTGAGTTGGCTTGGCACTTGTATAATTGCCTTTTTCTACTGCAAAAGGTAAGTCGGTAAAAACATGGGCATTGGGTTTTTCTGATGCCAAATGATGAAGCCCACATAAGTGATAGGCGCCGACTAATCTCGGATGGTCTGGGAATCTCAATGAGCGATATTTCATTTGATACTTCTAGAGTCGAAGGGTTCTAATGGCAAAAACTTTTTATCAATTTTATTCTCCCTAAAATTGTTCTCAATTTTCACTTTTCCTTCCTTTATCTTTCTAGTGGCATTACACATAGAGGTCGTTTACGCCTATATTCGGTGTAATTCTATAATCACCCACCGAAATATACTTTTACTCGATGGATTTGCCACTACTTTACAAAAGTCCTACACACCTACACAAAAAAGCCCAAGATCTTGCTCAATAGTAAGGCGCATAAACTTTGAGCCGTCACCTGTCATACCTTCTCATCCACCACTATCTCTTTATGCATCACTACTAGAAAGCGTATCATCCCTCACGGGCTTTAATTTTCCTGACAGGCCCGCATAGAACGTGAGGGATATCAATTTTTCTGATGGGCCCACGTATGACCGTCACAAAAAATACATTTTTCTGTCGGGCTCTTTTAACCGTCAAGGAAATACACTCTTTTTGTGACGGTATTGCATGAACCGTGAGGTTAATTAGAACATAAGCCTGTGAGGATTTTCCAGCCCGTGAGGCTTTCTGATCCAGCGCGGCTGGTAATGTGGTGCAGCGCGCGTCTGGAAACCTAAACCCAAATTTTCCCCAAAAATTGGCGGCCGCGCGCCGCCGCGCCTCCTCCGCCCCAAGCGCGCCGCGCCTCCTCCCCATCCCCTCGGCGCCCCGCCTCCTCCCCATCCCCGGCCGCCTCCTCGCCCCAGATCCTCGCGTGCCCGCCGCCTCCTCCCCATCCTCGCGCGCTCGCCGCCTCCTCCCCATCCCTCGGCCGCCTCCTCGCCCCGGATCTCGCGAGCCGCGCCTCCTCCCCATCCCCTCGGCCGCCTCCTCGCCCAGATCCTCGCGGGCCCGCCGCCTCCTCCATCCCCTCGGCGCCTCCTCCCCCAGATCCTCGCGCGCCGCCGCCTCCTCCCCATCCCCTCGGCCGCCTCCTCGCCCCATCCTCGCGCGCTCGCCCTCCTCCCCATCCCCTCGCCGCCTCCTCGCCCCATCCTCGCGCGCGCGCGCCTCCTCCCCATCCCCTCGGCCGCCTCCTCGCCCCAGATCCTCGCGGGCCCGCCGCCTCCTCTCCATCCCCTCGGCCGCCTCCTCCGCCCCAGACCCTCGCGCGCCCGCCGCCTCCTCCCCATCCCTCGGCCGCCGCCTCCTCGCGAACCCTCGCGCTCCCCGCCTCCTCCGCCCCATCCCCTCGGCCACCTCCTCCCCGACGCCCCAGGTCCGCCCCGACGCCCCGCCTCCCCAGGTCTACCCCGACGGCCCAGCTCCGCCCCGCCGCGGCGACGCCCCAGCTCCGGCCTGCAGTACTGCCTCCCGAGCTCCCACCCCCGACGCCCCTGCTCCGGCCCGCCGCCCCAGCAAAGGATTTGAAGAAAATTGTAACAGGTCTGCTGCATCTGTGAAGAAAATTGTAACAGGTCTGCCCCAGCAAAGCATTGTGGCTTGTTTCTTACGGAGTGAGTTGTAGCGCAAAGAGTGCAAAAACCAAAAGAAGAGAGTTTAATAGTAGCACACACTGGCAATATATAGAGTACGTTGTTGATCAGTCTTAGGCCTTTTGTATGGGAACAGGGGGGAGAACAAAACATCATTGCATTTCAGAATGCATGAGCATATAGCAAAACCTGCAACCTAACTGAAAGACAAATTTCAGTGCACCCATGTGTATAGATGACTCCAAATACTCCTACATATACTACTAAAAAAGACCAGGCTGGATCAGAAATTCATTAGTGAGAAAGGAGAGCACTAACACATCATTGATGTAGCTAGTGTAGTAGCTAATCATCTACCGGTCTTAATGCGTACACAACACATGGAAGCAAAGCTGAATTCTTGTCCAGCCGAGCTAATTAATTTTCCTCAACTTCAATTTCTATGGCCACATAATTAATTTGTAAGCTATGTCCAGAAAAGCAGATCATGAGTAGCTTTCAACGAGAGGGGCTATTGTGAGTAGTATTTGATTTGGATTTTGCCTTTGATCTTCTCTCGCAGATGAGACGGCCAAGTGGGAGAAGATCACCGACGTTGGGATCGTGACGTGCAGCCTCTTGGCAGTGTACACCCTCTCCAAGGGGCACCCCCACCACGAGGAGCCGCCGGTGAGATCTCGTCCTTGGTATATTCATATACACATATCTGTCCATCGACCATTGATAATTGATACATTGAAACAATTGTATAGTGGCTAATATACAAATGCAAATATAGTGTCTGATATACAATTGTATACAAATGCAACATACCTAGTTTTAATAAATATAATTTTATGCCTGATATATTCATGTTATGCACACAGAACTATTTCATGGCAGACTATGAATGGATGTATAGTGGTTGGCAGCGTGGTAAAGCTCCCTCAAATGAATGGATTGAACAAACTACAAAGTTCTTAGATCACGCATTCTCAAATCCTAGGATAGTTGAAGGTGACACCATTAAGTGTCCATGTGCAATGTGCAGGAAGTATTTTAGGCACAACAGGCATATTGTAGAGTTGCACTTAAGTAAATATGGGTTTAGGATGATTACTCTGCTGCTGCTATGGCTCAACACGAAGATGATTGGGAGCAGCGACCACTCGATGGAAGCATATTGTACAACATCAATGGTGGCATGCCCCATGGCCGTGTACCAATAGGGAATGGTGCTATCAAGAAGGATGTTGTTCTAGCAGCTGCCAAATCAAGATACATCAGGCCATCCAATTCCATGTCTTATCGAAATGTGATTCGACATAATCAAGAACTACTCCAGACACAAGAAGTTCACCGCCAGATGATCTTGGTAATAACGTTCACTCACACACATTTGACATTCTGTTTTCTATACATGCATGCAGCTGTAGTGTTTTCTGAA
Organism: Dendrocalamus sinicus; assembly: GCA_036346575.1. Classification (NCBI taxonomy): domain Eukaryota; kingdom Viridiplantae; phylum Streptophyta; class Magnoliopsida; order Poales; family Poaceae; genus Dendrocalamus; species Dendrocalamus sinicus. Next base: position 22,794,777 of record CM070672.1, on the reverse strand, counting down.
AGTATTACTACTACATACATTACTACTCAAAAGTTAATAACAAGTGCAATTCATCCAGAATTTCAAAAAAAATATTTATTCTTAAAATTAATCTCAGATCAAAATGCCTGGATTCGGCTGCTGCATGCAGCTGCATTCGGCTGTTGCATTCATTTCTTGCATGCAAATGCATTATTCTCTTCTCTGCTGCATTAATTTCTTTGCAATCTGCTGTCTTGTCTCTTTGCTGCAATCGTTCATTATTTACTAGCAGAAAATAATGTATCGTGGTGTGGAAATTGAAATATCACTGAGGACTAGTTTAATTTTGTTTTAGGGCAGATATTTCTTGTCTTTAGTTTTCTTCTAAGAATTAATGTATCATATAATGGAAGAGGACTTGAAGCTGGTGTCCTGAATTTAGTTCATATTATTAACAACAGGCTAATATATAGACTATCTAGAGATATACCAGAGTCAAGGTTCAAAGAAAGTTTACTATAGATAGTGGAGATTATTTTATGTGTTACAACCTGTAGCCCAGTGTTACTACCTGCAGGCTATTGCATCAGTGTGTTGCACTCTTATTTTGTGTTTCTTGCTCTTCCATGCTTCGTCATTTATATATATCGTCAATCTGTAGTCACCTCACTAGTAACTGTCTTTAATACTGATCAATTTCCAACTGTAGATGTTTTTTGAGAAGATGGGTGAACAACCACCACCAGAGATGCTACGCCGTGGAACACCTACACAAGCACAGGTAATATCGTTTAATACCTACAGTTATTGCTTTGTGTACAAACAAAATTCCCTACGAACTATTATTTTGTCTTGTTCTAGAGTTCAACTTCAAGTGGTACTTTCCACCTATCACCTTTGTCATACTAAGGACCATGTGTACTATACAACTAATCATTTTTGGTATGTCGATCACAACAAGCGATGACAATGTTGAGCGGGTGGATTCATGTTGAATGTTCTAAACATGGACATAACCTGAATCTCATTTACTTATAGTGGTAAGGTGGCAAATGACTTCTCTACTAATTAGTACACCCATACTTGTCAGTTGTTTACGAGGCTAAACTAATCTTGAGTATATGCCAACCTGCAGCTAGCAAAAGCAGTAGCATATATACTTACCTTCTTTGCACAATTTTTGTTGAATTAACAAGAACACTTAGATCTTCACATGTATTTATGGGATGATTACGTATAGTCATGTGGATTTCTCTATCCAACTCTCCTTTTTTTGTTGCTATGATCTTGACATAATGTTTTCACTTTGCAGCAAGGGACTGGGACTGGGACTGGATCCTCTCATGTGGGCTCACAACCGGATGACGGTGCTGTCGATGGTAACGTTGATGGAAACGACAGGGACAACTGCAGTGGCGACATTGATGGCGACAACAACCATGCTTGCCATGTGATTTTCAGTGATCTCTTGTAGTTCTTTTGACTAGCTGAACTTGAATGTAATGGAAATAGATGTCTTTTGGATGTGGTACTTCATTTTAGATGTCTTTTGGATGGATGAACCAATCTGGAGGTGATGTTTATGAATGGGTATGCTTGTGTGAACATGAATCAATGTAGGGATTGTTTATGAAAACTGAACTTTTTATATATTTGTTTAATTACATGTTTCTTGATCGATGAAGGATGGTGTTGTGATTAAGTTGATTATATGATGCACGGATGTGTAAGATTTAGATATCAATGCTTATGTTGTAAGTTATTTGCTAATTCATTGTGGCTGAAAAAAAATATGTTTTGAATGCAAAATTTTCTGCCATAGGAAATCAATTTTGCTCACGGTTCAAACCGTCAGCCTATATTTTCTTGACGGTAACATAAACAGTCAATGAAATAAATTTTGCTGACAGTTTGGCCCGTGAGGAAAATTAATTTTTCCCTCACGGGTATAGCACCGTCAGGTTAAATAATTTTTCCCTCACGGGTATAGCACCGTCAGGTTAAATATTTTCTCACGGGAATTGTACCGTCAGGTTAAATAATTTTCCTCACGGGTAACATTTTGCCCGTGAGTAAAATTTATTTTTCTCACGGGAATTGTACCGTCAGGTTAAATGATTTCCCTCACGGGTAAAACCGTCAGGTTAAATATCCCTGACGGGTTCCCGTCAGCCAAATAAAATTTCCCTGACCAGCCAGCCCGAGGGTTTTGCTCGACGGAACCCGTCGAGGATATTTAACTGACGGTTTTTGTATTTTCTGACGGTTTTGAACCGTGAGGAATGATCTGTTTTCTAGTAGTGCATATACAATTTATTCCTGATAAGCATGCAATCCTTGTGAATTCATTTGTTGCTGGGAATGATGCTACAAACCTACAACATTGGAATAAATTTGGAGCAGATTGACCTTATTATGTCATGCAAGAATTCTATATTTTGTTCCTTTGAACACGAGACATGCAAATAAGGTCCCTTAGGCTGTATATATTGTTAGCAATCTTTGAGCCGTCACCTGTCATACCTTCTCATCCACCACTATCTCTTCCAACGAATTATGCATATACAATTTATTCCCTGATAAGCATGCAATCCTTGTGAATTCATTTGTTGCTGGGAATGATGCTACAAACCTACAACATTGGAATAAATTTGGAGCAGATTGACCTTATTATGTCATGCAAGAATTCTATATTTTGTTCCTTTGAACACAAGAGACATGCAAATAAGGTCCCTTAGGCTGTATATATTGCTAGCAATCTTGTCTCTTGTCTAAGGAGCTTTGTGATGGACATGCATGTACTATTCTTACGTGAATGGTGATCTCATGCTAGGGTCCATTTAGATTTTTTGTGTCCTTCCTTTATTTGTTCCCAAAATCTTTTGTTTTATCGTTTTCAAGCTTTTGATTTGGCTTGGCCACAATAAAACTAACTAATTGAAGTGACCCATGACTGCAACCTCACCTCTTAATGCAGCGAAGTTAATATGTACCCATGGCTCCTCGAAATGTTACAACTGTTTGGTGGTTCCTGAGACTCAAGGATATATTTACTTTGTTCTAAAGTAATGTGGCTCCTCGAAATGTTACAACTGTATGGTGGTTCCTGAGGCTCAAAGATATATTAATCTTGTTCTAAAGTACTGTAGCTTTTAAATTTTAGCTTAAATGATATTGTAATGATTGTTAGCTTTTTCAAAGTTTTTTAAAAGATAAAAATTAAAAAAAAATACTATACCTTTATAGATAATACAAAAAATCGTATTAAAAAATCAATCCATTTCAAATGACCTTTGTGAACTATCCTCCTGTGCTCATGCACAACCGGCCAGTGGCAGCAAGTGCAAACACATCTATGGATGGCCCTTCCATGCTTGATTTATGTCAGGATTTGCCAGCTCATCATCATCATAGGTTTGTATAGCATCTCTGTAAAATCTTGGGCTAAGTTTATTTTAATACTATCGTACAAGCCGCTTCGAATTGCGAAAAAAATCTGTGACATTTTTCACATAAGAACAGGCGGATTTTATTAATTACTAAAATACGGTACGCTCACTTCCCGGATAAATCCTTTTCCGACGAAACGTTAACACAAAGAAATGCGATAGCCACGAGCACACGGTCCTAGCTTGGACTAATTTGTGATGTCAAATTATAAAAGCAGGCGAGCCTTATGCCGATAGTGACGTGTCCAATTGCTAATATGACAATCGATCGAGCTAGCTAATTGCATTCTGCATGGCTGATCACCTGAACTTAACACATTACCTCGACCATCTAGCTAATTAAGCCAAATGCTTCGGAACTGTGCCATATATATGGCGAATTCTGCGCAGTGCCATGTAAATCTTTTGCTCTTCTCGCAAAGATTCAGCCAGTACTCACGACACGGCAGAGATAACGACGCGTGATGAGAGCCTAGCACGCTAGCTCGCCCCCTCCCTACTGCAATCATAAGTTTATTTTATTGTCGAAAAGGAGAGATCACGCTGTGTTCCATGGATTCAACCGTTTTCTGGGTGGTTCTTTTCAATTATCGGTAGTATTATAAAAGAATACGTTGGTAGTTATACATCTATTCTCTTTAATCGCTCTATTCTTTTAACTTTTCATCATTCTCTACTTTTCAATCGATTGGAGTAAATCTCTTGTATAGCACGATTCTCTATACATTTAATAAATTCCGTTACAGCGCGCGGGTATGTAACTAGTAACCGATAATTTTTTTGACTCTAACTTGAATAATTGTATAAATGAACCAGATGTTAATAACCTATTTCAAAAAATTGCATGATAAGTCGATCTACTTGACGCTCCAAATTTGACTGGTGGTCCATCGATCACCGGACGATCCCCGGGAAAGAAAGGTAGAAATGATGTTTTTAGCCGCAAATCTTAGGTGAGGCGCAGTATTTTGTGTTGTGCCGCATTTTAGTGACCACAACTTAAAGCTTTTGAAGCATGCATGTAAATCGATTTGCCAATCCACATCAATGTTTACCAGATCTTGAAATTGTGCAATGTTTTCGACAATTTACATGAGTAGTATATACGCATGAGATGGGATTTTCTGCCCGAGGGTAGCTACCGCCATTAGCATCCACCGTTTGATTTTGTTCAAGATTCGCGCACTCTTCAAGACTAACAAGTCAATGGCTGGATATAAGAGTCAAATAGATTTTTTACCATCGTTGGAAGATACAAAGCCATCTATTGAATTAGCACCAAGAGGTATCAAGAGTTTAAGTGGTAAAGGTATTAAGAGATTAAGAGTAATTTAGTGAAGAGATACTGATATATCCAAGGATGGGAAAAACTCTGTAAAAATGATTAGTTCATACCTACACATTTTGGGATTCTGGCCATCTGGACAACTATTGTAATTAGTCCAAGCAAACCAAATGTTGGTCAGGGGAAAATATGACAAATTCAGGGATGTAAAAAAGACTTCTTTAAAAGCAAATGTTTTACAAAATACCTGCAAATTCATTATGTATGATCCTAGTACACCACAGAGATTACATCAGAAGTTACAGAGTGCAGAACCAGAGACATAACATAGGCGGGGTGGCAAGTGGCAGAGTCTGCTCTAAATTTCAGCAGCGGCTCTTGCTCCTCGCCGGCGGCTGGCCGCGCGGGCTGCAGGGCTCCGAGCCGGCGTTGGTGAGCATCTTCACCACGTCCCTCATCGTCGGCCGCCCGGCAGGGAGCTTGGCGGTGCAGAGTACGGCGATCTTGAGCACCTTGAGCATGTCCTCCTTGGACGACGCGGCGACGCGCGGGTCCACGACGTCGTCGAGGCTCTCCGAGGCAAGCTTGCTCGACAGCCAGAAGACGATGTCCTTGCCCTCGCCGAAGCGCGGGTCGATCGGGCTCCGGCCGGTGACCAGCTCCAGCAGCACGATGCCGAAGCTGTACACGTCCGTCTTCTCCGTCACCTTGAGAGAGTAGGCGAGCTCTGAGGACATGGCGAACTCGTAAGTCGTTAAAATCGTTGGGAATTGTGATAAGCCGGATTAAGACTCACCGGGAGCGAGGTAGCCGTGGGTTCCGGCGAAGCAGCTGAACTCGGCGGATTCCTCGGCGACCCTGGCGATGCCGAAGTCGGCGATCTTGGCCTCGTAGTCCTCGTCAAGCAGTATGTTGGTGGACTTGATGTCGCGGTGGATGATCGCTGGAGTGCAGTCGTGGTGGAGGTACATGAGCCCCTTGGCCGCGCCGAGCGCGATTTTGCACCGCCGGGGCCAGTCCAGCTCGGCGCGGCCACCGCCGCCCTTGGCCTCCCGCCGGAGCGCCTGGTACAGGTTGCCCCGCGGCATGTACTCGTAGACGATGAAGTTGAGCTCACCGTTCGACAGGCACGCGTGCAGTTTGAGGATGTTCCGGTGCCGGACCTTGCCGAGGATGGTCATCTCCGCGGCCATCACCCGCGCCGCATTACCCTTCCACAGCCTCTTCACGGCCACCGTGCCGCCGCCATCCTTGAGCACCAGCCGGTACACGCGCCCGGTGCCGCCCGACCCGATGAGGTTCTCCTCCCCGACGCCGCATATCTCGTCGACGTCCAGCTCCGGCGGATGGAACGACTCGAGCTTCCACTGGTCGCACCCGTCTCCGTGCTCCAAATCCCTCTTCGTGAGCTCTTCGAGCTTGAAGCTTCTGTAGCTCACGAACAGTATACCAACCACAAGCAGCAGCATCGCCGACACAAGAGCCGGCAGGAGGACCAGTGACCTCCTCGCGAGGCCGTCCCTGCGGCCATCGTCCACCTTGCACACGCCGAGCTCGGACCTGCCGTCGACGCAGAGACCGGGGTTCCCCGCGAACGCCTCGTCACCGGTGATCACGAGCAGCCCCGGCGGCACGTCCCCGGTCAGCCGGTTCGACGAGAAGTCAATCGAGCTCAGCTTCAGCACCTGGAGCTGCGTCGGAATCGTCCCGGTGATCGCGTTAAATGACAGGTTGAGTGAGTTCAGCGACGACAGCCGCGACAGCGAGGCGGGGATCGGCCCGGTCAGCCCGTTCCGGGAGACGTCGATCTCGACGAGGCTGACGCAGCCGCCGATCCCGGCCGGCAACGGGCCACTCAACGCGTTGTCCTCCAGATGCAGCGCCGTCAATTGGGACAGGTTCCCAATCTCTGACGGTATTGAGCCGGAGAACGAGTTGTTCGACAAGTAGAGCCTCTGGAGCTGCCCGGGTCGGCCGATTTCCGCCGGGATCGTCCCAACGAGCCTGTTGTTCTGCACCCAGAGCTGGTTCAGGCTCTGCGCCTTGCCGATCAGCGGCGATATGCTTCCGGTGAACCCGTTGTCCGACACGTCGATGATCGTCACGGCGGGAGGCCCCACAGCCCATCCGGGAAGCTGCCGGTGAACATGTTTTGTTGATCCGGAACCTTTGCAGGCTCTTGCACGCCGAGTACTCTTCCGGGAACTCGCCGGAGAAGCCGTTCTGAAGGGCAAGAAGGAAATGGAGTTGCTTTCCTTGGCAGAGATACCTCGGGAACGGCCCGGAGAAGCCGTTCTCGGAGATGTCCATGGTGTTGAGCGGCGAGAACCGGCCGAAGTTCGCCTGGATCTCGCCGGAGAATCGGTTCTCGTAGATGGAAAAGCTCGTCAGGAAACGCAGCTCGCCCCACTCGGCCGGTATCGGCCCGGACAGGTTGTTCTGGTAGAGCTGGATCACCCTGAAGTTCTTGTGCTCGGCGAGCGCCGCTGGGATCCCGCCGCTGAGCTGGTTCCCTGAGACATCGAACTCCTGCAGCTTGCTCAGCTTCCCGAGCTCAGGCGGGAGCTCGCCGGTGAGGCTGTTCTTGTAGAGCTCGATCTTCCACAGGTTGCGGAGGTTGCCGATGGCCCCGGGATCTCGCCGGCGAGATTGTTCGTGGACATATCCAGCGTCTCCAGCCAGGTGAGCTCGAAGATGGAATCAGGTATCTCCCCTCTCAGGCTACAACTCGCCAAGTACAGATATGTCAGGTTCTTGAGGTTTCCAATGCTCGGAGGCGTCTCCCCTTCATCATAGTAGTTCATGCCAATGCTGAGCATGACCAGGCCGGACAGGTTACCCACCCACGCCGGGAACCGGCCTGAGAAGCCATTGTTCCCGACGTCGAGGGTGTTTAGCACCGTCAACGCCGACAAGTCCGGCAGCTCTCCTGTGAGGCTGTTCAAAGAAAGGTTCAGGAACTGCAGCTGGCTGCAGTTGCTCAGTTCAGGAGGTACTGAGCCTGACAATGAGTTGGAGTCGAGCTCAAGCCGCTTCAGGCGGTGGAGGGCGGAGATGGACGGCGAGATCCCGCCGGAGAGGTTCTTGTTCGACAGCACGATCTCGGTGACCGTGCCGGAGCTTTCGTCGCACCGGATGCCGAGGAAGTGGCACGGCGACGTGCCGTTTGTCCATGTCTGAAGGTGGTTCAGAGGGTCAGTTAAGCTGGCCTTGAATTGGAGAAGTGCCTGTGTTTGGGGATCAGCTTGGCAGCTTGGGTTCAGAGAGAAGGAGAGGAGTATGATGAGAGGGAGACAGACAAGGATGTGTCTTCTCATTGCAAGGGATGGTATTGGCAAATCTAACAAGAAGTTGATTACATGGATGTTCAGTATTGCCCTGGGGTTTGCTTCAGAGGACCTGAAATTAAACAAGAGATGAGACTTGTTAGTTAGCCATCCAAATCATCTTATGGTGCTATTAGATGAGTTCAGATGAGAGAATCTATCTTTTGAGAGGACAGAGGATGGGGAAGATTCTAGATAATCACTACTCCCTAGCCGTTAAAAGCCTTCAAGTTCCAAATAGAGGAACTAAATTGTACCGTGGCATGCATGCAGATGACAGTGCATCTATCCTGATCCTATTTTCAGTTGAACACACTAATAAATTAGGTTCTGCTTTTCAGATGTAGTTTATGTTTAACTTCAGAGTATTGACAGGTTGAATGAAAAGCACGCTTCTGTCTTCAAGACACACTCTGAAATTACAATTCAAATAGTATTAACCTGTAAAATCTCAAGCCTTTAACGTAGTGTGAGCCTTCTAGTTAATATGGATAGACTTGTAGTTACTGGGCATCTTCATACTTTATGTAGATTAATGCTTGGATTGATGTATGCACTATGTCTGCTAATCCTTCCACGGTATGCAAACAATACCTTCCGTCAATTCAGATCTACATGGCCTTAACAAACTCCCTTTTTTTAGAGTGAAAACATTAGCTCATACAAGATATAAGAAGGCAAATCTAATGTCAGCCTCAAACAGTGTCTAGGTGGCCAAAACTTTGTATAATTGGTATGTGATTTGGACACCCCAAAATTGCTTTGGTTTGTTAACTACATGTTCAGGGATCATGACCTGCCAGCCACCACCATCCACTCCCTACCCTGTTTCCCTCTCACTTCATCAGTACCAAAAATGCACTAGATTGTCACATGGCACATCAAATATTTTACATTAAATTACTCAAGTGATGGGGGCAAAAAAAGCCAGAGCACTTGCTGAAATGTAATGGGATCAGATGATGCACACACTGGGGAAGAAAAGATGGTCAAGGCCATTTTAGTGGGAATATACTTTACCACTTACTATTTAGTGTGCCACCAGTGTCTAGCATGACAAATGGGCTTAACCATGATGCTCGGATGGATAACAAGTGCAACCTTGAAACAACACGATATGACCAACCTGTAAAGAGAAACTTATTGGTGACAGAATTTGATCCAATTTTAGTTTTTAAAAAGGAAGAATTGACCTAATTTATTTTGCCGAATTGTCTAGCTCATGGTTATGGATAATTATCGGTGCTTCTGGTCTTGCTATATATATTTGTTGAGTTCTGATTCCATAGATTAATCCTCCAAATTATTTTGCGTGACTGCATTACCACTGCTCGAAACTTGACAAGTGATCTACCTCTACTGGTGGTATGAGAATGGTTTAAAATATGATATTGGGTATCTATCGGTCATTTGGTTGGTTCTCTGACTTATCATATCAAGTGAATACTAAATTGTCGGTATGCATAGATAGAACAAGGCTATGTCAATCAAAGTTTCCTTTTCCATCTACAATTAAAAACTGTAGATGATCATATTTTTCTATTTTTAGACAAGACTATCATATTTTCCATCTACAATTAAAAACTGTAGATGATCATATTTTTCTATTTTTAGACAAGACTATGGCAAATCAAAAATAAAATCTATTACTTCTACGTATATCCCTTTTTTAACTGATATATTTGGCCATGTATCTATCAATCATTTTCCGCTTGTTGCCGCCTTCCGTTTAAAAAAGATATTGGTTGATCATCCATCTCTTGTAACTAGACTGAAAATAATTCAGTGCTTTTTCGGAACCACATACGTGTGTGACAAAAGTTCTTTTTCATGGAGGCACACGTACCTCACGAGTGAGACCCTGTTTAGAGGCGCCAGATTTGGGGTCACACAATCAGACAGATCCAAACAGCTTTCATCGCTACGGAAGTTTTTCCATTGGTATTATATATTACACTCGGCTCCCGAAATTTCGTTATACTATTTCATTTTCACTGGCAACTAAAATAAGATTAAAAGGTAAATCAATTTTGTTGTGGCCGGCAAACACTAGACATGCCGACAGACAACATATACTTGTGTAGTGTGGGCCCAGCAAGCATCAGTTACTGTTTCTCTTTGTAAGCAGCTTCTAATGTGTACAGCCATGGTTGAAATGGAAACTTCCACAAGATAGATGAAACCCACAAAGGAAAACATAATTGTGATTTTTGTTCAAATGGCTTAAAAACTCATAAAATTAAAAAGAGAGCTATCTATGACAAGGCAATTACTACAAGTACAAAGTACCTGTGGATATGAACTCTAAACTAAACCGATGGAATTAATAGCATAGCTGGAAGAACTAGCTAGTGGCTATCTGGCGAATCAAACACTCCAATTAATCTTGAACAAATTATATGACCAAAAGAATGCAAACACAAACACACCAATCAAAACAGAGAGAACAACAGTATTGGTAGCTCAATCAGATACCTCTCAGCATGTCATCAACTCCCCCACTGTGTTCTTCTTGGTCAGTATTGAACAAATTCTATGACCAAAAAGAATGCAAACACAAACACACCAATCAAAACAGAGAGAACAACAGTATTGGTAGCTCAATCAGATACCTCTCAGCATGTCATCAACTCCCCCACTGTGTTCTTCTTGGTCAACTTGCTCCTTTCTGTCTCTTTCCTTTATCTTTCTTCCAAATCGTTTCATCAAATGAACACAAAGAATAGCAGCAAGAAGAACAAGAACCAATGAAGGAAGCAAGCAAGGAGGCAAGGAAGAGAAGTGAACTTAGATAAGGCAAGTAAGGCTGTGTGGTTCAGTTTTGGTGCAGGGTTGACAGGAGAGGGAGCACTTGGGGAGTAGACTAGCTAGCTTATACATCCTTTCTATTTCAACTGGCTACTAGGAGTTATGTTTTTTACTTTTGTGGGAGGGCATTTCACAACGATATACTGACGAGATGTGCTTAGTAGATACATACGTACGTACGTACGTACGTACGTACATACATACATACATACATACATACATACATACATACATACATGTGGGTATGTAGAGGCATGTAGATGTAGATTGGCACAGCCGCACAGGACTATCAAACACAATATCTGGTTATGTTCTTTTCTGCTATGACTGATAAATAGTATTGGTTGAAATAGAACTCGTAGTATTTAAATTTGTGGCTGGTGAAAGCGTGGAAAACATGGAACAAACACGCAATGTATATTCCAGTCTCAAAGGGTTACATATATATAGTCTAGTATGGCTAATGGGAAAGCAAGACTAATGTGAACATGAATGACTAATGGGAACGCATGGCTAATATGAACACAACACATGATTAATGTGAACTCAAGGTTGGCTAGAGTCGAGGCGACACACAGAAGCCGAGACGCAGAAGCCGAGGCCGTGTGAACACGCAAGACTGTGAAGATGTTGGCGTACTGTGACGAAGTGGGAACATGAAGGACCCGAACCTGCCCAAGGTCAACACGCTCATGGACAAATGCAGGTCGATCTCCACATGCTTGGTGCGCTGATGCTGAACCGGGTTGCTGGAGAGGTACACGGTACTGACATTGTCACAGTAGACAAGAGTTGTGCACCAGAGTGGACAGTGGAGCTCAAGGAGAAGCTGGCGCAGCCATGAGGCCTCAGCAACACCATTGGCATCTGCGTGATACTCGGCCTCGTCACTAGAGCGGGACACTGTCTGCTGACGTTTGGATGGCCATGAGATGAGACTATCACCGAGAAAGACACCATAGCCTGAAGTGAACTTCCGTGTGTCGGGACAGCCAGCCCAGTCAGCATCTGTATAGACGGTCAGACTCTCCGGAGAGGTGCGGCGAAGTAGGAGGCCGTAATCATGGGTACCCTGAAGATAGCGCAGAATCCACTTCATCGCAGCAAGATGAGACTCGCGAGGATCGTACATATGTAGGCAGACCTGCTGAACAACATAGGTGATGTCGATGCAGTGAAGGTCGAATCTGCGGTGCACCGAAGAAGACTCGGAAGTGATCGCATCGCCACGGGCACACCAGTAGAGGAGAGCTTCGATTGAGTATCCACAGGAGTACTGCAAGGCTTGTAGTCTGACATTCCTGCTCGACGGAGAATGTCCAACAAGTACTGGTGCTGAGAATTTTCCAATCCCGAGAGAGTGCTCGAGTGAGAACTGTGCGGATGGTCGCTGGCTTTACCACAAGACTGAAGGTCTCATCAAAGTCAATGCCGAGACGCTGAGTGAATTCCCGAAGAACCCAGCGGGCCTTGTAGTGATCAAGAGAGCCATCAGTGTTGAACTTGTGCCTAAAAACCCATTTGCCAATGACAACATTAACACCGGGGGGTGCGGGACGAGCACCCAGGTGTCGTTGCTGAGGAGGGTGTCGAATTCCTCATTCATCGCCTGACGCCAATTTGGATCAGCCAGGGCACTCCGATAGGAAGTTGGAATGGGCGAAAGCGCCACTGCATGAAGATTGAGGCGCTCGGCCGGCAATCGGAAGCCAATTTTACCCCACGTGACTATTTGGTGATTATTGGTCACGGGCGGCACCGAGACCGCAGTGGCAGGGCGTGGAGGCCATCGGAGGCCTCCGGCGTGAGCCAGGGGATCAAGGCCGGCACCAGGAGTAGCGGGTGTGAGGCAGCCGACCGGCTGGTGAGCGGACAGCGTTGGGTCGACGAGAGGCCCTGGGGGTGAGCTAGGTCTAGGGGCGAGCTGGGCCGTAGGGGCAAGCCAAGGCGCACACGGGGGGGCCGAGCCCAGGAGGCGAGCTGGGCCCTGGGGACAACGTGCCAGGTCTAGGCTGCTGGCCAGAGTTGCGCGGCAAGGCAAGTGGCGGCCCAGGAGCAGGCACGGCGCCCGGAAGGAAACCGGTGGTGTCCTGTATGTCGTGACCTGCATGGGACTGGGAAACAGTAGCGTCAGTTAGAAAATCAAGATTCGGCAGCTGGGAGGAGGCCTTGAGGAACGGAAAGGAGGTTTCATCAAAGGACACATGGTGTGAGATTATAATTTTATCGATGGAAAGATCAAGACAACGGTAACCCTTGTGGTCGGAAGGGTAGCCAAGGAAGACGCACAGGGTGGAACGGGGAGACAGCTTGTTGGAAGCTGTGGAAGAAAGGTTGGGGTAACACTTACATCCAAAAACACGGAGATGGGAGTAAGGAGGGGTGACACCGTAGAGAGCGAAGTAGGGGGTCAGAAAATTGAGGGTCTTGGTGGGATGGCGATTAAGCAAATAGGTGGTTGTGTGTAGTGCCTCGACCCAAAAGGAGAGTGGGAGGCTATCTTGGAACATGAGGGAACGCATGATGTCATTGGTGGTGCGGATGATTCGTTCAGCCTTCCCATTTTGCTGAGATGTGTAGGGACATGACATACGTAGAGTGATGCCATGGGTGAGAAAGAAAGCACGTGAGGTGGAGTTGTCGAACTCACGCCCATTGTCGCATTTGAGGGCCTTGATGGAGGCACCAAACTGTGTGCAGACAAAGGCGACGAAATGTGCAATGTGAGAAAATGTATCAGACTTAAGGCGCAATGGAAAAGTCCATGAAAAATGTGAGCAGTCGTCTAGAAGGACAAGGTAATATTTATAGCTAGACACACTGAATACAGAGGATGTCCAAAGATCACAGTGTATCAAATCAAAGTTACGACTAGCTCAAGAGGATGAAGTGCCAAAAGGTAAATGAACATGGCGTCCAAGCTGACAAACGTGACACAGGGAAGAGGGAGCCGATGGTGAGCATGGCAAGGTGTTAGAGCTGATGAGCTTATTGAGGGCAGCATGACCAATGTGTCCGAGGCGACGGTGCCACAAGGTTGATGAAGTAGTGCTGACGAGAGCTTCAGGACGGACTGGTAGATGAAGAGGATAGAGATCCCTGGAGCTATTGCACCTGATGATCACGTTCTTGGTACAAAGATCCTTGACAGAGAAACCAAACAGTCAAATTTGACAAAGCAATGATTATCAATAGTGAAGCGCCAAACGGAAATAAGATTCTTTATGATGTTCAAGTAACAAGAATGTGACACAAATGTAAAGGTGTGGGTGTGGGAAAAGCCACCAACCACTAGAAGTGATAGGTAGAATGGACCCATTGCCAACAATGACATTGGGATGATGCGAGGGTGGGGTGAAGGGAGGAGAGGATCTTGAGAGACCGGTGGTCGTGACTCCATGTGAATGATGAGTAATTGACAAATGTTTAGGATAGTCGAGTTTGGTTTGAGTGGTTCGAGTCGAGCCGCTGCGTGGCGCAATCGGGCTCGGTCGAACTTTGGTCAAACTTGGTCATTTGGGCTTAGGATGTATATTCTAATGTTTCGACGAGTTTGGACTTAAATGCGTGGTAAGTGTGATGATATTTACGCTTTCATGTGTCGAGCGGTGCTATTTGACGTGTTTTCTTGTCTGTGTGACTGCAGGACATCGGGTGGAGTCGTGGCGAGACACGTGGACCGGACTAGGCGCAGGTGGCGCTGAGGTCAGAACGGTCGGGATGTGTCGAAGACGACGTAGACTCGAGGTGGTTGCAAGGCGTGCGAGGCAAGGAGCGCGAAGCTTCCCGAAGGTGCGGGACGCGAATCGGAAATTCGCGAGGTGCACAAGCGGGAGCGGGCGCCGTTGGATTTAGCCGGCGTAACGGGGCGGAGACCCGTTAGCCAAGGCTATAAATAGGATTGAGGGGCTGCATGCCCACTTGAGCACTTGAGGAGAATTAGAGTTTCATTTGAGTCAAAAGAGTCTTTAGCAAGTGGTTGTGCTTTAGGCTTTAGTGGGTGAGGTTTGTTGGAGAGGCAGAGTTGTGCTCCCTCTGTCCCCTTCGATGGTTTCTAGATAGAACAGAGTGTTCTTCTCCCATCCCCTCTTGAAGCATGTATGGTTGAGGGATTGAGAGAGTGAGGGAGAGGATGAGTTGAGGATCATGTAATCACTTCTTATGTCCTAATGTCCAGGCGTATCGGGACGTCTTTGTATTCCTTTTGATCCAATGAATGAAATCTGAAGTTTTCCAGTTCATCACTGCTCTCTGTTCTTCGTTGGTTTCATTTGGTTGATTTCTTGATTTTTTGATTTTCGAGTTGTTTCTTGTTGGGAAGGCCCAAAATGGGTTGCTCTATGATGGGTTAGTGCCACAAGATCATTTGATCAAGTTTCCCTAGAGCAAACGTCAATCAATCTCAGTTTTAGTGGTTGAGCCTCCTCTGTTCTTCATTTTGGGTCTCTAGGGTTTTGGGTGAAAACTTGATTCCCTTTGAGAGATGGGCTAATTTCTGGTCTATGAAATCCTCTGGCTATTGCTCACATAACTACAAAATCTCATGAGCCAAGGACGAGAGACCATGGAGGAATTTGATTTTTAAGGTGTCCTGTTCAGTTCAAGTCCATTTCTTGGGTTTTGGTCCAGTTCTTGTTTCCCTTGAGGAAGTGACTTGAGTTTTGGGCTAAGAGGTCCTTTGGTTATTGCTCCCATGTCTGCAAAGCCTCATGTCAAAATAGTCATCAATGGTGGAGCAATTTGAATTTTAAGGTTGACCTGTAAGTTTCAACCTCTTTTCAAATATTTGGGGTAAATATGAAATTCTAAGTCTTCATTGATTTCTCATGCTATTTGGTCTCTCAAATGTGTTTGGAATAGATCCTTGAAGTTTTCCTTGAAGTGATTTAATTCAATTGTCTTCCTCACTTGATTTCGACAAAATCTCCTTGTTACAAACCTGAAAATCTGCTTGTCTGCTGTCTTAATTCCAGCCTGCAGTTTCCTCTGAATGTCTACCAAAAACTGACCGTTAATTCTCATTGCTTGTTTTGGTTTGGTCTCATTTTGTCCATCAAAGGCACAGCTGTTGGCAGCAATTTCCTTCCAGCAAAAACAGCCTTCTAATGCTTCTCTTTTAGTCTCCGGGAAGAACGTTTGCTGCAGCATTTTGCCAAGTCATTCGCATGTAAGAGCACTTCATTTCAGTTTTTTGGTTTCTAGTGCAATCCGAACAGCAGCTTGCTGGATGCAGTTTTAGTGCTTTTCTTTTTATTCTCTTTCTGATTTTCAACCATTTTGCATGCAGATCAAACAGCGATATTTTCAGTTGAAATTTTTACAGGATGATCTCTGATTTATGGTGAATTTTTTAGTGTTGCATGCGTTCCAAATTTTAGCAAAATTATCTTTAATTTTCTGTGAGGTGCTTTGTTTTGCTTCTTGTTGAAAAATCTGTGTACGAATTCTTAGGGGCGTTTTTAAGCGAGCGACATTCACCACCCCCCTCTGTCGCCATTTCGGTCCTACAATTGGTATCAGAGTCGGTTAGCTCTAATTCATAGATCTTAACCGGTCTCAAGAGCCATGGCGACGGACAAGTACTCGACCAAGCCGCCCGTGTTCGATGGCATCGATTACCCCTTCTGGAAGAGCCGAATGGAGACATACATTCAGGCCCAGGGGTATGCCATCTGGCGGAAGGTCAAAATGCGATTTCTGTTCTGCCGATGAGAACATCAATGCCGGAACATGGCTGATGTTGAGGCGAATGCAAAGGCAAGGAACATCATCATCCAGGGGTTGAGTCGTAGCGAGTTTGACCGCATCTCTCATCTTCCGTCCGCCTACGATATCTGGGAGACCCTCAATGCATACCATGAGGGCACCACCCAGATTAAGACAGTGAGACAGGACCAGTTCAAGCGAGATTACAACAAGTTTGAAATGCTCACTGGCGAGTCCCTTGATGAGTGCTTTGCGCGTTTTCACAAGATTTTGAGCAATCTCCGAGCCGTCGGTCTCACATACTCCGACTCGGACAACGCTCGTCAAATACTTGCTGCACTCGACCTTCGCGTTTGGGAAATGAAGGTGACTACCATCAAGGACACCACCGACCTCTCGACTTTGACGCTTGATGCACTGTACTCGCGCCTCAAGACGCACGAGATCGACATTGTCTCTCGTAAGTCGAAGTCGCAGTCGATGGCTCTAGTCACCGATCCCAGTTCGGCTTCTGGTTTTTTCGCTGATTCGCTTTGTGGGTTCTCCCTAGCTGCTCTCTCGTGGCGTAATCGATGATCGGTTAGAGCAGCTAGAGGATGAACAGTGGCCCTCCTAGCTCGGAAGTTCTCCCATGCTTACAAGAGGAGGAGGGACAGAAGAGAGGCGGTCCGATCATTTGCTTCGAGTGTGGTGGCCCCAACCACATTCGGGCAAACTGCCCCAAACTGGAGAAGGGCAAAGCTGACTACGGCGGTTCGGGCAAGAACGACTACACCGACAAGAACCGCAACAAGAAGCCTCCAGTCCCTGCCCAAGGCAAGAAGAAGTTCCGCGACTTCGGGAAGGCCAAGAAGCTGTTTCACCGTGTCCTCACCGCGTTCGACGACCTCGACCTCAGCGAGGTGGAGGGATGGAGCGACGACGACGGGACGGGTGACCAGGACCCCAAGAGCGGCGACGACTTCTCCGACATGTGCTTCATGGCCCTCGAGGGCGAACTCAGCGACAGCGAGCTGTACTCCGACTCGGACGAGGTATGTCCCACCTACGACCAGCTCAATCATGCTTTTCTTAAGCTAGGAGGTTTTCATGCTAGAGCTAAGGCTAGGTGTGCTGAGTTAGAGAAGGAAATAGATAGACTGTCACTAGAGATTATTGCTCTTACATCTGCTCCCTCTAGTGATGATTGTGATACATGCTCTGCTTTGCTGGTTGATATGGAGAAATTAAGGACCTCGCATGATAGTTTGTCCTCTGAACTCGATATTGTTAAGGTGGAAAATGTTAGTCTGCTTGCTGAGCTTGAGATGAGTAGAGTAGCGCCTATTTCATCTACCGTTGTTGAGACTACTTCTTGCACCTCATGTGAGGATAAGGACAATGCTTTTAGAGGTCATTATACCATGCTTCTTGATCTGCCTGAATCATGTGAAAATTGCAATAATTTGAAGTTGAATCTAAAGAAGGCAGATCATAAAATTTCTGAGTTGTATGCTTGGTTGTGTGAGCCAGTTGCTTCATGTTCAAACTGTCCTAAATTAACTGCTGAACTTGAATCTGTCTCAAAACAGTTTCAAGAACTAGTTGATGACAACAATAGATTGGCTCAATTTGCTTCTAAGGACCCTGTTAGCTCACCATGCTTTAATTGTAACAAACTAAAATCTGACTTGATTACATTAGAAGAAAAATGTGTGAAGCTAACTAAGGATTTACTAGAGAAGCCATCAACTCATTGTGATGTGATTGTTGAGGAGGGGGAGAAGCCCCAGGGTAAGGTTGAGACGCTTAGCGACGTGAACCAACCTGCTAGCAGTAGGGCTGTCCATTCTGAGTCGGCTGTGCGTGCACAAGCCATTCGTTCCTCTACTATTGGTTCTTCATCTACTTCCTTACCTCCTGCTATTCCCTCTTCCCCTGCTCTTCTTGCACCTCTCTCTTTCGGGAGTGTCAGTATCTTATGAACACTCTCGAGAGATTTGTGGGAGGCAAGAAGAAGCTTAATCTTATTCTGGACCAATCCAAGATTTGTAAGTTCAATCAAGGTCTAGGATATGACTTCTATGAGGATATGAGGAAGTATCCTCCTGCTATTCTCAGACCCATAGTGGGAGGTGTGATCGAGGTCGAGCTCAGATCTGATGAGGTCAAATTCAAATCAGCGGGCTTTGTCCAAGGGATCTCTGACAGTAAGGTGATTCCACCTGTTGCTTCGGCCTCTCAGAAGGCGAAGCATCTTCGTGCTACTTCCCCCTCTCAGAAGGTGAAGTACCACTGCACCTTCTATCAGAAGGATGGGCACTCGATCGAGAGATGCTTCAGGCGCGCTAGGATTGCGCGTAGAGATCGTGCAGAGGCACTTAGGCGTATTCAGGGTCAGCCCCAGATCCTGAGTGCACCTAAGACTAGCACAAGGTCCAGGTTTGCTTCTGACAGGTTTGGGCAGCATCGAGGACTTGGTTTTTCTGAGTCTTCTGGTTTTCGTCCTCGTGCTGCTCTGGGTCGTGACTTCCGCCGTCCTGAGGGTACATCTCGCTTCCCCCGTCGAGACAGTTACCCACGGCGTGATCTGCGTGTTGCCGGTGTTCCGACTCGCTCTCCGTAGCGATCGGACCCACAGCCTTCAGTGTCCGCTCACAGACCTTCTGCTTCTTTGAGTCACGGAGAGCGTAGGGTAGATAGAGGTCAGTCGTGCTTGACTACTTCATCTGCTCCACGTGTTACTCAGTATTGGGTGCCAAAATCACTCTTGATTTACCCAAGTACTGAGACTTTACTCTCTGTTTGACTCAGGTTCGCCGGGTAGGGAAGGAGAAGGTTTGGCTTGTAGACTCCGGTTGTTCTCGTCATATGACCGGAGACTCCCGTTGGTTCTCCTCCCTAGCCCGCGCTCCAGGTGATGAGACGATCACCTTCGGAGACGCTTCGTCTGGGCGCGTCATCGCCAAAGGTACTGTGCGTATTAATGCCTCCTTTATTCTTAAGGATGTTGCCTTGGTTAGTAAGCTGCAATACAATTTGCTTTCCGTTTCTCAGCTTACCGATGACGGTTTCGAGGTGAGCTTCAAGAAAAACAATTGCAAAATTCTTGATTCTTCGGGTAGTCTGGTTTGCGGGATTTCTCGTTTTGGGAGGATCTTTCGTGCTAATTTTTCTGAGTCTTCTGGTGATCCTCTCAGGTGTTTAGTTGCTTCTGAGTCCCGCGACCTCTCTTTCTGGCATAGGAGACTTGGTCATATCGGATTTGACCATTTGACCCGAGTTAGCGGCCACGACCTCATTCGTGGTCTGCCGAAGCTCAAGATGGTCAAAGATCTGTCTCATGCTCCATGCCGCACGGCAAGATGGTTGCCGCTTCTCACCCTCCGGTCACGATTACTATGACCGATGCACCGGACAATTGCTCCATATGGACACTGTTGGACCAGCTCGAGTGCAGTCAGCAGGAGGGAAGTGGTATGTTCTTGTTGTGGTCGATGACTTCTCGAGGTATTCTTGGGTGTTTTTCTTAGCCTCGAAGGATGAGACATTTTCACATTTCGAGGTCTTTTCGGTAGGCTTTCTGTTGAGCTCCCGGGTGCCTTACGAGCGATCCGTAGTGACAATGGCACGGAGTTCAAAAATTCCTACTTCGAGAGTTTCTGTGGTGAGACAGGTGTAGAGCACCAGTTCTCTTCTCCGCACGTCCCACAACAAAATGGCGTTGTGGAGAGGAAGAACCGTACCTTGGTCGAGATGGCCAGGACGATGCTTGATGAGTACTCTACACCGCGGAAGTTTTGGGCTGAGGCTATAGCCACCGCGTGCCATGTCTCAAATCGAGTATTTCTTAGGGCACACTTGCACCGCACTTCTTATGAGTTGAGATACGGGCGAAAGCCCAGTGTTTCTCATTTTCGCGTATTTGGTTGCAAGTGTTTTATTTTGAAGTCCGGGAACCTAGACAAGTTCGAGTCACGCTCTTGTGATGGGATCTTTCTAGGTTACTCGCCTTCTTCGCGGGCTTATCGGGTTTGGAACTGCGAGTCTAGTAAGATGGTAGAGACCTGTGAGGTTACTTTCGATGAGGCCAGTCCAGGGACTAGGCCCGATATCTCAGGTTCTTTAGAGCAGTCTGAGCCCATCTTCGTGGATGATGAGGATGATGGAGATGAGGGTTGTCTACCCGATCCAGTCCTTCATCCACCCCTTGAGGTGCCGTCTTCCACCGCACCTCGAGGTGATCAGCCTCTGCCTTCCGCTTCTTCTGGAGCTAGTGGCTCTGTTCCTACCTCTTCTGCTCATGAGGTAGAGGCCACTTCTTCATCTCATCCAGGACCTCCTAGACACATTGAAAGCTCATCCCTCCGAGCAGATTATTGGAGACCTTTTCGAGCGTGTGACCCGCTCAAAATCGGCTTATCTCAATTCTGTCTCCATTCTCGCTTTCATTGCCTCCTTTGAGCCCAAAGATGTTTCTCATGCTTTATCCGATGAGTCTTGGGCCAATGCCATGCATGAGAAGCTAGAAAACTTCGAGAGGAACAAGGTCTAGTCGCTTGTCGAGCCCCCGCGAGGTCACAATATTATTGGGACTAAGTGGGTGTTCAAGAACAAGCGAGCGAGGATGGAGTGGTTATTCAAACAAGGCTAGGCTGGTAGCTCAGGGTTCTCCCAGTTGAGGTCTAGATTTGAGGAGACCTTTGCCCTGTAGCTAGACTTGAAGCCATTAGAATCATGCTTGCCTTTGCAGCTTCTAAAGGTTTCAAGCTTTACCAGATGGACGTCAAGAGTGCCTTACTCAATGGCTTTATTGAGGAAGAGGTCTACGTCTGACAGCCTCCTGGTTTCGAAAACCCCAAATACCAAAACCATGTCTTCAAGCTTTCCAAAGCTTTGTATGGACTTAAGCAAGCCCCTAGAGCTTGGTATGAGAGGCTTAAGTCCTACTTGTTAAGTCATGGTTTTGAGATGGGTAAAGTTGACAAGACCTTGTTCGTCCGCCGGCATGGCACTGATTTTCTGCTCGTCCAAATCTATGTCGATGACATTATCTTTGGCGGCTCTTCCCATACTCTGGTTTCACAGTTCTCGGATGTCATGAGCACCGAGTTTGAGATGAGTATGATGGGGGAGTTGACCTTCTTCCTTGGCTTCCAAATCAAGCGGTCTCGGAGGTACATTTCTTCATCAAGGAAAGTACACTCGTGACCTCTGGCAACGCGACATGAGCGATGGTAAGCTGTGTCACTCCCATGGCTTCTACAGCCTATCTTGACCACGATGAGGATGGCGAGCCGCTTGATCGAAAGAGTTCGAAGTATGATCGGCTCCCTTCTTTACCTCATCGCCTCGAGACCGACATACACTTCTCCGTGTGTCTGCGTGTGCTCGTTTTCAGCTTCTCCTCGCGTATCTCACCGCCAAAGCGTGAAGCGCATCTTCGGTACCTTCGAGCTACCATTGACTATGGTATCGGTACTCTTCCTCATCCTGTCTTTCCTTGAGAGCCTTTTCGGATGCGAACTTTGCTGTGTCAGAGATAGATAGGAAGAGCACTTCCGGCACCGCCGCCATTGGCACTTCTCGTTTCCTGGTCTTGAGGAAGCGGTCGGTGTTGCACATCCCACTGCAGAGGCGAATCGTTGCTGCGCGATTCTGCTGCAGCCAGTACTTTGGATGGTTTCGACCTGCGGGACTTTGGGTTAGCCTTAGACAAATGCGTTCCACTCTTTTGTGATAACACGTCGCTATCAACATTGCTAAGAATCCATGCAGCACTCTCGGACCAAGCATATTGATATTCGCTTCCACTTCCTTAGAGACCATGTAGAGAAGGGTGACATAGTGCTCCGATTTGTGAGAGTGACCACCATTGGTGATATCTTCACCAAGCCTTTGGACGATTCGAGGTTTTTAGCTCTGCGGGAGAGCTTGGGGTGGTTTGTCCTTACGGATTGTAGTGAGGGGAGCTTGGGCATCTTGCTTTATTATATTAATTATGCTTCATCTCATTTACATTGCATTGCATTTGCGGTGCATTGGGTTAAGTCCTTCTAGCATAGGTTAGAGTGTTTCTTGTGTTGAGTTGCTTAGACTTCTTACTCTTATCTTGTGCTTCCAGGAGTAGCTATTTCTTATCTCACTAGGTTGAGCTCACTCACTTCTTGTAGGTTCTAGCGAGGGTTGGGCCACTCTCGGGTAGACAGGGTACATGTTTGCTCTCTAGTGTGTGTTCGACGATCATTGTTAGTCCCGAGTCATTTGGGGTAGATGAGAGTCGATTTAAGCCATAGTTGCTTCTATATCTTTTCTATGCTTTAAGAATTGCTGTTTGTTTTCTTTGCCGACTTCTCGATTTTATTGCTTTGGTTGGGGAGTTCATTTGGGAGCTTCGAAGCTTAATTTTGACATAACTCAACTTGAACTAAAAGTTGCATCTAATGTTGAGGGGAACTGGACTTTCTTTCATTTTCAGCATTCTAGCATTATAATCAATCATTGAGCCTTGATTATTATCCTGTTATGACATGCTTCAATGCTTTGCACCTTGCCATGACTTGTGCTTAGCTTGCTAGATTTATCATGACTTCATATGTGTAGACTAGCTTTCTGCCATGATAAGTTAATTAAAATTGCTCAACTTAAATTAAAACTTGTCATGTTAGCACTCGAGATTAGTCTTGCTTGAGCTATCCCTTTATGATTCATGTCATGTCAAATAGGCTGAGTTGAGTCTTGAATCTAGGTTGAATCTTAAATTGAGCTATTTTAGCATCTTGATACATCATGAGTTAGCACAATCTGTTAAAAAGCAAAAGGATCTATTTTTATGTGCGAAAAAACTGATTTCACCAATTCTTTCTCATGAGACGGCTTGCCATTGCACTAGGCATGAACCCAGGGGGAGTTTTGGATGACCTGGACTATCTTCTTAAGCTTCTCGCTTGGAGTAGTCGCATAAGGCTTGAGATCTAGCACATGACAGAATTTTTGGTTGGAAACAACTATAAGCTTTAAAAGAAAATATGTCAAATGTGCAAGATTTGCTTAATCACCTAAAGATGAAAAGTGCTTAACCAAATGATAAACTCTTGAGCTTGTAGCACTCTAATTGACTCAACACTAGCTTCTTGTTTCCGCTTAGCTTATTGACATGGCCTGAGTCATCCTTAGATATCTCTAGTTAGACTTTGCTCATTGATAACTTGACTTGCTCACTAAATGCATTACATTTCAGATTATCATCTTTGTGCTCTAGCTGGTTTATATGTATGTTGTCATGATCTAGATAGCGTTTTTTTAGTTATGGCTTGGTGTATTACATTATGGTCAATATGGATAATTCTCATGGCTCTAAATGCTTAAATAAACAAACTTCAGCCATATTCATCCATTGACATGTCATATTCTCTCTATTGCATCTTGATGTGTTTATTACCAAAAGGGGGAGAATAGAGAAGAAAAAGTCTGTTGGGAACAGTTTAGAGCTTTGGAGATCAATTTGCTCTTTCAGTTGTTGCTCTAGTGTTCCTTCTGTCGACATGGTCATTAGCTTCATTCTCTTCATTGGACCATGTTGGATTCTTCAAAATCAAACTCAACTTCATGCTTTTTCTGAGTTTGTCAATATACTCATCAAGGGGGAGATTGAGAGACCAGGTGGTTGTGACTCCATGTGAATGATGAGTAATTGACAAATTTTTAGGATAGTCGAGTTTGGTTTGAGTGGTTCGGAGTCGAGCCGTTGCGTGGCGCAATCGGGCTCGGTCGGACTTTGGTCAAACTTGGTCATTTGGGCTTAGGATGTATATTCTAATGTTTCAACAGGTTTGGACTTCGTCTGTGGTAAGTGTGATGATATTTACGCTTTCATGTGTCGAGCGGTGTTATTTGACGTGTTTTCTTGTCTGTGTGATCGCAGGACATCGGGTGGAGTCGTGGCGAGACACGTGGACGGACTAGGCGCAGGTGGCGCCGAGGTCGAACGGTCGGGATGTGTCGAAGGCAGCGTGGACTCGAGGTGGTTGCAAGGCGTGCGAGGCAAGGAGCGCGAAGCTTCCCGAAGGTGCGGAGGGGCGACCGGGAAATTCGCGAGGCTGCACAAGCGGGAGCGGGCGCCGTTGGATTTAGCCGGCGTAACGGGTGGAGACCCGTTAGCCAAGGCTATAAATAGGATTGAGGGGCTGCATGCCCACTTGAGCACTTGAGGAGAATTAGAGTTTCATTTGAGTCAAAAGAGTCTTTAGCAAGTGGTTGTGCTTTAGGCTTTAGTGGGTGAGGTTTGTTGGAGAGGCGAGTTGTGCTCCCTCTGTCCCCTTCGATGGTTTCTAGATAGAACAGTGTTCTTCTCCCATCCCCTCTTGAAGCATGTATGGTTGAGGGATTGAGAGAGTGAGGGAGAGGATGAGTTGAGGATCATGTAATCACTTCTTATGTCCTAATGTCCAGGCGTATCGGGACGTCTTTGTATTCCTTTTGATCCAATGAATGAAATCTGAAGTTTTCCAGTTCATCACTGCTCTCTGTTCTTCGTTGGTTTCATTTGGTTGATTTCTTGATTTTTTGATTTTCGAGTTGTTTCTTGTTGGGAAGGCCCAAAATGGGTTGCTCTATGATGGGTTAGTGCCACAAGATCATTTGATCAAGTTTCCCTAGAGCAAACGTCAATCAATCTCAGTTTTAGTGGTTGAGCCTCCTCTGTTCTTCATTTTGGGTCTCTAGGGTTTTGGGTGAAAACTTGATTCCCTTTGAGAGATGGGCTAATTTCTGGTCTATGAAATCCTCTGGCTATTGCTCACATAACTGCAAAATCTCATGAGCCAAGGACGAGAGACCATGGAGGAATTTGATTTTTAAGGTGTCCCTGTTCAGTTCAAGTCCATTTCTTGGGTTTTGGTCCAGTTCTTGTTTCCCTTGTGGAAGTGACTTGAGTTTTGGGCTAAGAGGTCCTTTGGTTATTGCTCCCATGTCTGCAAAGCCTCATGTCAAAATAGTCATCAATGGTGGAGCAATTTGAATTTTAAGGTTGACCCTGTAAGTTTAGCCTCTTTTCAAATATTTGGGGTAAATATGAAATTCTAAGTCTTCAGTTGATTTCTCATGCTATTTGGTCTCTCAAATGTGTTTGGAATAGATCCTTGAAGTTTTCCCTTGAAGTGATTTAATTCAATTGTCTTCCTCACTTGATTTCGACAAAATCTCCTTGTTACAAACCTGAAAATCTGCTTGTCTGCTATCTTAATTCCAGCCTGCAGTTTCCTCTGAATGTCTGCCAAAAACTGACCGTTAATTCTCATTGCTTGTTTCGGTTTGGTCTCATTTTGTCCATCAAAGGCACAGCTGTTGGCAGCAATTTCCTTCCAGCAAAAACAGCCTTCTAATGCTTCTCTTTTAGTCTCCAGGGAAGAACGTTTGCTGCAGCATTTTGCCAAGTCATTCGGTACAGAAGAGCACTTCATTTCAGTTTTTTTTGGTTTCTAGTGCAATCCGAACAGCAGCTTGCTGGATGCAGTTTTAGTGCTTTTCTTTTTATTCTCTTTCTGATTTTCAACCATTTTGCATGCAGATCAAACAGCGATATTTTCAGTTGAAATTTTTACAGGATGATCTCTGATTTATGGTGAATTTTTTAGTGTCGCATGCGTTCCAAATTTCAGCAAAATTATTTTTAAATTTCTGTGAGGTGCTTTGTTTTGCTTCTTGTTGAAAAATCTGTGTACGAATTCTCGGGGGCGTTTTTAAGCGAGCGACATTCACCCCCCCCCTCTGTCGCCATTTCGGTCCTACAATCTGTTCAGCAGAGAAGTTGATAGAGCAGGCTGCAACCGTGTAAACTCAACTCTGAACCGACAACAGAGAGCAGATTACAAAAAATATGACCGAACAGAGACTACTTTTGCTGCCAAGAATTGAGAGCAGTCCTGCTGACCGAAAGAGGATTCAACGAACGAAGCAGCACAAACAAACAGCCGCACAAAGACTACCCACCTAATCTCTGAACAAACAGAGCAGAGAAAGCAAGCAAAAGAGGAGATAACAGGCGGCTAAAGAGAAACATAAATCTGCTGCCAACTAAAAGGTGCACAACCTGAGAACCGCCTGATTTCCAACTTGAGTTTGATCAAAATGATTGGAGGATAACAGTCGGAATGCTTCTGAAAAATTGCACCAAATAGTGAATATATTTTTGCAGCCTGAAACTGCAAACAAAACAGCAGAAAATCTGTTCTTTTTACTGAGTTCGGATGAAACAGTAAAATGAAGTCTGGCTCTTGACCAAAAGCATTCTGCAGTTGCAAGACTTAAAAAGACAAAGAGAGAAATCAGACAAGAATTAATAGAAACCGAGAAGGAAAGATTGATTGGGAGCCGACTGGAGCAAGAAAACCAAAAGACTAAAATTGAATCGCCAAACAGAAAGAAGAGAAACCATAACACAGGAGAGATAAATGAGAAGCTCAAGAGCAGGAACAACTCAAAACACAGATTTCTTAACTCAAGTCGAGACATGAATGATTAGATGAGGAGTTTACATCCAGTTCATGCTATCTCTCACAGAGATTAACACACACAAAAGAAAGCAAAAGATTCTACTATCGCTCGCACCTCTCACAACAAAAACACACACATGGAGAGCAAATGTACAAAACCCTCAAAGGCTACTAGAGAACACCCTCTCTATTTATAGCCTCCACTACTGGGTTGACATTTGCACTTTACCCAGTAACTCCACCAACTCTGCGCTTTATCCATTAACCGAACCGCATCCGCTTCCTTTTGTGCAGCCTTGTGTATTTACCAAAACGCCTCCCGCACCTTCCGAAGCTTCCACATTTCTTGTCGTCCAAGCCTCGCAACCACCTTGAGTCCTTGCCATCTTGGCACATCCCGACCACTCCGACCTCAGCACCGCCCGTGCCTAGTCCGATCATCCGTGCCTCGCCACGACTCCGCCTCAAAGTCTTGCAGCCATCACAGACAAGAAAACGCATTACATAGCACCGCTCGACATACTGTAACCAACATTTGCATTAATTAGAAAGTGCTTAAGCACAAAGCACCCAAAACAAACTCAACCTTCCTAAAACACAAGTCAATGACTCATCACACCCATGGGGTCACTACCACATGGTCTCTCAGATTCAAAGTAAAAGTTTTGGGAACTCGGGACTAGATGAAACTTTTGGGAATGTGTCCTGGCAGATAGAGCCAGTGCGGTTGGATAGAACCCATAGTCTTGAACCTTAGCTGTTAGAGCCTGTCTACTAGTGTTGGTTGTTAGAATCTTCACTAGAAAATTTATCTAGTTTCAGTTATTAAAATTACTTTGTTAAATTCATACTTTTGAAATTATATATTGGTAATTGAAATAAAATACTGCTTGTGCAAAAGGACCATATTATCCTTCCTTTATAAGCCTTGCATATAAATTCATTTCCGAACACTTGCGGAGTACTCTATGTACTCATATGCTACACTCAAACAAATCTTAGAGGAATATGAAGATTAAGAAGGAGACTACGACTACTATGCGTATGGATTCGATGAAGGCTTTCTAGAGTACTAGGTTGCACTTCCTCTAGTCAATTGCCTATGGCATATTGATGGGCCATCATCAGAGTTTCATTTTGCTTTTGCTGTGCTTTGTAAGTTTGAGAGGTATTGTAACCTCAATTGTAATAAAGTGGCCATATGGCCTATACTCTTTATTATTGTTATAAAGCATTGTTGCTTATGTAATCACCACTGTCTGACTGTGTGCACTAGTTTTAATCTGGAACTAATGCGGTAAGACATAGAGGGTTCGGATTTGGAAATCTGGTCCCGACAACCAAGAATCATTCGAATTCTAGATAAGCAATTTGCTTTTAAGAACCACATAAACCAAAAGATCAAATCACTCAAATGTGCCAAATAACAATCCTTTTTTTTCTCTTGCAAGGAAATGGACCATCCATAACACCAACATACCACTTTTCTTTACAAACAGTAATGGACAAAGCACATAAAGTAAGAAAGAACCAGAATTGCATCTCACTGCCCCCAAAACACACTCTCCTCAACTTTAAAATATAATTTTTCTGTTGAGCCATGAATTTTCCAAAACATCACAGTCATTTTCTTTTAAATTGCCAACTTCAAGGTTAAACTCAACCTCATTGCAAAACCACTACAAAATCTAGAGACTTTAAAACACAAGGTTCCTTCGCAAAAGTAATTTTTTTCCAACTACACCTAAATATAGATTCTCCATTGGATCCTGTTAGTTTAGTTCATTTAAAAGACAATTGCCTTTTAGAATTCCCACACACACAGCTACATAACGAAACAAATTCTATCAATGATCAATGAAAATCCAGATTCACTCGTTATTACCAAAAATCACATTTAGATTGCAACTTCAAAACCTAAATAACTTAACGTATCACATGCCACAACAACAAATTCCTCCATTACTCCTAGCTTGATAGAGATACTAAGCAATATCACTTCATGATTTTAATTTCAAAGACTCCTACAATAAATTTTAGTTGTCAATAATAGAGAAACTCTAACAAGTGAATCTAGTATCCACCAACCACACTTAAAAGGATAACTAAATTGCAAAAAGGACATTCACCAAGGGACAAATAGTATATCATAACAATAATTCAATATTCCTCACCATTCAATATACTATCACATTGATTAGGTTATTACACTATTTTTTTCATTGGATGACATGATCAAATTTTCATCTAGAAAATCTGGCAATGTACAAAATGGTAATAATTTAAATAATATATTAAGTTTTCATACTTTTGACGAATTCAAGAATCCACAAGCATATATAATGGACAATAAAACATTAGCACATAGGAAAACTTTAACAAATTGCAATGAGTTCACTTACAAGTTAAATAATTATATTTCTATACACTTTTCTTGTTAATATTCTACTAAAGTTTTTAAATACTGCTACCATGTAAGCAAATAAACCTGAAATGAATTATGAGTACAAAACTCCAAGCATTCCATTAATTTATCCTTGAAGAAAGACCTGACTTTTTTCAAAGGTTTAACACTATTCTCAAATACACTTACCAACAATTATGCAAGTACCAGTATAATAAACTCTTAATATGAATTATCAAAGCTACTACCATATCTTAAAACTTTCCAAAATCAAAATAAATTACTCATAATATTTTATTATCTGATCATAGGGTTTAAAACTCACAAAGCATCACAAGATTACCACAATAACCATAAGGTTCTAGCAAGACTCTTTAGTCAAGGACAAACTATTACCCAAAATCTCGAAAGTACGGATCTAGAACATTTATTAAATGACATCCGTTCGACTCCTAGTGATGGTCAACACTAATTTTTAGTATGTATTAATTATACTCCATTGATTATCATTAACGATCAACAATTATCTTGATCGTGGAAATCTATTTGTTGTCATACTTCTATATGCATTCACAAAACATCTACAAACACATATTAATATTTTCATCTTCTGTTCAAAACTTAGGGCAAAATGCTATTAGAACATCAATAAGATAATCTCTACTAAATAAGGTTTCACACGATGATGCAACAATATTCATCCGTTCATTTAAACATATTTGGTCAATTTAGCATGGCAAGAGACATGTAAATCAAGCATCTATATATGTTCAACAAATATCATTGGAAAAGATTAATTTAGGATTAATATTTACCAAAGATAAAAAATCACATAGATCTTTAGTGTAACATTCATGAATAATTAAAATAATCTACAAGAACCAAATAATCTAAATAATTCAATATAGTTTGAAAATTCTTAACGTTCTAGTTATATAACCAATACAACCATGCTCCACGCTTATTTATAACCATAACAATTCAAATTATAATAATCATACTCTTACTCACTATTCATCTCACAATTACTGCCAGTACACTATCACATTTAATTAATTTCTCTTACAAAGTTGTTACTTAAAATCAATCACACATTACTTTTCCACAACTTAACATTCCATGCCTTACCAATATTTTTTTGGGCTACACCACTCATTCAAACCAGAGGTTGTCACTACAAGATCTTTAAAATATTTCTTTTTCTTCATAAAACATGGCCATAAAACTCCAGCATGCACCAAAACACACATGTTTAAACTTCCACATAAAAGCGAGCTTGTAAAAGACATTTTCCCCAGTGCCCACAATACCCAGCAAAAAAATGAATCACCCCCTCAATAATATTGTAAAACCACTATGAAAGGACGACCTTGCAAATTGACAACCTTCATAGGCCACAAAAACACTTCAACAATTGGAAAAAACCATAATTTCTTCATGGAACCAAATAGCCAACGAAACTCATTACTAACATTCAAACCAACCAACCACTGAAAACTCATGGAGAACCAATAACTCACCCATAGAACAGAAATGGCAACCTTAAACTCATCTTCAACATCTATATCTAGGGTTATTGAAGAAAATCTTATCACCCATCATATACCACACATTGTGGCACAACATGGCCATACCAATAGTCACAACCACGACATCTACCTCTTAGCACTGCCATTCAACTCGATTACACTACCATCCAACACAAACATAGGCAACCTCTCAATATATCATTAACAAACTGTACAACCTAACAGAAAGCGTAAATGCAATGCGTGACCCGTGTCAAATTTCAGTTTTAATCTAACTATCCTAAATCAAATTTCAACATTAAGTTTTTCTAAGTTATTTTATTATTAGGACTATCAGTTTTATTAATTTACCAAACCTATGTCAAAATTTAGTTGATTAAACAAGTAAGTTATTAATTTATTCACCACGGACCTAATATCCACTCTGATATCAATTGTAATACCCTAGCTTAATAAAAGTCCAAGATATCACCCACAACTACTATCACCACCAAAGTTAGCCAAAAAATAATCCTTACTAACAACTAGACTTCAAGAATAAACATAAATTTTAGCAACACTGTATACCATAAACTGAACATATTATGAACCAACAATGATCAAGATAAATTATAAATAAGCCTAAGTTAAGTAAAGCACTAAGTAGCAATATTATGAACTATGAAGACTAAGGAAAACCATAAATTGTCTAATCAATGCTTTGGAAACTACAAATTGCTCATGTCCATAAGTGTTAAGTTGCTAGGTGAAGCGAAAAGCTACATGTGTGCAATAAACCATGTTCTACTTCCACCCCAATGCATGTCGCCATTGAGAGACCATGTGGAGGTGTCCCCATGTTTGTGATGAGTAATTGACTCGGTTTCGGGAAAGTTTGAGTTTAGTTTGGTTGGTTCGCGATAAGTCGGTGCATGGCGCAGTTTGGTTCGGTTGAACCTGGTCGAACGCGGTCGGGTGTGCTTAGGACGGGTGTTCTTCTTCTCGATCGGTTGTTCGGGCTGTTCTCAAGTTTCGCTAATACTAATGTTGATTATGCTGTTTCGTGCGGTGCTATGTGATGGTTTGCTTGTCTGTGTGGCTGCAGGACGTCGAAGCTAGGTCATGGTGAGGCGTGGGAGGACGGGACTAGGTATAGGAGGTGTTGAGGTCCAGACGGTTGGAGACACCGAAGATGATCGAGGCGGCTGAGGTGGCTGCGAGCCGGGAGACGAGGAACCGGAGCTGGAGCTACCGGTGGTGGACACGACGGGCAACGACGGGTGGACCGGGACTAGGCTCAGGGAGGAGTCGGAGGTCCAGATGGTTGGATGTCGGTTGCAGTCGTGTGTGACGGAACAGACCAGGACTAGACTCAGGTGGAGTCGGAGGTCCAGTCGGTCGGAGTCGGGTGGACACGGCGGCGTGGCGAGGTGGATCGAGACTAGGCTCGTGGAGGAGCTGAGGTCCAGACGGTCAGGATGCCGGGTGCGGTCGTGTGCAGTGGAGCGGACCGAGACTAGACTCAAGGAGGAGTCGAGGTCCAGACGGTCAAGGTGCCGGTTGCGGGAAGCTTCCACGAAGGTGCTTGAGGGCAATTTGGAGAATTGATTCAAGCCATGAGTGGGAGGCTATTTCCCTCCATTTTCCTGAAGCTTTGACTTTTTGCCTCATATGTGTGAGAGGTGGGAAGTGAGATTGAGCTGCCATTTCTTGTTTTGCCATTTGAGTGTGAGCTCTTGCCTACTTATGTGAGGTGCAGGCAGTGGCAAAGGATGCAAGAAAGAAAGTAGTTGAGCTCTGGGTGTGTGCTTTCTCCTATGTGTGAGTGTGTTCAGGAGAGAAGCATGTAGTGAGATGGGTAGAGAAGAACCTTTGTGTAATCATTCCTCTCCATGTAATTTCCCATGTCTCTGTATCAATCTGAGAAATCTTGAGCTGGAGATGTTATGGTTTCTTGAGCTTCTTTTGTGATTTTTAGTTCTTGCTCTGCTTACTGCCTTCTTCCTGTTCTAGTTGTGTGTTGAGCTTGTCAATGAGAAAATGCAAGATTATCTGGCTCTGAACTGGGAATATCCTCAAGGTCACTTGGTCAATTCATTCCTGAGAGCAAAAGACAGACTCAATGCATATTCTTCTTTTTCACTCATGCGGCATATTTCCTCTATTTTGCAAAAGTTAGGGTTTGGAGGCGAGGATGTTTGATACTCTTGATTTCTCTTCACAAGTTGGCTTCAGATTTGTTTTTCCTTGCTGTGAGATCATACCCTATTGTATTTCAAAGTCTCATGAGCAAAAGATTGTAGATTGATAAGAAATTTGGAAATTTGTCTTCTTTTTTGCTCAAGTTTCAGATTTCTGCTCAAGTTTCATTTCCTTGCTCTCTTGATGTTTTCTTTTGTTTTCTGAGGTCCATCTACTGTTTGGATTGAAGTTTCGGTCTTTCAATGTAAGAAGAGCAACAATTAATCATCAAATCTCACTGCTTTTCAGCTGTCTGCAGCCGGTTGTATTCAGTCAATTGCTGCTGCCTGACTGCAGGTTTCGGCTAGGAGCTGCAGTCAATCTTCTGCTTCTTGCTCTTTTTTTTCTCTGCCGAATTATCCTTTCAATTCTTCTCTTGAGACAGGTCAAGTATTTAGCTTGAATCTCTAATTTCATTGGCCTGTGATGAGCGGTGAAAAATTGGCAACTCAGCGTCTTTCAGCTTATTCTCTGTTTTTACTATGCATTGTATTTTCAGCAGATTTGGGTCTTAGTTTCAATCAGTTTGCAGCTTGTTTTGAGCTCGGTTCTCTGCAGCTCTCTCTGTCCTGAAAGTATTTAGTCTGTGCTTCTTCTTCAGCTTATTTCCTGTGCTTTTAGGCTCTCAATTCGCTTTGGTTTCCATTGCGAACAACTTTCAGTTTGCAGTTTTCTGCACTTCTGCCGAGCTATTTTTGTGTTTTTTCGTGATCTGTTTTCTGCGGCGATCAGTTTATTTGCTGCAGCCAGTCAGTTTATTTGCTGCAGCCTCTGTTCGGTTTTTCAGCTCCCGGTTCAGTTTTCTTTGGCCTGAGAAGTGCAGCGAATTCCGGCAATTTCACTGCTTGACTGTCCTTCGTCTGTAATCGTTGTGCAGTCGGTATTTTAAAGTGTTGTCTTCTGTTTTTCAAGGGTGCTGTTTTCTTTCTCCATTTTCTATCTTATTTTTTGCTCTGAACTTTGTAGCTTCAGTCTGCTTTCGGCTCTCTCAAAGAAATCTGTGTTCGGGTTGTCCTTGTCCCTTCAGAGAAGATCTTTGTTAGTTTGTTTCTGTTTCGTCCAGTAAGCATTGTCAAGTCTCGGCAAATTTGTTTTCGGCTATCAGTAAGCGAACCTTTTCTGTCTTCATAGGTGCTATAGCTATCGGAGAAGAAAATTTGTGTGGATATTTTGGGCGATTTTTAAAAGGCACCATTCACCCCCTCTGTTGCCATTTCCGATCCTACAATTGGTATTAGAGCCGGTTAGCTCTTCTCGATAGATCTTAACCGGTCTGTGAGCCATGGCGACAGACAAGTATTCCACCGAGCCCCCGATCTTCGATGGGAGCGACTATCCCTTCTGGAAGAGTCGGATGGAGACCTTCATTCAGGCTCAGGGCTATGCGATTTGGCGCAAGGTTAAAATGCGCTTTGTTGTTCCTGTCGATGTTGAGGCAAATGCTAAGGCGAGGAACATCATCATCCAAGGTTTGAGCCGAAACAAGTTCGATCGCATTTCTCATCTTTTGTCGGCCTTCGATATTTGGGTGACCCTCGATGCTTACCATGAGGGCACCACCCAAATTAAGATGGTACGACAGGACCAGTACAAGCGAGATTACAACAAGTTTGAAATGCTCGTTGGAGAGTCCTTGGATGAATGATTTGCGAGGTTCCACAAGATTTTGAGCAACCTCCGAGCGGTCGGTCTCACATACCCCGACTTGGACAACGCTCGTCAAATGCTTTCGGCTTTGGATTTGCTTGTTTCGGAGATGAAAGTGACCACCATCAAGGACACGACAAATCTTTCGACTTTAACTCTTGATGTGTTGTATTCACGCCTCAAGACTCACGAGATTGACATTGTCTCTCGCATGTCGAAGTCACAGTCGATGGCTTTGGTCACCGATCCCAGTCCTGCCTCTGGATCTTCTGCTGACACTATTTCGAGTTTCTCTCTTGCTGCTCTATGTGAAATTGATGATGATCATTTAGAGCAGCTCCCAGAAAACCAACTAGCCCTCTTAGCCAGAAAATTTTCCCATGCATACAAGAGGGTGAGGGACAGAAAGAGAGGAGGATCTGTGATTTGCTTTGAGTGTGGTGGCCCCAACCACATTCAAGCAAACTGCCCCAAGCTGGAGAAGGGAAAGAACGACTACGGTGGTTCAAGCAAGAACGACTACACCAACAAGAACCGCAACAAGAAGCCCCCAAGTAAAGAAAAGAAGTTCCGCGACCTTGGCAAAGCCAAGAAGCTCTTCCATCGCGTCCTCACCGCCGGACGACATCAACCTCAGCGAGGTGGAGGGTGGAGTGGCGACGATGGGAAAGATGATCAAGAACCCAAGGATGGCGACGACTTCACCGGCATGTGCTTCATGGCCCTTGAGGGCGACATTAGCGACAGTGAGCTCTACTCTGACTCCGATGAGGTATATCCCTCTTATGATCAGCTCAATGATGCATTTATGAAGTTAGGAAAATTTCATGCTAGATCTAGAGCTAGGTGTAGTGAGTTAGAGAAGGAAGTAGAGATTGTCACGAGAGCTTACTTCACTTACATCTGCTCCCTCGCGTGACGACTGTGATGTATGTTCTTCTTTGCTTGGTGACATAGAGAAGCTAAGGACCTCGCATGATAGTTTGATTTCTGAGCTTAACATGATTAAGGTGGAGAATGTTAGTCTGCTTATTGAACTAGAGATGAGTAGGGTAGCTGCTCTTTCATATACTATTATTGAGACTACTTCTTGCACCTCATGTGAGGATAAGGACAATGCTTTTAGAGGTCTTTATACCATGCTTCTCGATCTGCCTGAAACATGTGAAATTGCAGTAATCTGAAAATGAACCTAAAGAAGGCAGATCATAAAATTGCTGAGTTACAAGCTTTTCTACTTAAGCCCATTGCTTCATGTATGAACTGTCCCAAATTTCAATCCAGAATCTCCTGTGAAACCACTGCACTATTCCCTGGATCAGTAGATAGTGCTCACAGGTACATTGCTGCATCATTTCATACATCGCAGGAATCACATCAACTCATAATAATATTACATGACTAAGTTTGAATTATGCCACATCGGGCAATAGTTTTACATAAGGGCCGGTCAGGCCAAATGTTCACATTACAAAAGCATGATAGCGGAAGCAAAAGCAAAGTAAGGCCTTTAATCCACAGGCAAGCGACTGGGGGTAAATATGTGCCATATGATTATTACCTAAGCTTAAGCAATAATTATAGGCACACAACACCATAGTCTAATTGCCTAGGACACCAAAAGCGCAGTAGTCGCCCTAAGTCTCGGCGTTGTTCCCTCCATCTGTAGCAGGGATTTCTTCATATGCATAATGGTCCTGGGCCCCTGAATCTGATTTTTGGTAATACGAGTGTGAACACACAAACCACCGTGATCAGCGAGCCAATACGCAGAATGCAGTATATAGTATGCATGCTTATCAAGGGAAGGCTAGGGTTCTTTTATTTGCCAGAATTTGTAGTTTAAATATTCTTCTTAGAAAATCTCCTATGACCTAGCAGTTTTGACTAAAGCATAGTGTACGCGAAAGATTGCTTCAATAGTAGTGATCCAGATACCATCCACCATTACATGGTTTCTGCACCTATGCTAGACCTTCAGCGTTATAGCCGCTTACATTATCACTGGGACGACACCCAGGGCAACACAAATCAGGGCTTTCCACTGCCCTCTACTTTTCCAATTCTACCCACAAAGTTTTTTTGAAATAGAACTATATCTAGTTAAGTTCCCATGTTCGCCCTTGACCGTGGGCATGGCTATTCGAATAGTTTTAACTTTGTAGCGTTTGCACACTTTACCCACAAGAGACAGTTCACTCGTTGCCCCACACGATTCCTTAGTCGTGCGGTTGAGCAAACCATCACAGTAACCCTTCAAAGTACCTTGCCCCTTCCATCATCTCACCCTATGGGTCGCTCCCACTTGCGATGGGTCCCATACGTTGTGCGGGATGTTCCCCTCCTATGTGCCTAGCAGCAGGCTACCCACATCGCTAGCACGTCGCGAACGAACTTCATCCTCTGCGGGTGTTCCATTCAAGCTCGCCACCCATCCGCCACTTGCACTACTTCACTCCTCCACCGATGATGATGACTTTCGAGGTTCGGTAAATTTACTAGGCCAACTTGTACTTTACAGACTTGTGGTTGTACTTGTTTTACAGAGGTCATGACAAGATTAAGTCCTTAGGGTTATCTCAGGCGGTTCTACCACTAACCACACTCTCATGCACCACTGCACCATACCCCCGAACCATCCGCCTAGATAAGTAAGCAATTTAAGGTTTTTAGGAGTATAAAATAATCATATCCAACATATACCAGTCATTACCACCATGACTGCCCAACCAAATTTTCTCATGATTAAAAGTGATGCTTGGGCGCTGTCGCGCCCATGAGTATCTAAGCCATACCAAGCATGGCATATAATTACGGACTTATTTTTGAAAGGTTACTATTATAATTTTGCTAGGGCGACAAGGTTCACGCATTCAAATATTCCAAAGGAGGTGTAATATTACTCAAGTTAAATAAGGGGCGTATAACTAGAATCTTAAATTAAACATGTATTTGCATATAAATAATAGCATGCAATTTGATAATTTAAATAAAAGTAATTTGCAAACAATGTAGGTTCAACATGATCAAAGTATTGACTCGCCTTGATCATAGGGGTCTTGGTCTTGAGCGTCGGGGTTTGCTTCAGCTCGGCTTCCTGTTCCTGAGCCTCGTACGCTAGTTTTACGTGCGCAAAAGTTTAGATAAAAATCAGTAAACCAAACAAATTCATACCAGAAATTCAAACGAGCTTGAAAAATCATGGTTTCTGGTTCCATTGGATAGATCTTGAATTTAGATGAATTTAGAAATTTGTTTCATTCAATTTGGAGTTAAAATAAATAAGTTATGCCCATTTAAAGTTCTCAGTCTAATTAAATCTAGAAAATATTAAAAATCTAACAGGTGGATCCCACTTTCTATTTTTAATTCATTCTTTTATTTTTATTCCTATATACTGTGTATATGACAAGTGGGGCCGGCTATTATTTAAATATATGAGGCATGGCCCACATGTCAGTGGGAGATTTTAAATTTAAACTCATATTAGCATTTATGATGGTCATTATTTACTAATTAATTATCATTAGCATCATCTAACTCATGTCTGAACATTAATTAAGCATATTTATCTCCTAATAAACTTTTACATCTTTTCTAAATCTTTTTCCTGATTTTTCCTCATTTTCTCTTTACTGCCATCGCTAAAAAGTGAAATTAACCCAACAGCTGCACACTTTGGCGCCAGGTGGCGAGCGAGCGAGTGTGGGCACACTAGCCAGAGAGCTCTCGGTGTTACGACTTAGAAGGGGAGAGGTAGCGATTAAGCGGCGTGCGGTGCTGGAAACGAGGAAGCTTCGGTGGCGGTACGATCGGTGGCGTCGCTGGCGAGAGTGGCCGGAGAGGGTCGGGTGACGGTGAAAACGGGTTGTTCGCGGCGCGCGGCTGGTGGAAGCGTCGGCGTGGTCCGGGGCTTTGGGCGGGCGGCGGCGGCGCGCGGTGAGCTCGAGGAGCGCGGTGGCGGTGAGGTGCGGCGAGGCCGGGGTGACTTTGCGGCGTTCGAGGTGGCTCGGGTGAGGGGAATCGAGCTCTAGTGGTGTGGATCGGCGGGAGTGTGGTCACCGGAGTTGGGAAGGGACGGGTTCGCGGTGATTGAGAGGCTCTAGGCTCAATTGCTTTCCGCGGGAGGAGAGTGTGGTGTGGAAATCCGCAGAGGTCCTCGGGGTTCTTATAGATGGCCGGCGGAGTGGCAGCGCGTCTGCCGAGCGGTCACGTCGGCGTCGGCGGCGATGTCGGTGCAGCATTGCTGTAATAGGATTTCAGGGATTCGAGTGAGCTGTAGCTCGCCCGCCCGCGCGATGAAGCGAGGAAAATGCAGCCGTGGCGCGATATCTGCGAGCGGCGGCATGACTTTCTTTGCGCGCTGCTGGCTCGGGCGACGACGCGCAAAGCGGGAGATGACCCAGCGGATGGCGGTGACGCCAGCTCGGGTCGCACCAGGGACCGCTAGTCGAAGACTCGGCGGGGAGGCGGGCAAGGCTGCGGCGGCGGGGCAGCAGCCGGCACAGGTGGAAGCGGCGAGCGGAGAGGAAGAAAGAATGCAGTGGGGGGGGCGGCTCGACGGGGAAAGGAATGGGGGGTTAGGCCGGGCCATTCGGCCGGCCTGACTTCCTCTTTTTTTATTTGCCTATGTATTTTATATACATGTATATATTCCCTTTATGCCTATTTTTTGTATATATACATTTTTATGTTTTGTTCATCTTGCTGGGCCTTTTGTATACATTTTAGTATATGGCTTATTTATTTATTTTTGTTGCCCCTTTACACTACTATTTTCAAAATGAAATTTTTATATTTTAATGTAAGTTCCTCCTTCCTTAGGATGGATCATCTTTTCATATTCGGATTCAAAGTTATAGATTTCTTGTACTTCCATATTTTCTTTATGGCTTATTGTTTTTATTTTCAATGTTTTGGAACCTTAACCAAAATTTAGAGAAACCCAAAGAAAACTCAAATTCTCAACAGAATATATTGCAAAATACTATAAAAGCTCCACATTTTAAATTTCAAATTTTTGGGATGTTACAAACCTACCCCCCTTAAAAAGAATCTCGACCTCGAGATTCAGCCTAAACTGCGAATAAGTACAGGTAGTCTCTCATCAGCTGATATTCACGCTCCCAAGTGGCCTCTTTCTTGGTATTATGGCTCCATTGAACTCGGCATAGCGGATAGTCGATTCTGGTCTTCTTTTCTACCATATCTAAAATCTTGATAGGTCGTTCCTTGTAGGTCGAGTCATTCTCGAGCTCGCCTACTTCCAACGGGGTTTGATCCTCTGGTACTCGAAGGCATTTCTTGAGTTGGGATACATGGGAAATATTGTGCACACCCGCTAGACTTGCAGGCAGTTCTAGCTGGTAAGCTACTTCTCCTAGTGGCACATTCCACTATTTCTTGGTGCCTTGCTAGCCAGTCTATTCCAAGTATGATGTCCAGGGTCTAGGATATGATTTTATTCCACTACTACAAAAGAGGCTATACTGGATGGCTACATCACAGACGGTTCATCTGGAACCGTCTGCGATTAACCGCCCTGAGCGGTTTATACCGCAACCGTCGTGATAATTGAGACATCACGAGGCGGTTCGTATTAAGAACCGTCAGGAACTTTCCTGACGGTTCTTAATGCGAATCGCTGCGTGATATTCTACCTAATCAATACGCGGTTTGTGTTAATAACCGTCTGTGAATTTTCACAGATGGTTCTTAATACGAACCGTCTGTGGTAATCATATGTCACCAATAATTGGCTCATACCCAGGTCGATCTCACCCGTCCATTTTCTCCACATCGAATGGCAGGCACCATTTCCTCCCACTGCTCGGCCCTTATTAATAACTCCCCATCTACCTTTCCACCGATACTAGTCACGTGTGAGTTCATCCACTAGCTAGCTTCTTGCATTCATCTCCCCTCCTCTATGAGCTAGCGCCTCCGTCGTGGCACGGCGGGTGGTTGGACAACACACTCTTGCCGTAAGTGTCGTAAGTGTGTCTTGTTAAACCACACCGTCGTGCCATGAAGGGTTCATTAGCTTGTTATCCTGTAATAGATCTGAATGTATTGTTGTGCTTGCCTCTATATTTGCTTGTTCCTCCACAACGCCGACTACTGACGTGAGCTAGCGCCTCCGTTGTGGCACGGCGAGAAGCTAGACAACACACTTTTGCCGTAAGTGTCGTAAGGGTGGCTTGTTTAGCTTCATTGTTGTGCCACGAAGGGCTCGTTAGCTGTAATAGATCTGAATGTGTTGTTGTGCTTGCGTCTCTATTTGCTTGTTTTCGAAGGCCATGGGTACATTATTTAATTTCTTGAGGCTAGCCAAAAAAACTGAAATAATTTGACGTATAGAGTGATCTATCACAGACAGTTCTATATACGAACCGTCTATGATACTCACCAATCACAGACGGTTCTTTTTACGAACCGTCTGTGATATTTTGGACATCACAGACGGTTCGTGTTAATAACCGTCTGTGATAGTCAAATGTTACCAATAATTGGCGTGTACCCAGGATTTCGATCTCACCCGTCCATTCTCTCCACATCGAATGGCAGGCAGCAGTTCCTCCCACGGCTCGGCCCTTATTAATAACTCCCCATCAACCTTCCCACTGGTACTAGTCATGCGTGAGTTCATCCACTACCTAGCTAGCTTCCTGCATGCATCTCCCCTCCGCTGTGAGCTAGCGCCTCCGTCGAGGCATGGCGGGAGGCTGGACAACACACTCTTGCCGTATGTGTCGTAAGTGTGTCTTGTTCAGACTCACCGTCGTGCCATGAAGGGTTCGTTAGCTTGTTATCCTGTAATAGATCTGAATGTGTTCTTGTGCTTCCCTCTGTATTTGCTTGTTCCTCCACAACGTCGACTACTGCCGTGAGCTAGCGCCTCCGTCGCGGCACGGCGTGTGGCTGGACGACACACTCTTGCCGTAAGTGTCGTAAGTGTGTCTTGTTCAGCTACACCGTCGTGCCATGAAGGATTCGTTAGCTGTAATAGAT
Organism: Dendrocalamus sinicus; assembly: GCA_036346575.1. Taxonomy (NCBI): domain Eukaryota; kingdom Viridiplantae; phylum Streptophyta; class Magnoliopsida; order Poales; family Poaceae; genus Dendrocalamus; species Dendrocalamus sinicus. The sequence continues at coordinate 22,752,959 of CM070672.1, read as the reverse complement.
CTGAATGTGTTGTTGTGCTTGCGTCTCTATTTGCTTGTTTTCAAAGGCCATGGGTACATTATTTAAGTTCTTGAGGCTAGAAAAAAAGGGAAAAATTTAAGTTGTCGAGTGAACTATCACGCACGGTTTGTGGTATGAACCGTCTATGAAGGGCTATCACGAGCGGTTCTATATAGGAACCGCTCGTGATACGCACCAATCACAAAGCGTTGGTATTAGAACCGTGCAGTGATATTATGGACATCACTGAGCGGTTTGTGTTAATAACCGTCTATGATAATGTAGGACTATCGATGTGACGATGGCCCGATCTTCCGAGAGGTACAGATAAGTCGATTATGGAGATCTCGATGTTGATGATCCAAAGGCTCCGACCAAAACAGATCGAACCCCTCGCAATCACTACACCACTGCTCCGTTGGTTCTCAACCGTGCCGAACACGATTGACCTCGCCAAGAAGGCTATCTCCTGCAAGCGAATCGAGAACACAAGCAAGAGAGTAAAAGATGCAATCTGTATTGCGAATAAATATTAAGTTCACAAGTTGGGGTTTCTCAACCGAACATGCGGCGAAACTGCTAAACAGAATAATCTCTTAAGAAAAACCCAAGGAAAACTAAAGGGGTGTGACCTCCTTAAATAGGGGAGGGGGAAGCCACACTTATCTCATGAAAAGGGATGTGGTACTATTCATGGTTACTGTTCACGTGGCCGTGGTACTGTTCACATGAAAACAAACGCAACAAACTCTCATTATGTAATATCATAAGTTCTTTATCAAATAAAGTAAAATCTCTTTGAAACGAGCTCACCTCATAATTTAAGTGATGCGTAGGAGCTCTTGTAATTGGAACAACAAGTATAGCAAATATGGTTGTATCCACAGGGTACATGTTCTTATCATCCTTTCCTTTTTTTGCAAATAAAGCCGTCCTCGGCTTTTGATAAGCTGAAAATATGGTAACAAAGAAGCCAAGGTGTATGCATGGTATATGTATATGTCATCCGTTTTAACAGTTCTTCGTTGTTGCACAATTAATGTTATAAAACAGCAGCGATCATAAAAGCTCATTATATTATTAACCCAAGAGTAATCATATATGTTAATGAGCAATTCAAAATTTCTCACACAGTAATTATTGCAACTTGTTTTGCAAATGTAAGTGAAGCATTTATGCAATTCAAATCTTTGACGTTGCAAACATGTAGTGGTGGCACATATGGGCAAAACTACAACTTTTGGAATCAAGCAAAGTTCATGCATATAATCATATCTCAATCGAACCATAGCAAATTCATCTAACAAGGGTGAAGAGGCTTGTATGTTCTGCCATAATTCATCATCTTTATTCAGATTGTCCATACTAGATGGTGCAAAAAGAGTTGAACACATAGGCATTGGATGAGTACTAAATTTTACTTCCTTCTCATTGAACATGATTCAACATACAAGAATTGTTGTCCCAAACAGCAAGTTTCAATTCATCCATGTGATCGCAAGTTATGCATATTTGATATACAAGAAATTGATTTTCCACACCATAATCTCCAATCAAATTAAACTTATATCCAGGGGTGTAGGTACTAAATAAGAATTTCGAACATGCAAGTTCAGAAACTTTCTCCATAGCATGTGACAATTTCATAGGTAGATCTAACATGATGTAACGCAATGAATTAGCAGGAGAAATTCTAGTCAAAACTTCTTTATGTGTTATTAATTTAACATGTGCAAAATTATGAGAATTTAGATCAGCACATGGTTTATTTAAGTCAACACAAGGAATATCAAAAGATTGCACTACAGCGGTATATACTCACAAGGTTGCTCTATGTCTTGTTGTAGCACCAAATCGATCCGTGAGCGATGATAGCACCATGTTCTTTACCTTTTTGGCACTCCTCAGATGATGTAAGTGCATCCATCTCCTTATCTTCATTCTCAACCAATGGGGTCAGTGATTCAATCAGCTCATACTCCTCTTCGGTATGGTTCTCAACTACCTGCAAGTTGTTAGTCACAGAAAAGGGCACAAACACAGGTTTGTTCTCATGATCATCACCATTACCTGCAAGGTTAGCAGCAAAAGCATATTCATCCTCAACATCACTAGCACTTACATAACCACCATCTTCTGTCGCAATGTACGCCCGCTGACTTGTGCAATCTCTCATGACGTGGCCCATCCCTTTACAACGGTGGCACACAATGCCCGTCGTACGGCCCATGGAAACAACCGATGAAGAGCTCTGTGCTGGTGCTTGCACACTAGTAGATTTGCTCGTCTCGGGTGCACGTGATGGTGGCAGCGGTGCTGCTGAACGCGCCCTACTCACAGAGGGGGTAGCAGCTCGACAAATAGGAGGTGGGGCTATCTTGGCTTGCCCAGGCGTTGATCTCGATGTAGACGTACCTCCAAAGTTGCTCCTTGTCCTTTGTTGCCTACCCTGCAATTCTTTTACGCCAAACAAGCAAGCTGAAACTCTTGGTTGTGATAGTAAAATCTTTATAATCAACAATGTCCTGAATTTCACGCGTAACCCCTAGAAAACGACAAATCTTATCCTCTGTTTCCTCAACAACCCCACAACGCAACATGCCTATTTGTAGTTCTTGATAATATTTCTCGTGATTTATTACCTTGGTCTAAGCACTGCAATTTCTTATGCATTTCATGTTTAAAAGCGGGAGGAACAAACTAGCACGCATAGCTCCTTTTAACCGCTCCCATGTATCGGGTTGTAAACGCATGGTACCAGTTCATTCCACGGATAATAGCAAAGTCCTTAAACTCACTAGTAGCTTGTCTAACTCTATGTTGTTCAGGAACCAAGTGAGAATTAAACTTCTGCTCTACCGTCATCTCCCAATCAAGATATATTTCAGCATCATAAAGACCGGAAAAAGATTGAATTGTAAATTTGACTTTAGCAAAAGGGTCGTGATTAGAACGATCATTGTGGTGCTGAAAATTATTACCTCCCATACCGTGACAGTTTTGATGTAGGCGGTGTCGTGGGCGTGCATCTTGGGCAGCAAATGAAGCACTGACGTCGCGGTTTTGTCTCTCATTATCATCTCCCTCCTCACGATCTTGGCCCGCATCGTGATCATACTCGCGTTCATTGTTTGGTGGCCGATTCACCATTCTTTCAAGGCGTGCAGTGAGTGTTGTAATACTTTCATTGATGGAACTGATGGAGCGCTGCCATGTGTCCGTCGAGCTTGAAGCTTCCTATTGATGCGTTGTCCATCCCAGTGTCATGAGCTCTCCCTTTAAAACACACACTTGATCATCGACGACCCACTGTCATGGTTAGTAGAAAACAAAAGACAACACAAAGGATTATCCCTATCCACTACTAGGTGGTGGAAGGTGGAATCACACATTCTCAAGCGTCTTACCACACTCTTACAAGTGTTCTTACCAATGCAGCAGGTGGTACAACCGGTGGTGGTTCGTGACACCGTGTCGAGTGTGGATGCGATTGCAGAGGGAACCTGTTCGATCAAGGGTAGGTGTAGCTTGGAAGGCACAATATGGTAGCAATGGAGAACAATCAATTAATTTCAGAATTGCATAGAATTGAATTATAGGCCGTATCTAGCACTTAGCCTATGTTGCTGATCAACCAAGAAAGGAAGAAGGCTAAAAACAAGTGCATGGCAATGTGTATGAGTGGTAAATACAAGATAATTCAATCCAAAGCAATTTGGAATTGAAGAACACAAGGATTGACCCAAAACTAAAAACTGAAGATTTCTGTCTACTGGACAGCACGTTGATATTTTGGCCGTAACTTTTTGTCAGATGCGTCTTTTTCACTGATTCTTTTTTTCTATGTTTTCTGACGGCTTTTTCTACAGATTTTATTTTGGGGACAACTTCCGAAACCCAACACAGCAATTCGTAAAAAAATCACAACTGCTGACAGCTGCAGATTCAAAACAGATAATTGGGTCAACTTTCACCGCATATATCTCTTAATTGCCTTGCTGGAATGATGTGAAATTTTATAGATAAATGGATAAGGAATTTTTGAATCTAATGGCGGTGGTCTCACTCAAAAATAATTGCGGAATCAAAAGATATGGCGTTTTTGGTGGCGGCTGCAGAGAAAGGAAAAATCAGCCGAATTTGAAAATTAGGGTTTGGGGTGAGGAATTTTTCTTTTGTTTGGATTTTTAATGGAACAAAGATATGACCAGCAACTAGACATTGCTAATATGGACACAAATTCAATTTAGCAAACCAAAACTAACAGATTGAAAGGCACAACGGGGTTTGGACAGCGGAATTAATTCTTTTGGTGGGGCAATTTTTTTTCTAGTCTATAGGAAATAAAAACCAATCTATTAACTAGGGATACAAGAATTACCTCACGGGCAACCGTTGCTCTGATACCAACTGATGTGACGATGGCCCGATCTTCCGAGAGGTACAGATAAGTCGATTATGGAGATCTCGACGTTGATGATCCAAAGGCTCCGACCAAAACAGATCGAACCCCTCGCAATCACTACACCACTGCTCCGTTGGTTATCAACCGTGCCGAACACGATTGACCTCGCCAAGAAGGCTATCTCCTGCAAGCGAATCGAGAACACAAGCAAGAGAGTAAAAGATGCAATCTGTATTGCGAATAAATATTAAGTTCACAAGTTGGGGTTTCTCAACCGAACATGCGGCGAAACTGTAAGCAGAATAATCTCTTAAGAAAAACCCAAGGAAAACTAAAGGGGTGTGACCTCCTTAAATAGGGGAGGGGGAAGCCACACTTATCTCATGAAAAGGGATGTGGTACTATTCATGGTTACTGTTCATGTGGCCATAGTACTGTTCATGTGAACAGTCCCGGCCCAAATAGCCCAAGTTACAAGGCCCTCGGCCCACTTTGACTCGGACTGGAAAAGTAACATAACTTGTTTTGCAGTTTCTGATCTACTCGAGTGGAATTTGGAGGTGAGACTAGATCCATCTGAAAGTAGACTCCAAGATCTTTCCAACGAGTACTCACGGACCCCAAGAAGCCTTCTGGATCAAAAGTTATGGCCGTTTGAAGTTGGCTTATCATGCTGAATCCGAATTGATCTGGAGGCCGAATTGGATTCCAAAACCTGTCCAACTTGAACCCTTGCTTCAATTGGTTCCAAAGTGATGTGGTGCTACAAATATATATATTTTCATCATTAGGTAGCATCATGTTCTCATTTAAAATGTGCTGAAGTTGAAGAAACGAATTCACCTTTTGTTCAATCTTGATATTGGCCGCTATGGTCGTACGTGTTGGTGACGTGGTCACATCATCCTCCCCTTCTTGACAGAAAACCGTCCTCGGTTTTAACATATGTGTAGTGTCACGTATTGCATGATCTTGATTATAAATCTTGGTACATGATAACAAACGCAACAAACTCTCGTTATGTAATATCATAAGTTCTTTATCAAATAAAGTAAAATCTCTTTGAAACGAGCTCACCTCATAATTTAAGTGATGCGTAGGAGCTCTTGTAATTGGAACAACAAGTATAGCAAATATGGTTTTATCCACAGGGTACATGTTCTTATCACTATCACAGACGGTTTTTAATACGAACCGTCTGTGATACGCATAAATCATAGACGGTTGCTATTACAAACCGTCTGTGATATTGTGGACATCACAGACGGTTCGTGTTAATAACCGTCTGTGATAATTCACAGACGGTTATTAACACGAACCATCTGTGATATATTGGTTTCACAGACCGTTTGTGGTTGGAACCATCTGTGATATTCTGCACTATTAATTACTGGGCGTACTTGCTCGATATCGATCCATATTTGTCTTCATTCATTCATTGCGCTGCATCGGTGGAAAAAGGCGGCCGACTTTAGGGAGTTAGGGGTGAAAAGATATCACTGTCTTCTTAGTGATCTTATCAGAGGTTAGTACTCAATTACTTTGCTGCATGTGTTTGTAATTGAAGGCGGAGATGATAGCTACATTTTTGTTTAATTTAAATGTAGCTAGCTAGGTAGGTTTAGAAAGTAATGTTAGTTTGCTGGATTTCAAAATGGGTAAGTACTAGCTAACATTGTTGCTTAACATTATTATGTCATGAATACATGGCTAGCTAGCTATATACCTACGTAATATATATAGATGTATGTCATGTACATGTAAGTATATATATAGCTAGTCTGATTTGCTATGTAGTAGCGGTAATAATCATTTTTGACAGCCATTTGTTACTTGTGTAGCGTAGATGGACCAAAGTTGGATGTATATTGAGAACCGTGTGAGTGAAGAGTACATTAATGGTGTGTCTGCTTTTAGAAGGGCAACCGAGCTGGATATGTTGAAGAAGGGGATGAAATATATGTATTGTCCATGTATTGATTGTGATAATCTCAAGATGTTTAGCAACTCAGCGCAGATCGAAGCTAACTTGATTCGAAGGGGTTTCAGAAAAGGGTACAAATGTTGGACTAGTCACGGTGAAAAGAAGAGTACACAAGAAGGTAGTTATGACATAGTCAAGGGAGACAACGATATGCTAGTTGTGGATTGTTCTTTCGATCATGAGGATAGGTCGCAGGATGACAATCTGGATCATGAGGATAGGTCGCAGGATGACAATCTGGATCAGATGTTACGTGATGCAGAAAGGAACTATAGTGAGAGAGAGTTTGGTAAATTCAAGGGCTTGATGGAGGACTCGGAGAAACTTTTGTTCCCGAGCTGCAAGCCACAATACACGAGGTTGTCATCAGTTCTAGAACTATTGAAATTGAAGGCAAGCAATGGTTGGTCTGACAAGAGTTTCACAGCATTGTTAGGTCTCCTTGCAGACATGGTTCCAACGGGAAATGTGTTGCCGAGAACCACCTACCAAGCCAAGAAGATTCTTTGTCCATTAGGAATGGAAGTAGAAAGAATACATGCATGTCCGAATGATTGTATCCTATACCGTAAAGAGTATGCTAGCATACATGTTTGTCCAGTGTACAAAGCATCCCGATACAAGCGTAAAAATGACTCTGATGATGGGAAGGGCATCGAGGTGAAGCAAGGACCTCCTGCTAAGGTGATGTGGTATCTTCCTGTAATCCCCCGTTTGAAGCATTTATTTGCAAACCGCAAGGATGCAAGATTGATGCGTTAACCGCGAAAGCGTAAGAAAGACGGAATGATAAGACATATTGCTGATTCTGCCCAGTGGAGGAACATCGATAGGATGTTTGTAGATTTCAGTGTGGAACCGAGAAATATAAGGTTTGGGTTGAGTACAGATGGAATGAATCCTTTTGGTAACATGAGCAGCCGACATAGCACCTGGCCTATGACTCTGTGCATGTACAACCTTCCTCCTTGGCTGTGTATGAAGCGGAAGTATATTTTGATGTCACTACTTATCCAAGGGCCGAAGCAACCTGGCAACGATATTGATGTGTTCCTTACACCATTGGTGGAAGATCTTGCAATACTATAGAACGAATGGGTACATGTATGGGATGCGGACAAACGAGAGAACTTCACTCTACGCGCCATGTTGTTCTGCACCATTAATGATTTTTCTGCCCTTGGTAACCTGTCAGGGTTGAGTACAAAAGGAGCCAAAGCGTGTCCGCACTGCTTAGATTATACCGAGAGTGTGTGGTTGAACAACTCGCGAAAAACTATGTACATGCGTCACCGTAGGTTCCTTCCAAAGTATCACCCATATCGTAAGATGAAGAAACAATTTGACGGAAAAAAAGAGGATGACTCAATACCAAGACCTTTTAGCGGGAAAGAGGTGTATGATATGGTCAAGGATATAAACGTTGTGCTTGGAAAGGGACGTAAATTGAGGAAAAACATGTGGAAAAAGAGATCAATATTTTGGGACTTGCCTTACTGGGAGCACTTAGAAGTTCGCAATTGCATCGATGTCATGCACGTAGAGAAGAATGTATGTGACAGTTTGATTGGTCTCTTACTGAACATTCCTGATAAAACAAAGGATGGTGTTAACGCAAGGCGTGACTTGGTCGCTATGAACATCAGGACGAGTTAGCACCGATAGAGACCAATAAAGGCCAGACGTACCTTCCCCCAGCATGCTACACTCTGTCTAAGTCCGAGAGAATTGAACTGTGCCAGTCCTTACATGGTGTGAAAGTTCCATCCGGTCACTCCACAAGCATGAAGAAACTTGTTTCCATGGAACATTTGAAATTAATTGGCATGAAGTCTCACGACTATCATGTGCTAATGACACAAATGTTACCTGTTGCAATTAGAAGTATTTTGCCGAACAAGGTTCGAGTGACAATCATAAGGCTATGTTATTTCTTCAACGCAATTGCTCAGAAGGTCATTGATCCAGATAGACTAGATGCTCCTCAAACCGAGGTGGTGACAACTCTATGTCATCTAGAGATGTATTTCCCTCCATCATTTTTTGATATCATGGTCCATCTCATTGTCCACCTTGTGGAAGAGATAAAAATATGTGGCCCCGTATTTCTACGTCATATGTACCTGTTGTGGCTACAGACCAAACAGAGAGAGAGTATGGTAGTGGGGAGTGAATAATGGCTTGGCCTTCTCCCCATGGCCTGTGTTATATATATATCTCCACATGGGGAGTGCTTTTACAATTATACCCTTACATGTGAGTATTCCCCTCAGGGGTACTTATGTCATTACACATGTCCCATTTTGGGCCTTACATTCCTCTAACAGGCCCGTTGGGCTTAGGTGGGGGCCACCCCTACGACAGGAGCCTCTCATGGTGAAGGGCTTCACGGGCCGAAGCCATGTTGCCGAGCCCTTTGGCCCCCTCCATCCCTGCGGCCTGTGAGCTTTTTTCAACGTTCGTCGAAGTGTAGTGTCTGGCTTGTTGCGAAGGTATGGGGCCGGGCAGCTTGGCGAAGCCTTTGGCATCTACAGAGTCCTGCCGATGCGGGGTCGGGGTTGAGGTCGCCTCCACTTTGGTGGGGTCGATGGTTGCCTGGGCCGGAGTGGAGATGTTGGCGGAGTCCGCTGCATCGGCATAGGGAGGCAGAGCGGGCCCCTAAGTCATCGCGCGCGTCAAGTGACTGCCGGCCTGCCTAGCGAGGCTTGGTTGACACGGCGCGAGACTTGAGGCGTCGTGGCTATATTATGTGGCGACGTTCCTTCTTCTGGCCATCCACGCGGCGAAATGTGCTTGGCGCAGCGCCGGTGTTGAGGCATCATGGCGTCACGATCTTTGCAACGCTCCTCCTCATGATTAGACTTCTCTCCGCCGGTGGGCTCTGCGATTGGACTTCTACCGGTTGGCTTCCCCGCTGATGGGGTATATATACAGCTACCGTGCAGCATTGTACATTGCATTGTGCGCTCGAATAGGTCTTTGCTCCCACAACGGGCCTTATCAGTGCATCCACATTCCAAAGCGGCGCTGCGCGGCTTGAGGGATGTTGATGTACTGATGGAGGCCCGTTTTTCCTGGGAGCTTGGTTAGCGTCTGTTACCGATAGCTGGTCGCACTTCTTGCTTTCGTGCCGCATTTCTGCATATAGTGGCAGGTTTGCCTGTTCTCATAGATAGGCCTACCTTGATCGGGTTTTACGATCGAACCCTCAACATTACTTTCAAAGAATGTTGGCGTGCGAGGTGGTCATTTATGAGAACAAGCCGAAACATAGCACTTTTACCGTGTGTGGAGAATACCGATGGACGAGTCCCTGCGCCCGAGCCCTCTCTTCGAAGTCAAAGGTGAGGTCGAAGCCATAGCCGTGTTGGTGGGGTATACTCCGCCGTGAGTTCGTTAGGCGACGGAGCCGAAGTTGGGACGGGGGTCGTCGTGACGCCAACGATGTCTCCGAGCACGGGGTGAGCGTGACCCCGTGGTAGTGCGCTTTAATGGCTCCGGGAATCGCGCCGACCCCTGGGCTGGCACGAGCGGGCTGCTGTAGCCGTACGTGCTTGTCCATTCGAGGTGCACAAGTGGCGAGCCATGATTGGCGCATCACAGGCTGTCAGAGGTCACACGACCGCGGCCGTCTGCCCCCTCCCTAGAGGAGCGGGTTACATGGCAAGCGCTGTAGGCGCGCCGCGCGCTGGCTGCCCACCCTCCAGCGTGCGTCCCTGGCAGCTAGCGGTTGTGCTCTTTGCCGACCTTCAGTTGCCTTTGTCATGCAGATTTGCGGTTGTCCCCCGTACAGGATGGCGAAGTCCTCCTTGCCCTACGGTATCAGGGGCGAGGTTGCCTCCCTGGCGTAAGGTCGGGGCCGAGGCCGGCGCCAAGGTCGGAGTCCAAATTGGTGTGGGGGGGGGGCTGAGGCGGAGCTAGAGCCGCAGCCCAAATTCCGCTCCAGATGGTCCAGTCTGGCACCTTCGCAGCGGTGTCCCTTCAGACAGGCGCGGCCAAGGTTAGGGGGGCAAAGACCCCGTTTGGACTATTGCGGTTGAAGGGTCCGAAGAACCACGCCGACGCGCGCCGAAGGCTATGTCGGGCGTGCGACCTGCATTTATTCCCTGTGCTGACCGACACGCTGTGGGACGCTAGTGGCGCGTCGTGTGGTGACAGGACTCTTGTACGACCGTGGTCGTAAGCGGGCTACGTGTACCGTCGCGACGCTTCGGCTTCGCACGTGGGGAGGTGAGCGGTTGTCGCTTGCCGCTTGTGCTTACCGACGGTGGGAGGCGAGGGGTCTTTAAATACCCCCTGTGGTACTGTGCCTGCGCCTCCTCCTTACGCTTTCTGGTTGTTCACGCCGCCTCTTGCATTTGCTCGCCCTGTTCCTACACTCCTTTTTGCCGTCGAGTTCCCCGTGGACGCCAATGGCGACTTGTGATGAGCGTGCTCAGGTGGCCAGCCACGCCATCCACTGGTGGTCCTCGCCGCTTGTGGTGAAATATGCGCTCGAGGAGCGCGATCCGGCCACGGCAGACAAGCGGTGGGCGGCGAAGAAGAGTCAAGGTCCGTACTCCGGCGAGTTGGGCCGCACGCTCATGACGGAGGACACGATCCGGTCACTACTGCGGGAGGGGAGGCTATCGGACCGCCAAGCGGTGCGATTGCCCGCCGATGATGAGACGAAGCCGCGCCCTAAGAAGTCGGAGCGCGATCGCCGTCGCCGCCGCTTGGCCGGGCTCCGCATCCCGTCCGCAGCAATTGTTGGGGATGTGCTGCGGACCTTCAAGTTGGAATTGGCGCAACTGACTCCGAACGCGGTGGCTCGCCTTGCCGTGTATAGCTGGGCCCTGCGCTCGGAAGCGTGTTGGCCTAGCGCCTCGTTGTTCGCGTATTTGCACGAAGACCAGTGCCAACCGAAGGACCGGAAGGACGGGACGCTGTCGAAGTTTGGTAGCGTCAACTTCGTTCTACAGGCATCATGCGGAAGGCTCTTCCCTGCGAACTCGACTCGAGGGAAATGGCCTTTGGCAACCACTGCGCCGACGTGGCGTCGTGCCTGGTGTGCGCGCCCCTGCGGCTCCACGGCTGTGAACATGTTGCCGGGCTAGCCGATCCTCGACTCGAGATGCCCGCCGGAGGCGGGGTAATGTCCGGTGCCGTGCGCGTCGCTCGCCGCACTGTCAAGTTCTTCCATGAGCGGATATGGGAGTACTGCGGGGAGGCCGCAGCCATGGTCGAGCTGTGAAACAACCTACATGGCGTGGGAAACCTTGGCCAGTTTCTGGATGACGTCCCGCGGCGTGACGAGGATGGCGCTGTGGCCCCGGACGATGCTACGAACCCACATGTGTGATGGCAGGTTGTCGCATGTTGGCGTGCGTTGTAACCAATGCCGTTTCTTTTTTTGAGTAAAGTACGAAGTTACTTCGCCGCTGTGTTGATCTTTGCCCCCTTGTTGCGAGCAATTACACGGCCGGGGCTGGCTGCTAATTTCTGACCTTGCAACCCGACGGCGTCTTCGGCACTGGCGAAGGGCCAAGGAAGCGCTGGATTTTTGGGCGGATCGGGTGTCTTCAAGCGGGGCCTCGGCGCGGACGCATGTTAAGGATGAGTCTGCCTAGTAGCGGCTTCGTGCGCCGGAGGTGTTTGTACGCCTTTGTACTTTGCTTGTGCGAGCGTCGCTAATGAATGCAAAGGATAATCTTGGCTGGAACTTGCGCTTGTATTCGCCCGACACGACGATTTGCGCCTCGGGAGGGTAGGTTGGTCAAAACGGACGCGTAGTTGAAGTAATCCGCGCAAGCGCTCCATCCTTTACCCCTTCGAAGTGAGTAGCGGCAGAGCTGGCACCTTGGTTGAAGTGGACACGCGAGCGCTCCGTCGCCTACCCTTCGAAGTGGCGGCAGCGGCGCTGGCGCCTTAGTCGAAGTGGACGTACGGGCGCTCCGTCCCTATCTTCAAGTGGCGGCGAGCCTGGCGCTTTAGTGGAAGCGCGGCGCTCAGTCCCCGCCCCTTCTAAGTGGCGGCGCGAGCGGGCGCTTAGTGAATGACGCGCGGCGCTCCGTCCCCTACCGCCGGCGGCGCCGAGCGCGCTTAGTGAAATGTAGACGCGCGAGCTCTCGTACCCTACTTACCTTGAAGTGGCGGCAGCGAGCCGGCGCTTTAGTGGTAGTAGACTCGCGGCGCTCTGTCCCCTAGCCTTGAAGTGGCGGCAGCTGAGCCGCGCGCCTTAGTAAATGAGCGTGCGGCGCCGTCCCCTACCCTTCGAAGCGGCGGCACGGCGCGCTTTATTTGAAGTAAGCGCACGAGCGCTCCGTCCCTTAGGATTGCGCAAGGACAGCCTCTGGTGCCTTTCGCTCGTGGGTGCGCTTCGCGCGGGAGCTAGCCGCTGGTGCGTCGCCTTGGTACTTCCCGGGATGCGCATAGGAGTGGGCCCCCGTGGTGCACTTTGCATTCTGTAGAGCACGCCGGGATAGCCTCCGCGTCCCTTTTTATACTGCGGAGAGTGCGCAGGGATAGCGTCCGCGTCTTTTTTATACTCCGGAGAGTGCGCGGGATCGACATCCATGTCTTATTTATACTCCAAAGAGTACGCATTGGAACAACGCCCATGCGTGCGCGGGGTTCGCGCCTTGTTTATACTCCGTAGAGTGCACAGGGATAGCGTCCGCGTCTTTTTTATACTCCGGAGAGTGCGTGCGGAGGCGGACCTCGACGCTGCGTCTTATTTAGAGTCCGTGGACTACGCGCAAAGGCGAGCCTCTGCACGTTGCGGGCGGTGAAGTTGCGTGCGGAGGCGAACCTCGACGCTACGTCTTATTTATACTCCGTAGAGTGCGTGCGGAGGCGGACCTCGACGCTACGTCTTTTTTAGAGTTCGTGGGCTGCGCGCGGAGGCAAGCCTCTGCGCGTTGCGGGTGGTGAAGTTGCGTGCGGAGGCGGACCTCGACGCTACATCTTATTTATACTCCGTAGAGTGCGTGCGGAGGCGGACCTCGACGCTACGTCTTTTTTAGAGTCCGTGGCCTGCGCGCGGAGGCAAGCCTCTGCGCGTTGCGGGCGGTGAAGTTGCGTGCGGAGGCGGACCTCGACGCTACGTCTTATTTATACTCCGTAGAGTGCGTGCGGAGGCGGACCTCGACGCTATGTCTTTTTAGAGTCCGTGGCCTGCGCGCGGAGGCAAGCCTCTGCGCGTTGCGGGCGGTGAAGTTGCGTGCGTAGGCGGACCTCAACGCTACGTCTTATTTATACTCCATAGAGTGCGCGCGGAGGCGTCCCCCCACGCGTCTTTGTTTATACTCATACCCGTGTCTTTGACGGAGAGTGCGCGCGTGAACGCGTGTCTTTGTTTATACTTATGCCCGTCTTCGACAGAGAGTGCGCGCGCGAACGCGTGTCTTTGTTTATACTCATACCCGTCTTCGACAGAGAGTGCGTGCACGAACGCGTGTCTTTGTTTATACTCATACCCGTCTTTGACAAAGAGTGCGCGTGCGAACGCGTGTCTTTGTTTATACTCATACCTGTGTCTTTGACGGAGAGTGCCCGCGCGAACACGTGTCTTTGTTTATACTCATGCCCGTCTTCGACGAAGAGTGCGCACACGAACGCGTGTCTTTGTTTATACTCATGCCCGTCTTCGACAGAGAGTGCGCGCGGCGCGTGTCTTTGTTTATACTCATACATCTTGACGGAGTGCGCGCGGGGCGGTCCTCCGCGTTCTCGCCGTGTATCTCAGAGGCGATGATAGTACGGCAAGCGGTGAACTTTATTAAATTCCCGTTTGCGCGGGTGAGCGATTACAAAAGACGGAGGTACTAACCACTCGCGGCTAAGCGCGGAGAGCCTCACAGTAGCAGGGCGATTGGCTCAGAGCAATATTCAATGCAGTGATCGGGAGAAAGTTTTATTCGCTTTACACCAGCTGCACGGACCAGCATCAGAATGGTGGTACACCTACACTGCCACCCATGCCAATGCTCAAGCTATCACTTGGAATGATTTCACGCGGGCTCATGTTCCCACTGGCACCGTCACTCTGAAGAAAATGGAATTTCGAGCTCTGCGCCAAGGAAGCCGCTCTGTGAACGAGTACTTACAGAAGTTCAACCAGTTGGCACGCTATGCACCTGAAGACGTTGCCACCGATGAAGCCAAGCAAGAAAGGTTCCTCGAAGGACTCAACGATGACATATCGGTTCAGCTCTGCCCAATGATTACGTTGATTTCCACTAGCCGGTCGGCGAAGGCGTCGCGCCAGAGTCAAGCATCAAGAAATGGAGAATCGTAAGAGATGGATGCATGCTCAACATGTGAATACCGCAACTTCTCCAAGGTCGGAAGAGCTCCACCACGAACAACAGATTCCAGCTTCATCATCAATCGGAGAACTAGTCCCCACGACACTACCCTCAACATCAAGACAACAAGGTCTTGAAGGTCTCAAACCTGCGCAATGGAATCACACGCTTCAACGCCATGAGATGGGACATTACGCCAAAGAAGCGCCCCAAGAAGCAACGGATGGTGAAGAATGGTATTCTGGGCATCGATCGCCAACCACTGCGAGCAGGCAAATAGAGGGTAGAAGAAGTTCATGAAAGGACGCCTGAATCAGATCTCAGCTCAAGCCGTGCAGAGTAAGATCCAAACCCATTTCTTTGCTAGCCAACCCGAATCTCGGGGACGAGATTCTTTTTAGGGGGGTAGATTTGTAACAGCCCAGATTTTTAGTAAAATAAAAATAAGTAAATGAGTAAATAAAAATTAATTAAAATAAAATTTAAATTAAAATAAGTATTTTTGTGCCTAAGTTTTAAATTTGGATTTGCCCTGAATTTCTGTTTTTGAAAAAGCTGGATTTGAAAAGCATTTTCAGGAAAATCTAAAAATGTTATTAAATAAAATGGTATTTTGATTTTATATAAAATCCTATGTCAAATTAAAAATTTGGAGTTGTTTGGAGTTTATTTGGGTTTTGAGTTTTAGGAGTTTAAAATGTATTTTGAAATTAAAAAGTAATTTAAAGTATTAAAATTAAATACCAACATTAGTTGGAAATATTTTTATTAAGCTACAAATGTCTCCAGGAGGTTCTAGGAATTTTCTGGTATTTTTGGAGGTCATTTGGTATTTTTATGAGGCTTATTGAATTTTCTGGCATTTCTGAAAATCTAAAATCAAAATTCAAAAATTAAATCCCCCTTCCCTCCCTCCGGCCGCCACGTGGACGGCCGATAACTGCCCACGTCCCCTTCCCCGCCCATCCCCGCCGCCCGCTCCTTTCCGCCTACCCCCTCCCGATGGCCACCACGTCGCACCCCTCCCCATCCGACCTCCGCCCGCGCCCCCCTTCCCTCTCTCTCTCTGCGCACGGGGCCCTCTTGTCGGGTGCTTCTTCCCCGCGGCGACACCTTCCTCCTCGCGCCCGTCACCCGCATCCAACACCTCCGCCCTACCCGCGCCCCACTCCGAGCGCGCGCCCGACCCTCCTCGTGCGCCCTCCCCGCACCCACCCCGCCTTCTCCCCGCCCCCATCTCCCGCACGTTCCCCGTAACCGCCACCGCCCCACGCATCTCTGGCGACGAATTCCCATGCTCCCTCCCCTCTCCGGCCCCTATAAAATGGCCCCCGAGCTACCTCGTCCCTCGCCCCACCTCGCTCTGCGCCCTCTTCCCCCTCCGGAGCTCCCGAAGCGCTCGGCACCGTGTGCCTTGTCGCCACCGCCGCCAAAGCAGCTCCGGCGAGCAATTGCACTCGCCTCGGTCGCCCCCACGCCTGGCCGACACCATCTCCAGCTTCGCCGCGACGCCCCTAACCTCCTCCGTCCCTCCGCCCGGCTCGAGCACCGCCGGAAGGCCGTCGCCACCGTGAGCCGAGCGCCGCCACCGCTCCTTCACACCGCCGGCCGTCTCCGGTCGCCCACGGTGAGCTTGCGCCCCTCCCCCGAGTTTCCCGCAGCCCCCTCTCCCCGTTGTGCCACTCGCCGCCGGGCGCTGCCCGCCAGAGCGCCGGCGAGCCACCGCCCCGGCGCTCTCCGACTGGACTCCCACGTCGGCGACCCCGTGCCCACGTGGCTGGTGACGCAGCGCCACGGCTCGGCCACCTCGGCCGCATCGGCCACGTCAGCGCCACGCCTCCCCCTTGCCACGTCGGCCACTTCCCCTCCCGTGGACTCGGTCCACATGGACCGAGGCCCACCTGTCAGCCGGCCCACCTCAGGGCTGAGGTCATGCTGACGCCATAAAGCCCTTTTTCAGTTGAAAAATAATTCATCCAAAAAGAAATTCCCTGCTGACGCATTAATTCAGATTTTCCTTTAGGAAAATAATTCCAAAAATCCTGTTTTTCCATTTTCTCTTTTTTCAAATTTCCCAGAGCCCGTTCTCCTTCGTCCTAACTCCGATTTAGCCCATTCAAATTTCTAAATTCATCAAAAATTCCCCTTTATCCATTCCTAACCTAAATTCAAATATTTGAAGTCAATTGGAATTTAATTTGAATTTATTTGAATTTGGTGGGTTATTTTCACGTGTAGACTTCGACGATTCGGGAGATTTCTTCGACGAAGATTCAAATCAATTTGAAGAGCAAGGCAAGTCACACTCCTTGATCATGTTGATCCCAGTTTTCAAAATAAAATTATGTTGATTTAGATTATATTGCATGCATACTTTTATTCAACGTATTTCAATTCGATTTTAAATTTAGTTATTGCACCTTGTTATTACCTCCTTTGATATTGAATCTGTCACATCCCAAAATTTGGCTTTTGAAAATTTAAATTCAAATTAATTATTTTAAGGTATTTGGATTTTACTTGGCTTTATTTGCCTTTCTGGATTTTCTTGAATTTAAAACCTATTTTAGAATTTAAAAGTAATTCAAAATATGATAATTAAATATCAACAGTAGTTGGAAATAATTTTATTAAATTCAAAATATCTCCGAGAGCTTACGTGAATTTTTCTGGAATTTTGGAGGTATTTTCATATTTTTACGAGGCCTAAATAATTTTCTAGCCTTTTCAAAATCTAAATCGAATGCGGAAAAGAAAATCTCTCTCTCCCTCCAGTCGGCGCGTGGGCGGCCCAGGACCGCCACGTCGCGCTCGGCTGATCGAGCCGCCCTCCTCTCTCGCCGCCAGCGGGCCGGGCCGTCGGCGACCCGCCTTCCTCCTCCTCGCGCGACGCGTGGACGGCTCGGATGAGCGCGTCTTCGCGCCCGCCTCAATCCACCGCCCCTCCACGTAATCGCGCGCCGCCGATCCTTTCCCAAGCCGCGTGGCAACCATCCGTGACGCCCGCTCCTCCCTTCTCTCTCGCTGCGACACGGACCCCGCGTCGCACGCGCCGCCTCGCTCCAGCCGCCATCCGGCCCGCTTGTCGATCCGTCGTCTCCCGCGAGCGCTTTCCTTCTTTCTCCCCTTTCCTTCTTTGCGCCGCCGACCGAATCCGACCCGCACTCTCCTTCCTTCCCCGCTCACCTCGGTTTGGAAACCCAGATCGCCTCCGCGGCCGGATCCCCGATTCCCCTCCCTTCTTTCCTTCCGCGACCCCTCCTTCCATATCTCCCCGCTCCTTCCTTTTTCTAGCCGACACACCGCGAGGAATTGCCACGCCATGCCCCCTCCTCCACCCCTATAAATACCCCCTTCGGCCTCCCCTCTCGCCGCACCACCTCCCAGGCGCTCCACCTCTCTCCCTAAGGCCCGAGCGCCGCAGAAGTTCCCGTGCGCCCACA
This sequence comes from Dendrocalamus sinicus, assembly GCA_036346575.1. Lineage (NCBI taxonomy): Eukaryota > Viridiplantae > Streptophyta > Magnoliopsida > Poales > Poaceae > Dendrocalamus > Dendrocalamus sinicus. Next base: position 22,734,839 of record CM070672.1, on the reverse strand, counting down.
GTAAGTACGCCGCGAGCAATCGCGCCGCCTCGGTGATCCCGGAGCCCGCCGTCGCCACCTCGAGCTTCCTCGCGCTGGGCAAACCTCCCGACACCTCGGCCGCCTCTCCCCGCCGCCGGCCGCCGTGGACCCGGAGGACTCAGCCCGCCCACCCTCGCCGCCGGCCGTCTCCGTTCGTCCCAGAGCTTCGCCAACCCCTCCAACCGGATCCTCTCCGCTCCGGGTTTGCATTTCACGCGTCACCCGCACCCATCTGGTTAACAGCGCGATCTCTCCCTCCCCCCGGCTCCCTCGGCGCGTGTTCGAACACCCGGCTCCGCACGCTGAGGTCGAGCCATTCTTTTAAAATCTCGTGCTGACAAGTAGGCCCCACACGTCAGCGGCCGCCGGTCTGCGCTGGCCACTGCTGCCTGGGCCCCATCCCTCTGTGCTGGTCTCTGACAAGTGGGCCCGGAGTCCAGTGGGTCCCACGTGTCAGAGGTTGAGTCAGTGGGCTCACTATCCAGTGGGTCCCACATGTCAGTAACCGCCAGTGGTTACTGTTCTGTAGACCCCACCTGTCAGTCTCTCAGAATAAAAATAGAAATTAAAATCTAATATTTCAGTGGGCCCCACCTGTCAGAAATTTGGGAATTTCTAGATTTATTCAAATCTGAGATTTTCAAATGAACATAACTTTCTCATTTTAACTCCAAATCCAGCCATTCAAATTTCTAAATTCATCTAAAATCATAATCTATCCAACTATTGCCTCTCACGTAGATTTCAAGGTTGTCGACGATCCCTCTTCACAGCAACAAGAAGACCCAGAAACCCTGCAAGAAGGCAAGTCTCCTTTGATCATCTTGAACCTATGCTTTTGAAATGTTTTAAATATTTTAAATTATGTGCATTGCTATTTACATAAAATCACTAGTTCAAATATTTAGGAATTAGTTATTCCAACTTTGTTATGCCCTCATTTGACATTGATTGCCATGTACCTTGTCACCCTAGAACTTCCTTTGTCTCAACAATGAGATTACTATTAATCTTTGTGAATATCAGAATGGTAGAATAATGCTTAGTCATGCTATCTAATATCTTTAGAAACTCTTGAAAATGGGAAATTAAGATTTATTATTGAGCCTTGTGTTTATAAAGTTGTGGTGATTGGAGTCACCCTTGTTCTCTTAAAAAAAAAACTAAAATGTGAAAGTTGGTTTAGATTAGGGTGGATGGTTGGTTTGGTTTGGTGCAGGAAGCACGAGATCTTGTAAAGTGTATGTTCCACCCTAGTCAATTAAGGACCGACGCTTGTGTTTGTCGGATCGAGCATTAACCGTACAACCACAAGTCTATATGGGTGCGACCTGGTGACTAACTTATGATAGTCTAGTTTAGGTGCCACCAAAGGAAAGTGGGTGCCGTGGATGGGTGGTTATTCACGTGAGGGACAGGATTTCTTGTACTCATATGGCGCAAGAGGGGCTTGATTGGTGGATTTAACCCTTCTATGGTGAAACCTCAGTGGTGGTATCTAGCTAGATTAGAGTAAGGTAAAGGCTTTGTGATATTTTATCAGGTCTCATGCCAAAGGAAGCGTGTTGAATTTTAGGATAATTTATCTCTTGTGGGTAAAGTTGTATAACCTCTGCAGAGTAAAACTATTCGAATAGCCGTGCCCACGGTCAAGGGCGAAAGGAATGCATTCACATGGTAGATTTCTGGTTTTGGTTTTAAAATCAAAGTTTTGTATTCCGAGAGTGGAGAACTCTCGGAAGGGTATCTGGCGGTTGGAGCGAGAGGGTGGATGTAACCATGATAAGTAACTTGATCAAATTGATTAATCTAGTGTTGGTAGATGGAACCTTCACTAGGAATAATTGTTAGTTCTGTTAAAATCATTTACTTTGTTAAACTAATGCCTTGAAAATAATTAGTAGTAATTGAATTTAAAATATTTCTTTGGGCAAAAGAACCATATGCCCTTCCTTTGTCAATCCTTGCATCTATGCATTTTTCCCAAGACTTGCGGAGTACTTTATGTACTCATGCTACACTCAAAAACAAATCTTAGAGGAAGTTGAAGCTCAAGAAGGTGACTACGACTCTTTGCTTCGCTTGTGGTCGTGATGGATTCTTCCCTGAGGACTGTGTCTCGCTTCCCTATCAATTGCTGTGGCGGATTGATGGGTAAATCGCCCTCGAGTTATCTTTGCTTCCGCTTTATTTCTTGTGTGCGAGTCTTAAACCTCCAATGTAATAATGAGACCACATGGTCGATACTCTTATTTATTGTAATAAATCGTTGATGGTGATGTTTTCCATTACTGCTTGTTGTGTGCACTAGCTTTGATGCAGGACTAGTGTTGTAATACACGAGGGTCGGGTTTGTGTCAGGGGGCCCGGCAGAGATGGTATCGAGCCAATTTGTTATGGGGACGTGACCTAGATTAAGAACGGCAAATCATAAGGACTTATATTTATAAAAAGAGTATATTAAAAAATGTATAAGCTTCTTTGCTTCTACTCTCTTCTTCTTGAGCATCAGTTCTTGTCTTTAAATTCTTTTATTAAAACCTTTTGCTAATCTTCTCTTTTATTCCAACTTTGTAGATGGCGGTTCAACCTCATTGCCCAGTGGGACTACTACTCACATGGAGAGGATCTTGGAGCTTTTGCTAGCCTTCTCGGCGGTGATCAGATGTTTGAGTACCGTCACCGCCCATTTTCAGGGGCGGAAGACACGGATCTGGATCGAGACTCTTGGATGATGGAAGTATTCCTGCATGCGGGAAGAGGAATTCAACTCCCACACATACCCCATCAAGCATCCTCGGTCCATTGTTTCGCTGTCGGGGCGCGAAGACGCCTCGCCATTAATGAGTTGTGCCACTGCACAAGGATGCTGTACATCAGTCCCCTTTTGCTTCTTCATCAACCTGGTAGGACAGAGGTATCCAGATCCTTTGATATTCGGTGATGATCTCGATTGTCACGCCAGTGCAGCTCACCCGGCGATGGCGGTCACTTATGCTAGAGCTCGGGAGGAGATTGGACGCTACGGATGCTTCTCACTTCCAGCTATCGCACTCAGACACCCGCCGCGACACGGCTTCTTCCGGCGAGCGGTGAGTTCGAGCTGGGCGTCTCAAGGCTCTGATTGACTACGCCATCTTCACCTGCACCACCGCCGCCCTACCCACCGCGCGATTCGACTTTCAGACTCAGCTTTTCACGGCTCACGACGCAAGAAGGTGCAACGCCCGATCCGCCACTGTCATCACTCTCAAGAAGCGCAAGCCTTCTCCTTCCGCTCCACGTTCGCGCCTCCGTCGTGCCGTCCCAGCGCTTCAGCCACTTGTGATTGTTCGAGGCACCATGTGAGAGCGCCGGGAAGACCGGAGGAGGATCGAAGAGGACCGGAAGAGGAGCGAGGAGCGCGTCTTTGGAAGATTAGTTGTCTTTTGAGTCGATGAGTACCCAAATAAAATGTCAGCGTCTTTAGAACGCTTATTGCTATGTTTTGGTGTGCTAGATGGACTGTACCAAGCCTATGTGCACTTGTGGTACAGCAATTCATGAACTTATTTTGATTTTAATAAAAGCTTTCCCTAAGTGGTTGCTGGTTTCTTCTTGTGTGTTGGCTTGGGATGTGATTTAGTTCCCCTAACTTCTTATCTATGCTAGTTCCCTCTTACCTTCTTCTAACCTAAACCACTTCAGATGGTGAACACAAGGAGCAACCCTGGCAACAGCCGTGACGCCAACAATCAACCAGAGGACAACATTCCACCACCTCCGCTCGGGCCCCAACTTGGAGCAGGATGATGGCCATGCAACTTCAGCTTCTTGGGCCTTAGCACAAAACCAAGTGCACCACCCAGCAAAGCACCCAACCGGCACCCAGGTCTAAGTTGGGAGAATTCATGAGGACAAGGCCTCCCACTTTTCTTTGGATCGGTGGATCCTCACGGAGCGACGATTGGATCAAGGATGTGGAGAGGAAGTTGGTCCTAGCTCGATGCAATGACAACGAGAAGGTGTTGTATCTTGCTCACCGGCTCAAGGAATGGCTGCTAACTGGTGGGAAAACTACCGCGCCGCCCATCAAAATGCACAAGCCATCACTTGGGATGAGTTTGTCGAAGCTTTCCGCATTGCCCATATTCCTACGGGGATAATGGAAATGAAGAAAAGAGAATTCTACCAACTGCAGCAGGGAAACCTCAGTGTTTCCGAATACCTGAACAAGTTCACCCAACTGTCCAGGTATGCATCTGAAGAGGTCACATCGGAGGCGACCAAGATTTGGAGGTTCACGCAGGGACTTGGCCCCAACCTCAAGGTGCAGCTGGTGTCCAATGATTTCCCGACCTTCCAGCACCTAGTGAACAAGGCCTTTGTCCAAGAAGATGCTCAGCGTCAGCTATACGAAACTCGGAAGAGGAAGTTTCAAGCCCAGCAAGGAGCAAGCAGCTCTCGATTCCGCCCCAACGCACCTCATTTTCACAAACCTTTAGAGTCAAGCATGCCAAGGACTCCCTTTTCAGGATCCCGCCCAAATCCACAAACTCCCCGGGCAAGCAATGGTGGCCAACCCTAGCAGAACAAGACTTGGCGGGAGTGCAATGTTTTACTTTGCAAGAACATGGGGCACTATGCCGAAGAATCGTCCTGAAATGCCGCAGTGACCCAGTTCATTTCAATCTGGGGACTACGCGAGCAAGAGCTCCGACTACCGGTCAAGGCCGTGGGGCACCACAAACCCCAAGGACTCCGCAGGCAATGAGAAGGGGACATCTTAACCATGTCACTGCGGAGGCAGCCCAGGATGCACCCGACGTAGTTCTGGGTAAGTTTCTTGTCAACTCGATATTGCATCAAGCATTATTTGATTACGAGCTTAGCATTCTTTTGTGTCAAAGATGTGGTTGAAAGGTATAATTGGGATGTGAGTAAACTACAGAACCCCATGCTAGTCAGTCTCTGGAAAGGAATGAGGACTAACACAGTTTGCCCTGACGCAACTGTGGATATAAATGGAGTTAAGTTCTTAGCGAATCTTATTATAATAGACTCCAAGGGTTTAGATGTAATACTTGGTATGGATTGGTTAACCAAGTATAAAGGCGATAGATTGTGCCGAACACGAAATACTCTTACCAGTCAAAGGATTCGAGTAAGGTTCGGTCAATGCACCTTCGGAAGAAAAGTAAGTTAACCAGTTTGAAGGTAACAACTTTGGAAACGGTGCCTATAGCATGTGAATACCGGATGTATTTCTGAAGATTTGCGGGAATGCCACTAGATAGAGAGATTGAATTTGTTATAAATCGAATTTACCAGTACAACTCAATTTCAAGAGACCTTATCGGATGTCCATGAATGATTTGGCGGAAGTTAAGAAACAAATTGAAGAGCTGCAAGATAAAGGATTTGTAAGGCCAAGCTCGTCACCTTGGGAGCACCATGATCATTAGTGAAGAAGAAGGGCGGAAGTCTTCGCATGTGTGTGGACTATCGATCCTTGAATGATGTGACGATTAAGAACAAGTATCCTTTACCGAGAATAGATGATCTATTTGATCGGTTGAAAGGATCATGTGTATTCTCTAAGATTGATCTTGATCGAGTTATCACCAATTGAAGATAAGACGGAAGACATACCCAAGGCAAAGATTTGCTACTCGTTATGGATTATCACGAGTATCTGTGATGTCTTCGGTCTAACAATGCCCCGCATACTTCATGAATCGATGAATAAGGTGTTCATGGAATATTTGGATAAGTTTGTGGTTGTGTTTATCGACGATATTACGATATACTCCAAGAATGAGGAAGAGCACGCATGAACATTTGAGATAGTTTTGGAAAAGCTCGAAGAAAATCAGTTGTATGCCAAGTTTAGTAAGTGTGAGTTTTGGTTGAAGAAAGTGGCTTTCTTGGGCCACGTGATTTCTGCAGGAGGAGTGTCAGTGGATCCCGATAAGGTAAATGATGTGCTCAATTGAAACAACCAAAGTCGATATCTGAGATCAAGCTTTTGGGTTTGGTGGTTACTATCGCCGCTTTATTGAAGGTTTCTCCAAGCTCACAAGACCTCTCACCCGATTCTTTGAAGAAGGAAAAGAAGTTTGAATGGAGTAAACCGTGCGAGGATAGTTTCAAGAGCTGAAGAAGAGGTTAACTTCTGCACGGTGTTGACACTTCGGACATTAGGAAGGATTTCAAAGTCTTCGTGATGCGTCAAGGCGGGGATTAGGGCGTGTTACGATGCAAGAGAGAAAGGTAGTAGCATATGCTTGAGGCAACTGCGACCCCATGAAGAAATTACCCAACGCATGATTTAGAGCTTGCTGCGTTGTGCATGCTCTAAAAATATGGAGGCATTATTTGATTGGTAAATCGTTGTGAAATTTACACGGATCACAAGAGTTTGAAATATATATTCACTCAACCTGATCTCAACATGAGGCAAAGAAGATGGCTTGAGCTAATAAAGAATTATGATATTGGAATACATTATCACCCAGAAAGGCTAATGTGGTAGCCGATGCCTTGAGTCGAAAGAGTTCTTGTACTAAATCGTGGATTAAGGATAGTATGCAGCACTTCAAGAAGAATTTCAACGGCTCAACTTAGAGATAGTGGGCGGATTCCTAGCCACTTTGGAAGTTCAACCAACCTTAGAGGATCAAATTAGGGCAGCTCAAAGGAGGACAAGTATGTCGGGAGATTAAGGATTATGAAAAAGGAAAGCATCGAATTTTCAGAGGATGAACAAGGAACCGTTTGGTTTGGAAAAGAATTGTGGTGCACAAAAGAAAGGGATCAAAGAATTAATCCTGAAAGAAGCCCATGAATCTAGATATTCAATTCACCACAGGAGTACAAAGATGTACCAAGATCTCAAGGAAAGGTATTGGTGGTCAAGTATGAAACGAGAATTGCAGAATATGTAGCTTTGTGCGATGTGTGCCGAATTAAAGCGGAACATCGAGAGACCGAGCTTCTACAACCTTTGCGGATCCACGAGTGGAAATGGGAAGAAATTGGTATGGATTTTATATTTGGATTACCAAGAACCAAAAGCAGGCACGATTCAATTTGGGTTATAGTGGATCGTTTGACAAAAGTCGCCCATTTCATTCGATAAAGACCACATACTCGGGGATAGACTTGCGAGTTGTACATGTCAAGAATTGTGTGCTTGCATGGAGTCCCAAAGAAGATTGTGTCGATCGAGGAACCCAATTCACTTGAGATTTTGGCAAAACTACATGAACTTTTGGGCACAAACTTAAACTTGATCACACTTATCATCCACGCACGGATGGACAAGCAGAAAGAGTAAATCAAATTACGGAAGATATGTTGAGGGCTTGTGTTCTAGCAAACAAGGCTAATCGGATCAAAGTCTACCCTATGCGGAGTTTTCCTATAACAACGATTATCAATCCGGTTTGTAAATGTCTCCGTTCGAAGCCTATCGGCAGAAAATGTAGGACTCCATTGTATTGGAAGGAGATAGGAGAAGGACAAGTATTTGGACCAGATGTGTTGAAGCAAGCGGAAAAACGAGTTCGTCTAATCCGGAATGAGTTAAAAACAGCACAAACCAGCACGTAAGAGCTATGCGGACAATCGACGTAGAAGCTTAGAATTTGTACACAGGGATCATGTTTATTTGAAGGTGTCACCCCTCAAAGGAATGAGGCGTTTTGGAGTCGGTGGAAAGCTAGCTCCCGATTCATTGGACCCTTTCTGTTGTGGCGAAATGAGGAGAAGTTGCTTACCGTTGGAACTTCCACCTCAATCATCAAAGGTGCATGGCGTCTTCCATGTGTCTTAGCTAAGAAAGTGTCTCGAGTTCGGAAGAAGCGATGTCTCTAGATGAAATAAGCGTGAAGGAGGACCTCACCTATCCGAATATCGGTCAAGATATTGGAGGAATCGAGCGTCACGCGCAGGCAAGGTTATCAAGTTACGTAAAGTGCGGTGGAGCAACCATTCGAATCGAAGCGACTTGGGAGCGTGAAGAGGATCTAAAGAAGAGTTCCCGACCTTTTCCGAAATCGTCCGAATCTCGAGTCGAGATTCTTTCTAAGGGTAGGTTTGTCACATCCCAAAATTTGGCTTTTGAAAAATTTAAATTCAAATTAATTATTTTAAGGTATTTGGATTTTACTTGGCTTTTATTTGCCTTTCTGGATTTTCTGGAATTTAAAAACCTATTTTTAGAATTTAAAAAGTAATTCAAAATATGAAAATTAAATATCAACAGTAGTTGGAAATAATTTTATTAAATCTAAAATATCTCCAGGAGCTTGAATTGTTCTGGAATTTTGGAGGTATTTTCATATTTTTAGAGGCCTAAATAATTTTCTAGCCTTTTACAAAATCTAAATCGAATGCGGAAAAGAAAATCTCTCCTCTCCCTCCGACGGCGGATGGGCGCCCAGGACCGCCCGTCGCCGCTCGGCTGATCGGGCGCTCCCTCCTCTCCTCGCCGCCAAGCGGGCGGGCCGTCGGCGACCGCCTTCCCCTCCTCCTCGCTCGACGTGGGCGGCTCGGATGAGCGCGTCTTGCGCGCGGCCTCAATCCACCGCCCCTCCACTTAATCGCGCGCCGCCCGATCCTTTCCCCAAGCGCGTGGCAACCATCCGCGACGCCGCTCCCTCCCTTCTCTCTCGCTGCGCGGACCCGCCCGTCGGCCGCCGCGCGCCGCTCCGCTGCCATCCGGCCCCGCTTGCCGATCCGTCGTCTCCCCGAGGACGCTTCCTTCTTTCTCCCCTTTCCTTCTTTGCGCCACGGCCAATCAAACCCGCACCCCTCCTTCCTTCCGTGGCTCACCCGGTTTGGAAACCCGACCACCTCCGCGGCCGGATCCCGATTCCCCCCCTTCTTTCATTCTACGCCCCTCCTTCCATATCTCCCGCTCCCTTCCTTTTTCTAGTCGACACATCGGCGAGAATTTCCGTGCCATGCCCCTCCTCCACCCCTAAATACCCCCTTCGGCCTCCTCTCGCCGCACCACCTCCCGCAGCGCTCCACCTCTCTCCCTAAGCCCCGGCGCGCCGCGCAGAGTTCCCGTCGCCCACGGTAAATCTGCCGGCAAGCAATCGCGCGCCTCGGTGATCCCGGAGCCCACCGTCGCCACCTCGAGCTTCCACGCCCGGGCGAACCTCCCGACACCTCGGCGCCTCTCCCGCCGGCGGCGCTGCCGTCGCCGAGGACCCGAGCGACTCCGCCACCCCTCATCGCCGGCCGTGATCTCGTTCGTCCCGAGCCGCCAACCTCCAACCGGATCCTCTCCGCTCGGGTTTGCATTTCACGCGTCACCCGCACCCTCAGGCCTTCCTGCGCGCGGCAACCTCGCCTCAGACCATCGCCCCGGTCCTCCCGCAGTATCCCTCAAGAGGGTTACCTACCCATTATGGTAGGCAAAGCCTCCCGCCATCCCAGTTAACAGCGCGATCTCTCTCCCGGCTCCCTGCGCGCGTTCGAACCCCGACTCGCACGGCGGTCGAGCCATTCTTTTAAAATCTCGCGACAAGTAGGCCCCACACGTCGGTAGCCGCCGTCTGCGGCCGCCACTACCGCTGGGCCCCATCCCTCTGTGTTTGGCCTCGACAAGTGGGCCCGAGTCGATGGGTCCCACGTGTCGAGGTTGAGTCGATGGGCTCACTATCGATGGGTCCCACATGTCGATAACGCTTGATGGTTCTTGTTCAATAGACCCACACATCGGTCTCTCGAGAATAAAAATAGAAATTAAAATCTAATATTCGAAAGGGCCCCACCTGTCAGAAATTTGGGAATTTCTAGATTTATTCAAATCTGAGATTTTCAAATGAACATAACTTTCTCATTTTAACTCCAAATCCAGCCATTCAAATTTATAAATTCATCTAAAATCATAATCTATCTAACTATGGCCTCTGTTGAATTTTTGGATTTTATTTGAATATTTGTTTGTATTTATTTGCTTTGTTTGCTTCGTCTTTTCTCGCGTAGATTTCAAGGTTGTCGACGATCCCTCTTCACAGCAACAAGAAGACCCAGAAACCCTGCAAGAAGGCAAGTCTCCTTTGATCATCTTGAACCTATGCTTTTGAAATGTTTTAAATATTTTAAATTATGTGCATTGCTATTTACATAAAATCACTAGTTCAAATCTTTATGAATTAGTTATTCCAACGTTGTTATGCCCTCATTTGACATTGATTGCCATGTACCTTGTCACCCTAGAACTTCCTTTGTCTCAATAATGAGATTACTATTAATCTTTGTGAATATTAGAATGGTAGAATAATGCTTAGTCATGCTATCTAATATCTTTAGAAACTCTTGAAAATGAGAAATTAAGATTTATTGTTGAGCCTTGTGTTTATAAAGTTGTGGTGATTCGAGTCACCCTTGTTCTCTTAAAATAAACTAAAATGTGAAAGTTGGTTTAGATTAGGGTGGATGGTTGGTTTGGTTTGGTGCAGAAGCACGAGATCTTGTAAAGTGTATGTTCCACCTAGTCAATTAAGGGCCGATGCTTGTGTTTGTCGGTGAGCATTAACAGCACAACCACAAGTCTATATGGGTATGACCTGGTGACTAACTTATGATAGTCTAGTTTAGGTGCCACCAGTGGAAAGTGGGTGCTAGGGATGGGTAGTTATTCACGGTGAGGGATAGGATTTCTTGTACTCATATGGCGCAGAGGGCTTGATTGGGTGGATTTAACCCATACACGCGTGAAACCTCGCGGGTGGTATCTAGCTAGATTAGAGTAAGGTAAAGGCTTTGTGATATTTTATCGGGTCTCATGCCAAAGGAAGCGTGTTGACTTTTAGGATAATTTATCTCTTGTGGGTAAAGTTGTACAACCTCTGCAGTGTAAAACTATTCGAATAGCCGTGCCTACGGTCAAGGGCGAGCAAGGAATGCATTCATATGGTAGATTTCTGGTTTTGGTTTAAAATCAAAGTTTTGTATTCGAGAGTGGAGGAACTCTCGGAAGGGTATCTGGCGGTTGGAGCAGAGAGGGTGGATGTAACCATGATGAAGTAACTTGATCAAATTGATTAATCTAGTGTTGGTAGATGGAACCTTCACTAGGAATAATTGTTAGTTCTGTTAAAATCATTTACTTTGTTAAACTAATGCCTTGAAAATAATTAGTAGTAATTGAATTTAAAATATTGCTTTGGGCAAAAGAACCATATGGCCTTCCTTTGTCAATCCTTGCATCTATGCATTTTCCCAAGACTTGCGAGTACTTTATGTACTCACATGCTACACTCAAAAACAAATCTCGAGAGGAAGTTGAAGCTCAAGAAGGTGACTACGACTCTTCGCTTAGCTTGTGGTGTGATGGATTCTTC